>CM028347.1:91911957-92528391 GCA_016618105.1 Dendrobium huoshanense
ACAACAATTAGCCCTTATCAAAAGAAAACTGATTCTTGAACCTCTTTCACGCTCATGTCACGTCGAGGTACTGCAGAAGAAAAAACTGCAAATCCGATCCAATTTATCGTAATCGATTAGTTAACATGTGGTTAACCGTATTCTGAAACACGGAAAAAAATCATTGGCTTATCAAATTATCTATCGAGCGTGAAAAAGATTCAACAAAAGACAGAAACAAATCCACTATCTGTTTACGTCAAGCAATACGTGGAGTAACTCCCGATATAGCAGTAAAAGCAAGACGTGTAGGCGGATCGACTCATCAAGTTCCTATTGAAATAGGATCTACACAAGGAAAAGCGCTTGCATTCGTTGGTTATTAGGGGCATCCCGAAAGCGTCGGGTCGAAATATGGCTTTCCGATTAAGTTCCGAATTAGTAGATGCTGCCAAAGGCAGTGGCGATGCCATACGCAAAAGGAAGAGACTCATAGAATGGCAGAGGCAAATAGAGCTTTTGCGCATTTCGTTAATCCATGAACAGGATCTATATAGACACATAGATCCAGGATCCATACATCTCGATCGGAAAAGAATCAATAGAAAAAGAAAGAATCGGAATTGATCGAGATCTTTCTCGAAACAAACAAAAATAGCTAAGAAAGTGTTAACAGTAGTATCGTTGAGCCAAGGGTCCCAATTAAAAGAAAAGTTACAGTCAGGTGAAACCAAAAGAGAGAAACATCCTTTAATATTGTCAGCACAGTCACAAATCATTTTCCAATATTTGGACGCATTAGAAGGAGGATGTTTCCAAGGTGAAACATATTTAGGTCAAAACCACAAACTCCATAAGGATTTGAATTTAAAAAAGCGGTGATAAAAGAGCAGTTTACCCTATGACAAAGGGAGTCCAAAGATGGAATACCCAAACCACCAAATATTTTCGGTTTTGTAGTATGCTTCCAAGCAATTAAATGTAACTTCTTCTCCAAAATGCTACTACGATAGAGAAAATGAGAGCATAGTTTAGAAATTAAAGATCAACAAGCTTTTGGTATGATTGGCCCCCTTATCTAATAAGCAATAGTGTTTACGATGGTGAATTTAAAAAATTGAACTTTACCTGCAAAAGAGAGAAACTTTACTTTCCAACCTTCAAGTAGAGCAGTAACTTTGCTCAGAAGAGGTTCGAAGTGAGAAATTTTTAATCTATTGGGTGAGATGGGGAGAGCCAAATAAGTGAGGATGCTATCCACTTTAGAAATACTAAGGAGATCACAGAGATCCTTGGCCCCAGAGATTTTCTTTGATAAAATAAGTGAGCTTTTGGATGGATTAACCATTAGACTAGAAATCTTCCCAAAATTGTGTAGGCCAGTATTCAGATTATTAGCATTTTGCCCGAGGCATCTCTAAAACTAAAAGATCATCAGCATATTACAAGTGGTTAATGTAAACATCTTTGCAATGAATGCCTAAGAAGTGGTTGGGCTTAGAAGTATCCATGAGAATGTTCGAAAGATCGTCCATGACTATGCAAAATAGGAGCAATGAAAGCGGGCAACCTTGCCTGAGGCCGGAGGAAGATTTGAGAAGCCGTGATAGATTATGATCTTTGGATATGTCATGCTTACTTTGGTATGTCAGACACTAATAATAATATGAACATGTTAGAGTATTTCCACCCATTCTCTAACCTCACTTAAGTTATAGTTCCTCTCTATCATTACATCATATCATTCAAGAAAAAGAATATAATATGGGTTATTATTTGACTGATAATATGTATCTAAATTGGTCAATCATTATGCAAATAATTAAAGAATTAGGTACTTCAATGAAATAATATTTTGTAATGAAACAGCAAGCATGTAAAAAAGATGCAGAACGAGCTTTTGGAACTCTCCTATCTCATTTTGGAATTGTGGTAGAACCTATAAATTTTTGGAACAAATATGCACAGCATGATATAATGACTACATGCATAATTTTGCATAACATGATAAACGAAGATGAACGTAATCTCATTGGACCAGTTCAAGTTGTGAGAGAAGTGTCACCCCTAGAGGTCGAAAAGGTGATGAATGAAAATACTCAGCTTCAGGAATTTATCGTTCATCATAAACAAATAAGAAATAAAGATACATACATTACACTGCGAAATGCATTGAATGATCATATGCAGGATCAATATACTAATTCTAATATATATATATATATATATATATTAATAATAAAATTTATGATTAAAAATATATAAAATAAAGTATGGGAAAAATATACTAAGAATATTCTTTTTTTGTTGTTAGAAAATAGAGTTCAATTAGAGACAAGTTACTGTACGTACTTTGATGTATTATGATATTTTAGAGTGAAAAAATGAGATTTTCAGTTGGAAAAATACACTAAGAGGTGCTGCCCCCTTGGACCACCGACATATCTGCCAACAGTTACTTATAAGTTTGTTCCCCTGAAAATTATGGCCGGTTCTGCCCTTATATTGGAGTGGGTGATGGCAGTTTTTCTTTGTAGGCTATAAATGATGACGAGGGCTCAAGAAGAGACCGCAGCAGTCAACGGGCTCTAAAGAGAAATTTAGTAGTAAGATGTCTAAAAATTCCCATTATTCCAAGTGGTGATCAAAGAGAAACTCTGGTTTATTCAACTAATTCAACTTATATTGCCTCATAAAGTAGAGGCATGCATAGTGTATACATAGTTCTAAATAATAGTCAGGAGTTGGTGAATGTGAAGTGGGCATGAGCCGAAGCTGGTTGGTGCCTCCATGGCGTAGACGAATGGATGCTGGATGCCGTGCTAGCAAGAGAATGACGAGCATGGGCTTATGTTCACGGCGGCAGGTCGCATTGCGGAAGAGGAAGCAGAGCCGGGCCACAATCACGCTGGTCATTTGGGCCTAGGATGAGCAAATCGCAGTAGAGCAGCTTGTGGGGTGAGGATCACATGAGCATAGGCGTAGGCCAGATGCATGTGGGACTGTGCGGACACGCTTGTGACGCGCATGCAAAGCAGGCTGAGCAGTAAGATCGGGTTTGGTCCATCAGGCGTTGGAGAAATAACTTATGGGTCAATTTATTATGCAAAGTGTAGTGAAAGAAATGTTTCTAATTAATTGATTAATTAATTAGTAACTTATTGTTTTATAATTTTTTAATTAGAATTCACTTGCTTATATTTTTGTTCCAATTATACAATAATTTGAATTCTAATTTTAATAACTCCATTTGAAAAAAAGATACTTAATAAATTCCAATTTTAAAAGTCATTAGAATTTCAATTAGGGTATTCCGGCACAGGTCATTTTGTTTTAATTAATCTCTATAAATTGAAATGGTGTATGGCCCAAGGCTTATAGAATCTCTCTCTCTCTCTCTCTCTCTCTCTCTCTCTCTCTCTCTCTCTCTCTCTCTCTCTCTCTCCCTTAACACATTTCTCCCGTCTTCAAACAGGATAATGGATGGCTTTATTCAATATCTTCTTTGGTCGGCCTTCTTCGCAGCTCTCACCATAGTTTTTCTAAGACGTCGATCCACGAGAGAGTTAACTCTTCCTCCAGGGCCAAGATCGCTTCCTCTGTTGGGCAACCTACTCGAGCTAGGCCAAAATCCACACCGTTCTTTGGCCCGTCTTGCCCGAACTCATGGACCAGTCATGTCTCTCAAGCTCGGCAGCATCCACACAGTTGTCATCTCCTCACCAAGCTCCGCAAAAGAACTCCTTAAAATAAAAGAGCACTCCATCTCCGGCCGACAAGTCCCTCATGCCATTCAAGCCTCCGGCCACCACGAGGTCTCTGTAGTATGGTCGTCTCGAAACCAATCATGGAGATATCTCCACACCATCATGAAGACCCATCTCTTCAACACAAAGTCTCTCAACGCAACCCAGCTGCTTCGCCGGCAAAAGGTTCAAGAACTTGTCGCATATATCAAAGGGAAGAATGAGGATGCCGTGCACATTGCTCGGGCAGCATTTTGCACTGTGCTCAATCTGATATCAACCACCTTTTTGTCGATTGATATTGTAGATTTGAAATCTGAATCAGCTCAAGAGTTAAAGGAAGTGATGCAGGGGATAGTGGAAGAAACAGGGAAACCGAACATCTCTGACTACTTCACTTTCCTGGCTCCAATTGACTTGCAAGGCCGGGGACGTCGATTTACAGCATACTTTAATAAATTATTTGATTTTTTTGATAAAATGATAGAAAACCGATTGGCAGCTACAACTGGAGAAGGTAGGACTAATCAAGACATTTTGGATGTGCTTCTTCAACTAAGTCGAGAAGATAATTCCAAGCTTACTAGGCGAACCATAAAATCCTTCTTGTTGGTAATTATTAATCATGCTATTTCTGCATGCACGATAAATTTCCTAATTTGTATTATATATTAAAGTGCTATTTGGTAGCAGGTTTTAGGCCGGATTTGAGCGAAATTATACAAAACGGCCTAAAATGCAAAACCAAATCTCACGGCAAACTAAATCCGCTTTAGATGAAAAATTTTGCCAATTCGCTCTAAATCCCGTATTTTCGAAATCATGTATTTTGCCGGATTTATGAAATCGATGGTGCTAGAGGAGAGTCTCATCCGTAAATCTTGCTATATAGCCAAACAGTCACATGAGATTTAAGTGGAATCAAAAAGGTCACCAAACAATTTTTAGGATTTAAGCCCCTCAGGATTTTTGAAATCCGAATTTAAAGGATTTATGAAATCCTATTTAAATGCTACCAAACAGCCCCTAAAATTATAATAAATTTCTTTTAAAATTTTGTCAGGATTCTTTTGCCGCTGGAAGCGAGACGAGCTCAACCACACTGGAGTGGGCGATGGCAGAATTGCTTCGCAGGCCAGAACTGATGAAGAGGGCTAGAGAAGAGATCATTACTGTCGTCGGGTTCGAGAGAGAAATTGAAGAGTCTGATATCTCAAAACTACCACTCCTCCAAGCAATTCTGAAGGAGACACTCCGGCTTCATCCACCGGTTCCACTTCTACTGCCTCATAAAGCAGAGGTAAGCACGGAGATAAATGGCTACTTGCTCCCGAAGAACACACAGGTGCTGGTAAATGTGTGGGCCATAGGTCGAGATGAGCATGTTTGGGAGAAGCCGAACTACTTTATGCCTGAGAGGTTTATGGAAGCCGGAAGCAACATAGATTTTCGAGGGCAGCACTTTGAGCTAATACCATTTGGTTCTGGACGGCGAATCTGTCCTGGACTGCCTTTGGGCGTTCGGATGGTTCAGCTCATGCTGGCCTCACTCATTCAATCCTTTGAATGGAGTTTACCGGACGAAATGAAGCCTCAGGATTTGAATCTCAACGAGCAGTTTGGTATCACACTTAACTTGGCTTCTCCACTCAAGGCTTTGGCTACTCCTGTCAGAAAAATGTGATCGTCAACTTTATATTCTGAGCTTTGCATATCAGGGCTTGTAATATCTAAGCTTCCTTCAATGGCTGTATCATCACTAGCTTGTAATCTCTAAGCTTCCTTCAATTACTACAACGTCATTAAAGTGACGTTGAGCTTAATATCAAACCTTATAATTTTTATATGAAATGCTCCTATTGATCAAAGTACTATTTAACTGTGTTGGTTGTTTAATTCAGTTTCATGTATTACTTTAATTTTTTTATGCTGAAATCGATTACGGTAAAAGTTTTATTGCAAGGAAACAAATTTTTATTTACTAGTTTTAATAGATCAAATGGCGTACACGGCTCATCCTTGTTTGTTAGGACAAAATGTGAAAAGTGTGACTACTATTATTCTTTTTTTCTTATTTTAATTTTTTTATTTTTAAATTTTTATTTTTTTATGTGACTGCATGCTATTATTCTTTGCTCTAACACTTCAACTAATTAGCACTTATTTAGGATAGTTTTTTTCACTATTTTTCTTTTTGGAAGTCGTTAATAGTTCTGTTTGGCTCTACTTTCTCATTGCTATTCAAACTTTGTTGTCGTAGAAAAGTATTTTTTACAATTAGAGCTACTAATGTACGAAATTTTTTTTATAGTGTTTAAAAAAAATGATTTTCCTCGCAATAAGTTTATAATCACTTTTATAAAACGTTTCAGCCATCCCAACAAACTCTTCGTAGGCCATATAGATTTGTGGAGAAAATCAGCATAGGTTAGCTCAACACAATACCATTACAAATCCTTGTTAAAATAATCTGGAAATAAGATTATTAAAAAAAACAAACAGTAAAAATAGTCCAATAATGGAAGGCTTTAAAATAGATAATGTGGGGGAAAAACAAACTAATTCGAACTTCTAACTCAGAAATCAAAATGAAACATAGAAAGTGTAGGACAAGCCTGAACCCAACCCATGCAAGAAATTTGCACCTCTAATAATCACAATAGACATATAAGCAAATAAAGCATCAAAGGCCAAAGAGTAGGAGGGCTTTTATCTAACGACATTAGAGAAGATTAAGCGAGAATGATAAATAGTAAATCAATGAAGTAATAGAAGGCTATAGGAAAGGTTTGGGACATTGAGTAGTTTGATAATATTGTTTAATTGCACTCCATGTATGCTTCGAAATTGTAGAGTTAGTTTGAGTAAAGGGTGCAATGGAAGGTCGCTCTCAAGTCAAAATGCCAATTGTGAAAAAGTGTGGGTTGTCTCATAAAAGAGATCCTTAAGGATTGTGGTTATAGCTATTATAAATGAGATTTTGATATTATCGTTATCATTGCCACGCAGAAAAAAAAAAACAAGTCATAATTAAAAAATTATTTCCCTTATAAAATACGAATTTAGAAAATCAAAAAGCGCTAAACGTATGGCCATGATACAATCAATTAACATAAGAATTTTAATTAGGATATTCCGATAAATTTTTGTGGGGATTTACATAAAACTTTAGCGTTAATCAAAAACTAAAAAATTAGTAGTTAGAAATATTAGATGGGGACATGGGACTTCACGCGCCGATCATATGCAATGGCATATGTAAGGCCGTATGGGCATTGCTTTCCTCCCTTTTTTTTTGGGGGGGGGGGAAATTTGGGCAAAGCCCGTATATTAAGAAAAAGAAGGCATACAAGTAAAAACTAAGATCTCCACCAAAAAAAGGAGAAGCTCACAGTGAACTCAAAAAGAGGCAAAAATTACAAAGCCAAACTATACTAGAAGGAACAAGAACCCGAAAAACCAACATGAGTCGGAACTATGGCAAAAATCATCTCATCAATAAGAGATCCAGAGTAGAAGGCACCCTGCTGCCCGAAGACCGTCCAAAGGTAGCCATAGTGGATGCGGACATCATTTCCCCAAGCTCTACCGCATGAAGAACCCACCATGAGGAACAACACCCAACAAGAATTAAAGCAACTCCAGCAACTTGATTCCATTTTTCCATTTGCATACTCTAGCAAAAATGTTACTCTTAATCTTTCGAGAGAAAGTAATAGAATTACCAGCAGTCGTACCAAAACACTTCTCATTTCTTTCCCTCCAGATGTAAAAAATAGCACAACAAGTAGCTAGGAAAAACAACCTTTTTTCCTCAGCATTAAAAGTATATTTTTCACTAATCCATTCCAGCAAGTAGGCAACATTAGGCCAAAGAAATAAAGAGCCAGCTTTCCTCCAATTTTTCATTTATAAGATGTCTCTATACTCATGTGCGGTTTCCCATAGAGCTCAGAGTGGCCTAAAAAAATGCCTATAAAAAGAATAAATTTAGAATTTTGACTCCTCTAAGAAAATATTTTGCCCAAATTATTTAAGATACTCATTGAATGATATCTTTCTCTTACAAAAAATATAACGTGCTTACTTTCTAGTTCTTATAAAATAAGAGGTAAGTTTTATCCAATGGAGAAAGAAGTGACTTATGATTTTTATTAGTTGGGTTTCTTTTGCCTTGGATTTGATAATGCATGGATGTAAGAGCCATAGGGATGGCTATGTAACAGGCAAGCAACCTCAAGAAATGAAGGCCTTTAATTTTTCATTTTTTGGAATTTTTTTCCTATTCTTTTATTTCATGGATATATGTGGATGGTGAAGCTTTTATATGCAAGTTGTCATGCATATTTTATGATTTAATTATCTTTTTTTTTTCTAAAGTTAGATAATGTTTAGCTAATTCATTATTATTTTTCTCTTAGTCAGAGTCGAGATTCAACAAAACTTACATGATTATACTCCAATTCATATTACTAAAATCAATGTTATATTCAAAGATAAATGATAAAAATTTTCATTATATTGATTAAATTTAAAAATATATATTTTATTATTATTACTATTTATTATTGATATTAATATTTTTTAGTATTATTGTTGTTGGTTAATATTTTAATACTAAAAAAGAAACTGAATCACCCTCATCTATATTAAATATAATTGATGTTGACCAATGGGCATTGCATTTCTTCCACGGCTTATAAATTTTGCTCTAGATTTCTCTTCCATAGCAACATTAATGAGAAAAAAATGCACCTTATTGCTTGGTCTCAGGTTACCAAGCCTAAATGTTTTGGTGGCCTTGATATTCCATATGTTGATTCTCTCTATCATGGTGTTAATTACTCTATCATCTGTAGGCTTTATAAGTTTCAATCCTTTTTGAGCTCTTGGTATAAAGCTAAATTTGAATCACTTTGGAAATCTCCTCCACCCCATACCTCCAAGTTTTGGAAAAGAATCTCTGCTACTGCTTCAAAGATTAAAGACTACATTTCCTTTTTTGTGTCTCAAGATAGTAAATTTACTATGCTTTGGGACCCTTGGCTTTAAGGCAATTTGATTTCTCATTACAGCAACATTTCTGTGTTTGCTGAAAAATCTATGAAGGACTTTATTTAGATTATCAATGGCAATTTCCTGTTAGCTTACCTAATGCTCTCTCTGCTGTGATTAATGATATAAGTATCAATGAGAAGTCTGAATTATTTTGGAAAGGCTCTCCCAAGACTTCCTTCATAGAATTTATCTCTCGTTTCTACTCTCATTTGTCGGAGGTTAACTGGTTTAATTTTATTTGGCACAAAAAATATGCCCTTAGATATGCTTGCTTTGCTTGGATGACAATGGCTGGAAAACTCAAGATTGTTGATCTTTTATTGCATAGGGGGATTCATGTTTCTCATGAATACTCTTTTTGTCTTAACTCTCCTAAGAATTACTCCCTTTTTTTTTTTTTTTTGCTTGTGACTTCTCCTTTACTATCCTCACGGCAATTTTACCTGATCTTAATTGCTTCTTAATAAGACCCAACCTCTCTAAGATTTATGAATTCAATGAAAATTTTCAGCTATATAGCAGATTGGAAAAGAATTTTTGTTACTTATCTATTATCTGCATCATTTATCATCTTTGAAGGGAGAGAAACAATTGTCGTTTCTCTAATTTGAGGGCTGCGCCAGTAAAAATTCGATGCATTATCTCTACTACTATCCATTTCAAATTAACAAATTGGAAACTCAAAGAATTTTTGCTTCAAAGGTTTTTCTGGTATCTAATGTTAGCCGTGTTGCCTTCTATCTCTGTTATTTGGGTTTTTGTTACTTTGGTTATGATGAACCTTCATATGTTCTATTTTTGCATCATTGGAAGGCCTCCCTGGCATCCTTGGGAGAGGCAGAATTTCAATTCCAGAGCAGTTTTTGTTGCTGGGAAGGTGTTTTTGTCGTTTTGTTTTAATTGGTTTCAGGGCTATTGTGATTTCTATTCTTTGCAAATATGTTATGGCAAGATTCTGATGGACGCCAGTTTTGGGTGTTAGGTTTTGATAATCTGACGATGATGAGAAAGGCCTAACACATTCATTCTAGCTATGGATGACCTGCGTGACAACTTGGCTGTGGGATTGAATGGAATTTTGATGTTTGCGGCTGGAGGTTCTGTGATGGCCATCCTATCCATTATTCGTGTGCTGCTGTTCTGTTCTTATTTGCCTTCGAATTCTTTTGGCAACCTGAGCCTTCTCCGCTGCTATGATGACTATCTTTTGATAGATTTTGATGATTGGGTGCTGGTCTTATATCTTTGAGTCTTTTTTATTATTTTGATACCTTCCCGTTATTTTTTCTCTTGGCGGTTGGTGGATTTAGGTGTTGTTTTCCTTTTCCTGTCATATATGTTTACAAGTAATTGAATTTTTTCTTTAATAGCTTTTGCCTCGGGTTTTTCCAAGATAAAATAAAAAGAATTATGCCTCACGAGCGTCCGAAAATAAAAATTTTAAAAATATGTTTTGCTTGGTATTTGTCGGCGGTGTAGCTCTGACTATAGTATAGTCTTCTTCTCAAATTTTTAATTAGTCACTCTTAAAAAGAAATAAAGAAGCTTGAGTTTTCGATCCAGAAGGAAGAATCTGTTTTTTTGGAGTGTCCTCTGTTTTTTGTTTCCTGATTAACTTTTCAGGTGGTGAAGAGGCAGGGTTCAAGCAGTCCATAGATATCGAGTGCAGGGAAGGAGTCATTGTCGGTTTCCGGAGTCCGACTAGGTTCGACTAGTCGCCCCTTCCATCACATAAGCTTGAAATTATCTCTCTCATTCGTAAGTATTTTTCACCTTCCCACAAGATAATGGAAGAGAAAAGACTTTATCTTCTATGGTCAGCGTTCTTCACAGCTCTCACCATACTTTTACTAAGACGTCAATCATCGAAGGATTCACCACTTCCTCTCTGGCGAAGGCCACTCCCGGTGTTGGGCAACCTACTCGAGCTAGGCCAAATCCCCACCGCTCCTTAGCCCATCTTGCCCGAATTCATGGACCAGTCATGTCTCTCAAAATCGGCAGCATCCACACAATCGTCATCTCCTCACCAAGCTCCGCAAAAGAAGTCCTCAAAACAAAAGAGCACTCCATCTCTAGCCGACAAGTCCCCAATGTCGTGCACATTGCGCTGGCGGCGTTCTCCACTGTGCTCAATCTAATATCACCCACCTTCTTATCTATTGATATGATAGATTTAAAATCTGAATAAGCACAATAGCTAAAGGATTTGATCTGGGAGCTAATGGAAGAGGCCGGAAAACCGAACCTCTCCGACTTCTTCCCTTCCTTGGCTCCAATGGATCTTTAAGGCCGAAGGCGCCACTCTGCGGTTTACTATAACAAGTTATATGATTTTTTTGGATAAAATGGTAGAAAATCGATTGACAACCTCGGCCGAAGAAGGTAGAAGATTTAATCTCGATATTTTGGATGTGCTTCTTCAACTAAGTCAAGAAGATAACTCCAAGCTTAGCAGGCGAATGATAAAATGCTTGCTATTGGTAATTAATCAATTATTTGTTTGTTTTGCCAAATTTGTAGTATATGCTCAAAGTCAAAAGATTTTTTAATTAGGATTCTTTTCTCGCTTGAAGCGAAACGAGATCGATAACATTGGAATGGGCAATGGCAGAATCACAATCCAGAGCTACTGAAGGGCAAATTATTACATCCGGTCACCGGACGGGGAGAGGTTCGGATATTAATAAAATATTATTTTAAATTAAACGCAGAAAAAACACAGGTAAAGCGCAGGCAAAGCGCAAGTCAAAAGCGCAGGTAAAGCGCACCTGTCAAAGCGCACCTAAAGCGCAGGTGACGTGACAAGTTCTTATTGGATGTCCGAACCTATCCTTTGAATGGAGTTTGGCTGATGGAATTCTACCTAATAATTTGGATCTCAAGGAGAAATTTGGCATCACGCTTAGCTTGGCTTCTGCACTCAAAGCCTTGGCTACTCTTGCAAGATAAATTTGAATACTAGATCAATGTTACAGTTCAATTAATCTTGGCTTTCCTTTTCAAAGCTTCTAAAATCTAATTTCTCTCATCGATGGTGTGACACGTGTGTCAGTACTATACTTGTATCTGATGCGGCATCATAGCTTAAAGTCACCTCTAGTCTATCTTATCATTTTATTCTTAGTTGTTATTCAGCATCATACTGTTATATTTAGCATTGCATTTTCATTCTGTTAGTACGAAAACACTTTTTTTATACCATTTCATCCTTTAGAATGCAATGGCTTGGTGGTTGCATCCGCCTAATTAAGCCTCATATATATAGTTTGCTTGCTTACAGAAGGCAGACTTTTGATTGCTAATTTCTACAAACAACTTACGTTTTGTCTCTATTTTCCTTTTCTTTCTGCTTCTTCATCTTGTTTCAGCTTGGGTATCAGAGCTAGGCATCATGGCAGAATGCAGTAAGCACGGGATTGGCGACGAAGATCGCAGTCTAGAAGCCCTTTGGGCAGCGCACTCTAGAGTAGTCCGACAGTTGGATGAAATAGCTATGGGTTTGTGTCGAATCTATGCTGAGATATATGAGGCGAGAGTTCCAATCCATCGGAAGGGAGTTAGAACAACAGCAAATATATATATATATATATATATATATATATATATATATATATATATATATGAATTCAATTATGATCGTGGAATTGCCGACGGTTAGAGAGTGATCATGACTGAAGCCACTAGCTCTAGGGTCAGCGACAATGACCAGTGACATATGGGCAGGCAGTTGCTAGCCATGACTAACAACTGAAGATAATAACAAATCAGCTTGCAATGAAAAATGATGTCACCTAAAAAAGAAAGTGACCCCTAAGACTTCGTTTGGGACAACTTTTTTGTTCATTTCTAAAAATGCTTTCTAATACATTTTTTTGAATTAAAAATTTTATACTAAAAAATCATTTTGAAAAGAAATAAAAACTATCTAATTAAAATTTAGAATCTCAAAATAGAAAAATAATAATATAATTATTAGATATTAATCAATAAGACAAAAATATCTCATAACGGAGGTTGAATAGATGCAGTCAATTCAAAATTATGCGGCCCTGTTAAAGCTGGACAAGGCCAGCTCAGCCTATTTAACAGCTCTTATTTATTTTTTTGATTGATTGTTTCATAGATCATATTTTGAATTTTAATTGAATGATACATTTTTAAAAGTATATGAATGAATATAATTTTTATTTTCTTCTAGAAAATTCTTATTAATTATAGTAATGAATGAATATTTTTTTTATTCAATACTTTTTATTTTTGTTACTTCAAGATAAAAAAATTAGTTTTATTTCTTTATTATGAATTTAATCTGTCTACATAATGAGAAATAATTAGATGATATAATATGAAAGAGTGATTGATTGATCTTAAGCCATGTTATTGTTAAGGCATAATAATTAGATAAGCAATAAATTTATCTAAATAGAGCTCACCAAATTTTTTATCCATAATATGTCAATATTTCATGAAGTTAAAGGGGCATGTCATTTATTTGGTTGATCATTTTGCAACCAAATTTTATTTTGGACACTCTAAGAAAATGATCAACCAAATTTTATTTTGGTCTCTCTAAGAAAAATGTACTAAATAATTTTAATAATTAAAATTACTAAATAACATCCAAATAAATAATCATTAGCATAAAAAATTGTGATAAAATATAAATTTTTAGCGACCAATGCTAATTAGTGATAATTAATTTATCAATCAAAAAAATTTTTTAGCCACTAAAAACCCCAGCAATGAGACTACTGTGACAAACCAGCGATTGAAATATTTTTTTGTCGCTATTCAGTTTAGCGGACAGATTATCATTTTAATAATCATTTTTCTTGTAGTATGTCAATTTTCTCTTAGGTTATCAATTTTAATTGTTTAGTCTATCCTCCATATAGGAGAAATATTATCTTCACAGAAGCCTTAATCTATCATCTTCAAGCCATAATGTGTATCAAAAAGCTAAGTTTAAGTTATCACCAACTCAACTTTGAATTAATAGCGCTCTATCCTGCAGGCTCCTCCGCTTCTACGATTTTAGGGCATCGCCGCCAGGGCTTTGCCCTAGCTTTGCTGGGGCTTGGATCTTGGCTTCGAATTGCTGTTCTCCAGGGAGTTTGTTTGCCCTCCTTTATTTCTACCTTCGATTTTCTTTTCGTTATGGTGGTTAGTCGTGTTTGTGACCCCGGTTTTTCGGATGGGTCCTTTAAATCGCGATCTTTTTTGGAAGCTTTATCTGGATCTTCGATTTCAGTTGATTTTCCTGAGTTAAGAAAGGGTTTTTTGTCGGGGTTTACCCTCTTTATGGATATTGGAGGAAGAAATTTTAGCTCTGTCTGTTCCTTTTCAATATGCTCTTGTTGGTTTCTTTCCTACGCGTCGCCCTTCACTAGATGCTATCCGGAAATTTTTTTCAGCTTGAAATTGAATGCTGAATTCTCTGTAACTGTTCTGGATCAATCTCTTATTCTTATTAAGCTTTCTAATGATTTGGATTATAGTAGAGTGTTCAGCCATAGATCTTATATGGTTAATAACTGCTTTTTGAAACTTACTCACAATGGTCGCCGGATCTTGATGTCGGGGTTGAGTCTCCGATAATTTCTATTTGGGTTGCACTTTCCCTGTCTGCGTCCACACCTTTTTACCCCTCGTATCCTTCATGTCTTGGCTTCGATGTTTGGTCGTCCATTAAAAGTTGATAATTCAACCTCTGTCGGGTCTAGACCTTCTAACTCGCGAGGGTCCTGGTGGAGCTTGACATTACTAAGGATTTTCCTGATAAAAATCGAACTTGGTTCGGAGAATTCCCGTGGGTATGTTCAACGGGTTTGTTTCGACACGGAGGTGCCTGCTTATTGTGTTGTGGTGTAAACCGGCTTGGTCATATCAAGGCGGCGATTGTGGTAATTTTTCTGCTACTTTGAATGTGCATAAATCTTGTGAGAATGTGGTTAAGCCTGTTGATAATGTAAATAATGGTGTTGTTGTCAATGCTTTGGTCGTTGGTGAGACACAGGTTGCGGGCGATCCTCTTGTTCCTGTTCATGGGGATCGGCACGCTGGCGCTGTGATCGACAATTCTGAGATTTTAGAGTCTTTGGTTACTTCTAACCCATCCGTCAGTATACCCCGTATGAAGGTGGTTGATGTGGTTAATGATGTGAATGATGTACGCTGGTAGGCGTGTTGATATCTGTTCTGTCTTATCCTCCGATGCAGCTCCTTTTGTACCTCCGGTTGTGACTGATGTTAGAGACCCTGACTCTCCGGTGATGGTGCCGGAGGTGTTTTCATGTGCGTCTGATGGCTCGCCAGTTATGGGTGTTGTAAATTCTAATGGGGGTGTTCAAGTTTTAAAGGATACAGATGGTGATTCTGATGGTTTTATGCCTGTTGCGGCAGCTGGTGCCGGCTGAAATTGAGAAGGAGTTTCCGAGAGAGGAAGTTATTTCGATGACAAACAGTTTAGTTGTGGTCCCTGTTAGTGAGGTTGATACCCAAGTGATGGCTAACCCGCCGTGTGGGTAATTCATCCCGACCCGTTTGGATATTAGAAATCATAATAATTGGTTGGTTGATTCGTCGGATGTGGATTCAGATTCGCAGTCTCTTGAGTCCGATCATGATTTTACTCTTGTGCGTACTTCAAATGTTGGCAATCGCGGTTCAACCCAATTTTTGGGGAGAGGTCGGCGCAGAAGATGATTTTTCGTGTAGTAATTTTGTTGTTTCAAAAGTTGCTGTTTCTTCTTGGGATTTGTCGGCTTTACTGTTTAATTTGCTGCCAAAACTTCGTGAGGCTATGAGCAATAATGTGATCGGGGCTCGCGTCCTGGTCGTTCTTTGCTGGTGGCAACTGTAGGTGTGGTTTCTCGGATCGTTGGGATGCTATCTTTGCTTACTGGAGGGTCCGTGCGGGACGCCCTGGACGCTGGAAGTCTTGACTATTTCCTGAGCTCGCTTTTAGCTTCTAAATTCTCTCTGTTGTTTAGTATTTAAAATTTTCTGCTAGCTTTAAAAATCTTTTAAAAAAATAAGAAAGCTGCTGATGTAACCTAATTGTTTTGTGTAAAATAGAAAAATTAATATATTTCCTTTAAAAAAAAAAATCTCAAGATATTAACCATAATGTTTTAATTGTATGATACCTCTATTTTTAAGATATGGACTAGCTTGAAATACCGATTTTTATTTTCATTGCGTTGCCAAAACTGATGAAATCATTTTGCTTTTCTTGATTCGTTTTATTATATGATTCATATATATAGTCATACCTCAGCTACTATCACTATTGAGTTTTGTTTTTTAACGTTAAATTCATTTGATCACGTGGTACGTAGTACTTTAGGCTTGCTTCATGCATGCCTGATTATATCACTGTGCTATTATTGAATGATTAATCCTAATTAAGTACCATCGTTATTGAGTTTTGTTTTTTAATGCTAAATGCAATGTTGAGAATTTTATATCATGAAAAAAAAATATTATTTGTGACACCTCACTAATTAAAAACAAAACTCTCAAATCAAATCAAGTAGGAATCTTGGCAATTTCCTAAGTAAAAACAAAACCCTCAAATCAAGTAAGATTCATAACATAAATAAGCAAATTATATGATTCATATATATATAGTCATACTTCAGCTACTATCACTATCGAGTTTTGTTTTTTAACGTTAAATTCATTTGATCACGTGGTACGTAGTAGTTTAGGCTTGCTTCATGCATGCATGATTATATCACTGTGTGCTATTATTGAATGATTAATCCTATTTAAGTACCATCGTTATTGAGTTTTGTTTTTAATGCTAAATGCAATGTTGAGAATTTTATATCATGAAAAAAAATATTATTTATGATACCTCACTAATTAAAAACAAAACTCTCAAATCAAATCAAGTAGGAATCTTGGCAATTTCCTTAGTAAAAAACAAAACCCTCAAATCAAGTAAGATTCATAACATAAATATATGCAAATTAAAAATTATCTGTTGCTAGCTTTTATGATAACTATTCCAATTTTAATTTCAACAAATGTATTGTTGAATGACCATCTCACTAAGATAAACCAAAAATATTTTGATTACAATCTAAATTGGCCTAAATCAAAAACTCTAAATTATATTTGAAGACTTTAAAGTATTATTTGAGATATTAAACGGCCTTTAAATTTTATGAGATTATATAAAAAAAAATGAGTATCGATCTCTAGATGAGACAAATCTAACGAGTTTAAAATAAATCAATTTAAGTATCACAACGGCATTAAGAGGTAGAGAAAATGTTCTAGTATAAAATTGATCATTATAGATTGTCTAATAAAATGTTATAATTTAAGTTAAAAATGATCAGAATATCCCTTTCTAGAACTATGTCTGTCAATAGATATCAACGTTAATTTTATTTTAAAAGATTTTTGAGAGATTTCCATACATTACACTCAAAATTATTACCATGAACTTTTCATTTGTATAGTATAACAATGTTAACTTCTGCTAACTGTTTTGATGAAATCATTGCCACAAAGTCGAACGATATATCTCCAAAAAGTCACAATAGGTGTAATAGAGAAGGGTGAGGAAATTGTGATGGGTCACCGGCGAAGAACTAGGAAAGGTGTTATAGATTAGTGCTCAAGGGCAAGGAATTTGCAACAATAGTAAAGGGTGAGTTAGTTTGGACAGGATCTCATCGAGAAATGTACTAGATGCATGTGCGCAGTCGAAAGATGATGAAACTGGCTACGCGTGAACAACAAGGAGCTCATTGACGGGATGACGTGAGTATAACAGAGAAGGTGGTTAGGATAGTTAATGTTGTTATTACTCACATTTAGTTCTTGTAAATTTTTAGGGGTGTTAATTCGTGTAAGCAGGTTGGGTTGGGTTCGGGTCCAACCCGAGTTGATTCGGGCATAAACAGGTTGACCCGAACCCGACCCGGCAAGTTAAATGGGTCAGGATTTTCAACCCGACCCGACCAGCACGAGTTATTGGGTTGACGCGACCCGACCTGCGAAAGACGATTAGCCAAACGGCATAGGCGGTGGCCTGTGAGGCTGACGGTGACTAGATCAATGGTGAGATGGAGCAGGTGGTGAGGCCGAGTGGCCAATAGTGACTTGCCACGTACTCGACGAGGCGAAGACGTTGCACACATGCACTAGATCATCCTGTAGGCCGGTCGCAGGCAGACGCCGATGGGAGAGCTGATTGGGTTAGGCGGTCTAGGATAATGCGAGGACAGGACTGCTGGACTGAAGCCATGGACAGAGACTAGATGCGCCGACGCGGATGGGAATGTTGGCCGATGCGAGGCAATCATGTTCGTGGGTCAACCCGTGCTGACTATGGGTTGTCGGGTCAATCCAAATCCGGTTCATTTTTAAAAACGGATCGAAAATTGGAACTCAAACTCGACCCCTATAGCAAACAAGTTGAGCCAAACCCAAATATTTTCTGATTGGATCAGATTTTGACACCCCTTGCGACAAGTACAAGAGAATTAGTAGCAGTGATACATGAAAAGTCTCAATTATAAGCATGCCCGACGGATTACATTCCTACAAAAACTTCGCTTTTGTTTTTAAGCAAAAATACGACTGTATCAATCAAGTAACAAATGCTCTCAGCCATAGTCCATCCTCCTTGCTACTTGGCACAAGATCGAGAAGATTATAGGGTTTGAAGAGCTTAATTAGGATCTTAATTTTTAATATTTATTTGTGCAAACAATTAATCAAGAACTTGCACACAACAAGGGCTTGATTGCACACTGAGACTGTAACAAGACCCTTTGTCTATTTTAGGCTCAATTTTTTTTATCAAAACGGAGAAATGATGTTACTCATTTAATTGGGAAGTGTTAAATTGGCCAGATATACAAAGCTGTATCATAAAATACAAGACTATATATGCATTTTCTTATCTATTCCTGGTTCAATGGAGGACTTAATCCTGATTTTATATTCGGCCTTCTGCAAGTAGGGGTGTCAAAAAATGACTCCAAACATAATTGAAATGAAAATTTCGGATTTGGCTTGAATAGTTTAATAAATAGGTCGAGTTTGATTTATAATTCAGATTCATTTAATTAGCGGGTTAAGTTTGGATTAATTCCCAAACTTAATTTTGACATTGAGTTGACTGGTTTAATGTTTTTTTCTTAAATTCTTTTGCTTTTTTGTATGCCCTTCTTATTTTTTGATCACTTAACCTAAAATTTGTAGTTGATAAGTTAAAAACAAATTTAATCTAAACTGGTAATTGAGACGGGTTCCAATCATTTGGGTTGCCAGTGGGTCATGTTTCGGTCCATCTTTTGGACCCGTTTATTAAACGAATCGGATTTGGATCTATATATTTGGATTGGTCAATTTTGATCTAACATGTACATGACCCATTAATCTATTTTGATGCTATATATATATATATATATATATATATATATATATATATATATATATATATATATATATATATATATATATATATATATATATATATATATATATATATATATATATATATATATATATATATATATATATATATATATATATTCAACTGCATCCTTATTAAATCTTTTCAACACAAAGTCTCTTAGGCTTTGTTTTTGATGGCTTTGTTACTGTTTCTTAAGACAGTTTTTAAGTATAAAAATTAAATTTTTTTACTAAAAAGTTACTTTAAGAAACAGTAAGAAAACTGTATCAAACGAAGCCTTAATGTAACAAATTGCTTCACCGACAAAATGGTAAGGAACTTTTGGAATATATTAGAGGGTCGGAGGTCTAAGCAAATTGTTCAGGCAGCATTTTGCACTGTGCTCAACCTAATATCAACTTCCTTCTTCGCTATTGATATATTAAATTTTAAAATTTGATTTGGCGAAAAATTGGGGGATTTGATGTTAGGGCTTTGGTAAATGTACCACCTAATAATCGAGATCAGGTCATGCGAGCGAATGGTTGAGCGGAAAGAAATTCCTCCTCTTTCATCCGGTCTTGAATCCCCAAAATGCCCAAAAAAATACCACTAATACCCAAAAAACAAATTGCATCCTAAGCCTACACGTGTAAAAAGCTATGCTCTTATATACCTATATGTAGCAGCAAAGTACTGTGATGAATTAGAGTAGAGTATTACACCAATATGAAAAGCTTTTATACTTTACCATTTGCCGTATAGCATTACAGCCTATCTTCTTTTTTTTTGAGAAAATTTGGGCTTAGCTGCATATTAAAGATGAAAAATTACAAGTAAAACCCAAAGAAGCCTCAAATAAAAAAGAGGCTAGTTCCAACTTGGCACCAAAAAGAAAACACAACCAACATACAGAAAAAAATGATCAAAGCACAAAAAAAGCTCAAATGCCAAAATATCCTGGACTCAGGTAAATAAACAACTCATCGCATAGAATCACAAACCCCTGGTAGCCCGAAGACCATCCAAAGGGGAGAGGGATATGGAGCCTCATCATTGTCACAGGCTATACAAAAACTCCTCGCAAACTCCTGCAACAGCATAACAACAAACGGACCCAGCAGGCAGCGCATGCAGAATATCCAAGTCCAACTAATGCCAGTTCACGAATATAGCTTATCTAGAAATTTAGAAGAATCCTTCCAGTTAATAACTTTGCCATGAATTGCTTTTTTAATACATAAAAATATAGTCTTGCTGCTGCTAAATTTGTTTCCAAATCTCGTGAGGTTTCTTTCTTTCCAGATATATTAGACACAATAGCAGGCAATGAGGGAAAAAAAAGTTTTTCTCCCAAACCTGCATACTTTGTTCACCGTCAATCCATTCCAATAGTTGTAGAATAGTAGGTCTAAGCAAAAAACTATTTGAGCCAGGAATTAAATCTGTGATAATATTAAAAGAGTATGAACATTCAAAAAATAAGTGTGCAGCACTTTCGCATTGTATGGCATTGGCTGCAAGTTAAAGAAACAAGAATGTTCCTTTTATGTAATTCCTCAGCAGTTTTTAAACCCCCAACAACTGCAAGCCAGGTAAAGCACAAGAACCTCATAGCATGTTTAGCACGCCAAACTAAACTATACCAAGCACAGGTGGATTGGTTGGAATAAAACTCAAATATGAAATTAGAATGCCTACTCTTCTTTTGATTCCCCCACAAAAGACAATTTGAATCCCCCTCCACAATGCAGATTTTTTTAATTTCATTTTTAACAGAGAGTGGGATGTAGTCACGTAAAATCCGCTCATTACCAGAAATAAAATCTCTTACAAGACGGTTAGAGCTAATAGCATTTAACTGAAACAGCTCAACCGATAGATCCTCCAACCTACCAGTGAATTGAAAAAGGAGCAGTACTTGTAATTTTAAAAGAAAACGTGTTTAACAACCCCAGCAGTGAGACAGACAGCCTTCCAGAAATTGGTTGCATAGGAGGGGACCAGACACCAAGGAGAGGTGTATCTGCTAGAGATCCATTCAGATAAAGGGGAGTGATTGTTATACATTATAAGGATAATAGAGCAATTGAAAACAAACTGAATGGCAGGCAAGGAAGGCAGCTCCAGTCCCCCAAACTGCTTAAGTTTACAGACCTTATCCCAAGAGACCATATGTAATTTCTTGCCAGCAGAAGAGTCTCCAGAGAAAATAAATTTAGAGCATACTTTCTTGAAAATTTTAACAACAATTTTAGGCAAAATGACACCACGGATCCAATATGCGATGGAATTCAGAATAGTGTATTTTAGAAATTGCAAATGACCAGCAAAGGATAATAGACAAGCCTTCCACCCATACAACTTTCTAGAAATACTATCAATTAATGGAAGATAATCAACAACTTTTAGATGATAGAAAGACAGTGGAATTCCAAGATAAGTGAAATTGTTAGAGATGTTGTGAATAGATAGCACTTGACAAAGCTCCCCTTGGTTATGCATATTTTTGGGAAACATGATAAAGCTTTTATCTAGGTTCACATGAAAACTCATAGAATTAGAAAATGTAGTGAGAATATTTTTAAGGCTTTTATAATTCTCCACAATGGCTTCACAAAAGATTAATACATTATCCGCATACAAGAGATGAGATAACAAAAAACCTTCCATACTGATCCCTATTAAATCTCCATTTTGTTTGGTAATGGATGCATTTTATAGCCTTTCTTACACAGTGCTACAAAGGCATTGTTTTCAGTAGCCAAAGCAGCAGGAGGTAAAAAAACTAATCCTGACATTTTGTATGTTCTTCTTCAACTATGTCAAAAAGAAAATTCTAAGCTTATAAGGAGAACCATTAAATTCTGTATGTAGGTAATTAATCACCCTATTTTTGCATTCATCAGGGCATCTCTAATCGATAGTCATAAATTTGTATGGCGTTCTTCCGTCGCTTCATCTGATAGTCATTTTTCCCGTTGTTTGATTGTGGGTAAACACACCCGCTATTTTTTTAAATTGGAAATATATTATTAATTTTAAATACTTAAGTTTATAAAAATTTTATTAATAATTAAGAAATAATAGATTAGAAATATTTTTTTTAAAGAAATTAAAATAATTAAGAAATAATAGATTAGAAATATTTTTTTTAAGAAATTAAAATAATTTTTACATAATTAATTAATTTAAGATACAACATTAAGATATAAATTAAGATAAAATTCTCACAAATATCAAAAATATCGAGAAGTACAATACCTTAAAAAATCAAAATATAGAATAAGTTCGAATAACAAAAAATTAAAATAACAAGTAATGATAATCTAATAATATGGAAGATTGATATCGACGCGCTCCTTTAAAATCACTGAGATATATTCCAAATGAGTTTGAAGAAGGAGGTTGTTGTTGATGTTGTTATTGTTTGAACCTCTTTTTCAATGTTCGTGCTTGTTCAGCTTGGACAAATGCACTTACATCAGAATTTTGTATAGAACTTAAGTCTTGAAACAAGATTTTAATTTATTTCTTAATTATTTTTCTGTATAGAACGTAAGTCTGAAATAAGTTGTTTGTTTCCATCTTCTAGAGTTTTAATAAATGTTGACATCTCTTCATCAATTTTTAGCTTGACTTTCTTAACCCTAATCGTTCGTTCTAATTGAGAGCCATGAACAGTATATTCTTCATCATCTAAATTTAGAGAAAATGTAGAGAGTCTAGGAGATTATTATTTACCAAATTCTCGTGTTAGATTCTCTGACTTCGATGAGGCATACCCAAAGCTCGACATACGTGATGCCTGCCTAACACTAGATTGGTCATCTTTAAATTTTTTTAAATTTTTTAATAATGTTCCACAAATTATCAAACTTCCAACATACTTTGAACTTCACATCTTGCACAAACAATAGTTTAGTTTGATCTAACTAAAAATCGATTTACACAATTACAATAAAATAAGTTATGAAATGAAAAAAAGATATATTTTAGTACTGAACATGAATACGCACCATATCTTCATTTGAAGATCCACTAATATGTCTATTTTCAACTTATCGAATGCATGTGTGCATCTCCCTTGTTGCTTTCTTAATAGTTTGAATACGTGACTCAACAGATCTTTTTGAATGCATCTCCCAACTTTGACTTTTACAATTATTGTATGCTTCTTCTACACGTGACCAAAAGTTATCCAATGACTGATATATACCCATAATTAGGTTTTGAGAAATTTTCATGTAAATTTTGCATAAGAGTTTATCTTGCTCCTGAGAATATGAAGTTGAACGGATAGACATATTTTTCAAAGACTTAATAGATATAGAATACCAATTACATGACATGCTCCTCACCCCTATTTATATAACAAATTTATTATCATTCTTGACATCCTTCTAACATTATAATTTAATATTACTTTGGATGTGATTAGTCAATACAATGTGTCCTGTGAGATTCTCGCATGGACCTGCTGTGATCAGACACTACAATATTTCCTATGAGATTATCACACGTCTCAAGCAATATGGATCGGATGTGACTAGTCACTGCAATGTATTTTATGAGATTCTCACACATCTCAAGCAACATGGATCAGATGTGACTAGCCATTGCACTTCTTTTATAAATAATAGATTTTCAAGTCATCTTAACATCACATTATCAATATGCAAAATACGTTTTCATCTTTGTCTTCCTCAAGATGAAGAAGACACACTTCAAATGATAAATAGTTTATAGAAAGAGGAAATAATGCTTCATCGTTTAATAACAAATAAGAATACCTGCTTACACAACCTATTATACACGCCTCTACGGGAGGCTCAGTTATAGGGCGTGCTTTTATCAACCGTGATCAGGAGGCTACAGATCGTCGACTATTTACATTTATGCAATATTCCGACGGTGATATTAAATGTCTTGAACATTATTCATATGTGTCCTTGACACAGTAAAAGCACAAGATAACTACTTTCACCAATGAATGGATCACACCGATAAGCTTGGTTTATCACCCATCTATAAAGTAACAATCATCCTTTATATGTTAGCATATAAATTACCCGTAGATGCTACAGACGAGTATATCAGAATAAGCGAATCAATAACAATCGAAAGTGTGAAGAGATTTTGTAAAGTAAGAGTCCAAATATTTTTAGAGCAATATTTAAGATCACCAACAATCAATAATGCGGATATACTTCTTAACATTAATGAATAACATGATTTTCTAGGAAAGTTGGGTAATTTAGATTGTATGCACTGGAAGTGGAAAATTTATCCTGCCGAGTGAGCTGGGCAATATGTAGGATGTATTAGATCACCTATAATTATTCTGGAACCTTGACAGATTATAATATTTGGATATGACATGCTTACTTTGGTGTGCCAGGCACTAATAATGATATAAACGTGTTGGAGTCTTTCCACCTATTATCTTATCCCACTTAAGGTATAGCTCATCCATGTCATTATGTTATTTAAAAAAAAAAAAGAATATAACATGGGTCACTATTTGACTGATAATATATATTCAAAATGGTTAACCATTGTGCAAACAATTTAAGAACCATATACACCAAAGAAATAATATTTTGCAATGAGATATGAAGCATATATAAATGATGTAGAACAAGCTTTTGGAACTCTCAAATCTCATTTCAGAATTGTGGCAGGACCTATACATTTTTGGAGCAAATATTTAGTGCATGATATAATGATTACATGTATAATTTTACATAATATGATAATCGAAGATAAACATAATCTCACTGGACCAGTTCAAGTTGAGAGAGAAGCGCCACCCCCGGAGGTCGAAAAGGTAATAGATGAAAATACTCAGTTTCAGGAATTTATCTCTCGCCATAAAAAAATCAGAAATAAAGATGTCTGCTTTGCACTGCGAAAAGCATTAATTGATTATTTGTGAGATTTATATACTAATTATAATGTTTAGTTGCCCTAATATTTTTCTTGTTCCTATTTATGTGTTCTAATGTAATTTTCATTTTATTAACTAAATATTTATTTATTTATGACATATTAATATTCCAAATTATTTTATGAAGTAAAATTTTTTATAATTATAATAGATTTAGTTTGAAAAGGCGATAAATAAAATTTATGATTAAAAATAAATAAAATAAAGTAGGGAAAAGAATATATTAGGAATATTCTTTTTTGTTGTTAGAAAATGAAGTTTGATTGGAGAGAAGTTACTGCATTTGGAGTGAAAAATGAGTTTTGCAGTTGGAGATGTCCTCAATCATTTCTTATTTTGAATATAATATGGTGAAAGTAGAAGGGATTTCCTTCTAATTGTTTTCAGGATTATTTTATTATTGGAAGTGAAACTAGCTCGAAAACATTTAAGAACCATGTACACCAAAGAAATAATATTTTGCAATGAGATATGAAGCATATATAAATGATGTAGAACAAGCTTTTGGAACTCTCAAATCTCATTTCAGAATTGTGGCAGGACCTATACATTTTTGGAGCGAATATATAGTGCATGATATAATAACTACATGTATAATTTTACATAATATGATAATCGAAGATAAACATAATCTCACTGGACCAGTTCAAGTTGAGAGAGAAGCGCCACCCCCGGAGGTCGAAAAGGTAATAGATGAAAATACTCAGTTTCAGGAATTTATCTCTCGCCATAAAAAAATCAGAAATAAAGATGTCTGCTTTGCACTGCGAAAAGCATTAATTGATTATTTGTGAGATTTATATACTAATTATAATGTTTAGTTGCCCTAATATTTTTCTTGTTCCTATTTATGTGTTCTAATGTAATTTTCATTTTATTAACTAAATATTTATTTATTTATGACATATTAATATTCCAAATTATTTTATGAAGTAAAATTTTTTATAATTATAATAGATTTAGTTTGAAAAGGCGATAAATAAAATTTATGATTAAAAATAAATAAAATAAAGTAGGGAAAAGAATATATTAGGAATATTCTTTTTTGTTGTTAGAAAATGAAGTTTGATTGGAGAGAAGTTACTGCATTTGGAGTGAAAAATGAGTTTTGCAGTTGGAGATGTCCTCAATCATTTCTTATTTTGAATATAATATGGTGAAAGTAGAAGGGATTTCCTTCTAATTGTTTTCAGGATTATTTTATTATTGGAAGTGAAACTAGCTCGAAAACATTTGACCCGGGGCATAAATCCTTTGAGCCCAGGGAAGCAATTGCGCCCCCCCCCCCCCCCCCTAAAAAAATTATTATACGATTCTTTAGATAATTTGTCCCCCTTTAATTTATTTTTTTTGTCTTTATTATAAGGTATATTCGAACCCCGCCACGGGGCGCTGCCCTCTTGGACCCCCAATATATCTACCAATAGTTACTTATAGGCCCCCCCCCTGAAAATCATGGTCGGTTCCGCTCCTACATTGGAGTGGGTGATGACAGATTTTCTTTGTATGCTAGGAACTTTTATTTGGTCCGGTGTAAGGATGCAGAGGAACATCCGGTTGTAAGCAAAATCCCGCCTATACCGAGGTTTTTCAAAAAACTCGGTACACCTCAGTATAGGTGGGATTTTGCCTACAACCGGATGTTCCGATGCATCCGGTCGGAGGACATAATAATTGTTCGTCACTAGAAATGATGACGAGAGCTCATGAAGTTATCACATCAATCATCGGGCTCTAGATTGAAATCTAATAGTCGGATGTCTAAAAATTCCCATTCTTCCAAGCGGTGATCAAGGAGAAACTCTGACTTATTCAACTGATCTTCTTCTAATGCCTCATAAAGCATAGGCATGCAAAGTGTATACATAGTTCTGAATAATATTAAGGTGTTGGTAAATGTGATGTGGGACTTGAGTCGAAGCAGGTTGGTGTCGCCATGGCGCGTACGAATGGATGCCTGGATGTCGTGCTAGAAAGAGGATCACATGCATGGGTTGACGTTCACGCCGGCAGGTCGCATTGCTGGAGCGAAAGTGGAGACAGGGCACAATCGTGCGGGTCGCTTAGGCCTAGGCTGAGCAATCGCAGTAGAGAACCTTGTGGGTGCAAATCACATGAGCATAGGTGCAAAAAAGGCGCGCGCGGGACTGTGCGGACACGCTTGTGACGCACGTGCAAGCGGGTTGCGCGGGAAGACTGCGTTTGGTCCATCAGGCATTGGAGCAATAACTTATTGGTCAATTTATTATGCAAAGTGTAGTGAAAGAAATGTTTCTAATTAATTGATAAATTAATTAGTAACTTATTGTTTTATAATTTTTTTTTTAATTAGAATTCACTAGCTTATGATTTTTGTTTCAATTATACACAAATTTGAATTCCTAATTTTAATAACTCAATTTGAAAAAATATCCTTAATCAATTGCAGATTTTAAAAGTCATTAGTAACAACAATAATGAGACATCATGTGAACCTGGGATAATTAATTAACATAAGAATTTCAGTTAGGGTATACCGACGCAGGTCATCTTGTTTTAATTAATCTCTATAAATTGAAATGGTATATGGCGACGTGGGCATAACTTTCCTCCCAAGGCTTATAGAATCTCTCTCTCTCTCTCTCTCTCTCTCTCTCTCAACCTTACACATTTCTATCGTCTTCAAAATAACAGAATAATGGATGCGTTAATTCAATATCTTCTTTGGTCGGCCTTCTTCGCAGCTCTCACAATACTTTTTATAAGACGTCGATCATCCAAGGATTTACCACTTCCTCCCGGGCCAAGGCCGCTCCCGGTGTTGGGCAACCTTCTCGAGCTTGGCCAAAATCCCCACCGCTCCTTGGCCCGTCTTGCCCGAATTTATGGACCAGTCATGTCTCTCAAAATTGGCAGTATCCACACAATCGTCATCTCCTCACCAAGCTCCGCAAAAGAAGTCCTTAAAACAAAAGAGCACTCCATCTCCGGCCGACAAGTATCCGATGTTGTCCAATCCCTCCGCCACCAAGAGGTCTCGATGGTATGGTCGTCTCAAAACCAATCATGGAGGTATCTCCGCACTCTCGCCAAGACCCATCTTTTCAACTCACAGTCTCTCGATGCAACCCAACCGCTTCGCCGGCAAAAGATTCATGAACTTGTGGCATACATAAGGGGAAAGAATGGCGAGGCTGTTCAAATTGCGCTGGCAGCGTTCTCCACCGTGCTCAATCTAATATCAACCACCTTCTTATCTATTGATATGATAGATTTAAAATCTGAATCAGCACAAGAGCTAAAGGATTTGATCTGGGGGCTAATGGAAGAGGCCGGAAAACCGAATCTCTCCGACTTCTTCCCTTCCTTAGCTCCAATGGATCTTCAAGGCCGAAGACGCCGCTCTGCGGTTTACTATAACAAGTTATATGATTTTTTGAATAAAATGGTAGAAAATCGATTGACAACCACTGCCGAAGAAGGTAGAAGATCTAATCGGGATATTTTGGATGTGCTTCTTCAACTAAGTCAAGAAGATATCTCCAAGCTTAGCAGGCGAATGATAAAATGCTTTCTTTTGGTAATTAATCACAGTATTTGCTAATTTTGCATTGGTTAGTAATTTTCTAATTTTTACTATACGTTCAAAGTCGAAAGGCTTTTAAATTAGGATTCTTTTGTCTCTGGAAGATAATTCCAAGCTTACTAGGGGAGCCATAAAATCCTTCTGGTTGGTAATTATTTATCATGCTATTTCTGCTAAATTTCCTAATTTGCATTATACATTAAGGGACTGTTTGGTGGCAGGATTTAGGCTGGATTTGATGCGGATTTAAGCTAAATCCAGCCAAATGGCCTAAAATGCAAAACCAAATCTCACGGCAATGTAGCTAAATCTGTTTAGACGGAAAATTTCACTGATTCGCTCTAAATCCCGCATTTTCGAAATCCTGTATTTTGCCGGATTTATGAAATCGAATGTGCTAGAAGAGAGTCTCCTCCGTAAATCCTGCTTTGTAGCCAAACAGTCACATGAAACGTTACCAAACATTTCTTATAATTTAAGCCCCTTAGGATTTTCGAAATTTAGATTTAGAGGATTAATGAAATCCTACTTAAATCAAATCCATGGTGCTACCAAAGAGCCCCTAAAAGTATAATAATTTTTTTTTTTAAAATTTTGTCAGGACGCTTTTGTCGCTGGAAGCGAAACGAGCTCAACCACACTGGAGTGGGCGATGGCAGAATTGCTTCGCAGGCCAGAACTGATGAAGAGGGCTAGAGAAGAGATCATTACTGTCGTCGGTTCGAGAGAGAAATTGAAGAGTTGGATATCTCAAAACTACCGCTCCTCCAAGCAATCCTGAAGGAGACACTCCGGCTTCATCCACCAGCTCCACTTCTACTGCCTCATAAAGCAGAGGTAAGCACGGAGATAAATGGCTACTTGGTCCCGAAGAACACTCAGGTGCTCGTAAATGTGTGGGCGATAGGTCGAGATGAGCAGGTTTGGGAGAAGCCGGACTGCTTTATGCCTGAGAGGTTTATGGAAGCTGGAAGCAACATAGATTTTCGAGGGCAGCACTTTGAGCTAATACCATTTGGTTCAGGACGGCGAATCTGTCCTGGACTGCCTTTGGGCGTTCGGATGGTTCAGCTCATGCTGGCCTCACTCATTCAATCCTTTGAATGGAGTTTGCCGGACGGAATGAAGCCGAAGGATTTGAATCTCGACGAGCAGTTTGGTCTCACACTTTCCTTGGCTTCTCCACTCAAGGCTTTGGCTACTCCTGTCAGAAAAATCTTATAGTCAACTTTATATTCTCAGCCTTGCATATCAGGGCTTGTAATATCATCATATAAGTTCTATCTAGTTGACTTTAATTTTTTTATGCTGAAATCAATTACGGTAAAAGTTTTATTGCAAGAAAAAAAATTATTTATTAGTTTAAACTTTTAATAGACCAGATTACGTACAAGAAATTTGCACCTCTAATCACAATAGACATATAAGCAAATAAAGCATCAAAGGCCAAAGAGTAGGAGGGCTTTTATCTAAAGACGTTAGAGAAGATTAAGCAAGAATGATAAATAGTAAATCAATGAAGTAATAGAAAGCTATAAGAAAGGTTTGGGACATAAAATAGTTAGAAAATTGAGTAGTTTGATAATATTCCTTAATTGCACTCCATGTATGCTTCGAAATTTTAGAGTTAATTTGAGTAAAGGGTGCAATGGAAGGTCTCCCTGAAGTCAAAATGCTAATTGTCAAAAAGTGTGGGTTGTCTCATAAAAGAGATCCTTAAGGATTGTGATTATATCTATTATAAATGAGATTTTGATATTATCGTTATCATTGCCGCGAAGACAAAAAAATCATAATTAAAAAACTATTTCCCTTATAAAATACATATTTAATAAATAAAAAAGCGCTAAACATAAGAATTTTAGATATTCTGATAAATTTTTGTGGGAATTTACATAAAAAACGAGCGCTAATCACAAAGTAAAAAATTAGCAGTTAGAAATATTAGATGGGGACAAAGTACTTCAAGCGCCTATCAATTGCAATGGCATATGTAATGCCATATAGGCAGTGCTTTCCTCCCATTTCTTTGTACTTATGGCGAATAAATTTGAAAATTTGACCACTCTTAAAAAAATATTTTGCACAAATGATTGAAGATACTCATTGAATGATATCTTCTCTTATAAAAAATATAAAGTGCTTATTTATAGTTCTTATAAAGCAGGAGGTAAGCTTTATGCAATGAAGAAAGAAGTGACTTATGATTTATAAGTTGGGTTTCTATTGCCATGGGCGGATTTACCGATTTAGGGGGGGGGGGGGGGGGTGTAAGACCTCGTTCCTTTGCTGTAGCTGCTGGAAAATGATTTTCCTCCCAGGATCGGCCAGGACGAAGTTGAGATCGTCCAGGCCGATCAGTGCATTGAAAACAGCTGATTTCTGGAGCTATTTCTGGACTGAATCGTCCAGGACGATATTGAGATCGTCCAGGACGATCTGCACTGTTCCTAAAATCGTCCTGATCATCGCCATGGAGTATCGGCCAGGACGACCAGAATTGGTCTGATCGTCCAGGACGATCGAGACGATCGGCCAGGCCGATCTGTGCATGATATAAGGAAATGAGCTCGTTTTGAGGAGAGAGAAATTCATTTTAAAATATCAAAAATATCTGAGGAGAGAGAAAGAGCGAAAAAGCAAAGGAAGAAGTCCGATTTCGGGGCCCGCGGAGCGATTTTCGTCGTTCGTTGCTGTTGGATATTGTGTTTGTCTCGCTGTAAGGACTCCGAACCCTACTTCTGTTTTCGAAGATTTCGAGGTTTTGTAAAATGGTGCTCAGATTTGTGCTTTTTGTAAGTGATTTTCGTACCTGGTTTGGTACTGGCGAAGATTTCACCGCATAACTTTTGGTATGCTGTAGATATGATTATTCTGCACGTTTTGATTATTTTCTGGTAGATTTCGTCCGGTCCGTTTTGGTTTTGCGGGGTTTTATTTTGACTGCAAATTATTATGATGTCTGAATTGGTTTGAGCAGTAGAAGAATAGTCTTATAATGTTACTGTGCACGTTCTGTATGAATTTGGTGAATTGTCATTTTTGGAGATTTTTGTGTAAATTTGACCGACTACTGTTACTCTGCCCGATTTTCGTACGATTTCTGATTTTCCCGGAATTGATAGATTGAATTGATCTGCCTATGATTATTGATATGATCGTCTTAGATTTCTTTATTTTTGATTATTGCATCGATTATTGCATTGATTGATTGTTACTGAAAGACAAGTGGGAACCTGGTTGAACGTTGGTTGAAGATTGATCGATACCTGTACAGGATGGTGGGCCGACGGGCTTTCCTTTAAATCATAGATCATGGATCATGGATATAACGATGGGAGTCATAAGGAGATTATATGCCGACGGGCGGCCGACGGGCAATAGAGTGACGACTCTTTTTTTCTTGATAGAACCAACGTGCGGATAACTACAACAGCATCATTGAACGAACTACAACAGCATTATTGATCATTGATAATAGCTAGTGTTTGTGCTTGTCGAGTAAGACCATTGTATGGATTTCCTGATATGCATTGATTTATCGATTTCCGACTGATTCATTGATATTGATGGATTTATCGAATTGATTTACTATCGTACGGATTCATTGATTTCATTAAATGATCATTGAGCATTGGTACTTCTTGACTATTGATCATTGATATTGATATGGATATGGACGACATAGATTCATAGATTCATTGATACTATTGATCTTGTATTGATTCGACCTGTTACTGTGTAAATTTATCGTATTGTCCTTCTGATTGATTGGATCGACTTGATAGTATAGACTGGATTCGATTGATTGATTGATTTGACGGATTTAAATGATTTTACTGATTTATCGTATTGCTCTTCCGATTTGAGTTATCGTATTGCTCTTTCGATTGATTTTGATTTTCTCGACTTGATTGATTCATAGATACCGGCACCGATATTGATATGGATTATACGTATTGATTCATAGAGATTAACACTGATATTGATATAGACTGTACCGATTGATAGATACCGACATCGACATTGATATGGATATGATATGGACATATGGATACTATTAATACGACAGATCCTGACATGCTATTGATTCATTGATGCATTGGTTCGTCGTGCTGATCATTGATTGATTGATTGAATGGATTGTTGCAGTATAGATATTGCATTGATAGTATGGACATCGTATAGATTCATTGTACTACTGCCTATAGATTTTATAGATTCACTGTTGCTACTGTTCTACACCGTATGGACTGTTTTATAGATTCATTGTCTCGTATCGCTTTTCTCGATTGACTTCATTGATTAGATCGTACTGATTTGACCGTAATGATTTGATTGACGACATTGACTTATTGAATTGATTCATCGATTTGTCTGTCGCTGCATTGATTGATTTTATTGACTATTGATTTCTGTATTGCATTGACTCATTGATCACGTTCGACTTATTGTTTTGATTTGATTTGATTAACCTGCATATTGTTTTCAGTGTCGTGCTTTGATTTCAGTTGTAGGCTTTGGTGACCTGCTGGGCTTTGTAAGCTCATTATATGTGGTTAATATTTCAGGTGCAGGGCCTCCAGTCTGAAGATCTTTCTATCGAGTTCAGCCTTTTGTTTTGTAGCCTTTGGGAGGCTTTCTTTTGTAGCCGGTGTGGCTAGTGTAGATATTTCTTTTGGACTCTTTTGTCTCTTCTCTGATTGTACTATATGTGAATTATAGTATCTGCTGTAGTTTCTTTTTGTAATGTAATTATCTCTGGCTCTGGATATATGTATGTATGGATTGATATGAACAACAGATGAGGAAACCGATAGAAAAAAAAAGAAAAAAAAAAAAAGAACGATCAGATGAATCCTTTCGCTACACTGATCTTGGGGGCGTTACAGGGGGGGGGGGGGGCTTTCATATGCAAGTTTTCATGCATATTTTATGATTTAATTTTTTTTTTCTAAAGTTAGATAATCTTTAGCTAATTCAATATTATTTTTCTCTCAGTTAGAGTTTAGATTTAACAAAACTTATATGATTATAATCTAATTTATATTACTAAAATAAATATTATATTCAAAGATAAATGATAAAAATTTTCATTATACTGGTTGAATTATATATATATATATATATATATTATTTATTATTCTTGTTGGTTAATATTTTAATACTAAAAAAGAAACTAAATCCATCCTCATCTATATTAAATATAATTGCTCAGTATTGTTAGGTATTGCTTTGCAATAATGAGAAATATCTCTCTTTCAAGACCAATACCGAGCAATACCGAGCAATACATAACAAAACCGGGGTATTGTTTGATATTCTTGACAAATGGTATTTCTCGTTATTGCCGAGCAATACCGAGAAATACCTAGCAATACCCCGGTCTGCACAAATCAGCCAATACATAACAATACCGGGTCCAGGTCGTCGGGCTGCGCGGTAAAGAGTAAGAGCACGTGGCGCTATTTTATTGGCGTCCAGATGTAGAGCTATGTCAGATGTCCTTGAAGAACCTCATACAGAGGGAAGATGGGAGCAGAGCGGAAGTAAAACAGAATAAAGAAAAGGAGAATAGATTTTCATTAATTGTTCAACAGTGATACAAGCTATATATAGAGATACAAACAGATACAGCAACAATGATAATAATACACGTGGCATACAATTATTAGTCATAGAAATGGAGGATTCAGAGTTTGTTTGTAAAATGAGTTTCCCAATATCACGCATATTTCTTTTTTTACAATTTTCCAAGTGTCGTCTTAGATTTGCAGTGCCATTTTTACTATCACAGAAATATGTCACATCACATTTCTTTCATTTACACCTTTGCTTGCCATCTTTTGGCTTAGGCAACATCTCAAAGTAACCCCAAACAACCGATGTCATTCTTCTCCGCTTCCTAACAACTTCACCTCCTTCATTACATTGAATGTTACATGGCTCTAACTCTACCACATTTTCAGATGGCCCAACTTCTTCAATTTCATTAATACAAACATTATCAGCAATGATATTAAAGCTCTCTATCTATCAGAAATATAAGAAGACATCACAAAAAATGAAAAAACTACTTAACACTTTACAGTTAATAGTCTTAACTACATGATCATGATGCCCTAACTACATCACAAAAAAAAAAAGAAAAAACCAGTAAATAATAAGTTAATAACCAAAACAAAAATGAAAAAAAAAATATAAGATGCCCTAACTGCCTCAATGACTCAAAGCTTTTGGCATCTGCAAAAGTTCAAACCGGGCTAAACTAGAGAGTAGAGAAAAATCAATATGTTGGCTAATCACTTAAACTTAAACACCGTTGCCATTTGCCAACAATATTTGCACAAATTTTTATAACCCCAGTCGAAATAAACCCTAGCAGAGAAATAGATTTCACGGGAATACGGGATAACTTCAACTTCCAAAAATCTCAACACCATCGCAGAGAAATCGAGTCTTAGAGAATAAATCAATAAATGATAAAATGAAGAACACAAAATATCAAAACCTTCATCTTCTAAACTATCAAAAAATACTAGTAGAAATGAGAAATGAGATACAAATAGTGAAACAGATTAGGGAATGTGTGAAGCGTAAGAGTAGATGTCGTCGTGCCGACGAGACGAGAGCTCCAGCACCGGATAAGCGGAGAGGCGGAGACTGGAGAGAATCGAAAACCTTAAACAGAAGCCAGGAGACAGAACGAGAGTTACGAGATTATGACCCCGCTCGTCGCTCGACGCCCTAAGTTATAATTTTAATTTATTAATTTATTAAAGTCGCGGGTCAATTAGGGTTACTATCGGCTTTCCGGGTTAACCTGGACCCGACCCGAATAACTAAATGGGTCGAAATTCCAGACCCTAACCCGACCCGTTATTTAACCGGGTCAACCCGAACCCGAGAATTTCTAGTCGGTTTTGGATCGGGTTTTCGGGTCGGATCAAATGTTGACAGGTCTAAATGTTACAGTTCAATTAATCTTGGCTTTCCTTTTCAGAGCTTCTAAAATCTAATTTCTCTCATCGATGGTGTGTGTGTCAGAACTATACTTGTATCTGATGCGGAGCATCATAGCTTAAAGTCACCTCTAGTCTATCTTATCATTTTATTCTTAGTTGTTATTCAGCATCATCCTGTTTTATTTAGCATTGCATTTTCATTCTGTTAGTACGACAGCACTTTTTTTACCATTTCGTCCTTTAGAATGCAATGGCTTGGTGGTTGCATCCGCCTAATTAAGCCTCATATATATAGTTTGCTTGCTTAGAGAAGGCAGACTTTTGATTGCTAATTTCTACAAACAAGTTCCGTTTTGTCTCTATTTTCCTTTTCTTTCTGCTTCTTCGTCTTGTTTCGGCTTGGGAATCAGAGCTAGGCATCATGGCAGAATACAGTAAGCACGGGATTAACGACGAAGATCGCAGTCTAGAAGCCCTTTGGGCAGCGCACTCTAGAGTAGTCCGGTAGTTGGATGAAATAGCTATGGCTTTGTGTCAAATCTATGCTGAGATATATGAGGTGAGAGTTCCAATCCATCAGAAGGGAGTTAGAACAACAGCAAATATATATATATATATATATATATATATATATATATATATATATATATATATATATATATATATATATATATATATATATATATATATATATATATATATATATATATGAATGCAATTATGATCGTGGAATTGCCGACGATTAGAGAGCGATCATGACTGCAGCCACTAGCTCTAGGGCCAGGGACAATGACCAGTGACATATGGGCAGTGACATATGGGCAGGCAGTTGCTAGCCATGGCTAACATCCGAAAATAATAACAAAATCAGCTTGCAATGAAAAATGAAGTCACCTAAAAAAGAAAGTGACCCCTAAGACTTCGTTTGGGACGACTTTTTTGTTCATTTCTAAAAATGCTTTCTAATACATTTTTTTGAATTAAAAATTTTATACTAAAAAATCATTTTGAAAAGATGCAGTCGCAGTCATGGCAGTGCGCCTGTATAATAACAATAACACAATGATTTATTATTAAAAAATTTATTTCTTAAGATCATAAAACCAAATCAGAAGCTTTATAATTTATCATCCTTCAACTAAAAAAAATGATTTAAAAAAAAAAAATCTGTGGCTATAGTCACACATCTAATAGGGCCAAACGCAGCATCAAGTGATAAGAAAACAATAATAACAATGAATGACGAATATCAACAAATTTCATAAATTTGTGGCTGATAGAAAATATTAAAAGTTGTCGTCCATGAAGCATTTGTATGTATCTTCCTTCCAAGACAACAAAACCTTCACCAATAGAAATGCATGAGATTAGAAAATATATTAAAATATACTCACAACCATGACCAAAACTTAGCAATGGGAAAATAATTAGGTATAACTAATCTTATATATTAACAAGGTTGAATAGGTCAATTCAAAATTGTGCTGTTAAAGTTGGACAAGGCCAGCTCAGCCTATTTAACAGCTCTTATTTATTTTTTTGATTGATTATTTCAGAGATCATATTTTGTATTTTAATTGAATGATACATTTTTAAAAGTATATGAATGAATATAATTTTTATTTTCTTCTAGAAAATTCTTATTAATTATAGTAATGAATGAATATTTTTTTATTCAATACTTTTTATTTTGTTACTTCAAGATAAAAAAAATTAGTGTTATTTCTTTATTATTGCAACCAAATTTTATTTTGGACACTCTAAGAAAATGATCAACCAAATTTTATTTTGGTCTCTCTAAGAAAAATGTACTAAATAATTTTAATAATTAAAATTACTAAATAACATCCAAATAAATAATCATTAGCATAAAAAATTGTGATAAAATATAATTTTTTAGCGACCAATGCTAATTAGTGATCATTAATTTAGCAATCAAAAAAATTTTTTAGCCACTAAAAACCTCAGCAATGAGGCTACTGTGACAAGCCAACGACTGAAATATTTTTTTGTTGCTATTCGGTTTAGCGGACAGATTATCATCTTGTAGTGTGTCAATGTTTTGTTAGGTTAGCAATTTTAATTGTTTAGTCCACCCTCCATCTAGGAGAAAGATTATCTTCACAGAAGCCTTAATCTATCATCTTCAAGCCATAATGTGTATGCCTCTATAAGATTGACTAGCTTGAAAACCGTTTTCGTTGCGTTGCCTATAACTGATGAAATCATTTTGCTTTTCTTCATTCATTTTATTATATGATTAATATATATAGTCATACCTCAGCTACTATCACTATTGAGTTTTGTTGCGTGTCAGAAAATACGCGGCGGTAGAGTTTGTAAGTTCGCGTCCGAGCGTTGCACGTAAGTTTAACACACAAACAGAAAAGAGGGTGAACTCCGAGGGTTTTTACGTGGAAAACCCAAAAATGGGAAAAACCACGGGGCCTCGCCCAGTTGCAAAGTTCCACTAGTGATTTTGCAGATTACAGATGGCGGATTTCGTCCCACAAGTCGGGATAATCCAAATACAACTTGTTTCTTCCAGTGAGTTTACAAAATCCCTACGAATTCCTAGCGTTTCCTGAAAATCCGGCAGAGTTCCGGCGTCTTCAGTCGGCAGGAAAAGCTCCGGCGGCGGTGGTCGAGGAGGTGAGGAATCTCCTATTCCCCTTTCTCCTTCTCCTTCTCTTCTTCTGCGAATTCTTGGCGTTTCCTGAAAATCCGGCAGAGTTCCGGCGTCTTCAGGCGGCAGGAAAAGCTCCGGCGGCGGTGGTCGAGGAGGTGAGGAATCTCCTATTCCCCTTTCTCCTTCTCCTTCTCTTCTTCTTCTCTCTCTTCACTTGAGCCCCTTGGTGTAGAATGAGGGCTCTATTTATAGTTTTCCTGGAGTGGCATAGCCCGTAAATAGGCGTGAGATCAAGGGCGAACAGGGAGTGGTTTGAATGGACGGTCGATATCGAATCTTTTGATCATGCACCGTTCGTTGGACATTTGATAACCTTAATGATGTCGGAATTTGATGATCTTGGGCTCGTTGGATTCGTCTCGTCGAGCCGTTCGATTCGAGTATAAGCTCGTCAAAATCGGAGACCGTTTGGTAACTCAAATTGCGGTTTGAACCTCCCAACAGCGCTTCGAACCTTTGATTCGGACTCATTTGGACTCGGATTGGGTTGATCTTGGTGTCGTTGGGTTTGTATTTCCGAGACGCTCAGTTTGACTATAAGCTCACTGAAATCGGAGTTCGTATGCTCCCGAAATTAATTTTTGAAGTTTCCAACTAGGTTTTGCCTCGAGATTCGTGCCCGATCAAGATGATTTTGCGATGCCGTGTCAGTTGCCCCCCTATTTTCGGATGTCGTAGCTTCAGAGGTCCGAAAATATGTGTTACAAATTTCGGAAAATTTTTCTGAGTGACCCAGGATTGATCGGGATTGTAGAAGCCCCGAACGGCTCTGAAAATGCCAAAATTGAGTCCGGAACGTCGAAAAACGGGTCCGGGGACCCCAAAAAACGTCCGATTTGGTCTTCCCGGGACGAAATTTGGGCCCGGAAAGGACCGGGCGGCCGAATTGGCCGGACCGGCCGGCCGGCCGCCGAGTCGCCGGCGAGAACCGCGCGCCCGCGCCTGCGGGCGAACCGCGCGCCCGCGCGCCTGCGGGCGAACCGCGCGCCCGCGCGCCTGCGGGCGAACCGCGCGCCCGCGCCTGGGCGCACCGCGCCCGCGCTGGGGGCGCACCCGCGCCCGCGCCCGGGCTAGCCGCGCCCGGGCTAGCTGCACCGCGCGTGGCTGCCGCGCGTGCCACGGCTGGCCAGCCGCGATCCGCGGGTGCTGGCCGCGGATTGCTGGCCTGGCTGCGCGAAAAGGTGCAGCCGGTTGGCTGCACCGCCAATGTGGGCCCCACATCCGTCCAAAAATTGGTTTTTTGCTATTTTTTGGGCCCAAAAAATTCCCAAAAAATTCCAAAAAATTCCGAAAAATCCGGAAAAAATTTAGAAAAATAGGGAAATTAAAAAATGGCAATAACTTCCCTCCTTTCTCTCCAAAACCTATAAATAGGCCTCCTAGGCCCTTAGGAAACTTGCAACTCCTCCTTCTTTCTCCCTCCGGTTTACTGGCGATAGAAACCTACGGGATTTCCTTCCTCCCCCTCCGGTTTTCTGGCGATAGAAACCTACGGGATTTCCTTCCTCCCCCTCCGGTTTACTGGCGATAGAAACCTACGGGATTTCCTTCATTCCCCTCCGGTTTACTGGCGATAGAAACCTACGGGATTTCCTTCATTCCCCTCCGGTTTACTGGCGATAGAAACCTACGGGATTTCCTTTCTCCCTCTGGCTCTCTGACATTGAGGCTACCGCTGTTTTGCGCGTGGGAAATGTCCCTCGCTCGAATTAGCGTTCCCTCTCTGGTGCAGGAGTTACGGGATTTCTTCCTCCCCCTCCGGCTTATTGGCGGTTGAGGCTTCCGCTATTTGCGAGTTGGAATTCTTTCCTGCTCGACTTAGTGCCCCTCCTTGCGCAGAAGCCTACGGGATCTCTTTTTCATCTGAGCGGAGGTTTGTTGGCGATGGACGATCGAGTTGAAGCCCGTTAGTAGTCAACGATCGAGTGTGGAGTCAAAGGGGAGAGTTCGAGAATGCGTTGCGAGAAGCCGATGACGCGTAGTATTCTGCCGACGAGCAGAAGTCCGACGACAGGAAGAAGTCTGACTTCGGGTAGAAGACCGACGAAAATTCGTCGACGAGGAGGAGTCTGGCGACGAGTAGAAGTTTGCTGACGAGCAGAAGTCCGACGTCGGGTAGAAGTCCACTGACGAGCAGAAGTCCGACGTCGGGTAGAAGTCTGCTGATGAGCAGAAGTCCGATGACGAGTAGGAGTCTGCTGATGAGCAGAAATCCGGCGATGCATAGGAGTCTTCTGACGAGCAGAAGTCTGACGACGGGGAGAAGTACGACGTCGGGTAGGAGTCCGCTAACGAGCAGAAGTCCGACGATGCATAGGAGTCTTCTGACGAGCAGAAGTCTGACGACGAGTAGAAGTCCGCTGACGAGCAGAAGTCCGATGTCGGGTAGAAATCCGCTGACGAGCAGAAATCCGACGATAGGGAGAAGTACGACGTCGGGTAGGAGTCCGCTAACGAGCAGAAGTCCGACGATGCGTAGGAGTCTTCTGACGAGCAGAAGTCTGACGACGAGTAGGAGTCCGCTGACGAGCAGAAGTCCGACGACGAGTAGGAGTCCGCTGACGAGCAGAAATCTGACGACAGGGAGAAGTACGACGTCGGGTAGGAGTCCGCTAACGAGCAGAAGTTTGATGTCGGGTTGAAGTTCAGCGTCGAGTAGAAGACCGACGGAGATTCGTCGATGAGCAGAAGTCTGACGACGAGTAGGAGTCCGCTGACGAGCAGAAGTCCGACGACGAGTAGGAGTCCGCTGACGAGCAGAAATCTGACGACAGGGTGAAGTACGACGTCGGGTAGGAGTCCGCTAACGAGCAGAAGTTTGATGTCGGGTTGAAGTTCAGCGTCGGGTAGAAGACCGACGGAGATTCGTCGATGAGCAGAAGTCCGACGACGAGTAGGAGTCCGCTGACGAGCAGAAGTCCGACGTCGGGTTGAAGTCCGCTGACGAGCAGAAGTCCGACGACGAGTAGGAGTCCGCTGACGAGCAGAAGTCCGACGTCGGGTAGAAGTTCAACGTCGGGTAGAAGCCGACGAAGATTTGTCGACGAGCAGAAGTCCGACGACGATTAGGGGTCCGCTGACGAGCAGAAGTCCGACGACGAGTAGGAGTCCGCTGACGAGCAGAAGTCCGACGACGAGTAGGAGTCCGCTGACGAGCAGAAATCCGATGTCGGGTAGGAGTTCAACGTCGGGTAGAAGACCGACGAAGATTCGTCGACGAGCAGAAGTCTGGTGACGAGTAGGAGTCCTATCCGAGGTTGTATGTCAGAACATTTGTTCGATGACATTAACCTGTATGGAAGAGATCAAGAGAATCCACCAAGGATGTAAGACCTATCCGAGGTTGTATGTCAGAGCCCTGCTCGATGACGTTAACCTGTGTGGATGAGGTCAGGAGAATCCACCAAGGATGTAAGACCTATCCGAGGTTGTATGTCGGAGCCCTGCTCGGCGACGTTAACCTGTGTGGATGAGGCCAGGAGAATCCACCAAGGATGTAAGACCTATCCGAGGTTGTATGTCAGAGCCCTGCTCGATGACGTTAACCTGTGTGGATGAGGTCAGGAGAATCCACCAAGGATGTAAGACCTATCCGAGGTTGTATGTCGGAGCCCTGCTCGACGACGTTAACCTGTGTGGATGAGGCCAGGAGAATCCACCAAGGATGTAAGACCTATCCGAGGTTGTATGTCGGAGCCCTGCTCGGCGACGTTAACCTATGTGGATGAGGTCAGGATCAAATCCCCCTGGGATTGATTGTCCGGTGATTGAGATACAATATGGATTGTGTATTTCTCGAATCACGGAGAAAGAGTTTGAGAAGTTTTTTCTTATCCTTCATAAGAGGAAAAATCATATCACAACAACATGAACATTCTATTACTGCATTACTTAAGATAGTACAATAGTTCCCTAGTACGACTTACAAATTACAAAGCACTCAACACACGAGATCTACATTTGGTGACAATACCATAACATTAAACTTGGAAGAAGACATTAAAGATATCAAAGTAACACTCTACTCCATATAAGAGTGACAACAAGACAAGTAATATTGCTAATACAAATACACAAAGTGTGTGATCATTCAATCTCTCCAACCATTTGAACATTATTCAATGGTTGTCTTTGTTGTTGATTCTGCCCCCCAGTCGGACCAACTTCATCTCGGGTTGGTGTATTCTTGATGAATTGTCGGAGATATCCTTGTCGGATCAGTCTCTCAACTTCTTCCTTGAGTTGCCAACATGCTTCAGTAGTGTGCCCGCGGCTACGGTGGAAGTGGCAATATTGCTCCTGGTTTCCGACGTTGGGTTTCAAAGGGTGTGGCCATTTCACGTTCTCCTGATCCCGGATGGCCATTAATACATTTGCTTGGGATGTATTGAGTGGGGTGTACTCCTTTTCTTGGCGAGGTCCTCGTCGTGGTGACGGAGACCTATGAGGTATATTATTCTTCTCTTGCTTTTTCTGCTGTGAGAAAGAATTATCCATCCCAGGTGCACCTTTGCGCTTCCCGCTGATTTGCTCAAACTGTTTCCTGTGAGAATTTATAGCTTCATCCGCAGAGATTTGTGCCTCCACGCGATGGATCAAGTCAGCGTACGAATGGACGGTGTCTCGCATAAGGGCCGAATAGAAGGGGCCAGGACGAAGACCTCCAAGAAAGACCCCTCTGAGTAATTCAGGGTCTACTCCTGGAATCTGTCGTGCTTCAGTGGAAAATCGTTGAAAATACTCCTTCAACGATTCTCCCTCATTTTGGCGAATCCCGGAGAGGTGGGAAGAATCCTTAGCAATTCTTCGATTGGCCATAAATTGTTCGACGAATACTTTTGCCAATTTGACAAAAGAGGGGATCGTTCCAGGTGGAAGCGAGTAGAACCATGTTCGGGCCTGTCCTTTAAGGGTGGCGGGAAAGACCTGGCAGAGGAGCGCGTCTGATGCTCGTTGAATATGCATGATGGTTCTGTAGTAGTCGATATGCTCATATGGGTCGGTCGTCCCGTCGTAGGACTCAACATTTGGCACTTTGAATCCTACTGGAATGGGGTGCTGAAGAATGGCTTCTGTTAGAGGTGATGATTCCTGGAAATTCCTCTGTCGGAGAGCATGCCTCACGTCTCCTCGGGGGAACTCTTCCCGTACCAATTTTTGCAGTTCACGACGCAGAACATTGTGAGGGAATCCCGCGATGTGTGGTTGGGGAGAGCCTTCGGGGAGATCCGAAAAAATGTGAGGATGTGTTGAACTCGCTGTATCGGCAAGTTCATCTTCCTGTTGTGATTGAGGATGTGGAGGAAGACGAATTTGTTCTTGTCGACGCTCGAATTGAATATCTTCAACCCTTGGTGGATCCCGAGGGGGAAGGATCTCCTCCAACGTCGGCTGTCGATCATCTCGTAGGAGTTGGAGGATCTCGTTTTGCGATTCTTCCATCTTCCGGATTCTTTCTTCTAAAGAATGTCCCAAAGTCCCTTCTCCGGCAGCATTCTGCCCCCCAGGGTGAAAAGATGCTGACATTAGTCGTCTATGATTAATAGACGGATTTCTGGACTGATGAGAGTTGGAGCGAGAAGCTCCAACTAAACGACTGCTGCGCCTATTCACCATCGTAGCAGTACTCGAAGTAGTGGGATAGTTGTTCCCACAGACGGCGCCAAACTGTTGCGTGTCAGAAAATACGCGGCGGTAGAGTTTGTAAGTTCGCGTCCGAGCGTTGCACGTAAGTTTAACACACAAACAGAAAAGAGGGTGAACTCCGAGGGTTTTTACGTGGAAAACCCAAAAATGGGAAAAACCACGGGGCCTCGCCCAGTTGCAAAGTTCCACTAGTGATTTTGCAGATTACAGATGGCGGATTTCGTCCCACAAGTCGGGATAATCCAAATACAACTTGTTTCTTCCAGTGAGTTTACAAAATCCCTACGAATTCCTAGCGTTTCCTGAAAATCCGGCAGAGTTCCGGCGTCTTCAGTCGGCAGGAAAAGCTCCGGCGGCGGTGGTCGAGGAGGTGAGGAATCTCCTATTCCCCTTTCTCCTTCTCCTTCTCTTCTTCTGCGAATTCTTGGCGTTTCCTGAAAATCCGGCAGAGTTCCGGCGTCTTCAGGCGGCAGGAAAAGCTCCGGCGGCGGTGGTCGAGGAGGTGAGGAATCTCCTATTCCCCTTTCTCCTTCTCCTTCTCTTCTTCTTCTCTCTCTTCACTTGAGCCCCTTGGTGTAGAATGAGGGCTCTATTTATAGTTTTCCTGGAGTGGCATAGCCCGTAAATAGGCGTGAGATCAAGGGCGAACAGGGAGTGGTTTGAATGGACGGTCGATATCGAATCTTTTGATCATGCACCGTTCGTTGGACATTTGATGGCCTTAATGATGTCGGAATTTGATGATCTTGGGCTCGTTGGATTCGTCTCGTCGAGCCGTTCGATTCGAGTATAAGCTCGTCAAAATCGGAGACCGTTTGGTAACTCAAATTGCGGTTTGAACCTCCCAACAGCGCTTCGAACCTTTGATTCGGACTCATTTGGACTCGGATTGGGTTGATCTTGGTGTCGTTGGGTTTGTATTTCCGAGACGCTCAGTTTGACTATAAGCTCACTGAAATCGGAGTTCGTATGCTCCCGAAATTAATTTTTGAAGTTTCCAACTAGGTTTTGCCTCGAGATTCGTGCCCGATCAAGATGATTTTGCGATGCCGTGTCAAGTTTTGTTTTTTAACGTTAAATTCATTTGATCACGTGGTACGTAGTAGTTTAGACTTGCTTCATGCATGCATGATTATATCACTGTGTGCTATTATTGAATGATTAATCCTAATTAAGTACCATCGTTATTGAGTTTTGTTTTTAATGCTAAATGCAATGTTGAGAATTTTATATCATGAAAAAAAATATTATTTATGATACCTCACTAATTAAAAACAAAACTCTCAAATCAAATCAAGTAGGAATCTTGGCAATTTCCTTAGTAAAAAACAAAACCCTCAAATCAAGTAAGATTCATAACATAAATATGCAAATTAAAAATTATCTGTTGCTAGCTTTTATGATAACTATTCCAATTTTAATTTCAACAAATGTATTGTTGAATGACCATCTCACTAAGATAAACTTAAAGATACCAAAAATATTTTGATTACAATCTAAATTGGCCTAAATCAAAAACTCTAAATTATATTTGAAGACTTTAAAGTATTTTTTGAGATATTAAACGGCCTTTAAATTTTATGATATTGTAAAAAAAATGAATATCTAGATGAGACAAATCTAAAGAGTTTAAAATAAATCAATTTCAGTATCACGAAGGCATTAAGAGGTAGAAAAAATGTTGTATTATAAAATTGATCATTATAGATTGTCTAATAAAATGTTATAATTTAAGTTAAAAATGATCAAAATAGCCCTTTCTAGAACTGTCTGTCAATTGATATCAACGTTAATTTTATTTAAAAATGATTTATGAGAAATTTTCATACATTACACTCAAAATTATTATATTTACATATTTAACACAAGAACTTTTCATTTGTATAATTTTTTTTTTTTAGAGGAAATAAAAATATATTAATGAACCAAAAATAATTACAGCAGAAACTCAAACATAACAGAAGAAAAGACAAAATAACATGTTGAGCTACAAGCTAAACGCAAGCTCAGAAATCAGTCAAGACTTCCAGCGTCCAAGACGTCACTCGGACCATCCAGTAAGTTGTCGATACTATCCCAACAAGCCTCCCAAAATTCCACACCTACGGTTGCCACCAGCAAAACGACCGGGACGCGAGCCCCGACCACATCATTGCCCATAGCCTCTCGTAGCAGCCAAACGAACAGCAAAGCCAAACGAAAACCTAGAATTATCAGCAAGACAACCAACAAAATGTCACGCAAAATCACCTTTTACGTCGACCTCTCCCCCAAAATTTTTCCCCGAGTAGCGACATTGGAAGAACGAACAAGGGAAAGATCATTATCAGAATCATAAAATTCAAAATACGATTCATCATCCGACGAATCAATCAACCAATTTTTCTGGTTCCTGATCTCCATATCCGCAGGATTACCCACACAGTTAGCCATCTTATGAGTATCAACCACATTAACAGGAACCTCAACAAGGTTGTTTACGATAGGAATACCTTCCTCTCTAGCCATATCCACAACAACAAACACAATAACATCAGCTCCACCTTCCCCATTTTCTAAAACATGAACATCTCCATTAGAATTCACAATACCCAGTACAGGCGAACTAACATTCCCCGCAACTGAAACCACCTCCGTCCCCAGAGCAATCCCCTGAGCATCTAAAAACACATTCTGAAGAGACGGAGCCTCATCCAAGAACCCACAACACCAGTTTCAGTCATGACATCACCACCTACAGAATTAATAAAATTTCCCGTAGAGATCGGAGCATAACTAACATTGCTAACACTATTAACTTCTGCTAACTGTTTTGATGAAATCATTGCCACAAAGTCAAAACGATATATCTCCAAGAAGTCACAATAGGTGTAGTGGCGAAGGGTGAGGAAATTGTGATGGGTCACCGGCGAAGAACTAGGAAGGTGCTATAGATTAGTGCTGAAGGGAAAGGAATTTGCAATAATAGTAAAGGGTGAGTTAGTTGAGACAGAATCTCATCGAGAAACGTGCTAGATGCATGCGCGCTGTCGAAAGATGACGAGACTAGCTGCATGTGAACAACAATGAGTTCACTGACGGGATGACGTGAGTATAACGGAGAAGGCAGTTATGGTAATTAATGATGTTATTACTCATATTTACTTATTATTAATTGTTAGGAGTGTCAATTCGGGTCAATGGGCCAAGTTCAGGTCCAAATTGAGTTGACATGTGTGTAAATGGGTTGACCTGAACCCAACAAGCGTGGTTTACCGAGTTGACCCGACCCGACCCGCAAACCTGATTAACTAAACGGCACATCCGGTAGCCTGTGAGGTTGACGGTGACTAGACCACTGGTGAGGCCGAGTGGCCGATGGTGACTGGTCGCATACTCGATGAGGCGGAGACCCTGCATGCTTACACTTCAGCATCCTGCTGGCCGGCCGCCAGCAGATGCGAATGGGACAGTTGACTGATTGAGGCGTTCTAGGACGACGCGAGGACAGGACTGCTAGCCTGAAGCGACAAGACGGAGACTAGACACGCCGACGTGGATGAGACTATTGGCTAGATGCATAAAAGGCTCAGGCGTTGACCTGAAGCGATGCTAGGAAGTCACGTTCATGGGTCAATCCCTGCTGACTTCAGGTTGCTGAGTCAACATGAACCCGACCCGTTTTTTAAAAACTAGTCGAAAACTTGAACCCTAACCCAAACCGTATAGCAAACAGGTTGACCCGAACCCAGATTTTTTCTGGTCGGGCCCAAAATCTAGTTTATGTTCGAGTCAAATTTTGGGTTAGTTTCAGGTCTGGTATCGCTTTTGTTTTTAAACAAAAAATACGTCTGTATCAATCAAAACGGAGAAATGATGCTACTCTTTTCATTAAGAAGTGTTAAATTGGCCAGATATATAAAGCTGTATCATAAAATACAAGACTATGCATTTTCTTATATACTTCTGATTCAATGTAGGACTTGGTCTTAATTCTTGATTTTATATTGGGTCTTCTGTGTGTAGGGGTGTAAGAAATTGAATGTCTCAGACTTGAAATGAAAATTCCGGATTTGGGTTGAGTCGTTTAATAAATAGGTCGAGTTTGATTTATAATTCAAATTAATTTAATTAGGGAGTTGAGTTTGGATTGTTTCCCTTACTCAATAATCACGTTGAATTGACCGGGTTTGTTGATGTGAGATCTCGTTCCCTTACTGTTCCTCTCTTATTTGATTTTCCTCCCAAGATCGGCCAGGACGATGTTGAGATCGTCCAGGCCGATCAGTGCATTGAAAACAGCTGATTTCTGGAATGATTTCTGGACGGGATCGTCCGGGACGATATTGAGATCGTCCAGGCCGATCGGTACTGTTCAAAATATCGTCCTGAACATAGCCCTGGGAACGGTCCAGGACGATCAAAATTGGTCTGATCGTCCCGGGAAGATATGGCAATCGGCCGGGCCGATCTGAGTTTTATAAAGCTGAAATCAGTCGTTTTGAGGAGAGAGAAAATCAAATTTATAAAATCAGATATTTTGAAGAGAGAGAAAGAGAAGGAAAAGTAAAGGAAAAGCTGGTTTTCGGAGACTGCGGAGCGCTTTTCGTCCGACGCCGCTGTTGGGAAAAGTGAAGATCTCGTGGTAAGGACTCCGAATCCTATTTCTGTTTTTGAAGATATTGAGTTTTGACCGAGTTGTGCACTGTTTTGTGTTTTCGTAGTCGAACTTTTGACCTGATCTTGTATTGACACAACTTTCACCGCACAACTTTTGGTATGTTATAGATATGACTATTGTACACGATTTGAGTATTTTCTACGAAGATTTTACCGGTCGGAATTGATTCTACGCGATTTTTATTGAATAGAAAAATATCAGGACTTGATTTGATTTGGATTCTATATAATAATAGTCTTGTATTGATGTCGTGGATATTCTATTGTAATTTGGAGAAATTTGGAATTTATGATTTTTGCAGAATTTTTGTGTAAATTTGATAGACTGCCGTTACTCTGCCCGATTTTCGTATGATTTCTGATTTTTCTGAAATTGATAGATTGAATTGGTATGTGCATGACTATTGATATGATTGTTCTAGATTGCTTTAATATTGACTATTGAATTGATTATTGATACTGAAATACAAGTGAAACCTGGTTGAACGTTGGTTGGAGATTGATTGACCTGTACATGATGGTGGGCCGACAGGCTTTCCTTTAAACATTGATTATTGATATATTGATGGGAGTCATAAGGAGTTTATTGATATGCCGACGGGCGAAAAGAGTGACGGCTCTTATTGATAGAACCAATGTATATGGATATCTACAACAGCAATATGGATTCTACAACAGCAACATAGCCAGTTGATTGTACTTGTTCAGTATTATCGTATTGAATGCATGTTTACTGTATTGACTTACGTATTTATTTCTTTATCGATTTCTGCTTTATTGATTTGATCGAATTTACTGTTTCGTATGGATTTATAGATTTCATTGATTGATCTTTGAGCATAGATAATATTGATTATTGATTATTGACATTGTTATGGATAGAATGGATATAGATTTTGTATAGACTCATTGATATTATTGATACTGCATTGTATTGATTGCTACATTTGAGTTATTGATAGGATATCGTATTGCTTTTCTCGATTGATTTCATTGAATAGATCGTATTGATTTGACAGCATCAATTTGATTGACGATTATTGATTGATTGAGTTGATTTATTGATTTGCTTGCTGCTGCATTGACTGGTTTTATTGACTATTGATTTCCGTATTGCATAGATTCATTGACCATTGACTGATATAGATTTAATTGACTGACATGCATATTGATAGTATCGCCGTGCTTTGATTTCAGTTATAAGTATTAGGTGACCTGCTGGGCTTTATAAAGCTCATTATATGTGGTTGATATTTTCAGGTCAGGGCAAGGGAGCAGAAGATAGGAATTGATCCGGATCTGCAGGTTTTTGTCTTTTGATGATTTTGATTCTTTTGTACTCAGGATAGATTTCAGTACTGGTGATTGTAGAGTAGTTCCTAAGTATTGTACATGACCTTTTGAGATATGAATCGACTTGTATATTGATGTTTTAAATTTTATAGATGTTTATTAGATTGTTAATTGAAGGTTTTAAAAACTCTGGTAAATTGTTTGAGAAATTGATCGACATTCTTTCCAAGTTAGATCTTGGGGCATCACAGTTGACCCCTACAACCAACCCGAATCTTAAATTTGATAAAGAAGGATTCAGTTTGAATATGGATTGCATTAAATTTGATTATGCACTAGTCAAAGAAGAAAATTAAATGACGAACACCAAGCTTCTATTAATGGGGGCTGATTTGTACATAAATATTTCTCTTCTATTTATAATGGGCCATGGTGGTATGTGCAAGACCACACTCTTACAACCTGTTTATGAAGATGGAATGACAAAGGAATTTGACCTTAAAATGTAGGTATGTGTTTCCAACAACTTTGATGTAAAAACAAAAGGGTCATCGGTGGTGTCGTGAATTCCTAGGCAATTCAAAAGCGATATAAAGGCCTGTGTTACAACTGAAATAAGCCCTCGAAAATGCTCAGACGACATCCGATCAACAAGCGGACAGCGCCATGGCGTCCGAAACATCGTTGACATTCAAAAAAATATATTTTATTTGATAAATTTTGATCATCTGAGATGGTGGTGAATTTTTAGGCGATGCAAATATGATATAAAGGCTTGCATTACAACGGAAACAAGGCTTTGAAGACGCTCGGACGACGTCCGATCGATAAACGGACAACGCCATTGCGTCCGGAATGTCGTCGGCATTAAGAGTCTACATTTTATTTGACCAAATTAGATCGTTTGAGGTGGCGTCGTAAATTTTAAAGATGATTCAAATATGTTGCGAAGGCGCGTATTTTGAGGGGGAATTAGCCACGATGATCAAACGATGTCCGATCATAAAACAGACTGCGTCATTGGGTCCGGAACACCGTCAATATTATGAATACAGTGCCAATTTGTTTGAATGAAGTTTTGCGCGTAAATCGAGACAACACGCACTTCGAGGGAATTAAGCCTCGTCGCCGCCCAAATGATGTCCGATGGCAAAACGGACTACGTCATTACGACCGGGACGTCGGCAATGATGTCCGATGGCAAAACGGACTACGTCATTACGACCGGGACGTCGGCAATACCCTAAATGCACTACCAATTTGCCTAATATCTATGTTTGATGGATTTGACACGTTAAATGAGGTGACTACACGCATTTCGAGGTGACATGCGCATAAATCCCGAGGAAATCTCGCAAATCAAGATAAGTAGCCTCACGTGAATCCACTCTCTTCTAAAAAAAAAAGGTAATGTGAACTTCTGACATGCACATGGGATCCGCATTTTAATTGGTTTTGATTCTTACAGAGAATCATTTATCTTTTGACTTTTCTTCCCACTACCACAACACCATTAGCTTTATACCCTCACTATGAGACAAAAGCTCTTTATTATCTCACAAAATCCAAAAGAAGGGAGGGAGTAAGTCTTAATCATTAATTCTATTTGGTCCAGTACGTTTCCTCTTATTATATTTAATAGTTTCATTATCTGTTTTTAAGCACTAATACATATTTTGATACTAATCTCCATGAAAATTTTGACCTTCTTGTATTTATTTATTTACCTGCATCAATAATGAAGCTTTGATGTCGTTAGTTATGTTTGCATTAATATCACTGTTGGCATTAATGCTAACATAAATATTAGCAACATCATTAATGTTGTCGTTAATAAAGCATTGATATTATCATGTGCATTGCTTTATATTTTTAAAAGAGAGGGAAAACTTTTAAACAGTAAAGTTTGTTTTGTTTTTTTTTTGTTTTTTTTTTTTACGATTGTAAGATCGGAACATTTGTATGGCTATTCATGCTAAACAATGTCAGCATAGGTACATGCTTAACTGTTATTTTATGTATTTACACATATGTGTGCATATCTTCAAAAAAAAAAAAAAAAAAAAAAAAAAAAAAGAAGGAAAAAGAGTAAAAAAAAAGAGAAAAAAAAAAAGAAAGAGAGAAGATGCAAAAAAAAGAGAGATTATTTCAAAAAGTATGATGTTCCCCCCACTCTCTTACCTCGATATTCGTGTCGGACCGGCAAACCACCTAAGCATGCCTTTAGTGAGCATGGTAGGAGGGAACCCGGTGCGACACCTACGACGAGGTAGGCGAGTGACCCCTCAATCCACGTGTCAACCACTACAACCCCGCGGAGGTATGAACTTTTCTAAACTCAAAACTCTACTTCAATATTCGTGACAAACTGGAGAACTGTCCTAAGCACGCCTTTATTGGCCGTGGTAGGATGAAACCCCGGTGCGGCACGTACGGCGAAGCGGGGTCACTTATAAGTACCCCCGGGCGGGGGGAAATCAAAAAATGCTTTTTTTTTTCAAAAATCCTTTTTAAAACCCCATGCACGCCTTTAGTGCGCGTGGTGGGAGAAAAATAAAAAAAAAAACTGTCGCGGTGTCTCACCAACACCAACCGTGCACGTCTTTATTGACGTGGAGGTTAGGCGGACTCTTGGTTTTTCCCCTAAATAGGGGAGACGCCGGGAGGCTGCCGAAATTTTGTCCAAAAAAAGACAAAGAGTTGGAGCAAATTGGACTTGTGGGATTGATTCAATTGACTTAAGTGAACCTAAACTCAAATAAATTTAAAAGTATAAAATTTGAACTTACATTTGATTTAAAAATCAAATGAGAAGAACAAAGAACTATAACTTGATTTGAACATTAAACCGACAAGGATTGGACTTGAATTGAACAAGACATTGAACTTGAGCCATGCAACATCAAGTGGATATGACTTGAACTTGCACAAATTTGCAAAGGACCTTAATTTGGACTTGACTTTGAACAACATAATTAAGACAAAATATCAACAAGGAACTTCATTTGAATGATGATACAATATCTCCAATGAAATATTGGTGGACTATCATTTCAATTGAAATGCAAATGGAAATGTATAAACTTGTGGACTTTTGAACAATAGAGAACTATGAATGAGTTTGGACTCAAGCTTGGATTAAGAGCTTGATTTGAATGTTGACACAAAAGAACTCAAATGAATGTAAATGAACAATTGCAAGTGATGATTCATGAATGAACTAATACTCTTACATGAATAAATTTTAAATTTGACTTGTAATTTCTCCTTGAATATTGGCATTCGAACCATGCCAAATGACAATCATCATTGTTCAAATAAGGATCATTGAAAGACTTATGATTCTCTCACAAGCAACAACGCAAAGATCTTCAAGCAAGTAGCCACTTTGATCATTTAAATGCATTCAAATTAATATCACACAAGCAAACAAGGATTCATGCATAGGTTGATTATAAACCTTGGCATGAAACTTTTGAACAATGTTATTTGGCTTGTAAGAGTCATGTCAGTTAGAATGAAGACACTAATGCTGATAATATAAAATTAATCATGCTTGTTGCAATTCATCTTCGAAAATAAAGGGCTTCTAAGTACAACTATTTTGCAAGCAACAAGAAGACCGTAAGGAAGATTGTTTGATTACAAAATCATGATCATTGATTTTGAGTCATCCATTAACAATAATTCGTATGAATCTTGGAAGATGTGACAACCTTTCTACAAATCTTCATGAAAAATCTTTAACAAAATCTACAGCTAGTTTGTAAGGCCATGATAATGCATAATTATGATCAACGACAGTACTAATGCTTTTTTATGTATATAAATCTCATACACTAAATGTTGTGACTTCTCCCTAGTCAACAACAATCAGGAAAGAATTATGGTTGGGTCATAGATAGATCAAGAAGCATCCAAATAGTAGCTTGATCCATAGAGGTGTATTTAAGCAGTCAGTTATAAAAATTGTTGTTCATTATTAGTGTTGGAGATCGATGTGCAACACATGTGATTATGACTTACAATCCGCATCAAGATACAAAAAAAAAATGCATCTAACCCTACAAATGATGAAATTGAGGAGCTCCTACGAGTTATTGTAGGAGACTCCTATACATCAAATTTAGCCTCCATAAAAAAAAAAGATCTGCAACACATACAAACTTTCTACAAAGACGGATGTATGTGCCACATGTCACTGATGGGTAGATGCAGAAAGATTTCAGTAAATGCAGTATCCTGAAGTCAATTTCAGTATGTGAAGGAATACATCTACCTGTCCACTCATAACAATGTCAGATGTACTACATGAACCAAACAACTACAACGAATACAAACATCTATGAACAAAAACAGGAGACTCATTAGTGCACTACAATCCACCTGCAAAAAGAAATCATAATGCACGACTGTCTACCTGTGTAAAACAACGAACAACTCAATCTAGAAGCTGCTACGCCACGCCACCGGATCTGCAACATCTGTACAAGCAGACATAAGGCGTCTACAAATGATTTCAAATTACCCCCGCACGTGCACCGTAGTTTGTATACACATAGGTACACTAAAAGGGGTAAATACAATCAAATACCCGCATGGGCCCCGACGAGCGTGTTATTGGTACACACATGACGTCTAGGGATGCTGTGCGGATCAACAAGTGAATTCAGATTCAAACCTGATCATCTTATGCGGATCAATAGGAGTCGAAAAGGTTCGAACCTTTAAATAAATACAAGGTTGTGTCAACTGGTGTATTTATTTTAATCCATTTATATTAGGCCTTCAAGACCTATAATCAAGAGAATTCACTGATAAATGCACGAAGCCTATAAGAAACGTAATCCTCTATCTACAGCCCGACAGAGTTGACAGTGTTCAATCAACAAATAGAAATGACCCCACACCCCGATGATGGCCGTGTTGAGCGATAATCTCAACCGGAGGGGTCCACAAATAATTTTCAAATGTCGTTCAAAAAATCCCAAAATTCTAAAATATTTAAAATTGAAATAATTCATTCAAGCACTTAAAATAAAATCCATCCACCCTCCGCAACAGTTTGCCGGGGTGGACAAATCAAAATTTACTTCAGCTCGCAAAGAGCTAATGCCTAGTCAAAAATATCACTAGGATCCATTCTCAAACAATCACTTGCCAATAAGGACGTGGTACGTGTCATCTAACCAACAGTTTCGCCGTCAAATGGCACTGCAGGTAAATGGTTATGACCCGGGGCCCTCTGAACCGAGTGGTTTAGCTGCCAAATGGCACCACAAAATATCGGTTATGGCCAGCGCCGTTACGTTCCTTGTTGGCATCAAATCCTTGAGATATGAATCAATAGGATATGATTGATAGGGCACAAAGCCCTCTGTTAGCTAAGGTGGATTTAAATTTGTGCCCTTAAGAAAATTTCAACCCTGGTCTACAAGGTCCCCTTGGACGAAGCAACCCATTGCTGCCGACAAGGATCCTTCTGTCAGGTTGGGTCGACTACCTCCTCTGACTAAGTAGACCAGGGACCACGATGGCCCGGGACGACGGAACCATGGGATCTTGATCGGGTCTATCATCCATTCCCCCACCATCCGCTTTAAGTGTAGGACGGTGCAATTTCTATTTTAAATATCAAAATTTTCAATCTCCAAAATTTCCAAACTTTCCAAATACCCAAATTCAGACACAATTTTTCAAATTCAATACCTATGCTGCTACTATATGCCAGATAACACGTATCTCTATACGTATCTGATTGATGACTAGCCTTAATCGAAAGTTCTCTCTCGTGATCGGGAGGGGTAATTAACTATAGGGGCTTGCGCCTATAGGAAACCAGAACTCATATCATAAAGTCCTCGCAAAAATGAGGGAGAAATCTTTGGGTAGTGTCTTATCTACAAACTCATCTGCCTTCCAAAATTTACCTCGCAACTTATTTAGTTAAAACTCTTTCGCCGAATAAAAAAAAAAAGCGGCGGGGAGGCCGTGGACGAATTTTCGGAGCCCATATGTTTTTTTTCTTAAATTCCTTTGCTTTTTTGTATGCCCTTTTTTATTTTTAATCACTTAATCTAAACTTTGTAGTTGATAAGTTAAAAATAAATTTAATATAAACTAGTAATTGAGACGGGTTCCAATCATTTGGGTTGCTAGCGGGTCAGGTTTGGGATCACTGGCCTTTTGGACTCATTTATTAAACGAATTGGATTTAGGTCTACTATATTTGGATTGGTCAATTTTGATCTTACATGAACATGACCCAATAATCTATTTTGACTCTCTAGTTATATATACATATATAAAGTCGATTGGTAGTAGCAAAGTATTGTAATTAATTAGAGCATGGTATTACATCAATATGTAATGCTTTTACACTTACCATTTGCTGTATAGCATTACATCAAATTGAGTTCACTCGGGTAGGTCGCATTGTGGGAGCAGAAGCGGAGCCAGGGAACAATCGCGAGGGTCGCTTGGGCCTAGGTTGAGCAATCGCGGTAGAGGAGGTTGTGGGGTGCGGATCACATGAGCATAGGCGCAGATCAGACACGCACGAATTGTGCGGACGCGCTTGTGAAGATCGTGGAGCAGCGCGTGCAAGCGAGCTGCCCTAGAAGACCGTGCTTGGTTCAACAGACTTTGGAGCAAGAACATATTAGTCAGTTTATTATGCAAAGTATAGTGAAAGAAATGTTTCTAATTATTTGATAAATTAATTAGTTACTTATTGTTTTATATTAATTCCTTAATTAGAATTCACTGGCTTATGATTTTTGTTCCAATTATACACAAATTTGAATTCCTAATTTTAATAACTCAATTTGAAAAAATATCCTTAATCAATTGCAAATTTTAAAAGTCATTAGCAACAACAATAAAGAGACATCATGTGAACCTATGATAATTAATTAACATAAGAATTTCAATTAGGGTATACCGACACATGTCGTCTTCTTTTAATTAATCTCTATAAATTGAAATGGTGTAAGGCCATGTGAGGTGGGCATAACTTTCCTCCCAAGGCTTATATAATCTCTGTCTCTATCTCTCTCTCTCAACCTTACACATTTCTATAGTCTTCAAATTAACAGAATAATGGATGCGTTAACTCAATATCTTCTTTGGTCGGCCTTCTTCACAACTCTCACCATAGTTTTTCTAAGAGGTCGATCCACGAGAGAGTTAACTCTTCCTCCAGGGCCAAGATCGCTCCCTCTGTTGGGCAACCTACTCGAGCTAGGCCAAAATCCCCACTGCTCTTTGGCCCGTCTTGCCCGAACTCATGGACCAGTCATGTCTCTCAAGCTCGGCAGCATCCACACAGTCGTCATCTCCTCACCAAGCTCCGCAAAAGAACTCCTTAAAACAAAAGAGCACTCCATCTCCGGCCGACAAGTCCCTCAGGCCATTCAAGCCTCCGGCCACCACCAGGTCTCTGTAGTATGGTTGTCTCGAAACCAATCATGGAGATACCTCCACACCCTCATGAAGACTCATCTCTTTAACGCACAGTCTCTCAACGCCACCCAGCTGCTTCGCCGGCGAAAGGTTCAAGAACTTGTCGCATATATCAAGGGGAAGGAGGAGGCCGTCCACATTGCCCGGGCTGCGTTTTGCACTGTACTCAATCTCATATCAACCACCTTTTTATCGAGTGATATAGCAGATTTGCAATCTGAATCAACTCAAGAGTTAAAGGAAGTGATGCAGGGGATAATGGAAGAGGCGGGGAAACCGAACATCTCTGACTACTTCACTTTCATGGCTCCAATTGACTTGCAAGGCCGGGGACGTCGATTTACAGCATACTTTAATAAATTATATGATTTTTTCGATCAAATGATAGAAAACCGATTGGCAGATACAACTGGAGAAGGTAGAAGGACTAATCTTGACATTTTGGATGTGCTTCTTCAACTAAGTCGAGAAGACAATTCCAAGCTTACTAGACGAATCATAAAATCCTTCTTGTTGGTAATTATTAATCATGCATGATAAATTTCCTAATTTGCATTATATATTTAGGGGCTGTTTGGTAACAGAATTTAGGCCGAATTTGAGGTGGATTTGAGCGAAATCCAGCAAAACGGTCTAATTTGAAAACCAAATCTCACGGCAAACTAAATCCGCTTTAGTCGGAAAATTTCGCCGATTCGCTCTAAATTCCGCATTTTCGAAATCATGTATTTTGCCGGATTTACGAAATCGATGGTGCTAGAGGAGAGTCTCATCCGTAAATCGTGCTATATAGCCAAACAGTCACGTGAGATTTAAGTGGAATTATAAAAAAGGTCATCAAACAATTTTTAGGATTTAAGCCACTCAGGATTTCCGAAATCCGAATTTAGAGGATTTATGAAATCCTGTTTAAATCAAATCTGGGTTGCTACTAAACAGCCCCTAACATTATAATAAATTTCTTTTAAAATTTTGTCAGGATTCTTTTGTCGCTGGGAGCGAGACGAGCTCAACCACACTGGAGTGGGCGATGGCAGAATTGCTTCGCAGGCCAGAACTGATGAAGAGGGCTAGAGAAGAGATCATTACTGTCGTCGGGTTCGAGAGAGAAATTGAAGAGTCTGATATCTCAAAACTACCACTCCTCCAAGCAATTCTGAAGGAGACACTCCGGCTTCATCCCCCGGTTCCACTTCTACTGCCTCATAAAGCAGAGGTAAGCACGGAGATAAATGGCTACTTGCTCCCGAAGAACACACAGGTGCTGGTAAATGTGTGGGCCATAGGTCGAGATGAGCAGGTTTGGGAGAAGCCGAACTGCTTTATGCCTGAGAGGTTTATGGAAGCCGGAAGCAACATAGATTTTCGAGGGCAGCACTTTGAGCTAATACCATTTGGTTCAGGACGGCGAATCTGTCCTGGACTGCCTTTGGGCGTTCGGATGGTTCAGCTCATGCTGGCCTCACTCATTCAATCCTTTGAATGGAGTTTGCCGGACGGAATGAAGCCGAAGGATTTGAATCTCGACGAGCAGTTTGGTCTCACACTTTCCTTGGCTTCTCCACTCAAGGCTTTGGCTACTCCTGTCAGAAAAATGCTGTAGTAAACTTAATCTCAGCCTTGCATATCAGGGCTTCTAATATCTAAGCTTCCTTCAATTATTACAACGTCATTAAAGTGACGTTGAGCTCAATATCAAACATTATAATTTTTATATGAAATGCTCCTATTGATTAAAGTACTATTTGACTATGAGTTGGTTGTTTAATTCAGTCGCATGTCTTAATTCATTTTATATAAATGATTACTCCATATAAGTTCTATCTAGTTGACTTTAATTTTTTTATGCTGAAATCAATTACGGTCAAAGTTTTATTGCATGTAAACAAAATTTTATTTACTATTTTTAATAGATCAAATTGAGGACACGGCTCATTCTTGCTTGTTAGCACAAAATGTGAAAAGTGATTGCTATTATTTTTTTTTATTCTTTTTTTTTTTAAATTTTTTTTATGTGACTGCTATTATATTTTTTTTATGTGAATGTTATTATTCTTTGCTTTAACAGTTGAAGTAATTAGGATTTATTTAGGCTAGTTTCTTCACTATTTTTTTAAGTCAATAATAGTTCTATTTGGCTCCTACTTTCTTTTTGGTGTTCAAAATTTTTTGTTGTAGAAAATTATTTTTAACAATTAAATTTACTAATGTGTGTGTGTGTGTGTATATATATATATATATATATATATATATATATATATATATATATATATATATATATATATATATATATATATATATATATATATATATATATATATATATATATATATATACACATAAAATCGAAAATTTGGCACGCAATTAGATAAGAGAGAGAGGGTCTTTTTACGGTTGAAGGAGACACCAAGATTGTTACGTGAAAAACCTCTAAAAAGGGGGGAAAACCATAGGGCCTAGCCCAGTTTGAATGAATACACTAGTATTCACAGTTTGTTACAAATGAGGCCCTTTCTTAGGGGAAGGTCTTAGCTTTATATACATCTTATAGAGTACATTACATGATGAGAATACAAAGAATCCAAGTTGATGTGTTTGTTAATTTGGTCTGAAGGACTGTAGTCGGTGGACGACGTATGTCGGAACGACTATAGTCGACGGGCGACGGAGGTCGGAATGACTATAGTCAATGGGCGACGTAAGTAAGAAGGACTGTAGTCGGCTGGAGATGGAGGTCAGAAGGACTGTAGTCGGCGGGCAACGTAAGTCAGAAAAATTGTAGTCGGCAGGCGACGAAGGTCGGAAGGACTGTAGCCGGTGGGCGACATAAGTCAAAAGGACCGTTGTTTGTGGGTGACGGAGGTAAGAAGGACTGTAGTCTGCGGACGATATAAGTCGGAAGTACTGTTGTCTGTGGGTGATGGATGTCAGAAGGATTGTATTTGACGGGCGACATAAGTCGGAAGGACCGTAGTTGGCGGGTGACGGAGGTTGGAAGAATTGTAGTCGGTGGGTGAGGTAAGTCAAAAGGATCGTAGTCGGCGGGCGACGGTAGGAGATCGGGGTCAGAAAGACCATAATAGAATGACAATATTCTGGGAGAACTCTAGGCATTAGTTGGTGTCTCGACAGAAGTCCGGGCCTTAGGTGATGGTCCAGCAAAAGTCTGGGCCTCAGGTGGTGGTCTGGTAGAAGTTCGGGCGTCGAGTGGAGATCCGGCAAAAGTCTAGGTCTCAAGTGGTGGTTTGGTAGAAATCCGAGCATCACGTGGTTATCCGACCAAAATTCTTGGCCTTAGGTGGTGGTCTAGAAGAAGTTCGGGCATCAGATGGTGGTCCGATAGAGCAACGACGTCATGCGGTGGTTCGGCGGAGAAGAGGGCCTCAGGTGGTGGTCCTGCGGAAGCGAAATGACCTTGACAACATTGGAATGGGGGATGGCAGAATTGCTTCGCAGGCCAGAACTGCTGAAGAAAGCTCGGGAAGAGATCACATCAGTCATCGGATTCGAGAGAGAAATTGAAGAGTTGGAAACCTCAAAGCTATTGTTTTTCCAAGCAGTTTTGAAGGAGAACCTCCGTCTTCATCCGCCAGCTCCGCTTCTGCTACCTCACAAGGTAGATGTGAGGACGGAGATTAATGGCTACCTGGTGCCGAAGAACAGTCAGGTGCTGGTGAACGTAAGGGCCATAAGTCGAGACGAAAGAGTTTGGGAGAACCCGAATTGCTTTGTGCCTGAGAGGTTTATGGGAGAAAGAGAGATCGATTTTCGTGGGCAACACTTTGAGTTCATACCATTTGGTTCTGGCCGAAGAATCTGCCCTGGATTATCATTTAATTTGGTGTTCGGATGGTTTAGCTCATGCTATCCTCGCTCATTCAATCCTTTGAATGGAGTTTGGCTGATGGAATTCTGCCTGAGAATTTTGATCTCAAGGAAAAATTTGGCATCACGCTTAGCTTGGCTCCTCCACTCAAAACCTCGGCTACTCCTGCAAGATAAATTTGAATACTAGATCGATGTTACAGTTCAATTAATCTTGGCTTTCCATTTCAGAGCTTCTAAAATATAGTTTCTCTCATTGCTTGTATCAGTACTAGTATCCTTGCTAAGGGGCTGTGTGGTTGGAATACAAAGGGGTGTAAAGTATTTCAAATGTAAATGTTTTGAAATTTTATATGTTTGTTTGGAACACAAAGTGGAGTAAATTAAAGTAATTTGGTCTTGGCTAGGGGCTGTTTTGTTGGAATACAAACGGGTGTAAAGTATTCCAAATGCATAGGTTTTAAAATTATGTTTGGTTGGAATATATAGTGGAACAAAATAAAGTAAATTAAATATAGTTTAAAACATTTTAGTACATATTTGAAGTAAATCAAACTCGTCCAATTTGGAGTGAAAATCATGCACAACACAAGTAAGCCCGTTTGATTGCCTTTCACCACCACCGCTGCTCACTGGCCTAACCACCACCACCACCAATCGCCCAATCGCAGGCCACCATTTCCATCGCCGCTGGCTGTTGACTACCATCATCTTCGGTCAACGCCACCACCTACCGCCCGCCACTTCCACCACTACCACCTCTCCTGCTGACCGTCACCTTTTTCGAACTTTACACTACATTCATTATTTCAAAACAAACAAAAAATTCATTCCTTTGTGTATACTTTATCTTCATCTAAATAATTACAAAATATTTCTTTTACAATACATTCCTTTAATGTTATTTCTTTTGCATTGCGTTTATTTTTTAGCCAACCAAACAACCCATAAGTGAAGCGAGTTCGATCTCCAACAAAAAATCCCGCTCATGAATGGCCTCTATTATATGTTCTGATCCACGACTCACGCTCGCATTCCCGCAGGTTCTAAACCTCACACGCCTGCGTTTGTTGATGTTCACTACTTGATCCACATTTTTGTGCCTTCTGCATTGCCTGCTCCTGCATGCTTGCAACCCATGCATTTACTCCTATGTGACATGCTCGCGCTCCAGCATCGAACACATTCCATCTTTCCAGTCTTCCCTGAACACTCGAGCGCTTCGCCTTATGACTTCATACAAGCCACTTGTTTGATCCCAAGGTTCTTGATCTACTACTCTGACACATCAAATGCACTTGTTGGTTTGCCTGCATTCAAACCAAGAAACTTCGCCTAAACCAGAGACTTCCGATTACGCAAAACCCCTTCATGTATGTGTTCCAGCAGCCCAATTCGACGGACATGAATGTCAGCCCTTGTAATCCTGACACTGGCCCATCACACTGCTCCAGTTACAGCCCACGACCGCGTGTACACGCCTCTTCCACGAATGCCTATCACATCTCTGAATTCCTTCACCCAGCTAGCCTGTGTAATCTTTTTCATGCCTCCAGCATGATCAACCCAACTTCCTCGGCTACAAAGCTCGCATCCAGTCTGCCTACTCTTTTGTGCGAATCAAATTGAACCCGCGCACAATCGCCTAGCACGAGTTCTCCCTGTGCTGTCCAGCATCCTGTGCCTACCGCACGACCCTGCATTGGATCGCGGCGCAACAATAGCGTCCCTCGTGCCTCTAACGTTGGGAGCCTGACTCTTGTGAAGTAGCTGCCCCCTATTACCAGCACCTGCTCCCTTGACCGCACAATGTTGGCTCGTACATTTCTTCTTGATCATCCACGTGACCCACACGGCAAGCACTTTCTCATGCACGAAAATAGACCGTCTTGCTCTCCATCATGCAATCGGCTCCTAGCGCGCCCCGATGGCTGCCCACACTCTTCCCAAGTCTAGCCTTCCTCAAGCGAAACCACACATCTCGCGCCTTATCAGCCTCACCTTCGATGTTCGATCCGTGCAACACTCCCACAAGTCTACCTCCTACACAACGCCTCATGTGCTTATGCCCCGTGGCCTTCAGCTAGACTTACCACATACTATTCAAACCATGTACCATGGCCGACGGAACATTTGAGCCGTGCCACCACCTTCCTCTTTCTTGATTATGAGAATGCCTTCTTTCTTCCTCAATATCGCCTCAATGAGACTCCAGTACCACTTGTCAGAACTAGAATGAGGAAGAAGAGGCATGAAATCGATTTCCTTTTATTACTTGGGCTTATACAAGAGGGGGCACCTTTACACCACACCACAAATGCCCTATTTATATGCATTTTCAAGTAGTGAGGTGTCTTGTGAATCAGCCTATTCTAAAATTGGACTAATACATAACATTGTAGTTAGGAGTTTCTATGATCCAATTAATTAAATGGTATATTTTTGTCCACTACTATTTGCTACCGATCGATCTCTTGTTACTGTAATTAGTGAATTTTTGGTCCTATGTACATGACTTTTTTTTTTTTTTAGTTTATTGAGATTTTTCCCTCAACATTTCCTTTAAAAATAAAATATTAATGTTAAAAAAAGAATGAATTACTATTAATTATTATGGTATATTAAATTAATTAATTTATAATTAATTATTTTCACAATTCCCTCACCATCGAACTGTAAAACCAATGAAAGAGGTAGATACCAAAGGATTTGGCGTTCTCATATGAAAACGCTAAAAACTTTGGCAATTTCTTCAACTTTGTGAAAAAATTGCTAAAAGTTTTGGCGTTTTCTTAAAAATAAGAAGACATGATTCTGCCAAAAGTTTTAGCGAATATGCTCATTTCTAAATTTTATCTTAATCACATTCCTTCTCCTAATTTAGGATTAATGTACGCTCCTTTTAAAAAAAAAAATCTATTTTTTAAGGTTGTTTGGTTTGCTAAAAAATAAATGCATGATAAAGTATCATATAATACAATATAAAAAGAATGTAATGCATTTAAACTATTTAGATAAGTGCAAAATAAATTTAGATAATATCTATTATTTTGTGTTTAATTTGTTGTAAAATGAATGTACAATAAAGCTCAATTATGGTGGTGGAATTGCTGCCGATCAAGGAGTGATCGGGACTGCAGCTGCTAGCTTTAGGGCCAGCGACAATGACCAGTGGCATGTGGTGATAGGCGGTGGCTAGCCATTGCTGACAGCTAGCTGGCAATAATAACAAAATCAGCTTGTAGTGAAAAATGAAGTCTACTAAAAAAGAAAGTTACGCCGTTTGAGACAACTTTTTTTTTCCTTTATAAAGAAGCTTTCTAATATAAATTTTTTGAATTAAAAAATTTGTATAAAAAATCATTTTGAAAAGTAATAAAAAAAATTATGGAATAAGAAACCTAGGTCTCAACCATAAATCATAAATTTTAAATTCATATAAAATTTTATTGATGTTCGCCCCTTGATCCACAAGTTTGTGCCTTCTGCATTGCCTGCTTCTGCATGCTTGCAGCCCATGCATTTACTCCTGTGTGACATGCTCGCGCTCTAGCATTGAACACATTCCATCTTTCCAGTCTTCCCTGAACACTCGTGCACTTCGCCTATGACTTCATACAAGCCACTTGTTTGATCCTGAGGTTCTTGATCTACTACTCTGACACATCAAATCCACTTGTTGGTTTGCCTGCATTCAAACCAATAAGCTCCGCCTAAACCAGTGACTTTCGATTACGCAAAACCCCTTCATGTATGTGTTCCAGCAGCCCAATTCGACGGACATGAATGTCAGCCCTTGTAATCCCGACACTGGCCCACCTGACTGCTCCAGTTACAGACCACGATCGCGTGTACACGACTCTTCAACGAATGCCTGTCACATCTATGAATTCCTTCACCCAGCTAGCCTGTGCAATCTTCTGCATGCCTCCAGCATGATCAACCCAACTTCCTCGGCTACGAAGCTCGCATTCAGACTGCCTAGACTCCTTTGTGCGAATCAGATTGAGCCCATGCACAATCGCCTAGCACGAGTTCTCCCTGTGTTGTTGTAATATCTCGTTCCCTTGCTGTTCCTCTCTGAACTGGATTTTCCTCCCAGAATCGGCCAGGACGAAGTCGAGATCGTCCAGGCCGATCAGTGCATTGAAAACAGCTGATTTCTGGAGTGTTTTTTGGAAGGATTTCTGGACAGGATCGTCCGGGACGATGTTGAGATCGTCTAGGCCGATCTGTACTGTAGAAATTATCGGCCAGACAACAGCCCTGGGAGCTGTCCAGGACGATCAGAATTGGTCTGATCGTCCCGGGACGATGTGGCTATCGGCCTGGCCGATCAGTTCACAGATATAAGAAAATCAGCTCGTTTTGAGGAGAGAGAAATCATTTTTATAAAACGAAAATATCTGAGGAGAGAGAAAGAGCGGAAAAGCAAAGGAAGAAGTTTGATTTCGGGGCCCGCAGAGCGATTTTCGTCGTTCGTTGCTGTTGGATATTGTGTTTGTCTCGCTGTAAGGACTCCAAACCCTACTTCTGTTTTCGAAGATTTTGAGGTTTTGTAAAATGGTGCTCAGATTTGTGTTTTTGTAAGCGATTTTCGTACCCGGTTTGGTACTGGCGAAGATTTCACCGCATAACTTTTGGTATGTTGTAGATGTGATTATTCTGCACGTTTTAATTAATTATTGGCAGATTTCGTCCGGTCCGTTTTGGTTTTGCGGGGTTTTATTTTGACTGCAATTTATTATGATGTCCAAATTGGTTTGAGCAGTAGAAGAATAGTGTTATAATGTTGCTGTGTACGTTCTGTATTAATTTGGTGAATTGTGATTTTTGGAGATTTTGTGTAAATTCGATAGACTACCATTGCTCTGCCCGATTTTCGTACGATTTCTGATTTTCCCGGAATTGATAGATTGACTCGTTATGTGTATGACTATTGATATGATTATTCTAGATTTCTCTATTATTGCTTATTGCATCGATTATTGTATTGATTGATTGATTCTGAAAGACAAGTGGAAACCTGGTTGAACGTTGGTTATAGAAACCAACGTATGGATATCTACAACAGCAATATTGATAACTACAACAGCACTATTGATAATAGCCAGTTTCACCTGGTTGAACGATTGATAACTACAACAACACTATTGAACGATTGATAACTACAACAGCACTATTGATACGATTGATAACTACAACAGCACTATTGATAATAGCCAGTTTAACCTGGTTGAACGATTGATAATTACAACAGCACTATTGATACGATTGATAACTACAACAGCACTATTGATAATAGCTAGTGTTTGTGCTCGTCGAGTAAGACCATTGTATGAAATTGCATGTATATGATATTGCATCGCATGGATTTCCTGATCTGTATTGATTTATTGATATTGACGGATTTATTGATTTACCGATTTCTGCTTTATTTGGATTTGATCGGATTTACTGTATTGTACGATTTTACTGATTTCATCGATTGATTACCGAGCATTGATACTACTGAGCATTGAAATGGACATTGTATAGATTCATTATTTCGTATCGCTTTTCTCGATTGATTTCATTGATTAGATCGTATTGATTTGATAGCATCGATTTGATTGACGAATATTGATTGATTGAGTTGATTTATCGATTTGCCTGCCCCTGCATTGATTGGTTTTATTGACTATTGATTTCCGGATTGCATTGAATCATTGACCATGTTCGACTGATTGATTTGACTTGAGTTGATTAACCTGCATATTGTTTTCAGTGTCGTGCTTTGATTTCAGTTGTAGGCTTTGGTGACCTGCTGGGCTTTGTAAGCTCATTATATGTGGTTAATGATTTCAGGTGCGGGGCCTCCAGCTTGACGATCTTTCTGCCGAGTTCTGTAGCTTTTTCTTTTGTAGCCTTGGTAGGCTTTCTTTTGTAGCCTGTACGGCTAGCGTAGTGTTTTCTTTTGACTGTACTTTGACTGTTGTATTATTTGTGAATTATAGTATCCGCTGCTGTTTCTTTTCTGTAATGTAATTATCTCTGACTCTGGATATATGTATGTATGGATTGATATGAACAACAGATGAGGAAACCGATAGAAAGAAAAGAAAAAAAGAAAAGAGGCAATAGAACAATCAGATGAATCCTTTCGCTACGCGGATCTTGGGGTTGTTACAGTTGTCCAGCATCCTGTGCCTACCGCATGACCCTGCTTTGGATCGCGACGCAACAATAGCGTCTCCTGTGCCTCTCGCGTTGTGAGCCCAACTCTTGTGAAGTACCTGCCCCCCTATTACTCGCACGTGCTCCCTTGACCGCACAATGTTGGCTCATACATTTCTTCCTGATCATCCACGTGACCCACACGGCAAGCACCTTCTCATGCACAAAAACAGACTGTCTCGCTCTCCATCATGCACTCGGCTCCTAGCGCGCCCCGACAGCTGCCCGCACTCTTCCCAAGTCTAGCCTTCCTCAAGCGAAACCACACATCTCGCGCCTTATCAGCCTCACCTTCGATGTTCGATCCGTGCAACACTCCCACAAGTCTAACTCCTACACAACGCCTCACGTGCTTATGCCCCGTGGCCTTCAGCTAGACTTACCACATACCATTCAAACCATGTACCATGGCCGACGCAACATTTGAGCCGTGCCACCACCTTCCTCTTTCTTGATTAGGAAAATGCATTCTTTCTTCCTCAATATCACCTCAATGAGACTCCAGTACCACTTATTAGAACTAGAATGAGGAAGAAGAGGCATGAAATCTGATTTCCTTTTATTACTTGGGCTTATACAAGAGGGGGCACCTTTACACCACACCACAAATGCCCTATTTATATGCATTTTCAAGTAGTGAGGTGTCTTGTGGATCAGCCTATTCTAAAATTGGACTAATACATAACATTGTAGTTAGGAGTTTCTATGATCCAATTAATTAAATGGTATATTTTTGTCCACTACTATTTGCTACCGATCAACTTCTTGTGTCTGTAATTAGTGAATTTTTGGTCCTTCTATGTAAATGACTTTTTTTTGTTTTAGTTTATTGAGATTTTTCCCTCAACATTTCCTTAAAAAAATAAAATATTAATGTTAAAAAAAAGAATGAATTACTATTAATTATTATGGTAAATTAAATTAATTAATTATTTTCACAATTCCCTCATCATTGAATTGTAAAATGCTCGTTGAACCGATGAAAGAGGAAGATGCCAAAGGATTTGGTGTTGTCATATGAAAACGCCAAAAAATTTGGCAATTTCTTCAATTTTGGCGTTTTCTTAAGAATAAGAAGACATGATTCTGCCAAAAGTTTTAGCGAATATGCTCATTTCTAAATTTTATCTTAATCACATTCCTTCTCCTAATTTAGGATTAATGTATGCTCCTTTAAAAAAAATCTATTTAATTAAGGTTGTTTGATTTGCTAAAAAATAAATACATGATAAGGTATCATATAATACAATATAAAAAGAATGTAATGCATTTAAACTATTTAGATAAGTGCAAAATAAATTTAGATAATATCTATTATTTTGTATTTAATTTGTATTAAAATGAATGTACAATAAAGATCAATTATGGTGGTGGAATTACTGCCGATCAAGGAGTGATCGTGACCGCAGCTGCTAGCTCTAGGGCCAGCGACAATGACCAGTGGCATGTGGTGACAGACAGTGGCTAGCCATGGCTGACAGCTAGCAATAATAACAAAATCAGCTTATAGTGGAAAATGAAGTCTACTAAAAACGAAAGTTGCGCCTAAGATTTCGTTTAAGCTTTCTAATATAAATTTTTTGAATTAAAAACTTTGTATCAAAAATCATTTTGAAAAGCAATAAAAAAAATGATTAAAAAAAACTGTGGCTATAGTCCCACATCCAATAGGGCCAAACGCAGCCTCAAGTTGTAAGAAAATAATAAAAACAATTAATGAATATCAACAAATTTCATAAACTTGAGAGTAATAGAAAATAGGGATTAAAATTTGTCGGCTATGACGAACTTGTATGCATCTTTCATCTTCCTTCCAAGGCCACAAAATCTTTACCAATAGAAATGCATGAGATTAGAAAATATATTAAAATATACTCACAACATTGACCAAAACTTACCTATGAGAAAATAATTAGGTATAGCTTATCTTATGTAATTAAGGCTTCATTTGAGAACTTTTATTTAATATTTTCCAAATAAGTTTTCACTATAAAACAAAAAAAAATTTATAATAAAAAATTATTTTAAAAATAATAAGAAAGTTATATCTCATAGGATGTCTAATATATCTTTCACCTGAATAGATCAATTCAAAATTGTACGGCCTTGTTAAAGCTGGACAAGGCATCCACTGTTGCTTAGTTTGGTTGGTGGATGGGTACGGTTGGGAACATCCAACTCATGCTCGATTCCACTCGAGCAACAGCTCCTTTTAAGTAGGGCCCAATCAAGTGCGGGCTAGAAAATTTCTGGGATGGGTGCCTCTTCAAGGTCAGCAAAAAATTAATCACGCCGCCAAGCGCCTTTTCCAGGTCTTCAATCCATTAAAAAAAATAAAATAAAATAAAAAATAAATAAAAAAAAGTGGACAAGGCTAGCTCAGTCTATTTAACAGCTCTTATTTATGTGAGACACATAGCTGCATGAAGGAAACTCCCACTTGCCAAAGATCCTTTTGTAGAATCCATGTGCGCAAATTATTATGTTTTTTAATGGTAAATTTGGGTTGGAGCCCAAGTTATTTAACTACAAATCAAAATTACAGCTAGAACTTATAAATTACAACCGAGAAGAATTTGACGGAAAAGATATATTGAAATGTAGCTAAAAACAAACAAATCTAAAAAAAAAAGATTGTAATAAAAAATCAGAGGTGAAAAAATTGGAATCGTAATGAGAAAAAAATGCATTTAGAAATCATGATCAGCACAAACTAAAATCAAAAGGCGCCAAAACTGCATAGCAATTCAATTAAAAAACTTTGGCATATCTAAAATATATCGCATCAATTATAGCAAGTTCGGTCGCATGAACAAACAATTTTATCAAGGAAGGCGAGCAGCGATATTAGTAAAGGAGAAATCACATTCAAAAAACAAATGTACAAATGTTTCGGGTGAAGCAAGTTCAACAGCACAATGTGCACATATGGATTCTGCAAAATCAATAAGAATAGATTTTTTGTTGATTTACTTTAAAGAATTTAGATCTATAATATTTTTCTAGATAATTTATGGATAATATTTCCTCTTCGATCATGATTGAGATGCCATTTTGTTGTCCGACATATATAACATTAATAGTAGCACAACCAAGTAACATAAAACAATTATGATTATGTTGTCTACCACCGCCTAAAAAAAAATCTTATTTCCCATTTATGATGTATTTGTTCACTGTAAATATAATATGACATATGTCGCATATGATAATAGTGAATATATCTCTTGGCATCATGTGAAAGAATGATGATTCTCTTATCCAATCCATGGCTATCTTGCTTTCTACAACAACGAAGTCGAACATGTTGCGTACTATGATTGTATCTCACTCATCATAATAATGACATCAAATGCACATCAGAAGGTGGTTTAACATCATCAACTCTCATCCCAATATCCTCAAATCAAGTCATTTCTAAAAAGGTAAGTTCTAAACACATTTAAATACTCCAAAATTATGCATCCATCATTCTTACATATGGACAAATGCATTCACCATTAGCACTACAGGAAAACACGCGTTAACCGGCGGACAAAGCTGCGACGGAAAATACGGCGCCTGCAGTGGCGCATAATGCGAAGGAATATCTACGGTGTTTTTTCTGGCACAAATATCGCCGGTACAATACCGACGTATTTTGCACCGCAAAAGATGCCAGTAAATAATAGTAATTTATTGTTCCAGTGCACTTTACGGCGGAAGCTTACCGGCGCAGTACCGGCGAAAAAAACGCCGGCGTATTTAAACTCAATGATTTTAAACTGACGCAGATTGCGCCGGAAATGTTTCCGGCATCCTAGATGCCGGAAAATCCGCCGGCGTAAACCCTTATTTCCGAACACGAACCCGACGGCAACTCATTTCTTTCGTTCGTTTCTCTCAGATCTTTTTCTCTCCCTCGTCGCCCTCTGTCTTCTCGCCGCCGTAGATCAATGTCGCCGACTTGTGTTGCCGATCACCCGACGTCGCTGACGATCTCGCATTCGTCGCCGGGGAAAGCCCTTTTTCACCATGAGTTTCTTCCTCCCCGTCGCCTCCCTCCTTTTTTTTTTTTTTTTTTTTTTTTTTCATTTAAGGTATATGCATGAGCTATTACTTGTGTTCAATCACAAGGTGGTTTGACCTAGTATTTTCATATTTTGTGTGGATTTCCGTCAGATTTCACATGTTACCGGCGGATACATTCCGCCGATAACGGTGTGTTTTCCTGTAGTGTAGTGAACTTTCCATTAACAATGGGTGAACAAAGTTACTTTTAGCATACGACATATTTTGTAGCCATAGTAATAAAAAACGTAAAATTTGTTAAAATTGAACTAACTTTTATCCATCATATCAATCAACTTAAATTCATCATGAAATCATACAAGAAATTTACCTCATTTCTCCTTCGTTTGAAATGCTTCTTCCCATCATTTCTTTTCATATTTATTATGGATGCTTTTTTTAGATTGATTAATGCTCTTTGCTTTAACTTTACTTTAAATTGCACTAATTATAAGAAATCTTATATCTCGCATCTCATTTATTCGAGTGATTTATTGATTTTTGTTAAAGCTAATCTTATCATCATCAATTGCCTTAACTCAACTCTAAATACATTCAGGGATTCTACTGGCCTTTCTGCTAATTTGGACTAATATGTTATTTATTTCTTCAAAATCGTTGATGTTTGGATCATGTTTGTTACATTTTGGGTTTTGGCTCTCTCCCTCTTCCTTAGGTCAATATACCTCTTAGTTCTCTAGACTCAAGGCTAGCAATTGTTTCAAAATCATTGATAAGCTTCATTCTTGATTTGGTGGCAAGAAGCATAACATGGTATTTAATTTGAGAACAATTTGCATGTTAAGCATCTAAGGTCTAGGTAGGATTTTATTGTTGATGTTTTCTAACTATATTTTGAGTATTTGGTTAACACTTTTAGTCACATGTATTGGAATTTTTATTTTGACTATGTTGAAATTCAAGCTCAAATGATTTTGAATTTAATTTTTAAATTTTTTTTTTCAACTTTCAAATATTGTATTAAAATTCATATTATATTTGATTGAATGAATTTTTTTAATGATGTATTAAATTTATTTTAAGATAAATTTAATATTAAAATAAATTTATTATTCTTATATTATTCTATAATAACATAAATTAGCTATTTTAAATGGTATTTTGTTCAAATTTCAATTAGATCCACTACTAATAAAGACGACTTTGACAATACTTTTTGTTGACCTACTACAGCGATTAAAGCATCTGCAAAATTTCTTGTAGTGTTTTAGAAAGCAGTGCAAAAGACATTTCCAGCATTCTTTGAACCTCTGTGCCTAATTTTTGGCTACAATAGCTTTAGCAGTGATTTTAACTACTGCCACATTTCAGAATTGCAGCATTTAAAACCGATGCTAAAGGGTGAAACATGTGAAAAAAAAAACATAATGTAAAAAAATTGAATTTTATGATAAAAATATAAAAAACAATAAAATATTATACAAATATAAATTGAGTGAATATTAACAATATATAAATCTTATGCCTAATATATCCCAGAGATCAAATAACATAATTAATATTACTATTTTTTTCTTAGAGAAATTCATCCGACCCGAAGCAAATAATTCTAAACTTCTAATTTCACTCACATCACACATGCAAAAATATAATTAAATAGTTGTTGGTAAATTTGAAGAAGGAAGGCTTGAAATACCAAAATAACAGAAAGCATCAAAGATATAACTGAAACTAGCCTTCTTATTCTGCTGTGACACAGCCTTTGAAATTGAACAATACAGCCTTCCATATGAATTGCTCTTCTAACATAAAATTTTAAATTCATTGCCTTACAACCCATAAATAATTTCACTGATAAAAAAAAATCTAAACGATATGTTTATAGATTGCTCTTCTAACATAAAATTTGAACCTCAGATATTTTCTTTGAAATTTACAGGCAATACAACTCATCGGAGGTCGGGATGATTGTAGTTGGCGATGTTGGTAGGAACGACCATAGTCGGCGGGAGACGGTGGTCGAAAGGACCATAATTGGCGGGTGATGAAGGTCGGGAGTACCGTAGTCGGCGAACGACGGAGGTCGGGAGGACCATACTTGGCGGGGCAATGAAGGTCCGAAAAGAACTTGATTGGCGGACGGGCGGAGTTCAGTAGTGGTTTGGAAGAACTCTGATGGTGGTCGGCGTACGGGCGGAAGTCCGCCGATAGTCGGGAAGAACTCTGGCAGTGGTCGGCGGACCAGCAGAAGTCCTGCGTTGGTCAGGAAGATCTTCGATCGGCGGAGGTTGGCGGAAGTCCGACGGTGGTCGGGAAGAACTCTAGCGGTGGTCGGCGGACTGGTGGAAATTCGTCGGTGGTTGGGAAGAACTCCGGCCATGATCGGGGGACTGGCGAAAGTCCGGCAGTGATCAGGAAGAACTCCGGCATCTTTCAACTCAATTTGCTAAAATCAAAGTTTGAATGATCCTCAGTTTAATTTCGGAAGCTGTCACCTCAAATTTGCTTCAAGATTTATTCCCGATCAAGGCGATTTTCAGTGACTTATCAAAAGTGAAAGTGTGTTTTCCCCAAGTGCAACTTCAATTCTGAAACTTGCTGTTATGTTATAGTTGGTAATTTTTAGCATTTTTTTACATCTTTAAGGCTTTCATTCTTCTGGTTTCTCTTGCGTTGTAGCCATTGCTTCTACTTCTCACCGAACTCTGCTCCTCTATTACTCTATTATCTTATCTTAGTTGCTTTTATATTAAATCCTGAATTACATAAAAATAAATTGCTGTTGGGTTTTAAGTAGTCTTTGCTATTTCATTTCCAAATTCTGTTATTCTGTAGTTGATGTCAATTTTATAATTCAATTTTATAGTTTTTATTTTATACATGCATGCAGGTGATGATATACCGACTTGTCACGGGGTGTGATATATGTTTTAAAATAAATAAGCTGATTAATAATTAACTTAGTTCCTTTAATACCTTATCCGCTTTCTTTATTTATTGTAAAAAAGTAGGCTGCGGGTTTTAAGAAAGAGAGAAGCATTTTGCGATTCAGAGAGCGTTTTCTAGTTTTGGGTTGAGAGAAAGGAGCTACTATTATGCGCTCCTTATCGAGTGGTATCTAGTACGGATATCGAGCGGTATCTAATACGGGTACTCTAAAATTTGGTATCGAGCACGATGTATTTTTGTGGTGACGTGACGTATTTTTCTTTAGCAAGCTGTGTGCTGGCTGTTTGGTTGCTTAGAGTTCTTTCTGATGTATAATTCTTGTATCCATTTTTCTCACATATTTGAAAAAAGGAGATGATCGAGCTTGTACCGTGGATGTAGAGTTTGTAAGTACTCCAACCACGTAATTCTATTGTATTGTGTTATTCTTTTTATGTTTTCTTGATTCTATTTTTTTTTAAATTATTTTTCCATCAGCGGTTGAGAAAAATCAGTAGTTATTTACTGTGTTCTCTTTTGGAATAAATTTTGTAAGCGCACATCTTTTGTAAATAATCTATAATCTACGGTCAAGATAATTGAAATCTTGAGTTGGGTGGTTGATTTCTAACTTCCACCCACAATAATTTGATATCGAAGCTGATACGTCATCATGAAATTATCTTGATCGGGTACGAATCTCGAGGCAAAACTCAAACCGGAAACTTCAAAAATTAAATTCAAGAGCACATAAACTTCGATTTTAGTGAGCTTATAGTCAAACTGAGCGTCTCGGAAATACGAACCCAACGACACCAAGATCAACCCAATCCGAGCCCAAATGAGTCCGCATCAAGGACCTGAAGCGCTGTTGGAAGGTTCAAACCGCAATTTGTGTTACCAAACTGTCTCCGATTTTAATGAGCTTATACTCGAATCGAGCGGCTCAACGAGAAGAATCCAACGAGCCCAAGATCGTTGAATTCTAACATCATTAAGACCTCCAAATGTCCAACGAACGATGCATGATCGAAGGGTTCAATATCGGCCGTCCATTCAAACCACTCCTTATTCGCCCATGATTTCACACCTATTTACGGGCTATGCCACTCCATAAAATCTATAAATAGAGCCCTCATTTCTCAAGAGAGGGGGATCCAAGCAAGAAGTGAAGAGAGAGAAGAAGAAGAGAAGGGAAGGAAGAGAAGGAAGAAGCTCCTCCTCGACCAGCGCCGGAACCTCGCCGGACCACCGCAGGAGCTCGCCGGACCACCGCAGAAGCTCGCCGGACCATCGCCAGAATCTCGCCAGACCACCGCAGGAGTTCGCCGCACCACCACTTGAGACCCTCACCTTCGCTAGAGGCCCTCATCTTCGCCAGAAGCCCTTGCCTTTGCCAAATCATCATCAAAGGTCGTATGCTTAACCAGGACACCACCTGAGGCCCGGACTTCTGCTGGGCCACTGCAACGCTTAGAGTTCTATCAGAGTACTGCCCTACTACAACGATCTTTCAGACCCCGGTTTCCTGCCGACTACGGTCTTTTAGACCTTCGTCGCCAACTACGGTCCTCCCGACCTGCAGACCCCAATCTCCTACCGACTACAGTCCTTCAAGCCTTCATCGCCAACTACAGTCCTCCCGACCTCCAGACCCCAGTCTTCTACCGACTACGGTCCTTCAGGCCTTCGTCGCCTACAACGGTCCTTCCGACCTCCATCAACAGACAACGGTCTTTCTGACCCAGGTCTCCTGCCGACTACGGTCCTATCGACCTCCGTCGCCTACTATGGTCCTTCCGACCTCCATCAACATACAACGGCCTTTCTGGCCCCGATCTCCTTCCGACTACGGTCATTCCGACCTCCGTCGCCTACTATGGTCCTTCCGACCTCCACCTACAGATAATGGTCTTTATGACCCCGGTCTCCTGCCGACTACGGTCCTTCTGACCAAACAACATGTATATGTAACTCCTACCATGTAATGCAATCTATATGATGTACATTTGCTACATCAATCCAAGTCCTTCTCCAAAGGAAGGGCTTCATTTGTAATCGACTACAAATACTAGTAGATTCATTCAAACTGGGCTAGGCCCCGTGGTTTTTCACCCTTTTTTAGGGGTTTTCCACGTAAAAATATCTAGTGTCTCTTATGAATGTTTCACCCTCTCTTATCTGCTTGTGTGATGGATCTTCGTACAATGTTAAGACGTTAAACCATATATTTCTCTACCGCCGCGAATTTTTCAGGACGCAACAGAAGCTACTTGATTACTATATATTATCCATATCATGAAAAAAAAAAAGAATGGTACATATAATATAGAATATTATTCTGTGGCTAGTAAGAGATATGCCGTTGTGAAAAATTATGGTACGCAGGGCTTATCAAATAGAAAGGGAAGATGCAGATCACCGTTAAATAATCCACACAAGGCATTTAGGACTATTCTAATTTTTTTTGGCATTTAGGTCAATTAAGGTAGACTCACTCACACATCGCATATACAAAGACTAATATGCAAAAATGTGCTGTGTGACAATTCTAATTCTAATCCGCTGATTGGCATAAAAGATATTAGATTTGAGCGCTTATCTGGTACCATACTATCATGTTTATTAATAGACTGTACTAGATGGTATAGCTGATTATTTTTTAAACATTAAGATTTTTTAATATATGATTTTCAAGATCATATTTTATATTTTAATTGATGAATGTATTTTTAAAAATATATGAATGAATATAATTTTTATTTTCTTTGAGAAAATTCTTATTAATTATATTAATGAATGAATGTTTTTTATTCAATACTCTTTATTTTTGTTACTTCAATGTAATAAAATTAGTGGTATATCTTTATTATGATTTTTTTTAACGAAAAGAATGATACACTGAGAGACAAGCTTGTGGGGAAAAACTTATACTTCCCAAGGACAAAAAGGGAAGGAATACAATAAGAAAAACACCCCAAATCAAGCCGCAGACAGAAACAAAAGAAAAAGAAACCCCTCAAATGAGGAGGACCCTTTCATTGGTTTGTATTACACAATAAAACCCAATACAAACCAATGAAAAGAGGTCACTCGTTCAACACTTGAGGGGCCCAAGTTCCCACTTGTAAATCTGTTGAAATCTTCTTCCTCTTTATAGGAGAGTTAGCTAAAGCACAAAAAGCCCAAGCCGGATGAGCTCTTTTTCCAATCGAGATTTGGATACACTTCGTTGTTGCTTGCGTAAGTTCACAATCATTTTAGAAGTTTCTTCCATTTGCTCTAACTTCTCGGACGAGAATAGGAAAGGGGATCGACTTGTCGACGAGTGACCTGATCTTTAGGAGCCCTCAATTTTCCCTTCGCCGGGTGACTAGGTTCCAAACTCCAATGGAGGATTCTTCCTTGTTTTCATTAATTAAGAGAGGGCTCTTCAACAACAATATGCTTCAGATCATGAGGGGAGGGTGCTTAGGGGGTACTCTCGGTTGTGGCTTGAACCTTGGTTGGCGGCAACTACTAGGGGGGATTGAGGAGCACGGGTTGGAGCCTTGGAATGTCAAGCTCCATTGGCATGATCAATTAGACCATTGTGAAGGCAAACATTTGTAAGCCCTTCATATTCGACTCTTTGAAAAAATCATCCATGGAGCCCATTGATACAAACCCCATCTTGAATCTTTTGAGAGAGTTTAATCCTAACACAAATCCTTGCATAGGATGATCTTTCCCAAATACTCGTATGTGAGTCCATCCACAAACGTTCTCCAAGCATATTGGCAAGACAAGTGATGTTGTTCTTATCCTAGTACATGAGAGGGAGTTGTGGAAGACGTATCTAAATAGGAGAGTGAATCCCATGAAGAGAGTTGGGAGAGGAGGTTGGAGACCACTTATCCATACCAATGATATTCCCTAAAATGATCCACAGGCCACTCATAAGCATGGCATCCCTAGCCTCTATGCTTTGGAAAATACATATAAAAGAGTTTGGAGCTATAGTAATAATATTGAATTTCGCAAAATGATACCACCTACGTTTAAGCTCACCAAGAAGGAAGAGAAATGTAACCCTCCGTCCCATGAGATTAGTGACTAATGCTCTATCCAATTTGACAATATTCTCATGCACAACTGCCACTTCCGGCTCCATGGAGATGCCATCCTTGGTTAAGAAGATTTCACTTGGCATTTTATCCAACTTAACAAATTGGATATTGTTCCAATTGAAAGGGCTAGAATGCAATCCTCTAGGCTGCAACGAAGGAGCTTGCTTGGGCTGGAAAATAGGGCTAGCTGATTTGGGTCACTCGGCGTCAATATTAACACAAACACTTGGAGGGCGCATTCCAGTAGCAAATTGCTGAATAGGGGAGGGATCCACGGGCTTTATACACCTGCATATGGGAGACTTCTCCACATAGATATCCTTAGCGGGAGCCAACTGGACGCAACCGGTCTTCCAAGCTTGCGAGGAGGAAGCGGAGCAATTGGGAGGAGAATCGGGTTGCCTAACCAATCCCATAGAATTATATGATCAATCCTCAACATGTTGATCATCTTCCATTTCGGAATTAAGATCAGACACGGCATCCGACTCCTCCATCTCATCTTCAGAGTCGTCCGATTTGCCACCAAAGCTGCAGTCGCTAGGAGTAACTGAAACCATCGAGTGGCTGGACAGGTTGAGCTGAACATCCGCACCTGGCAAAGGGATCGCACCTTGCGAGTGCTGACTAGGCTGGGTTAGTTTGAAACCTGAAGGTTGATCGAGCAGAGGGATAGCACCTTGCAAGCCAGCGGAATCCATAGAGAAGGGTTTGACGCTACCATCTTGCCGATTGACAAAGTTGGCTGGACCTTTCGGGCATGGAAGCTGTACATGCTTGCCCGCCTCCTCCTTACCCTGCCGGATGATGGTTTGTGATTTCGCAACCACCTCATTCCAAGATTCCCTCAAAACAGGATCCCGTGCCTTAAGAGGAGAATGGGACATGGAAGTCTCCGCCTCCTCGTCGCAGACAGGTGCGATCAGATGCCAGTAATATTTTTGCCAGTAGTCCCGCTTACTACCGCCTCTTCCCCCTTTTGGAGGAGGTGACCTAACACCACCATCTCTAGTCATCCTAGAGCTTCTATTTCTAAAAAGCTCTAGAGTGAGGAGGCAATAAACAAACTTCTCAACTTCTTTATTATGAATTTAATTTGTCTACATAATGAGAAATAATTAGATGAGATAATATCAAAGAGTGATTGATTGATCTTAAATGTTATTGTTAAGGCATAATAATTAGATAAGCAATATATTTCACTAAATATCACCAATTTAAATATATATATATATATATATATATATATATATATATATATATATATATATATATATATATATATATATATATATATATATATATATACACTTCATGAATTAAAAGGGGCATGTGATTTATTTGGTTGATCTTTTTGCGATCAATTTTTATTTTGATCGCCCTAAGAAAAATATAATAACTAAAATTACTAAATAACATTCAAATAAATAATCATTAGCGTAAAAAAAATTGTTGCAACCTCTGTTGCTCTGTTGCATTCTGAGTCCTTCACTAATTTAGCAACCAAATAAAATTTTTGATCTCTAAAGCCTCAACGATAAGGCTACTATGACAAACCAATGACCGAAATATTTTTTGTCCCTATTCCTTTAAGCGACCAAATTATCATTTTTAGCGGCTAATTTTGATGACCGCAAATAAAAATAAACATTTTTTTTGTAGTGCGCCAATTTTCTCTTATGTTATCATTTTTGATTGTTTAGTCTACCCTCCATCAAAAATATCATCATATGATCGTTGTTTAGTTAAACTTTATCCTTGCTTATATCAGCATCAATCTCTATTAGTGGATTAACTTTTTCATTTACTTTTCCTGATTCTTTTTATCATATGATCAATATATATAGTCACACCTCATCTGCTATCACTATTGAGTTTTGTTTTTTAACGTTAAATTCAAAACTTAGGAAACTTTAGACTCGAAAATTAAAATATTAGGCTTCGTTTGATTCTTTATCTCCTTTTGTAAAATGTTATTTTAAAAATAATGATTAAGAGAATGACATTTTCTAATGGAAAAATAAATATCAAAAAAACTTTTCAAAATAGTAGAAAAATAAAGTTTCCTAAAAAGTATTTCTATAGAAACATCTCATTCAAACGATGACAAAAAAAATAGAAACGTCTCATTCAAACGACGACAAAAAAAAAATTCATCATTTCTAAACCGAAAAGAAGCAAAAAATACGAGACAAACAAGGCCTTAGTGATTTGTAACTAAAACGTTAAATTCATTTGATCACGTGGCATGCAGGATTTTTCGAGTCGGGTCCGTGTCGGATTTTCGTGTCGTGTCAAATATTGACACCCCTAGATCAAGTGTAATGCTAAATTCAATGTTGAGAATTTTATAATGAAAAAAATATTATTTGTTATGCGTCACTAAAAACAAAACCCTCCCTCAAATCAAACGATTTGGTGCTTTTTTTTTTAAACAGAACTTTTAATTAAAAAAAAAAAAAACCAAAGAGGTTACAAGAGGCTGAAATCAAAGAAAAAAAAAATAAAAGAAAATACATTGAATCAGCAAAAATAGGCTCAGTAATTGGCCGAGGCTTCCAGCCCCCTGAAGTCACTCACCGACATTCCAATTTGGTGATGAACGATACGATAACAGCCGAGAAGAAGACAGCAAAATTAATCACCAAAGGTTGCCAGGAATCATAACATCAAAGAGCGAGCCCCGGCCACATCATCGCCTATCACAACCATAACCAACCAAAAAATTCGGACGAATCAGCTTGAAATAAACCAATCACTGAGCACAAAAGGAGCCAAATAAACTAACGACCCCGTCTACCCCGCCCACGGGGTCTACCACGAGAAACGGCAAAAACCGGACGATCACGAACAATTTTGAAATCATGTCCAGGGTCCGAACCACCACCATGATCCGAAGAGGAATCGGATTCAGCATCCGTTGAACAATATAGCCAATCGAGGTGAAGACGCATATACATCCCAGAATTATCACCCACATGATAAACCAAAGCATATTTCTCAATTAATTTCACAGGCACATCCACAAACGAGTTAGGAATAACTAATCCAGCACCTAAATTAATCCCACTACTAGCAACTTCACCACCCAGAACAGCCTCAGAAGACCGCACCTCAACAACAGGTAAAGGAGAAACATCAGTGTTCAAAGCACTATGCATAACATCAGAGACCGGAGCCCCTGGTGCATTTTGAAACAATGTTAATATTTATTATATAGCTGTGTGCAATTTCCTAAGTAAAAACAAAACGAACAAATTTTAAAAAGGAACAATGTTAATATTTAAATTTTAAAAAGGAACAATGTTAATATTTAAAAATGAGCATAATCTTAAAATAATTTAAAAATGAGCAAACTAATTAAACCGTTAGGTGCAATCTATGAATTTGGCGTTTTATGAATAGACCAAACTATTTGGTGCATTCTGAAAAAGCCAAATGATTTGGCACATTCTATCCAAATGATTTGATGCATTTTATAGAATGCACCAAATGGCTTGGTGTATTCTCAACTGAGCAAAATTTTGTGCAAAACATCATTAGCATAGTAATTAGTATATAAAATTGCTTATTTATTTTATATTTTTTATTTCTAAAATATTATAAATTTACACATTCAAATTTTTTAAAAACTAAAAGCAAAACAATTTAAAAGTATATATATATACATTAAATTGAATGTAAGTGTTAATTTATTTAGAAATTATTGATTAACAATTATTTATTATTTAATATAATCAATATCATATTATGAATTACTTTATTTGTCAACATTTGAATTTTTTCAAATAATGCTATCATTTATCTAATTTAAATTTTTTGGGTAATATTATATCATTGGATTTCAAAAATTACTAAAATTGTAAATATAATAAGAATAAGTAAATTTAAGAAGAACCAACATTTCAATAACAATAAGAATATTACATTAAAAATTGCATTCAGACAAACACGAAAACATAGATTCATAAAACTTAATAACTTTGACGGTAACATACACAAACCACATTCGAAATTTACTTAACTAATATGTCTAAGAAAGTTCTAAAAACCCTTCAATGATTATTGATCACCATGCGAGTGCGAGCTTGGACTTGGGATTGAGTTGAGCAGCAACTGAATTTTTGATTGTGAAGCTTGCTTGAACGTTAGCATTTTCAGGATCACGATACACAATGTCACATCCATGATGAATTCCAAGAAGCTAGTAACAACAATCAGGCCAGCTCTGCCAGCGTAATCCTTCACCGATATATTGTCTTTACTTAATCAAAGTGTAACCAATGTTAAGCTTTGCTCAAATTATACTTGATTGATTACATATTAGGTCAAATTATCATTAAATTAAATTAAAATGATTGATTAAATTTGATATTGAATATAAGTATATTTAAAGGAAGGAATAGTCCTAACATAAATTATTGGTGGAATAAAATATATTTATAGAAGAAATTTCATTATTTTTTTCCTTAAAATGTATTATAAGAACAATTTGAATTTTAATTTACTTTATTTACAATAACAATTTTATTATTACGATAGTTTAACTCCTTTTTTTTTTGCAATTCAATTTATTTTATTTTTTGACATTTGGTTTATTCAAAAAAATTAAATATAAGACAAAGTATCTTATTTCAAACGATGTAATTTTATTTAACTTAGATATAAATATTTTTAATATTTAATTTACTAATTTTATTGATATTATTTAAATTTAAAATACTTTAATTGATATAATCTTTATTAATTTATAAACCTTAAAATATTATTATAATTGATATGATCCAATAATATTTATGTTGATATTAAAATTTATATAAGTTGTTAATAATAAATTTATATTTAAATTGACATATTTAATTATATTTAATTTTAAAATTATTTAACAATTTATAGTTGTAAAAAAATAATAATAACCATAGTATTAAAAATACCTTAATAAATCTAAAATTATATATTGATATATATGTAGTAGACTTAATGAAATTTTGATGTATATCTAGTGGATTAATAAATTGATACAAAAATTGGTAAAATAAATTGAAGATTATTTTATATATTAAATAGTTATTTATTTATTTTTTCATAATTTATCTTTATTAATTCACATTTGAAAAATAAACTTTATTATTAAAAAATTAATCAATTAATATATTAATATTATTCAAAAATTTAACAAATAATAAGTTATATGATTTTTTGGATAAAATGGTAGAAAATCGATTGACAACCACGGCTGAAGAAGGTAGAAGAACTAATCCCGATATTTTGGATGTGCTTCTTCATCTAAGTCAAGAAGATAACTCCAAGCTTAGCAGGCGAATGATAAAATGCTTGCTTTTGGTAATTAATCACATTATTTGATTATTTTTCTTGCGTTAGGGCATTTCCAATAGAACGTCATATATTTGTTTGCAATTCTTCAGTCAGCCCAACCGATAGGCATTTTTGTCGCTATTTGATCGTGGGTGAACAGTTCGCTTTCAATATTGACGTCGCACTGTTCACTAGCTATTTATTTTTTTTTATTCGAAAATTAATTATTAGTTTTAAATATTCAAGTTTAGAAATTTTTTATTAATAATTAAAAAATAATAAATTAGAAATATCTTACTTTTTAGAAATTTAAATATTTTTTTACATAATTAAATACTTAGTTTCCCTTGTATTGTTCTTGTTTCTATTTATATGTTCTAATATAACTTTCATTTTATTAACTAAATATTTGTTTATTTTTGGCATATTAATGTTTCAAATTATTTTATGTAGCAAAAAATATTTTTTTAATAATTATAATAAATTTAATTCAAAAATTTAATAAATAAAATTCATGTTAAAAAATATCTAAAATGAAGTATGAGAAAGAATATATTAGAGATATTCTTTTTTTTTTATTATTGGAAAATGAAATTCCGTTGGAGATAAATTATTGCATTTTGATGTATTACTCTATTTTGGAGTAAAAAATGAATTTTTTTGGTTTGAGATGACCTTAGTAATTTCCTACTTTTGACTATTTGCTAAAAGTAGATTTTTTTTTTCAACTAGGATTCTTTTGTCGCCGGAAGCGAAACGACCTCGACAACATTGGAATGGGCGATGGCAGAATTGCTTCGCAGGCCAGAACTACTGAAGAAAGCTCAGGAAGAGATCACATCCGTCATCGGATTCGAGAGAAAAATTGAAGAGTCGGATATCTCAAAGCTACCGTTTTTCCAAGCAGTTTTGAAAGAGACCCTCCGTCTTCATCCGCCAGCTCCACTTTTGCTACCTCACAAGGTAGATGTGAGGACGGAGATAAATGGCTACCTGGTGCCGAAGAACAGTCAGGTGCTTGTGAACGTATGGGCCATAAGTCGGGACGAAAGAGTTTGGGAGAACCCGAATTGCTTTGTGCCAGAGAGGTTTATGGGAGAAAGAGAGATTGATTTTCGTGGGCAACATTTTGAGTTCATACCATTTGGTTCTGGCCGAAGAATCTGTCCTGGATTATCATTTGGTGTTCGGATGGTTCAGCTCATGCTGGCCTCGCTCATTCAATCCTTTGAATGGAGTTTGGCTGATGGAATTCTGCCTGAGAATTTGGATCTCAAGGAGAAATTTGGCATCACGCTTAGCTTGGCTTCTCCACTCAAAGCCTTGGCTACTCCTGCAAGATAAATTTGAAAACTAGATCGATGTTACAGTTCAATTAATCTTGGCTTTCCATTTCAGAGCTTCTAAAATCTAGTTTCTCTCATCGATTGTATCAGTGCTATACTTGTATCACTATACTTGTATCCTGGCTAGGGGGCTGTGTGGTTGGAATACAAAGGGGTGTAAAGTATTTCAAAAGTAAATGTTTTGAAATATTATATGTTTGATTGGAATACAAAATGGAGTAAATTAAAGTAATTTTGGTCTTGGCTAAGGGGTTGTTTTGTTGGAATACAAAGGGTTGTAGAGTATTTCAAATGTATAGGTTTTGAAATTATGTTTGGTTGGAATATAAAGTGGAGCAAAATAAAAAAAATTAAATATAGTGTAAAACATTTTAGTTCATATTTGAAGTAAATCAAACTCGTCCATTTTGGAGCGAAAATCATTTACAACACAAGTAAGCTCGTTTGATTGCCTTTCACCACCACCGCCGCTCACTGGCCTAACAACCGCAAACCACCACCACCGTCAGTTGCCCCATCGCAGGGCACCATCGCCATTGCTGCTGGCTATTGACCACCATCATCGTCGGCCAACGCCACCACCTACCGCCCGCCACTACCACCTCTCCTGCTGACCACCACCTTTTTCGGACTTTACACTACATTCAATATTTCAAAACAAATAAAAAATTCATTCCTTTGCGTTTACTTTATCTTCATCTAAATAATTACAAAATATTTCTTTTACAGTACATTCCTTTTATGTTATTTCTTTTGCATTGCATTATTTTTTAGCCAACCAAACAACCCATAAGTGAAGCGAGTTCGATCTCCAACAAAAAATCCCGCTCATTAATGGCCTCTATTAAGTGTTCTGATCTACAACTGAAGCTCGCATTCCCGCGGGTTCTAAACCTCGCACGCCTGCGTTTATTGATGTTCGCCCCTTGATCAACAAGTTTGTGCCTTCTGCATTGCCTGCTCCTGCATGCTTGCAGCCCATGCATTTACTCCTGTGTGACATGCTCGCGCTCTAGCATCGAACAAATTCCATATTTCCAGTCTTCCTTGAACACTCGTGCACTTCGCCTATGACTTCATACAAGCCACTTGTTTGATCCTGAGGTTCTTGATCTACTACTCTGACACATCAAATCCACTTGTTGGTTTGCCTGCATTCAAACCAGGAAGCTCCGCCTAAACCAGTGACTTTCGATTACACAAAACCCCTTCATGTATGTGTTCCAGCAGCCCAATTCGACGGACATGAATGTCAGCCCTTGTAATCCCGACACTGGCCCACCTGACTGCTCCAGTTACAGACCACGATCGCGTGTATACGACTCTTCCATGAATGCCTGTCACATCTATGAATTCCTTCACCCAGCTTGCCTGTGCAATCTTCTGCATGCCTCCAGCATGATCAACCCAATTTCCTCGGCTACGAAGCTCGCATCCAGACTGCCTAGACTCCTTTGTGCAAATCAGATTGCTCCCATGCACAATCGCCTAACACGAGTTCTCCCTGTGTTGTCCAGCATCCTGTGCATACCGCATGACCCTGCTTTGGATCGCGACGCAACAATAGCGTCTCCTGTGCCTCTCGCGTTGTGAGCCCAACTCTTGTGAAGTACCTGCCCCCCTATTACTCGCACGTGCTCCCTTGACCACACAATGTTGGCTCGTACATTTCTTCCTGATCATCTATGTGACCCATACGGCAAGCACCTTCTCATGCACAAAAACATACCTTCTCTCTCTCCATCATGAGCTCGGCTCCTAGCGCACCCCGACGGCTGCCCGCACTCTTCCCAAGTCTAGCCTTCCTCAAGAGAAACCACACATCTCGCGCCTTATCAGCCTCACCTTCGATGTTCGATCCGTGCAACACTCCCACAAGTCTAACTCCTACACAACATCTCGCGCCTTATCAGCCCCACCTTCCTCTTTCTTGATTAGGAGAATGCCTTCTTTCTTCCTCAATATCACCTCAATGAGACTCCAGTACCACTTGTTAGAACTAGAATGAGGAAGAAGTGGCATGAAATCTGATTTCCTTTTATTACTTGGGCTTATACAAGAGGGGGCACCTTTACACCACACCACAAATGCCCTATTTATATGCATTTTCAAGTAGTGAGGTGTCTTGTGGATCAGCCTATTCTAAAATTGGACTAATACATAACATTGTAGTTAGGAGTTTCTATGATCCAATTAATTAAATGGTATATTTTTGTCCACTACTATTTGCTACCGATCGACTTCTTGTGTCGGTAATAAGTGAATTTTTGGTCCTATGTACATGACTTTTTTTTGTTTTAGTTTATTGAGATTTTTCCCTCAACATTTCCTTTAAAAAATAAAATATTAATGTTAAAAAAAGAATGAATTACTATTAATTATTATGGTAAATTAAATTAATTATTTTCACAATTCCCTCATCATTGAATTGTAAAATGCTCGTTGAACCGATAAAAGAGGAAGATGCCAAAGGATTTGGTGTTGTCATATGAAAACGCCAAAAAATTTGGAAAGTTTTTGGCGTTTTCTTAAAAATAAGAAGACATGATTCTGCCAAATGTTTTAGCGAATATGCTCATTTCTAAATTTTATCTTAATCACATTCCTTCTCCTAATTTAGGATTAATGTACGCTCCTTTTAAAAAAAAATCTATTTTTTATGGTGGTGGAATTGCTGCCGATCAATTATGGTGGTGGAATTGCTGCCGATCAAGGAGTGACCGGGACCGCAGCTGCTAGCTTTAGGGCCAGTGACAATGACCAGTGGCATGTGGTGATAGGCGGTGGCTAGCCATTGCTGACAGCTGGCAATAATAACAAAATCAGCTTGTAGTGAAAAATGAAGTCTACTAAAAAAGAAAGTTGCGCCGTTTGAGACAACTTTTTTTCCTTTATAAAGAAGCTTTCTAATATAAATTTTTTGAATTAAAAATTTTGTTTAAAAAATCATTTTGAAAAGTAATAAAAAATTTATGGAATAATAACCCTAGATCTCAACCATAAATCATAAATTTTAAATTCATATAAAATTTCATAAAGAAAGATGCAGTCGCACTCATGACAGTGCATCTGTATAATAATACAATAACACAATGATTTATTATTAAAAAAATTATTTCTTAAGATCATAAAACCAAATCAGAAGCTTTATAATTTATCATCCTTCAACTAAAAAAAAATGATTTAAAAAAAAATATATATGTGGCTATAGTCCCACATCCAATAGGGCCAAACGCAGCATCAAGTGGTAAGAAAACAATAATAACAATTAATGAATATCAACAAATTTCATAAACTTGAGGAGTAATAGAAAATAGGGATTAAAATTTGTCGGCTATGACGAACTTGTATGCATCTTTTATCTTCCTTCCAAGGCCACAAAATCTTTACCAATAGAAATGCATGAGATTAGAAAATATATTAAAATATACTCACAACATTGACCAAAACTTACCTATGAGAAAATAATTAGGTATAGCTTATCTTATGTAATTAAGGCTTCATTTGAGAGTTTTTTTTTTTTTAATATTTTCCAAATTAATTTTCACTACTAAATTTTTTAAAACAAAAAAAAAAATTATACAAAAAAATTATTTTAAAAATAATAAGAAAGTTCTATCTCATTGGATGCCTAATATCTCTTTCATCAGAATAGATCAATTCAAAAGTGTGCAGCCTTGTTAAAGCTGGACAAGGCATCCACCGTTGTTTAGCTTGGTTGGTGGGCGGGTACGATCGGGAACCTCCAACTCATGCTCGATTCCCCTCGAGCGACAGCTCCTCTTAAGTGGGGCACAATCAAATGCGGGATAGAAAATTTCTGTGATGGGTGCCTCTTCAAGGTCAGCAAAAAACTAATCACGCCGCCAAGCGCCTTTTCCAGGTCTTCAATCCATTAAAATAAAATAAAATAAATTAAAAATAAATAAAAAAAACTGGACAAGACTAGCTCAGTCTATTTAACAGCTCTTATTTATGTGAGACACATAGGTGCATGAGGGAAACTCCCACTTGCCAAAGATCCTTTTGTAGAATCCATGTGCGCAAATTATTATTTTTTTTAATGGTAAATTTGGGGTGGAGCCCAAGTTATTTAACTACAAATCAAAATTACAGCTAGAACTTATAAATTACAACCGAGAAGAATTTGACGGAAAAGATATATTGAAATGTAGCTAAAAACAAACAAATCTAAAAAAAAAGATTGTAATAAAAAATCAGAGGTGAAAAAATTGGAATCGTAATGAGAAAAAAATGCATTTAGAAATCATGATCAGCACAAACTAAAATCAAAAGGCGCCAAAACTGCATAGCAATTCATTTAAAAAACTTTGGCATATCTAAAATATATCGCATCAATTATAGCAAGTTCGATCGCATGAACAAACAATTTTATCAAGGAAGGCGAGCAGCGATATTAGTAAAGGAGAAATCACATTCAAAAAACAAATGTACAAATGTTTCGGGTGAAGCAAGTTCAACAGCACAATGTGCACATATGGATTCTGCAAAATCAATAAGAATAGGATTTTTGTTGATTTACTTTAAAGATTTTAGATCTATAATATTTTTCTAGATAATTTATGGATAATATTTCCTCTTTGATCATGATTGAGATGCCATTTTGATGTCCGACATATATATCATTAATAGTAGCACAACCAAGTAACATAAAACAATTATGATTATGTTGTCTACCACCGCCTAAAAAAAAATCTTATTTCCCATTTATGATGTATTTGTTCACTGTAAATATAATATGACATATGTCGCATATGATAATAGTGAATATATCTCTTGGCATCATGTGAAAGAATGATGATTCTCTTATCCAATCCATGGCTATCTTGCTTTCTACAACAACGAAGTCGAACATGTTGCGTACTATGATTGTATCTCACACATGATTATCTCACTCATCATAATAATGACATCAAATGCACATCAGAAGGTGGTTTAACATCATCAACTCTCATCCCAATATCCTCAAATCAAGTCATTTCTAAAAAGGTAAGTTCTAAACACATTTAAATACTCCAAAATTATGCATCCATCATTCTTACATATGGACAAATGCATTCACCATTAGCACTACAGGAAAACACGCGTTAACCGGCGGACAAAGCTGCGACGGAAAATACGGCGCCTGCAGTGGCGCATAATGCGAAGGAATATCTACGGTGTTTTTTCTGGCACAAATATCGCCGGTACAATACCGACGTATTTTGCACCGCAAAAGATGCCAGTAAATAATAGTAATTTATTGTTCCAGTGCACTTTACGGCGGAAGCTTACCGGCGCAGTACCGGCGAAAAAAACGCCGGCGTATTTAAACTCAATGATTTTAAACTGACGCAGATTGCGCCGGAAATGTTTCCGGCGTCCTAGATGCCGGAAAATCCGCCGGCGTAAACCCTTATTTCCGAACACGAACCCGACGGCAACTCATTTCTTTCGTTCGTTTCTCTCAGATCTTTTTCTCTCCCTCGTCGCCCTCTGTCTTCTCGCCGCCGTAGATCAATGTCGCCGACTTGTGTTGCCGATCACCCGACGTCGCTGACGATCTCGCATTCGTCGCCGGGGAAAGCCCTTTTTCACCATGAGTTTCTTCCTCCCCGTCGCCTCCCTCCCATAGCCTCCCTCCTTTTTTTTCTTTTTTTTTTTTTTTTTTTTTTTTTTTTCATTTAAGGTATATGCATGAGCTATTACTTGTGTTCAATCACAAGGTGGTTTGACCTAGTATTTTCATATTTTGTGTGGATTTCCGTCAGATTTCACATGTTACCGGCGGATACATTCCGCCGATAACGGTGTGTTTTCCTGTAGTGTAGTGAACTTTCCATTAACAATGGGTGAACAAAGTTACTTTTAGCATACGACATATTTTGTAGCCATAGTAATAAAAAACGTAAAATTTGTTAAAATTGAACTAACTTTTATCCATCATATCAATCAACTTAAATTCATCATGAAATCATACAAGAAATATACCTCATTTCTCCTTCGTTTGAGATGCTTCCTCCCATCATTTCTTTTCATATTTATTATGGATGCTTTTTTTAGATTGATTAATACTCTTTGCTTTAACTTTACTTTAAATTGCACTAATTATAAGAAATCTTATATCTCGCATCTCATTTATTCGAGTGATTTATTGATTTTTGTTAAAGCTGATCTTATCATCATCAATTGCCTTAACTCTATTTTAAATACATTCAGGGATTCTACTGGCCTTTCTGCTAATTTGGACTAATATGTTATTTATTTCTTCAAAATCGTTGATGTTAGGATCATGTTTGTTACATTTTGGGTTTTGGCTCTCTCCCTCTTCCTTAGGTCAATATACCTCTTAGTTCTCTAGACTCAAGGCTAGCAATTGTTTCAAAATCATTGATAAGCTTCATTCTTGATTTGGTGGCAAGAAGCATAACATGGTATTTAATTTGAGAACAATTTGCATGCTAAGCATCTAAGGTCTAGGATTTTATTGTTGATGTTTTCTAACTATATTTTGAGTATTTGGTTAACACTTTTAGCCACATGTATTGGAATTTTTATTTTGACTATGTTGAAATTCAAGCTCAAATGATTATGAATTTAATTTTAAAATTTTTTGTTTCAACTTTCAAATATTGTATTAAAATTCATATTATATTTGATTGAATGAATTTTTTTAATGATGTATTAAATTTATTTTAAGATAAATGTAATATTAAATTAAATTTATTATTCTTATATTATTCTATAATAACATAAATTAGCTATTTTAAATGGTATTTTGTTCAAATTTCAATTAGATCCACTACTAATAAAGACGACTTTGACAATACTTTTTGTTGACCTACTACAGCGATTAAAGCACCTGCAAAATTTCTTGTAGTGTTTTAAAAAGCAGTGAAAAAGACATTTCCAGCATTCTTTGAACCTCTGTGCCTAATTTTTGGCTACAATAGCTTTAGCAGTGATTTTAACTACTGCCACATTACAGAATTGCAGCATTTAAAACCGATGCTAAAGGGTGAAACATGTGAAAAAAAAACATAATGTAAAAAAAATTGAATTTTATGATAAAAATATAAAAAACAATAAAATATTATACAAATATAAATTGAGTGAATATTAACAATATATAAATCTTATGCCTAATATATCCCAGAGATCAAATAACATAATTAATATTACTATTTTTTTCTTAGAGAAATTCATCCGACCCGAAGCAAATAATTCTAAACTTCTAATTTCACTCACATCACACATGCAAAAATATAATTAAATAGTTGTTGGTAAATTTGAAGAAGGAAGGCTTGAAATACCAAAATAACAGAAAGCATCAAAGATATAACTGAAACTAGCCTTCTTATTCTGCTGTGACACAGCCTTTGAAATTGAACAATACAGCCTTCCATATGAATTGCTCTTCTAACATAAAATTTTAAATTCATTGCCATACAACCCATAATTTCACTGATAAAAAAAAATCTAAACTATATGTTTATAGATTGCTCTTCTAACATAAAATTTGAACCTCAGATATTTTCTTTGAAATTTACAGGCAATACAACTCATATGGAGGTCGGATGACTGTAGTTGGTGATGTTGGTAGGAACGATCATAGTCGGTGGGAGACGGTGGTCGAAAGAACCATAATCGGCGGGTGATGAAGGTCGGGAGTACTGTAGTCGGCGAACGACGGGGTCAGAAAGATCGTAGTCGGCGACCGACGGAGGTCGGGAGGACCGTACTTGGCGGGGCAATGAAGGTCCGAAAAGAACGTGATTGGCGGACGGGCGGAAGTTCAGTAGTGGTTTGGAAGAACTCTGATGGTGGTCGGCGTACTGGCGAAAGTCCGCCGATAGTCGGGAAGAACTCCGGCAGTGGTCGGCGGACCAACAGAAGTCCTGCGTTGGTCGAGAAGATCTTCGGCGGAGGTTGGCAGAAGTCCAACGGTGGTCGGGAAGAACTCTAGTGGTGGTCGGCGGACTGGTGGAAATACGTCGGTGGTTGGGAAGAACTCCGGCTGTGATCGGGGGATTGGCAAAAGTCCGTCAGTGGTATCTAGCACGGATATTGAGCGGTATCTAATGCGGGTATTCTAAAATTTGGTACCGAGTGCAATGCATTTTTGTGGTGACGGGCATATTTTTCTTTTAGCAAGCTGCGCTGGCTGTTTGGTTGCTTAGAGAGTTCTTTCTGAAATATAATTCTTGTATCCATTTTTCCCACATATTTGAATAAAGGAGATGAACGAGCTTGTACCGTGGATGTAGAGTTTGTAAGTACTCCAACCAATAATTCTATTGTGTTCTTCTTTTTCTGTTTTCTTGATTCTATTTTTTTTTAATTATTTTTCCATCAGCGGTTGAGAAAAATCAGTAGTTATTTACTGTGTTCTCTTTTGGAATAAATTTTGTAAGCGCTCATTTTTTGTAAATAATCTATAATCTACGGTCAAGATAATTGAAATCTTGGATTGGGTGGTTGATTTCTATCTTCCATGCACCTACAATAATTTGATATCGAAGCTACTTGATTACTATATATTATCCATATCATGAAAAAAAAAAAAAAGAATGGTACATATAATATAGAATATTATTCTGCGGCTAGTAAGAGATCTGCCGTTGTGAAAAATTATGGTACGCAAGGCTTATCAAATAGAAAGGGAAGATGCAGATCACCGTTAAATAATCCACACAAGGCAAAAGTTTGTAAGCCCTTCACATTCGACTCTTTGAAAAAATCGTCCATGGAGCCCATTAATACAAACCCCATCTTGAAGCTTTTGAGAGAGATTAATCCTAACACAAATCCTTGTATAGGATGATCTTCCCCAAATACTCGTATGTGAGTCCATCCACAAACGTTCTCCAAGCATATTGGCAAGACAAGTGATGTTGTTCTTATCCTAGTACATGAGAAGGGAGTTGTGGAAGACGTATATAAATAGGAGAGTGAATCCCATGAAGAGAGTTGGGAGAGAAGGTTGGAGACCACTTATCCATACCAATGATATTCCCTACAATGATCCACAACCCACTCATAAGCACGTCATCCCTAGCCTCTATGCTTTGGAAAGTACATATAAAAGAGTTTGGAGCTGTAGTAATAATATTGAATTTCGCAAAATGATACCACCTATGTTTGAGCTCACCAAGAAGGAAGAGAAATGTAACCCTCCGTCCCATGAGATTAGTGACTAATGCTCTATCCAATTTGACAATAATCTCATGCACAACTGCCACTTCCGGCTCCATGGAGATGCCATCCTTGGTTAAGAAGATTTCACTTGGCATTTTATCCAACTTAACAAATTGGATATTGTTCCAATTGAAAGGGCTAGACTGCAATCCTCTAGGCTGCAACGAAGGAGCTTGCATGGGCTGGCAAATAGGGCTATCTGATTTGGGTCACTCGGCGTCAATATTAACACAAACACTTGGAGGGCGCATTCCAGTAGCAAATTGCTGAATAGGGGAGGGATCAACGGGCTTTATACACCTGCATATGGGAGACTTCTCCACATTCATATCCTTAGCGGGAGCCAACTGGACGCAGCCGGTCTTCCAAGCTTGCGAGGAGGAAGCAGAGCAATTGGGAGGAGAATCGGGTTGCCTAACCAATCCCATAGAATTATATGATCAATCCTCAACATGTTGATCATCTTCCATTTCAGAATTAAGATCAGACACGACATCCGACTCCTCCATCTCATCTTCAGAGTTGTCCGATTTGCCACCAAAGCTGCAGTCGCTAGGAGTAACCGAAACCATCGAGTGGCTGGGCTGGTTGAGCTGAACATCCGCACCTGGCAAAGGGATCGCACCTTGCGAGGGCTGACAAGGCTGGGTTGGTTTGAAACCTAAAGGTTGATTGAGTATAGGGATAGCACCTTGCAAGCCAGCGGAATCCATAGAGAGGGGTTTGACGCTACCATCTTGCCGATTGACAAAGTTGGCCGGACCTTTCGGGCATGGAAGCTGCACATGCTTGCCCGCCTCCTCCTTACCCTGCAGGATGATGGTTTGTGATTTCGCAACCACCTCATTCCAAGATTCCCTCAAAACAGGATCCCGAGTCTTAGGAGGAGAATGGGACATGGAAGTCTCCGCCTCCTCGTCTCAGATAGGTACGATCAGATGCCAGTAATATTTTTGTCGGTAGTCCCGCTTACTGCCGCCTCTTCCCCCTTTTGGAGGAGGTGACCTAACACCACCCCCTCTAGTCATCCTAGAGCTTCTATTTCTAAAAAAGCTCTAGAGTGAGGAGGCAATAAACAAACTTCTCAACTTCTTTATTATGAATTTAATTTGTCTACATAATGAGAAATAATTAGATGAGATAATATCAAAGAGTGATTGATTAATCTTAAATGTTAAACTTAAGGCATAATAATTAGATAAGCAATATATTTCACTAAATATCACCAATATATATATACTTCATGAATAAAAGGGGCATGTGATTTATTTGGTTGATCATTTTGTGATCAATTTTTATTTTGATCGCCCTAAGAAAAATATAATAAATAAAATTACTAAATAACAATCAAATAAAAAATCATTAGCGTAAAAAAATTGTTGCAAAATTGTAAAATTTTAGCCACCAATACTAATTAGTGGGTCACTAATTTAGCAACCAAATAAAATTTTTGATCTCTAAAGCCTCAACGATGAGGCTACTATGACAAACCAACGACCGAAATATTTTTTATCCCTATTCGTTTAAGCGACCAAATTATCATTTTTAGAGGCTAATTTTGATGGCCGCAAATAAAAATAAACTTTTTTTTTTTGTAGTGCGCCAATTTTCTCTTATGTTATCATTTTTTATTGTTTAGTCTTCACTACTTGCAACAATATGATGACATCAAGCTAGTCATCATATGATCGTTGTTTAGTTAAACTTAATCCTTGCTTATATCAGCATCAACCTCTATTAGTGGATTAACTTTTTCATTTGCTTTTCCTGATTCTTTTTATCATATGATCAATATATATAGTCACACCTCATCTACTATCACTATTGAGTTTTGTTTTTTAACGTTAAATTCAAAACTTAGGAAACTTTAGACCCGAAAATTAAAATATTAGGCTTCGTTTGATTCTTCATCTCCTTTTGTAAAATGTTATTTTAAAAATAATGATTAAGAGAATGACGTTTTCTAATGGAAAAATAAATATAAAAAAACTTTTCAAAATAGTAGAAAAATAAAGTTTCCTAAAAAGTATTTCTATAGAAACGTCTCATTCAAACGACGACAAAAAAAAATTCATCATTTCTAAACCGAAAAGAAGCAAAAAATACGAGACAAACAAGGCCTTAGTGATTTGTAACTAAAACGTTAAATTCATTTGATCACGTGGCATGCAGGATTTTTCGGGTCGGATTCGTGTCAGATTTTCATGTCGTGTCAAATATTGACACCCCTAGATCAAGTGTAATGCTAAATTCAATGTTGAGAATTTTATAATGAAAAAAATATTATTTGTTATGCGTCACTAAAAACAAAACCCTCCCTCAAATCAAACGAACGATTTGGTGCATTTTGAAACAATGTTAATATTTATTATATCGCTGTGTGCAATTTCCTAAGTAAAAACAAAACGAACAAATTTTAAAAAGGAACAATGTTAATATTTAAATTTTAAAAAGGAACAATGTTAATATTTAAAAATGAGCATAATTTTAAAATAAATTAAAAATGAGCAAACTAATTAAACCGTTAGGTGCAATCTATGAATTTGGCGTTTTATGAATAGACCAAACTATTTGGTGCATTCTTAAAAAGCCAAATGGTTTGGCACATTCTATCCAAATGATTTGATGCATTTTATAGAATGCACCAAATGGCTTGGTGTATTCTGAAGATTGCACCTGAGGAGAAGAAGAGAAGGAATGGAGAAATTTGGTAGCTCTCTTGCCACCGACCACCGCCGGAGTTCATGCCAACCACCGCCGAAGTTCTTCCTAACCATCGACAAAATTCTAGTAGTATGTCGACCGCTATCAGACTTCCACTAGTTCGCTGACCTCCGACGGACTTCTGCTAGTCCGTCGACCGCCACCAGACTTCCACCAGTTTGTTGACCTCCAACGGACTTTTACCAGTCTCTCGATCGCCATCAGACTTCCACCAGTTTGCTGACCTCCGGTGGGCTTCTGCTAGTCCGTCGATCGCCACCGAACATCCACTAGTTCGCTGACCTCTGTCGGACTTTCGCTCGTCCGCCGACCTCTGCCGGACTTCCGCTCGTCTGCCGACCGTTGCCAGACTTTCACCTATCCGCCGACCACCGCCAGACTTTTGCCAGTCCTCCTAACCACTGTCATCTGACTACGATCATTTCGACGTCCTTTGCATGCAACTAATATCTTCAAGACCTCCGTCATCCGCCTATTATGGTGAAACCCGATTTTCCTTCCAGGTTCGTCCGGACGAAGTTGAGATCGTCCGGGATGATCAATTCAAAACATGGGGGAAGAGAGGTTAGTCCCAAGACGAATTTAGGTTCGTCGGGATGAAATTTGTCCAGAGGAGAAATTGTCCCGCGACGAATAGGAATCGTCTCGTACGATCCTATTATGTATATATCTGTTTGAAATATTTTAAGATAATTTTTTAGAGAGAAAGTTGGACAGAAGGAAAGAAAAGGAAAATGCTTGGTTTTGAAGGCCGGAAGCGATTTTCACCCGTCGACGTAGTTGAAAGATTTGTTTGTCTCGAAGTAAGGAATCTGAATCCTATTTCTGATTTCGAATATTTTGATTTTTGATTTTTTTCTGCTCAGTTTTGTGTTTCCGTTACCGAAATTCTTGCATATCTTTGTATTAACGAAACTTTTACCGTGTAACTTTTGGTATGTTGTAGAAATAATGATTTTGCACGATTTGAGTATTTTCTAGAAAGTTTTCACTAGATATTTTGAATTCTGTGGGATTTTTATCGAATAGAAAATTATCATGATGTTGAAAAATATTGATTCAGTACAAGTAAAGTTTTGAAACATTATTTTACATGATTTTCAATAATTTGGTAATTTTCTGAAATTGTGCATTTTACAACAACTTATGTTTACTATACGATATTTTAAGCAGTTTTCTAAATTGAGCTAAATCATGTTTATTGGTTCCAATGTGTTGATATGATAATGATGAATATGGTTATATGATTGAAATTATTGTATATTACTGTGAAACTACAGTGTATATGAAAGACAAGTAAAGACTGGTTGAACCGTTGGTTAGAGACTGATTGACCTGTATAGGATGGTGAGCTGACGGGCTTTCCTTTAAATACGGTTTGGTGTTATCCTCTACTGATCACGTGATTACTGAAGGGAGTTATAAGGAGATAATTACTGTGCCGACAGGCAAAGAGTGACGACACTTTTTACTAAGCCAACGATACAAGATATAAGATACTGATACTGATACAAGACTGAAAAACACCATAATAGCCATGACTTTTACTTGTTGAGTATGATTACTGAACTACATGTGTTTAATCATTGTTCTTATTATTATTGTACGGATTAACTGTTTCTGCATGATTTTATTATCCTATCATTATTGTTCATGTCACTGGATTGTTACTGATAGTGATACATGCATTGATACTACTGATTCACTGTACTTACATTATGCACGTGATATACTGAATAAGTGACATGTGATTCATTGAACACGTGATATAGATTATTGGATTGCATGTGATTCACTGAGCACGTGATATTGGATAACTAAATTATAAATGTACATTTTGATACGATTCTACGACATTGATTGATTTTATTTCATTGATTTGGTTTCAACAGTTACGAACGACAGTATTGGTTTGACGTTTTATATTGACTGATATTATTGAATCGAAGAATTCTCTTTATACGATTAATATTATTGACATGATGATTTATTAGTTGATTTGATTGGTATTATCGATACGAATATTTTTTTTATGATTTGACTGAGATTTTAGATATGATGATTTGTCTACTGAATTGACTGGTGTTATAGATACGACGACTACTGTAGAGATTTGATACACGTATTTAATCATTGAGCTTTACAAACTTTTATATTGTTTATTGATTCTTCCACTGATAATGATGGCTTCACACGTTCTTGTATTGATTTCTGTTATTGTACTGATTACTGTTTATGCATTGATTTCTATTTATGCATTGACTCAATGATTATGTGTAACTGACTGCTATAATTTGACCAGTTGACATGCATATTGCTTTCGTACCGTGCTTTGATTTCAGTTGTTGGTATTTGGTGACCTGCTGAGTTTTTTGGAGCTCATTATATGTGGTTAATATTTTCATGTTAGGGCAAGGGAGCAGGAGATTGAGGTTGATCAGGAATCTTCAGGTTTTTGTCCTTTTATTATAGTGATTCTTTTTGTACTCATGACATGATAGATTACATGTGATTAATGTGTAGATCCTGAGTATTGTAAATAAACTTTTGGGAATGAATAAAAATATGTATATTGATGTTTTAAATTATAGATTTTGTTAGACTGTTTATCACTGATTGATGATTATAGATAGCTCTGGTAGATAATTGACTTAAAGGATCGACTGAATAATTCTTCCAAATTAGATCTTGGGGCATCACAATTACGATCCTCCCGACCTTCGTCACCCGCCGACTACGGTACGGTCCTGCCGACCATCGTCTCCTAACCTTCGTCACCAGCCGACTGCGATCCTTCTAACCTCTGCCGTCTACCAACAACGGTCATTCCGACCTCCGTTGCCCACCGATTATGATTCTACTGACCTCCGTCGCCATACAACGGTCCTTCTGACCTATGTCACTCGCCGACTACGGTTCTTCTTACCTATGTCGCTCGCCGACTATGGTTTTGCCACCTTAAACAAACATGTCAACATTGATTCTTCCAACTTCTATGGTTTTGCCACCATAAATTTCACTCCTCAAGCATAGAATTGAGCAAGCCTCGTCCGTTATAATCTGGAGAAGAAATCAAACATATATAGGCAACTCAAAAGGAACGTATAAAACACAGCCAGCTATAAAACGATCCCTCAATTCCTTTATTCCCGCACTGATTTCTCGTTTTTTCCCTTTCACCTACGCGAAACGCAAATCTGGCCGATGCTTTGCACAAAATTTTGCTCAGTTTAGAATACACCAAACCATTTGACGTTATCAAAATGCACAAAATCGTCTTGTGCATTATGTAGAATGCACCAACCAGTTTAGTGCATTTTATAGAATGCACCAAACGATTTGGTGTATTTTATAGAATGCACCAAACGATTTGGTGTATTCAAAAACACCAAATGGTTTGGTGCATTTTATAGAGTGCACCAACGGTTTAGTTAGTTTGCTCCTTTTTAAAATTTAAATACTAACATTGTTCCTTTTAAAATTTTGTTCAAACAAAACCCTCAAATCAAGTAAGATTATTGAATGAACATAAATATACAAATTAAAATTATGTCTTTTTTAGGATAGCTATTCAAAATTTTAATTTCAACAAATTTATTATTTAATGAACATCTCAATAAGTTGAAATTAAAACGATACCAAAAATATTTTGATTCCAATCTAAATGGAACTAAATCAAAAACTCTAAATTATATATTTAAAAACTTTAAAAAATTATTTGAGAGATTAAACGGTCTTTAAATCTTATAATATTATAAAACAAATGAGTATCGTATATCTCCAAAAAGTCTAATAGAGTGTTATAAATTTAATCATTATAGATTGTCTAATAGAGTGTTATAAATTTTAAGTTAAAAATGATCATAATATCCCTCTCTAGAGCTATGTCTGTCACTTAATTAATATCACCGAAAGTTTTATTTATAAAAGATTTATGAGAGATTCCATACATTACATACTCAAAATTATTATATTTACATATTTAACACATGAACTTTTCATTTGTATAGTTAACCGTTTTGACGAAATCATTGCCAAAAAGTCGAGATCGTATATCTTCAAAAAGTCACAATAGGTGCAATAGCGAAGGGGGAGGAAGTTGTGATGGGTCATCGGCGAGGAACTAGGAGCTGCTATAGAGCAGTGCTGAAGGGCAAGGAATTTGCAACAACAGTAAAGGGTGAGTCAGGCTTCGTTTGGGACGATTTTATTACTGATTTTTAAAATAGTATTCTAGTACAAAAATTTTAAAGCAGTAAGAAATTTGTAAGCCTTATCGGGACAGGATCTCATTGAGAAACGGACTAGAGGCACGTGCACTGTCAAAAGATGACGAGACTGGCTGTGTGTGAGCTACAAGAAGTTCATTGACGGGATGAGGTGAGTATAACAGAGGTGGTGGTTAGGGTAATTAACTAATGCCCTAACAGAAGATTGCTCAGGATCAAACAAGAAAACGGGTCCGGTTCGGATTCTATTTTTTGACATGTTTATAGTTCGTGTCTGGTTCAGGTCAACCTAGCAACCTAGGTTTGACCCGAATTGACCCTCCAAATTGGCCTACTGTGACACGGTCACATCTAGTCACCGAATGCCGCTCATGTAACGCCCGCAATCCGCACGCCCAATGCTATTGTTGCCGCCGACTAGCTCGCACGCCGCACATGTGCCTAGGCCAGACCGCTACCGCCGACTTGCGACTGTCGCACACGTCAAGGGCGGCCCCACTAAATTTCCTTAATCAATTGCAGATTTTAAAAGTCATTAGTGACGGCAATAAAGAGACATCGTGTGAACCTAGGATAATTAATTAACATAAGAATTTCAGTTAGGGTATACCGACACATGTCATCTTGTTTTAATTAATATCTATAAATTGAAATGGTATAAGGCCATGTGGGCATAACTTTCCTCCCAAGGCTTATAAAATCTCTATATCTCTCTCTCAACCTTACACATTCCTATCGTCTTCAAAATAACAGAATAATGGATGCGCTAACTCCATATCTTCTTTGGTCGGCCTTCTTCGCAGCTCTCACCATACTTTTTCTAAGACGTCGATCATCGAAGGATTTACCACTTCCTCCCGGGCCAAGGCCGCTCCCGGTGTTGGGCAACCTTCTCGAGCTAGGCCAAAATCCCCACCGCTCCTTGGCCCGTCTTGCCCGAATTCATGGACCAGTCATGTCTCTCAAAATTGGCAGCATCCACACAATCGTCATCTCCTCACCAAGCTCCGCAAAAGAAGTCCTTAAAACAAAAGAGCAATCCATCTCCGGCCGACAAGTCCCCGATGTTGTCCAATCCCTCCGCCACCATGAGGTCTCGATGGTATATATGGTCGTCCCCAAACCAATCATGGAGGTATCTCCGCACTCTTGTCAAGACCCATCTTTTCAACACTCAGTCTCTCGATGCAACCCAACCGCTTCGCCGGCGAAAGATTCATGAACTTGTCGCATACATAAGGGGGAAGAATGGCGAGGCCGTGCACATTGAGCTGGCGGCGTTCTCCACTGTGCTCAATCTAATATCAACCACCTTCTTATCTATTGATATGATAGATTTAAAATCTGAATCTGCACAAGAGTTAAAGGATTTGATCTGGGGGTTAATGGAAGAGGCCGGAAAACCGAACCTCTCCGACTTCTTCCCTTACTTGGCTCCAATGGATCTTCAAGGCCGAAGGCGCCGCTCTGCAGTTTACTATAATAAGTTATATGATTTTTTGGATAAAATGGTAGAAAATCGATTGACAACCTTGGCCGAAGAAGGTAGAAGAACTAATCCTGATATTTTGGATGTGCTTCTTCATCTAAGTCAAGAAGATAACTCCAAGCTTAGCAGGCGAATGATAAAATGCTTGCTTTTGGTAATTAATCACATTATTTGATTATTTTGCTTGCGTTAGGGCATTTCCAATAGAACGTCATATATTTGTTTGCAGTTCTTCAGTCAGCCCAACCGATAGGCATTTTTGTCGCTATTTGATCCTCGGTGAACAATTCGTTTTCAATATTGGCGTCGCACTATTCACTAGCTATTTATTTTTTTAATTCAAAAATTAATTATTAGTTTAAAATATTCAAGTTTAAAAATTTTTTATTAATAATTAAAAAATAATAAATTAGAAATATCTTACTTTTTAGAAATTTAAATATTTTTTTACATAATAAAATACTTAGTTTCCCTTGTATTGTTCTTGTTTCTATTTATATGTTCTAATATAACTTTCATTTTATTAACTAAATATTTGTTTATTTATGGCATATTAATGTTTCAAATTATTTTATGTAGCAAAAAATATTTTTTAATAATTATAATAAATTTAATTCAAAAATTTAATAAATAAAATTCATGTTAAAAAATATCTAAAATGAAGTATGAGAAAGAATATATTAGAGATATTTTTTTTTTTTTATTATTGGAAAATGAAATTCCGTTGGAGATAAATTATTGCATTTTGATGTATTACTCTATTTTGGAGTAAAAAATGAATTTTTTGGTTTGAGATGACCTTAGTAATTTCCTAATTTTGACTATTTGCTAAAAGTAGATTTTTTTTTTCAATTAGGATTCTTTTGTCGCCGGAAGCGAAACGACCTCGACAACATTGGAATGGGCGATGGCAGAATTGCTTCGCAGGCCAGAACTGCTAAAGAAAGCTCAGGAAGAGATCACATCCGTCATCGGATTCGAGAGAGAAATTGAAGAGTCGGATATCTCAAAGCTACCGTTTTTCCAAGCAGTTTTGAAAGAGACCCTCCGTCTTCATCCGCCAGCTCCACTTTTGCTACCTCACAAGGTAGATGTGAGGACGGAGATAAATGGCTACCTGGTGCCGAAGAACAGTCAGGTGCTTGTGAACGTATGGGCCATAAGTCGGGACGAAAGAGTTTGGGAGAACCCGAATTGCTTTGTGCCAGAGAGGTTTATGGGAGAAAGAGAGATTGATTTTCGTGGGCAACATTTTGAGTTCATACCATTTGGTTCTGGTCGAAGAATCTGTCCTGGATTATCATTTGGTGTTCGGATGGTTCAGCTCATGCTGGCCTCGCTCATTCAATCCTTTGAATGGAGTTTGACTGATGGAATTCTGCCTGAGAATTTGGATCTCAAGGAGAAATTTGGCATCACGCTTAGCTTGGCTTCTCCACTCAAAGCCTTGGCTACTCCTGCAAGATAAATTTGAAAACTAGATCGATGTTACAGTTCAATTAATCTTGGCTTTCCATTTCAGAGCTTCTAAAATCTAGTTTCTCTCATCGATTGTATCAGTGCTATACTTGTATCACTATACTTGTATCCTGGCTAGGGGGCTGTGTGGTTGGAATACAAAGGGGTGTAAAGTATTTCAAAAGTAAATGTTTTGAAATATTATATGTTTGATTGGAATACAAAATGGAGTAAATTAAAGTAATTTTGGTCTTGGCTAAGGGGTTGTTTTGTTGGAATACAAAGGGTTTTAGAGTATTTCAAATGTATAGGTTTTGAAATTATGTTTGGTTGGAATATAAAGTGGAGCAAAATAAAAAAAATTAAATATAGTGTAAAACATTTTAGTTCATATTTAAAGTAAATCAAACTCGTCCATTTTGGAGCGAAAATCATTTACAACACAAGTAAGCTCGTTTGATTGCCTTTCACCACCACCGCCGCTCACTGGCCTAACAACCGCAAACCACCACCGCCGCCAGTTGCCCCATCGCAGGGCACCATCGCCATTGCTGCTGGCTATTGACCACCATCATCGTCGGCCAACGCCACCACCTACCGCCCGCCACTACCACCTCTCCTGCTGACCACCACCTTTTTCGGACTTTACACTACATTCAATATTTCAAAACAAACAAAAAATTCATTCCTTTGCGTTTACTTTATCTTCATCTAAATAATTACAAAATATTTCTTTTACAGTACATTCCTTTTATGTTATTTCTTTTGCATTGCATTTATTTTTTAGCCAACCAAACAACCCATAAGTGAAGCGAGTTCGATCTCCAACAAAAAATCCCGCTCATTAATGGCCTCTATTAAGTGTTCTGATCTACAACTGAAGCTCGCATTCCCGCGGGTTCTAAACCTCGCACGCCTGCGTTTATTGATGTTCGCCCCTTGATCAACAAGTTTGTGCCTTCTGCATTGCCTGCTCCTGCATGCTTGCAGCCCATGCATTTACTCCTGTGTGACATGCTCGCGCTCTAGCATCGAACAAATTCCATCTTTCCAGTCTTCCTTGAACACTCGTGCACTTCGCCTATGATTTCATACAAGCCACTTGTTTGATCCTGAGGTTCTTGATCTACTACTCTGACACATCAAATCCACTTGTTGGTTTGCCTGCATTCAAACCAGGAAGCTCCGCCTAAACCAGTGACTTTCGATTACACAAAACCCCTTCATGTATGTGTTCCAGCAGCCCAATTCGACGGACATGAATGTCAGCCCTTGTAATCCCGACACTGGCCCACCTGACTGCTCCAGTTACAGACCACGATCGCGTGTACATGACTCTTCAATGAATGCCTGTCACATCTATGAATTCCTTCACCCAGCTAGCCTGTGCAATCTTCTGCATGCCTCCAGCATGATCAACCCAATTTCCTCGGCTACGAAGCTCGCATCCAGACTGCCTAGACTCCTTTGTGCAAATCAGATTGCGCCCATGCACAATCGCCTAACACGAGTTCTCCCTGTGTTGTCCAGCATCCTGTGCATACCGCATGACCCTGCTTTGGATCGCGACGCAACAATAGCGTCTCCTGTGCCTCTCGCGTTGTGAGCCCAACTCTTGTGAAGTACCTGCCCCCCTATTACTCGCACGTGCTCCCTTGACCACACAATGTTGGCTCGTACATTTCTTCCTGATCATCCATGTGACCCATACGGCAAGCACCTTCTCATGCACAAAAACATACCTTCTCTCTCTCCATCATGAGCTCCGCTCCTAGCGCACCCCGACGGCTGCCCGCACTCTTCCCAAGTCTAGCCTTCCTCAAGAGAAACCACACATCTCGCGCCTTATCAGCCTCACCTTCGATGTTCGATCCGTGCAACACTCCCACAAGTCTAACTCCTACACAACATCTCGCGCCTTATCAGCCCCACCTTCCTCTTTCTTGATTAGGAGAATTCCTTCTTTCTTCCTCAATATCACCTCAATGAGACTCCAGTACCACTTGTTAGAACTAGAATGAGGAAGAAGAGGCATGAAATCTGATTTCCTTTTATTACTTGGGCTTATACAAGAGGGGGCACCTTTACACCACACCACAAATGCCCTATTTATATGCATTTTCAAGTAGTGAGGTGTCTTGTGGATCAGCCTATTCTAAAATTGGACTAATACATAACATTGTAGTTAGGAGTTTCTATGATCCAATTAATTAAATGGTATATTTTTGTCCACTACTATTTGCTACCGATCGACTTCTTGTGTCGGTAATAAGTGAATTTTTGGTCCTATGTACATGACTTTTTTTTGTTTTTGTTTATTGAGATTTTTCCCTCAAATTTCCTTTAAAAAATAAAATATTAATGTTAAAAAAAGAATGAATTACTATTAATTATTATGGTAAATTAAATTAATTAATTTATAATTAATTATTTTCACAGTTCCCTCATCATTGAATTGTAAAATGCTCGTTGAACAATAAAAGAGGAAGATGCCAAAGGAGCCAAAGGATTTGGTGTTGTCATATGAAAACGCCAAAAAATTTGGCAATTTCTTCAAATTTGTGAATAAATTGCTAAAAGTTTTGGCATTTTCTTAAGAATAAGAAGACATGATTCTGTCAAATGTTTTAGCGAATATGTTCATTTCTAAATTTTATCTTAATCACATTCCTTCTCCTAATTTAGGTTTAATGTACGCTCCTTTTTAAAAAAAATCTATTTTTTAAAGTTGTTTGGTTTGCTAAAAAATAAATGCATGATAAGGTATCATATAATACAATATAAAAAGAATGTAATACATTTAAACTATTTAGATAAGTGCAAAATAAATTTAGATAATATCTATTATTTTGTATTTAATTTGTTTAAAATGAATGTACAATAAAGCTCAATTATGGTGGTGGAATTACTGCCGATCATGGAGTGACCGGGACCGCAGCTGCTAGCTCTAGGGCCAACAACAATGACCAGTGGCATGTGGTGATAGGCGGTGGCTAGCCATTGCTGACAGCTGGCAATAATAACAAAATCAGCTTGTAGTGAAAAATGAAGTCTACTAAAAAAGAAAGTTATGCCGTTTGAGACAACTTTTTTTCCTTTATAAAGAAGCTTTCTAATATAAATTTTTTGAATTAAAAATTTTGTATAAAAAATCATTTTGAAAAGTAATAATAAAAAATTATGGAATAAGAAACCTAGGTCTCAACCATAAATCATAAATTTTAAATTCATATAAAATTTCATAAAGAAAGATGCAATCGCACTCATGATAGTGCATCTGTATAATAATACAATAACACAATGATTTATTAATAAAAAAAATTATTTATTAAGATCATAAAACTAAATCAGAAGCTTTATAATTTATCGTCCTTCAACTAAAAAAAATGATTAAAAAAAAACTGTGGCTATAGTCCCACATCAAAAAGGGCCAAACGCAGCCTCAAGTTGTAAGAAAATAATAAAAACAATTAATGAATATCAACAAATTTCATAAACTTGAGAGTAATAGAAAATAGGGATTAAAATTTGTCGGCTATGACGAACTTGTATGCATCTTTCATCTTCCTTCCAAGGCCACAAAATCTTTACCAATAGAAATGCATGAGATTAGAAAATATATTAAAATATACTCACAACATTGACCAAAACTTACCTATGAGAAAATAATTAGGTATAGCTAATCTTATGTAATTAAGGCTTCATTTGAGAGTTTTTTTTTTTAATATTTTCCAAATTAATTTTCACTACAAAATTTTTTAAAACAAAAAAAAATTATACAAAAAAATTATTTTAAAAATAGTAAGAAAGTTCTATCTCATAGGATGCCTAATATCTCTTTCATAAGAATAGATCAACTCAAAAGTGTGCAGCCTTGTTAAAGCTGGACAAGGCATCCACCGTTGTTTAGCTTGGTTGGTGGGCGGGTACGATCGGGAACCTCCAACTCATGCTCGATTCCCCTCGAGCGACAGCTCCTCTTAAGTGGGGCACAATCAAATGCGGGATAGGAAATTTCTGTGATGGGTGCCTCTTCAAGGTCAGCCAAGAATTAATCACGCCGCCAAGCGCCTTTTCCAGATCTTCAATCCATTAAAAAAAATAAAAAAAAATAAAAATAAAAATAAAAAAATTAAAAAAACTGGACCCTAGCTCAGTCAATTTAACAGCTCTTATTTATGTGAGACACATAGCTGCATGAGGGAAACTCCCACTTGCCAAAGATCCTTTTGTAGAATCCATGTGCGCAAATTATTATTTTTTTTAATGGTAAATTTGGGGTGGAGCCCAAGTTATTTAACTACAAATCAAAATTACAGCTAGAACTTATAAATTACAACCGAGAAGAATTTGACGGAAAAGATATATTGAAATGTAGCTAAAAACAAACAAAACTAAAAAAAAGATTGTAATAAAAAATCAGAGGTGAAAAAATTGGAATCGTAATGAGAAAAAAATGCATTTAGAAATCATGATCAGCACAAACTAAAATCAAAAGGTCACATGACCAAACAATTTTATCAAGTTCGGTCACATGACCAAACAATTTTATAAAGGAAGGCGGGCAGTGAGAATAGTAAAGGAGAAATCACATTCAAAAAAACAAATGTACAAATGTTTCGGGTGAAGCAAGTTCAACAGCACAATGTGCACATATGGATTCTGCAAAATCAATAAGAATAGGATTTTTGTTGATTTACTTTAAAGATTTTAGATCTATACTATTTTTCTAGATAATTTATGGATACTATTTCCTCTTCGATCATGATTGAGATGCCATATTGATGTCCGACATATATAACATTAATAGTAGCACAACCAAGTAACATAAAACAATTATGATTATGTTGTCTGTAATCACCTATATATATATATATATATATACATATATTTCCCATTTATGATGTATTTGTTTACTGTAAATATAATATGACACATGTCGCATATGATAATAGTGAATGTATCACTTGTCATCATGTGAAAGAATGATGATTCTCTTATCCAATCCATGGCTATCTTGCTTGCTACAACAACCAAGTCGAACATGTTGCATACCATGATTGTATCTCACACATGATTATCTCACTCATCATAATAATGACATCAAATGCACATCAGAAAGTGGTTTAACATCATCAAGTCTCATCCCAATATCCTCATATCAAGTCATTTCTAAAAAGGTAAGTTCTAAACACATTTAAATACTCCAAAATTATGCATCCATCATTCTTACATATGAACAAATGCAATCACCATTAGCACTACAAGAAAACACGCGTTTACCGGCGGACAAAGCTGCGACAGAAAATACGGCGCCTGCAGCGACGCATAATGCGAAGGAATATCTACGGGGTTTTTTCTGGCGCAAATGTCGCCGGTACAATACCGACGTATTTTGAGCCGCAAAAGACGTCAGTAAATAACAGTAATTTATTGTTCTGGCACACTTTACGGCGGAAGCTTACCGGCGCAGTACCGGCGGAAAAAACGCCGGCGTATTTAAACTCAACGACTTTAAACCGACGCAGATTGCACCGGAAATGTTTCCGGCGTCCTAGACGCCGGAAAATCCGTCGGCGTAAACCCTTATTTCCGAACACGAACCCGACGGCTGCTCATTTCTTTCGTTCGTTTCTCTCAGAACTTTTTCTCTCCCTTGTCGCCCTCCGTCCGCTCGCCGCCGTAGATCGACGTCGCCGACTTGTGTTGCCGATCACCGGACGTCGCCGACGATCATCGCATTTGTCGCCGGGGAAAGCCCTTTTTCACCGTGAGTTTCCTCCTCCCCGTCGCCTCCCTCCCGTAGCCTCCCTCCTTTTTTTTTGTGGTTTATGTAATTTGATATATGCTAGGTTTTTTTAAGGTATATGCATGAGCTATTTCTTGTGTTCAATCACAAGGTGGTTTGACCTAGTATTTTCATATTTTGTGTGGATTTCCGTCGGATTTCACATGTTACCGGCGGATACAGTCCGCCGGTAACGACGTGTTTTCCTGTAGTGTAGTGAACTTTCCATTAACAATAGGTGAACAAAGTTACTTTTTAGCATACGACATATTTTGTAGTCATAGTAATAAAAAACGCAAAATTTGTTAAAATTGAACTAACTTTTTTCTATCATATCAATCAACTTAAATTCATCATGAAATCATACAAGAAATATACCTCAGTTCTCCTTCGTTTGAGATGCTTCCTCCCCATCATTTCTTTTCATATTTATTATGGATGCTTTTTTTAGATTGATTAATACTCTTTGCTTTAACTTTACTTTAAATTGCACTAATTATAAGAAATCTTATATCTCGCATCTCATTTATTCGAGTGATTTATTGATTTTTGTTAAAGCTGATCTTATCATCATCAATTGCCTTAACTCTATTTTAAATACATTCAGGGATTCTACTGGCCTTTCTGCTAATTTGGACTAATATGTTATTTATTTCTTCAAAATCGTTGATGTTAGGATCATGTTTGTTACATTTTGGGTTTTGGCTCTCTCCCTCTTCCTTAGGTCAATATACCTCTTAGTTCTCTAGACTCAAGGCTAGCAATTGTTTCAAAATCATTGATAAGCTTCATTCTTGATTTGGTGGCAAGAAGCATAACATGGTATTTAATTTGAGAACAATTTGCATGCTAAGCATCTAAGGTCTAGGATTTTATTGTTGATGTTTTCTAACTATATTTTGAGTATTTGGTTAACACTTTTAGCCACATGTATTGGAATTTTTATTTTGACTATGTTGAAATTCAAGCTCAAATGATTATGAATTTAATTTTGAATTTTTTGTTTCAACTTTCAAATATTGTATTAAAATTCATATTATATTTGATTGAATGAATTTTTTTAATGATGCATTAAATTTATTTTAAGATAAATGTAATATTAAATTAAATTTTTTATTCTTATATTATTCTATAATAACATAAATTAGCTATTTTAAATGGTATTTTGTTCAAATTTCAATTAGATCCACTACTAATAAAGACGACTTTGACAATACTTTGCCTAACCAATCCCATAGAATTATATGATCAATCCTCAACATGTTGATCATCTTCCATTTCGGAATTAAGATCAGACACGGTATCCGACTCCTCCATCTCATCTTCAGAGTCGTCCGATTTGCCACTAAAGCTGCAGTCGCTAGGAGTAACCGAAGCCATCGAGTGGCTGGGCTGGTTGAGCTGAACATCCACACCTGGCAAAGGGATCGCACCTTGCGAGAGCTGACTAGGCTGGGTTGGTTTGAAACCTGAAGATTGATTGAGTAAAAGGATAGCACCTTGCAAGCCAGCAGAATCCATATAGAGGGTTTTGACGCTACCATCTTGCCGATTGACAAAGTTGGCCGGACCTTTCGGGCATGGAAGCTGCACATGCTTGCCCGCTTCCTCCTTACCCTGCCGGATGATGGTTTGTGATTTTGCAACCACCTCAATCCAAGATTCCCTCAAAACAGGATCCGGAGCCTTAGGAGGAGAATGGGACATGGAAGTCTCCGCCTCCTCGTCGCAGATAGGTGCGATCAGATGCCAGTAATATTTTTGCCGGTAGTCCCGCTTACTCCCGCCACTTCCCCTTTTGGAGGAGGTGACCTAACACCACCCCCTCTAGTCATCCTTGAGCTTCTATTTCTAAAAAAGCTCTAGAGTGAGGAGGCAATAAACAAACTTCTCAACTTCTTTATTATGAATTTAATTTGTCTATATAATGAGAAATAATTAGATGAGATAATATCAAAGAGTGATTGATTGATCTTAAATGTTAAACTTAAGGCATAATAATTAGATAAGCAATACATTTCACTAAATATCACCATATATATATATATATATATATATATATATATATATATATATATATATATATATATATATATATATATATATATATATATATATATACTTCATGAATTAAAAGGGGCATGTGATTTATTTGGTTGATCATTTTGCGATCAATTTTTATTTTGATCGCCCTAAGAAAAATATAATAACTAAAATTACTAAATAACAATCAAATAAATAATCATTAGCGTAAAAAAAATTGTTGCAAAATTGTAAAGTTTTAGCCACCAATACTAATTATTGATCACTAATTTAGCAACGAAATAAAATTATTGATCTCTAAAACCTCAACGATGAGGCTATTATGACAAACCAACAACCGAAATACTTTTTGTCCCTATTCGTTTAAGCGACCAAATTATCATTTTTAGCGGCTAATTTTTGATGGCCGCAAATAAAAATAAACATTTTTCTTGTAGTGCGCCAATTTTCACTTATGTTATCATTTTTTATTGTTTAGTCTACCCTCCATCTAGGAGAAAAATTATATTCACTAATTGCAACAATATGATGACATCAAGTCATCATATGATCGTTAGTTTAATTAAACTTAATCCTTGCTTATATCAGCATCAATCTCTATTAGTGGATTAACTTTTTCATTTGCTTTTCCTGATTCTTTTTATCATATGATCAATATATATAGTCACACCTCATCTACTATCACTATTGAGTTTTATTTTTTAACGTTAAATTCAAAACTGAGGAAACTTTAGACCCGAAAATTAAAATATTAGTTTTCGGTTGATTCTTTATCTCCTTTTGTAAAATGTTATTTTAAAAATAATGATTAAGAGAATGACATTTTCTAATGGAAAAATAAATATCAAAAAACATTTCAAAATAGTAGAAAAAAAAAGTTTCCTAAAAAAGTTTTTCTAAAGAAACGTCTCATTCAAACGACGACAAAAAAAAAAATAGAAACGTCTCAATCAAACGACGACCCAAAAAAAAAATCATCATTTCTAAACCGAAAAGAAGCAAAAAATACGAGACAAACAAGGCCTTAGTGATTTGTAACTAAAACGTTAAATTCATTTGATCACGTGGCATGCAGGATTTTTCGGGTCGGATTCGTGTCAAATTTTCATGTCGTGTCAAATATTGACACCCCTAGATCAAGTGTAATGCTAAATTCAATGTTGAGAATTTATAATGAAAAAAATATTATTTGTTATGCGTCACTAAAAACAAAACCCTCCCTCAAATCAAACGATTTGGTGCATTTTGAAACAATGTTAATATTTATTATATCGCTGTGTGCAATTTCAAAACAAAACGAACAAATTTTAAACAGGAACAATGTTAATATTTAAATTTAAAAAAGGAACAATGTTAATATTTAAAAATGAGCATAATCTTAAAATAATTTAAAAATGAGCAAACTAATTAAACCGTTAGGTGTAATCTATGAATTTGGCGTTTTCTGAATAGACCAAACTATTTGGTGCATTCTGAAAAAGCCAAATGATTTGGCACATTCTATCCAAATGATTTGATGCATTTTATAGAATGCACCAAATGGCTTGGTGTATTCTGAAGATTGCACCTGAGGAGAAGAAGAGAAGGAATGGAGAAATTTGGTAGCTCTCTTGCCACCGACCACCGCCGGAGTTCATGCCAACCACCGCCGAAGTTCTTCCTAACCACCGACAAAATTCTAGTAGTATGTCGACCGCTATCAGACTTCCACTAGTTCGCTGACCTCCGACGGACTTCTGCTAGTCCGTCGACCGCCACCAGACTTCCACCAGTTCGTTGACCTCCAACGGACTTTTACCAGTCTCTCGATCGCCATCAGACTTCCACCAGTTTGCTGACCTCCGGTGGGCTTCTGCTAGTCCGTCGATCGCCACCGAACATCCACTAGTTCGCTGACCTCTGCCGGACTTCCGCTCGTCCGCCGACCTCTGCCGGACTTCCGCTCGTCTGCCGACCGTTGCCAGACTTTCACCTATCCGCCGACCACCGCCAGACTTCTGCCAGTCCTCCTAACCACTGTCATCTGACTACGGTCATTTCGACGTCCTTTGCATGCAACTAATATCTTCAAGACCTCCGTCATCCGCCTATTATGGTGAAACCCGATTTTCCTTCTAGGTTCGTCCGGACGAAGTTGAGATCGTCCGGGATGATCAATTCAAAACATGGGGGAAGAGAGGTTAGTCCCGAGACGAATTTAGGTTCGTCGGGATGAAATTTGTCCAGAGGAGAAATTGTCCCGCGACGAATAGGAATCGTCTCGTACGATCCTATTATGTATATATCTGTTTGAAATATTTTAAGATAATTTTTTAGAGAGAAAAGTTGGACATAAGGAAAGAGAAGGAAAATGCTTGGTTTTAAAGGCCGGAAGCGATTTTCACCCGTCGACGTAGTTGAAAGATTTGTTTGTCTCGAAGTAAGGAATCTGAATCCTATTTCTGATTTCGAAGATTTTGATTTTTGATTTTTTTCTGCTCAGTTTTGTGTTTCCGTTACCGAAATTCTTGCATATCTTTGTATTAACGAAACTTTTATCGCGTAACTTTTGGTATGTTGTAGAAATAATGATTTTGCACGATTTGAGTATTTTCTAGAAAGTTTTCACTAGATATTTTGAATTCTGTGGGATTTTTATCGAATAGAAAATTATCATGATGTTGAAAAATATTGATTCAGTACAAGTAAAGTTTTGAAACATTATTTTACATGATTTCCAATAATTTGGTAATTTTCTTAAATTGTGCATTTTACAACAACTTATGTTTACTATACGATATTTTAAGCAGTTTTCTAAATTGAGCTAAATCATGTTTATTGGTTCCAATGTGTTGATATGATAATGATGAATATGGTTATATGATTGAAATTATTGTTATATTACTGTGAAACTACTGTGTATGTGAAAGACAAGTAAAGACTGGTAGAACCGTTGGTTAGAGACTGATTGACCTGTATAGGATGGTGAGCTGACGGGCTTTCCTTTAAATACGGTTTGGTGTTATCCTCTACTGATCACGTGATTACTGAAGGGAGTTATAAGGAGATAATTACTGTGCCGACGGGCAAAGAGTAACGACACTTTTTACTAAGCCAACGATACAAGATATAAGATACTGATACTGATACAAGACTGAAAAACACCATAATAGCCATGACTTTTATTGTTGAGTATGATTACTGAACTACATGTGTCTAATCATTGTTCTTATTATTATTGTACGGATTTACTGTTTCTGCATGATTTTACTATCCTAGCATTATTGTTCATGTCACTGGATTGTTACTGATAGTGATACATGCACTGATATTACTGATTCATTGTACTTACATTATGCACGTGATATACTGAATAAGTGACATGTGATTCATTGAACACGTGATATAGATTATTGGATTGCATGTGATTCACTGAGCACGTGATATTGGATAACTAAATTATAAATGTACATTTTGATACGATTCTACGACATTGATTGATTTTATTTCATTGATTTGGTTTCAACAGTTACGACCGACAGTATTGGTTTGACGTTTTATATTGACTGATATTATTGAATCGAAGAATTCTCTTTATACGATTAATATTATTGACATGATGATTTATTAGTTGATTTGATTGGTATTATCGATACGAAGATTTTTTTTATGATTTGACTGAGATTTTAGATATGATGATTTGTCTACTGAATTGACTGGTGTTATAGATACGGCGACTATTGTAGAGATTTGATACACGTATTTAATCATTGAGCTTTACAAACTTTTATATTGTTTATTGATTCTTCCACTGATAATGATGGCTTCACACGTTCTTGTATTGATTTCTGTTATTGTACTGATTACTGTTTATGCATTGATTTCTATTTATGCATTGACTCAATGATTATGTGTAACTGACTGCTATAATTTGACCAGTTGACATGCATATTGCTTTCGTACCGTGCTTTGATTTCAGTTGTTCGTATTTGGTGACCTGCTGGACTTTTTGGAGCTCATTATATGTGGTTAATATTTTCATGTTAGGGCAAGGGAGCAGGAGATTGAGGTTGATCAGGAATCTTCAGGTTTTTGTCATTTTATTATAGTGATTCTTTTTGTACTCAGGACATGATAGATTACATGTGATTAATGTGTAGATCCTGAGTATTGTAAATAAACTTTTGGGAATGAATAAAAATATGTATATTGATGTTTTAAATTATAGATTTTGTTAGACTGTTTATCACTGATTGATGATTATAGATAGCTCTGGTAGAAGATTGACTTAAAGGATCGACTGAATAATTCTTCCAAATTAGATCTTGGGGCATCACAATTACGATCCTCCCGACCTTCGTCACCCGCCGACTACGGTACGGTCCTGCCGACCATCGTCTCCTAACCTTCGTCGCCAGCCGACTGCGATCCTTCTAACCTCTGCCGTCTACCAACAACGGTCATTCCGACCTCCGTTGCCCACCGATTATGATCCTTCTGACCTCCGTCGCCATACAACGGTCCTTCTGACCTATGTCACTCGCCGACTACGGTTCTTCTTACCTATGTCGCTCGCCGACTATGGTTTTGCCACCTTAAACAAACATGTCAACATTGATTCTTCCTACTTCTATGGTTTTGCCACCATAAATTTCACTCCTCAAGCATAGAATTGAGCAAGCCTCGTCCGTTATAATATGGAGAAGAAATCAAACATATATAGGCAACTCAAAAGGAACGTATAAAACACAGCCAGCTATAAAACGATCCCTCAATTCCTTTATTCCCGCACTGATTTCTCGTTTTTTCCCTTTCACCTACGCGAAACGCAAATCTGGATGATGCTTTGCACAAAATTTTGCTCAGTTTAGAATACACCAAACCATTTGACGTTATCAGAATGCACAAAATCGTCTTGTGCATTCTGTAGAATGCACCAACCAGTTTAGTGCATTTTATAGAATGCACCAAACGATTTGGTGTATTTTATAGAATGCACCAAACGATTTGGTGTATTCAAAAAACACCAAATGGTTTGGTGCATTTTATAGAGTGCACCAACGGTTTAGTTAGTTTGCTCCTTTTTAAAATTTAAATACTAACATTGTTCCTTTTAAAATTTTGTTCAAACAAAACCCTCAAATCAAGTAAGATTATTGAATGAACATAAATATACAAATTAAAATTATGTCTTTTTTAGGATAGCTATTCAAAATTTTAATTTCAACAAATTTATTATTGAATGAACATCTCAATAAGTTGAAATTAAAACGATACCAAAAATATTTTGATTCCAATCTAAATGGAACTAAATCAAAAACTCTAAATTATATATTTAAAAACTTTATAAAATTATTTGAGAGATTAAACGGTCTTTAAATCTTATAATATTATAAAACAAATGAGTATCTTGACGAGACAAATTTAATGAGTTTAAAATCAACCAATTTAAGTATCACGAAGGCATTAAGAGGTAGAAAAAATTAATTGTTGTAATATAAAATTGATCATTATAGATTGTCTAATAGAGTGTTATAAATTTTAAGTTAAAAATGATCATAATATCCCTCTCTAGAGCTATGTCTGTCACTTAATTAATATCACCGAAAATTTTATTTATAAAAGATTTATGAGAGATTCCATACATTACACACTCAAAATTATTATATTTACATATTTAACACATGAACTTTTCATTTGTATAGTTAACCGTTTTGATGAAATCATTGCCAAAAATTCGAGACCATATATCTCCAAAAAGTCACAATAGGTGCAATAGCGAAGGGGAAGGAAGTTGTGATGGGTCATCGGCGAAGAATTAGGAGCTGCTATAGAGTAGTACTGAAGGGCAAGGAATTTGCAACAACAGTAAAGGGTGAGTCAGGCTTCGTTTGGGACGGTTTTATTACTGATTCTTAAAATAGTATTCTAGTTCAAAAATTTTAAAGCAGTAAGAAAGTCGTAAGCCTTATCGGGACAGGATCTCATTGAGAAACGGACTAGAGGCACATGCACCGCCAAAAGATGACGAGACTGGCTGTGTGTGAGCTACAAGAAGTTCATTGACGGGATGAGGTGAGTATAACAGAGGTGGTGGTTAGGGTAATTAACTAATGCCCTAACAGAAGATTGCTCAGGATCAAACAAGAAAACGGGTCCGGTTCGGATTCTATTTTTTGACATGTTTATAGTTCCTGTCTGGTTCAGGTCAACCTAGCAACCTAGGTTTGACCCGAATTGACCCTCCAAATTGGCCTACTGTCACACGGTCACATCTAGTCACCGAATGCCGCTCATGTAACGCACGCAATCCGCACGCCCAATGCTATTGTTGCCGCCGACTAGCTCGCACGCCGCACATGTGCCTAGCCCAGACCGCTACCGCCGACTTGCGACTGTCGCACACGTCAAGGGCGGCCCCACTAAATTTCCTTAATCAATTGCAGATTTTAAAAGTCATTAGTGACGGCAATAAAGAGACATCGTGTGAACCTAGGATAATTAATTAACATAAGAATTTCAGTTAGGGTATACCGACACATGTCATCTTGTTTTAATTAATATCTATAAATTGAAATGGTATAAGGCCATGTGGGCATAACTTTCCTCCCAAGGCTTATAAAATCTCTATATCTCTCTCTCAACCTTACACATTCCTATCGTCTTCAAAATAACAGAATAATGGATGCGCTAACTCCATATCTTCTTTGGTCGGCCTTCTTCGCAGCTCTCACCATACTTTTTCTAAGACGTCGATCATCGAAGGATTTACCACTTCCTCCCGGGCCAAGGCCGCTCCCGGTGTTGGGCAACCTTCTCGAGCTAGGCCAAAATCCCCACCGCTCCTTGGCCCGTCTTGCCCGAATTCATGGACCAGTCATGTCTCTCAAAATTGGCAGCATCCACACAATCGTCATCTCCTCACCAAGCTCCGCAAAAGAAGTCCTTAAAACAAAAGAGCAATCCATCTCCGGCCGACAAGTCCCCGATGTTGTCCAATCCCTCCGCCACCATGAGGTCTCGATGGTATGGTCGTCCCCAAACCAATCATGGAGGTATCTCCGCACTCTTGTCAAGACCCATCTTTTCAACACTCAGTCTCTCGATGCAACCCAACCGCTTCGCCGGCGAAAGATTCATGAACTTGTCGCATACATAAGGGGGAAGAATGGCGAGGCCGTGCACATTGCGCTGGCGGCGTTCTCCACTGTGCTCAATCTAATATCAACCACCTTCTTATCTATTGATATGATAGATTTAAAATCTGAATCTGCACAAGAGTTAAAGGATTTGATCTGGGGGTTAATGGAAGAGGCCGGAAAACCGAACCTCTCCGACTTCTTCCCTTACTTGGCTCCAATGGATCTTCAAGGTCGAAGGCGCCGCTCTGCAGTTTACTATAATAAGTTATATGATTTTTTGGATAAAATGGTAGAAAATAGATTGACAACCACGGCCGAAGAAGGTAGAAGAACTAATCCAGATATTTTGGATGTGCTTCTTCATCTAAGTCAAGAAGATAACTCCAAGCTTAGCAGGCGAATGATAAAATGCTTGCTTTTGGTAATTAATCACATTATTTGATTATTTCCAATAGAACCTCATATATTTGTTTGCAGTTCTTCAGTCAGCCCAACCGATAGACATTTTTGTCACTATTTGATCGTGGGTGAACAGTTCGCTTTCAATATTGACGTCGCACTGTTCACTGACTATTTATTTTTTTAATTCGAAAATTAATTATTAGTTTTAAATATTCAAGTTTAAAAATTTTTATTAATAATTAAAAAATAATAAATTAGAAATATCTTACTTTTTAGAAATTTAAATATTTTTTTACATAATTAAATATTTAGTTTCCCTTGTATTGTTCTCGTTTCTATTTATATGTTCTAATATAACTTTCATTTTATTAACTAAATATTTGTTTATTTATGGCATATTAATGTTCCAAATTATTTTATGAAGCAAAAAATATTTTTTTTAATACTTATAATACATTTAATTCAAATTTTTGATAAATAAAATTCATGTTAAAAAATATCTAAAATGAAGTATGAGAAAGAATATATTAGAAATATTTTTTTTTTTTTTTTGTATTGGAAAATGAAATTCCGTTTGAGATAAATTATTGCATTTTGATGTATTACTCTATTTTGGAGTGAAAAATGAATTTTTTGGTTTGAGATGGCCTTAGTAATTTCCTAATTTTGACTATTTGCTAAAAGTATATATATTTTTTTTTCAATTAGGATTCTTTTGTCGCTGGGGGCGAAACGACCTCGACAACATTGGAATGGGCGATGGCAGAATTGCTTCGCAGGCCAGAATTGCTGAAGAAAGCTCAGGAAGAGATCACATCCGTCATCGGATTCGAGAGAGAAATTGAAGAGTCGGATATCTCAAAGCTACCGTTTTTCCAAGCAGTTTTGAAAGAGACCCTCCGTCTTCATCCGCCAGCTCCGCTTCTGCTACCTCACAAGGTAGATGTGAGGACGGAGATAAATGGCTACCTGGTGCCGAAGAACAGTCAGGTGCTTGTGAACGTATGGGCCATAAGTCGGGACGAAAGAGTTTGGGAGAACCCGAATTGCTTTGTGCCAGAGAGGTTTATGGGAGAAAGAGAGATTGATTTTCGTGGGCAACACTTTGAGTTCATACCATTTGGTTCTGGCCGAAGAATCTGTCCTGGATTATCATTTGGTGTTCGGATGGTTCAGCTCATGCTGGCCTCGCTCATTCAATCCTTTGAATGGAGTTTGGCTGATGGAATTCTGCCTGAGAATATGGATCTCAAGGAGAAATTTGGCATTACGCTTAGCTTGGCTTCTCCACTCAAAGCCTTGGCTACTCCTACAAGATAAATTTGAATACTAGATCGATGTTACAGTTCAATTAATCTTGGCTTTCCATTTCAGAGCTTCTAAAATCTAGTTTCTCCCATCGATTGTATCAGTACTATACTTGCATCACTATACTTGTATCCTGGCTAGGGGGCTGTGTGGTTGGAATACAAAGGGGTGTAAAGTATTTCAAATGTAAATGTTTTGAAATATTATATGTTTGATTGGAATACAAAATGGAGTAAATTAAAGCAATTTTGGTCTTGGCTAAGGGGCTGTTTTGTTGGAATACAAAGGGGTGTAAAGTATTTCAAATGCATAGGTTTTGAAATTATGTTTGGTTGGAATATAAAGTGGAGAAAAATAAAGAAAATTAAATATAGCGTAAAACATTTTAGTTCATATTTGAAGTAAATTAAACTCGTCCAGTTTGGAGCGAAAATCATTTACAACACAAGTAAGCTCGTTTGATTGCCTTTCACCACCACCGCCGCTCACTGGCCTAACAATCGCAAACCACCACCACCGCCAGTTGCCCCATCGCAGGACACCATCGCCATCGCTGCTGGCTATTGACCACCATCATCGTCGGCCAACACCACCACCTTTTTCGGACTTTACGCTACATTCAATATTTCAAAACAAACAAAAAATTCATTCCTTTGCGTTTACTTTATCTTCATCTAAATAATTACAAAATATTTCTTTTACAGTACATTCCTTTTATGTTATTTCTTTTGCAATGCATTTATTTTTTAGACAACCAAACAACCCATAAGTGAAGCGAGTTCGATCTCCAACAAAAAATCCCGCTCATTAATGGCCTCTATTAAGTGTTCTGATCTACAACTGAAGCTCGCATTCCCGCGAGTTCTAAACCTCGCACGCCTGCGTTTATTGATGTTCGCCCCTTGATCCACAAGTTTGTGCCTTCTGCATTGCCTGCTCCTGCATGCTTGCAGCCCATGCATTTACTCCTGTGTGACATGCTCGCGCTCTAGCATCGAACACATTCCATCTTTCCAGTCTTCCCTGAACACTCGTGCACTTCGCCTATGACTTCATACAAGCCACTTGTTTGATCCTGAGGTTCTTGATCTACTACTCTGACACATCAAATCCACTTGTAGGTTTGCCTGCATTCAAACCAGGAAGCTCCGCCTAAACCAGTGACTTTCGATTACGCAAAACCCCTTCATGTATGTGTTCCAGCAGCCCAATTCGACGGACATGAATGTCAGCCCTTGTAATCCCGACACTGGCCCACCTGACTGCTCCAATTACAGACCACGATCGTGTGTACACGACTCTTCCACGAATGCCTATCACATCTATGAATTCCTTCACCCAGCTAGCCTGTGCAATCGTCTGCATGCCTCCAGCATGATCAACCCAACTTCCTCGGCTATGAAGCTCGCATCCAGACTGCCTAGACTCCTGTGACGCCCCAGGCATCCATAGTGAAAGGATTCGTCTGACATTCTAATCGAACTCCATTCCAGTTGCCTTGCTCGGACCTGAAATTTTTAACCACATATAATGAGCTTAAATAGCCCAGCAGGTCACCAAAGCCTACAACTGAAATCAAAGCACGGCGATGCTATCAATATGCATGTCAATCTATCAAATCCGTATCAGTCAATGGTCAATGAGTCTATGCAGCGGAAATCAATAGTCAATAAAACCAGTCAATGCAGCAGCAGGCAAATCGATAATCAACTCAATCAATCAATGTCCGTCAATCAAATCAATACGGTCAAATCAATACGATCTAATCAATGAAATCAATTGAGGAAAGCAATACGATAAATCTCAATCCATTCTGACAAGAAATCTATACAACAGTCAATACGGTGTCGAACAGTAGCAACAGCGAATCTATAAAATCTATAGGCAGCAATATCAATGAATCGGTAGGCAGTAGTCCAAATCCATGCTATCAATGCAGTATCTATATCTATCAATGTCCATATCAATGCTCAGTAGTTAATCGATGAAATCAATGAAATCGTACTATACAGTAAATCCGATCAAATCAATAAAGTAGAAATCGATAAAGCAATAGATCCGTGAGTCAATACAGTAAACATGCATTTCAATACTATATACTGAACAAGTACAATCAACTGGTCATATTGCTGTTGTAGAATCCATAATGCTGTTGTAGATATCCATTTACATTGGTTCAATCAATAAGAGTCGTCACTCTTTTCGCCCGTCGGCATATCAATAAACTCCTTATGGCTCCCATCAATATATCAATAATCAATGTTTAAAGGAAAGCCCGTCGGCCCACCATCCTGTACAGGTATCAATCAATCTTCAACCAATGTTCAACCAGGTTCCACTTGTGATCAGTATCAATAGTCAATTCAATCAATAAGCAATTCAATAGTCAATAGTAAAGCAATCATATCAATAATCATATACATATCGATTCAATCTATCAGTTTCAGACAAATCAGAAATCATACGAAAATCAGGCAGAGTAACGGTAGTCTATAAAATTTACACAAAAATCCTACAAAATCACAATTCACCAAATTACAATAGAACGTTCACGACAACAATATAAGACTATTCTTCTACTGAATCAATATCAATAAACGTCCTGATATCTTTCTATTCGATTAAAATCGCGTAGAACCAATTCCGACCGGTAAAATCATCGTAAAAAAATACTCAAATCGTGTACAATATTCATATCTATAACATATTAAAAGTTGTGCGGTGAAAGTCGTATCAATACGAAATCAGGTCAAAAGTTCGACTACAAAAACACAAAACAGTACACAACTCGATCAAAACTCAATATCTTCGAAAACAGAAATAGGATTCGGAGTCCTTACCGCGAGACAAACAAATCCTCCAACTACGTCGTCGGACGAAAAGCGCTCCGCGGGCTCCAAAACCAAGCTTCCTTCTTCTCTTTCCTTCTCTTTCTCTCTCCTGCCTTTTCTCTCTCTCCAAAATGAATCCAAAATATCTAAAATCCGATATTTATCAACACTGATCGTCCTGGACGATCCAAATTTCGTCCTGGTACGATGGGTTCTCTGGACAAATTTCGTACAGACGAAATCCAAATTCGTCCCGGGCGACTTGCTCTCTGGACAGATTTCGTACAGACGGATCGTCCCGACTGCTCCAGGTTCGTACAGACGAAAATGACAGATTTCTTCACAAATTTCTTCAGTTCGTCCAGTACTAAATCCAGTTCGTACAGACGAACTGCACTAAAAAAAAATCAGCTTTTTGAAGGGTTTTACAATCTACCCACCTTAAAAAAATGTCGTCCTCGACATTTCTCTTAAGGGATCGAATGCAAAATCGATACAAAGCAAATCTGTCCAATCAAAACTCAAATCAAAATCAAATCGAATCAAAATCAAAATCAAAACTCGTCGGAATCCATACAACATTCAATGCATTCAATCACATGTCATTCAATATGTATGCAAAACGATGCACTTGAAACAATCCATTCTATCAAACTATCAATCAAATCCTTTCACTACACTTTGCTCTGATACCAATTGTGACGCCCCAGGCATCCATAGTGAAAGGATTCGTCTGACATTCTAATCGAACTCCATTCCAGTTGCCTTGCTCGGACCTGAAATTGTTAACCACATATAATGAGCTTAAATAGCCCAGCAGGTCACCAAAGCCTACAACTGAAATCAAAGCACGGCGATGCTATCAATATGCATGTCAATCTATCAAATTCGTATCAGTCAATGGTCAATGAGTCTATGCAGCGGAAATCAATAGTCAATAAAACCAGTCAATGCAGCGGCAGGCAAATCGATAATCAACTCAATCAATCAATGTCCGTCAATCAAATCAATACGGTCAAATCAATACGATCTAATCAATGAAATCAATCGAGGAAAGCAATACGATAAATCTCAATCCATTCTGACAAGAAATCTATACAACAGTCAATACGGTGTCGAACAGTAGCAACAGCGAATCTATAAAATCTATAGGCAGCAATATCAATGAATCGGTAGGCAGTAGTCCAAATCCATGCTATCAATGCAGTATCTATATCTATCAATGTCCATATCAATGCTCAGTAGTTAATCGATGAAATCAATGAAATCGTACTATACAGTAAATCCGATCAAATCAATAAAGTAGAAATCGATAAAGCAATAGATCCGTGAGTCAATACAGTAAACATGCATTTCAATACTATATACTGAACAAGTACAATCAACTGGTCATATTGCTGTTGTAGAATCCATATTGCTGTTGTAGATATCCATTTACATTGGTTCAATCAATAAGAGTCGTCACTCTTTTCGCCCGTCGGCATATCAATAAACTCCTTATGGCTCCCATCAATATATCAATAATCAATGTTTAAAGGAAAGCCCGTCGGCCCACCATCCTGTACAGATATCAATCAATCTTCAACCAATGTTCAACCAGGTTCCACTTGTGATCAGTATCAATAGTCAATTCAATCAATAAGCAATTCAATAGTCAATAGTAAAGCAATCATATCAATAATCATATACATATCGATTTAATCTATCAGTTTCAGACAAATCAGAAATCATACGAAAATCGGGCAGAGTAACGGTAGTCTATAAAATTTACACAAAAATCCTACAAAATCACAATTCACCAAATTACAATAGAACGTTCACGACAACAATATAAGACTATTCTTCTACTGAATCAATATCAATAAACGTCCTGATATCTTTCTATTCGATTAAAATCGCGTAGAACCAATTCCGACCGGTAAAATCATCGTAAAAAAATACTCAAATCGTGTACAATATTCATATCTATAACATACTAAAAGTTGTGCGGTGAAAGTCGTATCAATACGAAATCAGGTCAAAAGTTCGACTACAAAAACACAAAACAGTACACAACTCGATCAAAACTCAATATCTTCGAAAACAGAAATAGGATTCGGAGTCCTTACCGCGAGACAAACAAATCCTCCAACTACGTCGTCGGACGAAAAGCGCTCCGCGGGCTCCAAAACCAAGCTTCCTTCTTCTCTTCCTTCTCTTTCTCTCTCCTGCCTTTTCTCTCTCTCCAAAATGAATCCAAAATATCTAAAATCCGATATTTATCAACACTGATCGTCCTGGACGATCCAAATTTCGTCCTGGTACGATGGGTTCTCTGGACAAATTTCGTACAGACGAAATCCAAATTCGTCCCGGGCGACTTGCTCTCTGGACAGATTTCGTACAGACGGATCGTCCCGACTGCTCCAGGTTCGTACAGACGAAAATGACAGATTTCTTCACAAATTTTTTCAGTTCGTCCAGTACTAAATCCAGTTCGTACAGACGAACTGCACTAAAAAAAAATCAGCTTTTTGAAGGGTTTTACAACTCCTTTGTGCGAATCAGATTGAGCCCATGCACAATCGCCTAGCACGAGTTTTCCCTGTGTTGTCCAGCATCCTGTGCCTACCGCATGACCCTGCTTTGGATCGCGACGCAATAATAGTGTCTCCTGTGCCTCTCGCGTTGTGAGCCCAACTCTTGTGAAGTACCTGCCCCCCTATTACTCGCACGTGCTCCCTTGACCGCACAATGTTGGCTCGTACATTTCTTCCTGATCATCCACGTGACCCACACGGCAAGAACCTTCTCATGCACAAAAACAGACCGTCTCGCTCTCCATCATGCGCTCGGCTCCTAACGTGCCCCGACGGCTGCCCGCACTCTTCCCAAGTCTAGCCTTCCTCAAGAGAAACCACACATCTCGCACCTTATCAGCCTCACCTTCGATGTTCGATCCATGCAACACTCCCACAAGTCTACCTCCTACACAACGCCTCATGTGCTTATGCCCCGTGGCCTTCAGCTAGACTTACCACATACTATTCAAATCATGTACCATGGCCGACAGAACGTTTGAGCCGTGCGATCACCTTCCTCTTTCTTGATTAGGAGAATGCCTTCTTTCTTCCTCAATGAGACTCCAGTACCACTTGTTAGAACTAGAATAAGGAAGAAGAGGCATGAAATCGATTTCCTTTTATTACTTGGGCTAATACAAGAGGGGGCAACTTTACACCACACCACAAACGCCCTATTTATATGCATTTTCAAGTAGTGAGGTGTCTTGTGGATCAACCTATTCTAAAATTGGACTAATACATAACATTGTAGTTAGGAGTTTCTATGATCCAATTAATTAAATGGTATATTTTTGTCCACTACTATTTGCTACCGATCGACTTCTTGTGTCGGTAATAAGTGAATTTTTGGTCCTATGTACATGACTTTTTTTTGTTTTAGTTTATTGAGATTTTTCCCTCAACATTTCCTTTAAAAAATAAAATATTAATGTTAAAAAAAGAATGAATTACTATTAATTATTATGGTAAATTAAATTAATTATTTTCACAATTCCCTCATCATTGAATTGTAAAATGCTCGTTGAACCGATAAAAGAGGAAGATGCCAAAGGATTTGGTGTTGTCATATGAAAACGCCAAAAAATTTGGAAAGTTTTTGGCTTTTTCTTAAAAATAAGAAGACATGATTCTGCCAAATGTTTTAGCGAATATGCTCATTTCTAAATTTTATCTTAATCACATTCCTTCTCCTAATTTAGGATTAATGTACGCTCCTTTTAAAAAAAAATCTATTTTTTAAGGTTGTTTGGTTTGCTAAAAAATAAATGCATGATAAAGTATCATATAGTACAATATAAAAAGAATGTAATACATTTAAACTATTTAGATAAGTGCAAAATAAATTTAGATAATATCTATTATTTTGTGTTTAATTTGTTGTAAAATGAATGTACAATAAAGCTCAATTATGGTGGTGGAGTTGCTGCCGATCAAGGAGTGACCTGGACCGCAGCTGCTAGCTCTAGGGCCAGCAACAATGACCAGTGGCATGTGGTGATAGGCGGTGGCTAGCCATTGCTGACAGCTAGCTGGCAATAATAACAAAATCAGCTTGTAGTGAAAAATGAAGTCTACTAAAAAAGAAAGTTGCGTCGTTTGAGACAACTTTTTTTCCTTTATAAAGAAGCTTTCTAATATAAATTTTTTGAATTAAAAATTTTGTATAAAAAATCATTTTGAAAAGTAATAAAAAAAATTATGGAATAAGAAACCTAGGTCTCAACCATAAATCATAAATTTTAAATTCATATAAAATTTCATAAAAAAAGATGCAGTCGCACTCATGACAGTGCATCTGTATAATAATACAATAACACAATGATTTATTATTAAAAAAAATTATTTCTTAAGATCATAAAACCAAATCAGAAGCTTTATAATTTATCATCCTTCAACTAAAAAAAATGATTTAAAAAAAAAAATATATGTGGCTATAGTCCCACATCCAATAGGGCCAAACGCAGCATCAAGTGGTAAGAAAACAATAAAAACAATGAATGACGAATATCAACACATTTCATAAACTTGAGAGTAATAGAAAATAGGGATTAAAATTTGTCGGCTATGACGAACTTGTATGCATCTTTCATCTTCCTTCCAAGGCCACAAAATCTTTACCAATAGAAATGCATGAGATTAGAAAATATATTAAAATATACTCACAACATTGACCAAAACTAACCTATGAGAAAATAATTAGGTATAGCTAATCTTATGTAATTAAGGTATACTAAAAAAATTATTTTAAAAAATAATAAGAAAGTTATATCTCATAAGATGCCTAATATATCTTGCATTAGAGTAGGTCAATTCAAAATTGTACAGCCTTATTAAAGCTAGACAAGACGTCCACCGTTGTTTAGCTTGGTTGGTGAGCGGGTACGATTGGGAATCCCCAACCTATGCTTGATCCCTCTCGAGAGGGCCTCTTAAGTGAGGCCCAATCAATTATGAGCTAGGAGATTTTTGGGATGGGTGCTCTTCAAAGCCAATCAATAATTAATCATGCCGCCAAGCATCCTTTCCTTTCTAGGGTGGCAATCCATTAAAAAAAAAATATATAAAATTGGCAACATATAACATACCTCTTCATAACTTTTAGCAAAATTATAACACTTTATTGATAAGACAAACTCAAAATTCATAAATATAAAAAGTTTTAACTTAATACCATAGAGACAAAAAAGTAATCAGTTTATATCAGTTTACATATAAAAAACTCAAAACTCAAAACACTCATAACTCATAGTGAATTTAATAATCATCCACTAAATTTGTGTGATCGAATGATGGATTCTCAAACTCTTCTTCACCAAAATCTTGCATCCCAAATGCTTATGCATCCTCACAAGGTATGTCATCTTCATCACATATATTAGATAAGTTGTTTTCATCTGCAAATTATTAATATGAAATAATAAGTCTATATTTAATATTATATTCAAATGATATAAATTAATCAATAATCTTACTTGGGGTTGGTGTAGTTGATGTTAAGTTTGGTTCTACATTTATAGGAATTACATCATCTTTGTAAACTTCTGACTCCAAGTCTTCTAAATGCAATTCTGGAGTTGGTTCATCATCAAGAATCCAGAAATCAACAAGTTCAATACTTGCATAATCCAAAGAATCATAACTTCTTTTTCTAAACTGCAACCTACATAATTATTAGAAAAAAATAATAATAAAATGTGCATCATTATTTAAAAAAAATATTTAAAGAAGTTTCAAATAGTACCTATTTCTTAAATTGAGATTGTAACGAACATAGACAAGATCATTCAGCCTTTGGTGCTCAAGATGATTCCTTCTTTTTGTATGAATCTGCTCAAACACACTCCAGTTCCTCTCACAACCTGATGAAGATGATGTATGACTAAGAATTCTAATAGCCAATTTCTATAAGTTTGGTGCACTAGAGCCGAACATTCTCCACCATTCATCTATAAATTAACAAACATACATTAATTTGTTCAAATATATATTAAAATGAAATCTCAAAATTTTGTCATCTTACCTGGTTGCATTTCTTTTGCTAATGTTGATGCAATGGGCTTACCAAAACTTCCTAAACTATCACGAAAAAATCTCACCTCATTCATTGCCAAAGTTGATTTTGGACATACATCTTTATTGCCAATCAATTCTACTAGACCTTACAAAACTCCAGACCTGTTGCAATAATTTTCTCTATCATACTGAAAATGAGGGTTCAGAAAATAAGCTGCTGAATGTATCCCTTGACTTAGTTGATTATCCCATCTTCTCTTGATGATACTAGTGAAAGGCTTGTACATTCTTTTATTATTTCTAAACATCTTCATTACTTTTCTAGCTCTAAACATGCCATCATAAATGTATCCAAGAGATGGTTTTTCATCTGCATCAACAATTCTTAACAACCTAATTAGGGGCCCTGATAATTTAGAAATTATGAAGCTGTCATTCCAAAATTTTGCATCCAAAATAATTGAGGCTGCCTCTTTCCCCTTCATTGTCTTACTTAGCTTTGAATCAATGTAAGCCTTGTTGGTGATGAATGTTTGCAAATCATGTTTATGATCATGGACACTTCTTAAGGTAATGAATGTTGTTGCAAATCTAGTTAATCATGGCCTTACAATTTCAGTCCAACCTTTCCTTTTTCTTAACCAGGCCAATATAAAAGCATGGTTATAAATAAAAATTGTAACCTTTGAAGCTTTTCTAGCTAGTTATGTAATATAAGGCATGCTTCCAATATCTTTCAGAATGAGATTAATGCAATGAGCTGCACAAGGTGACCAATAGATATTTCCATATTTTTCATGCAATAACTCACCAGCTTTCTTATAATTTGCTGCATTATCTGTTATAAAATGAACTATATTCTCCGGACCAACCCATTCAACGATATCAGTGAATAATGAGCACAATGTTGTGGCATCTTTGATGACATCAGATGCATCTACTGATTTTAAAAATGAAACTCCTCGAGAACAATAAACAAGAAAATTTATTAATGTCCTATTTCTTGTATCTGTCCAATCATCAGCCATCAACGTACAACCAGTTTCTTTCCATGTTTTTCTATAAGATTCAATTAGCAATTTACATTCCTCTTTCACATCCCGTAACAGATTCACTCTTAATCTGTGATAAGACGGTAATTTGCCTCCTTAGATGCCATCACACTTTTTAAGGAAGGTTGAGATCCAGATTTTGTTCTAGGTGCAAAAAAATTATCAATTTCATCAATTTTTCTCTTTCCTTTATCCATTCCTTTACCATGTATATCTGAACTTTGTGATTTCGTGACTGAACATGAGCCCCTCTCTTCTTCAACTGGATCTTCACCAAGTAAATCATCAATCTGCGACAAAGTCTTGTTGTGCTTGTTATTTTTTCTTTGATATCTCAATCAAATTTTGTTGCATCTGATATCGTATGTCATGTGGAACCTTCTTACAAGAAGCAATGCTCCCTTTAATCCCCGCTAGATGTTGCTTCATCCTATGAATGCCTCCTCCCTTATAAATTATTCCATAATGAAGACATTTATATTGCTTCTTACCATCAGTGGTTTTACACTCAGTAAAATGGTTCCAAGCGATATCTACTTTGTCACGAATGCTTGGAGTTGATTGTGCAGATTGATTGTTTTGTTGATCCATTAGTAGTATTAAACAACAATGGATCAATATTTAGCCTAAAAAGTATCATACTAATATGAGTGTTTTGTAAATGCCATGAAAAAATATTAGAATTGCTATTCATGTATTCCAATATATGAAGATGACATTGCCTTTGAAAGGTAATCTAAGTAGCTTATCCAGTATTTTCTTCAAGTATAAAGCATCCTCCGTTTTTTTTCTTATGTAAATCCATATGGCCAACTAATTTAGTTGAACTAAATAAGAGAACCACAAATAAAGAATTACAACAAAACAAAACAAGTATTCCTGTAAAACTTGATTTTAAGCTAAGTCGCCAAACAAAGTTCCATTGCTCCTGTCTTGAAGCGCAGCAAACACAATTGCACTTAACTAAACTAATTTATATAATCTAATATTCCTAAATTCCTAATAGGCTCAAGCAGTACAAAAAAAAAACCTTAATACTAATATTCATAATCTTCAAATTAATGACTAGATATTGGGTTGCCGGTGGCTTACAATAAAGTGCCAGCAGTTTAAAATTATCATAAACTAAAACTACAAGAGTCATTAAAATTATACTTTCATGATTATTTAAACTAGTGTAAACAACACATATACACTAGTGTGCAACACATGGAAATATGTAATGATTTGGGCTTCGTTTGGAACCACAATTAAAAACCTCTTTCATTGATTCCAGCTATCCACTTTCAATATGAGCATGTCCATATCCATGTTAAGGCAATAGGCATGTTGTCATTCTATGGAAATATGAGCAAACATACGGTTTAAAGAAGAACAAAATAGGGAAAAATCATAAGAAGACAAAATAGAGCAAAAGGCTGAGAAAAATAATATCTTAAACTTTCTTCACTTACGAAATAGTATTTCAAAAAAACTTAGCTAACTTTCTTCACTAATGATCATTAACCTCAGAAAAAATTTAAATAATAGTCATGTAGACTATCAATAAAGGAATTGAATTTATCAATTTATGATTCAAGTTGCAGCAAACTAGAAAGTGTTGAGCATAAAAAATAAAATTAGCGAACTTTCTTCACTAAAAACTTATGTTTTGATATAAAATAGAGCATAGGTACAGTGTAGCTCTAAGAAAAACACATGAACTTAGCAAACTGTCTTCACTTGCAGAGTTGCAGCCAAGGCTCTATATCAAACAAGAACAAAATTGCACGGTTTAAAGAAGAACAAAATAGGGCAAAATCATAAGAAAACAAAATAGGACAAAATAGGGCAAAATCCATGGAAAAATGCCAACATTTTATTCATCATGATAATAACATTTGTTCAAAATAAAGTTAACATCTTACAATGATTCAAGCACCAACGATTAAGAACTGGATGGCTTCGGGAGTTACGGGAGCGGACGAACGGACGAAGTTGAGCTGCAGCGCCCAGTGCAGCGACGAACGGACGAAGTCGAGCTGCAGCGCCCAGTGCAGCGACGAAGGAAATCAGACACGGGAGCGGACGGCTTCGGGAGTTACAGGAGGTGGGAGGTAGAAAATAAAATTTAGGTTTCGTTTTACTTGTTTTAGTGTTTTACTCAAACTTAAATACCGCATGATTAACATCAAACGGTGGAAATCGCATTAGGGCTTAAGTGGCCGGTTCATACACGGTTTCCGGTTCGCCGGTTTTGCGGTCCGACCGCCGGTCGGACCGGTTCAATACCGGTTCTTTGATTACCCGGTTTCTTCAAATAACCGAACCGGCCGGCCAGCCGGGTGCCGGTTGAACCGGCCGGTCCGGTCCGGTTTTTAAAACGTTGATCAGAGGTGAAAAATTTGGAATCATAATGAAAATGCATTCATAAATTATTCAGGCTGCTAAAACCCGATCACCGACTAAAATCAAAAGGCGCCAAAATTGCAAAGCACTTCAATTTGAAATCACAAAAGGGGACCCAATGCTTAAGCCATGAATCATTGAGAAAGCGAGTAGAAGAGGGATATAATAGAAACTCAAACCGCATTTACAAGCTTCCAAGATACAATTTTAAGTAGAGTAGCTTCCTTCATTTGTTACAAATGAACGTTGGCATCAAATCTTTTTTCATTTATTTGTTTCTAAATACGATATAGCGAGCAACAAAGAATTAAATGAAAAAACTTAGGCATATCTAAAATATATCGCATCAATTATAGCAAGTTCGGTCGCATGAACAAACAATTTTACCAAGGAAGGCGGGCAACGATAATAGTAAAGGAGAAATCACATTCAAAAAACAAATGTACAAATGTTTTGGGTGAAGCAAGTTCAACAGCACAATGTGCACATATGGATTCTGCAAAATCAATAAGAATATGATTTTTGTTGATTTACTTTAAAGGTTTTAGATTTATAATATTTTTCTAGATAATTTATGGATAATATTTTCTCTTCGATCATGATTGAGATGCCATTTTGATGTTCGACATATATAACATTAATAGTAGCACAACCAAGTAACATAAAACAATTATGATTATGTTGTCTGCCATCACCTATATATATATATATATATATATATATATATATACATATATATATACATATATTTCCCATTTATGATGTATTTGTTCACTGTAAATATAATATGACACATGTCGCATATGATAATAGTGAATGTATCACCTGTCATCATATGAAAGAATGATGATTCTCTTATCCAATCCATGGCTATCTTGCTTTCTACAACAACGAAGTCGAACATGTTGCGTACTATGATTTATCTCACACATGATTATCTCACTCATCATAATAATGACATCAAATGCACATCAGAAGGTGGTTTAACATCATCAACTCTCATCTCAATATCCTCAAATCAAGTCATTTCTAAAAAGGTAAGTTCTAAACACATTTAAATACTCCAAAATTATGCATCCATCATTCTTACATATGGACAAATGCAATCACCATTAGCACTACAAGAAAACACGCGTTTACCGGCAGACAAAGCTGCGACGGAAAGGACGGCGCCTGCAGCAGCGCATAATGCGAAGGAATATCTACGGCATTTTTTCTGGCTCAAATGTCGCCGGTACAATACCGACGTATTTTGAGCCGCAAAAGACGCCAATAAATAACAGTAATTTATTGTTCCGGCGCACTTTACGGTGGAAGCTTACCGGCGCAGTACCGGAGGAAAAAATGCCGGCGTATTTAAACTCAACGACTTTAACCTGACGCAGATTGCGCCAGAAATGTTTCCGGCGTCCTAGACGCCGGAAAACCGCCGGCGTAAACCCTTATTTCCGAACACGAACCCGACGACTGCTCATTTCTTTCGTTCGTTTCTCTCAGAACTTTTTCTCTCCCTAGTCGCCCTCTGTCCACTCGCCGCCGTAGATCGATGTCGCCGACTTGTGTTGCCGATCACACGACGTCGCTGACGATCATCGCATTCGTCGCCGGGGAAAGCCCTTTTTCACCATGAGTTTCCTCCTCCCCATCGCCTCCCTCCCATAGCCTCCCTCCTGTTTTTATTTTTTTTTTTATTTTTATTTTTTTTGTAATTTGATATAGGATAGGTTTTTTTTTTTTTTTTTTTTTTTTGTTCATTTAAGATATATGCATGAGCTATTACTTGTGTTCAATCACAAGGTGGTTTGACCTAGTATTTTCCTATTTTGTGTGGATTTCCGTCGGATTTCACATGTTACCGGCGGATACAGTCCGTCGTTAACGACGTGTTTTCCTGTAGTGTAGTGAACTTTCCATTAACAATGGGTGAACAAAGTTACTTTTACCATACGACATATTTTGTAGCCATAGTAATAAAAACATAAAATTTGTTAAAATTGATCTAACTTTTTTCTATCATAACAATCAACTTAAATTAATCATGAAATCATACAAGAAATATACCTCATTTCACCTTCGTTTGAGATGCTTCTTCCCATCATTTCTTTTCATATTTATTATGGATGCTTTTTTTAGATTGATTAATACTCTTTGCTTTTAACTTTACTTTAAATTGCACTAATTATAAGAAATCTTATATCTCGCATCTCATTTATTCGAGTGATTTATTGATTTTTGTTAAAGCTGATCTTATCATCATCAATTGCCTTAACTCTATTTTAAATACATTCAGGGATTCTACTGGCCTTTCTGCTAATTTGGACTAATATGTTATTTATTTCTTCAAAATCGTTGATGTTAGGATCATGTTTGTTACATTTTGGGTTTTGGCTCTCTCCCTCTTCCTTAGGTCAATATACCTCTTAGTTCTCTAGACTCAAGGCTAGCAATTGTTTCAAAATCATTGATAAGCTTCATTCTTGATTTGGTGGCAAGAAGCATAACATGGTATTTAATTTGAGAACAATTTGCATGCTAAGCATCTAAGGTCTAGGATTTTATTGTTGATGTTTTCTAACTATATTTTGAGTATTTGGTTAACACTTTTAGCCACATGTATTGGAATTTTTATTTTGACTATGTAGAAATTCAAGCTCAAATGATTTTGAATTTAATTTTAAAATTTTTTGTTTCAACTTTCAAATATTGTATTAAAATTCATATTATATTTGATTGAATGAATTTTTTTAATGATGTATTAAATTTATTTTAAGATAAATGTAATATTAAATTAAATTTATTATTCTTATATTATTCTATAATAACATAAATTAGCTATTTTAAATGGTATTTTGTTCAAATTTCAATTAGATCCACTACTAATAAAGACGACTTTGACAATACTTTTTGTTGACCTACTGCAGCGATTAAAGCACCTGCAAAATTTCTTGTAGTGTTTTAGAAAGCAGTGCAAAAGACATTTCCAGCATTCTTTGAACCTCTGTGCCTAATTTTTGGCTGCAATAGCTTTAGCAGTGATTTTAACTACTGCCACATTACAGAATTGCAGCATTTAAAACCGCTGCTAAAGGGTGAAACATGTGAAAAAAAAAACATAGTGTAAAAAAATTGAATTTTATGATAAAAATATAAAAAACAATAAAATATTATACAAATATAAATTGAGTGAATATTAACAATATATAAATCTTATGCCTAATATATCCCAGAGATCAAATAACATAATTATTACTAATTTTTTGTTAGAGAAATTCATCCGACCCGAAGCAAATAATTCTAAACTTCTAATTTCACTCACATCACACATGCAAAAATATAATTAAATAGTTGTTGGTAATTTCGAAGAAGGATATTGAGTTGAATAAATTCTTTTAGAGGGAAGTGTGATGGCTTGAAATACCAAAAGAACATAAAGCATCAAAGCTATAACTAAAACAAGCCTTCTTATTCTGCTCTGACACAGCCTTTGAAATTGAACAATACAGCCTTGGTATCTAGCACGGATATTGAGCGGTATCTAATGCGGGTACTCTAAAATTCGGTACGGAGCGCGATGCATTTTTGTGGTGACGTGACGTATTTTTCTTTTTGCAAGCCGTGTGCTGGCTGTTTGGTTGCTTAGAGAGTTCTTTCTGATGTATAATTCTTGTATCCATTTTTCGCACATATTTGAAAAAAGGAGATGATCGAGCTTGTACCGTGGATGTAGAGTTTGTAAGTACTCGAACCACATAATTCTATTGTGTTATTCTTTTTCTGTTTTCTTGATTTTTTTTTTAAATTATTTTTCCATCAGCGGTTGAGAAAAATCAGTAGTTATTTACTGTGTTCTCTTTTGGAATAAATTTTGTAAGCTCTCATTTTTTGTAAATAATCTATAATCTACTATCAAGATAATTGAAATATTGAGTTGGGTGGTTGATTTCTATCTTCCACCCACAATAATTTGATATCGAAGCTACTTGATTACTATATATTATCCATATCATGAAAAAAAAAAAGAATGTTACATATAATATAGTGTTGTGGACTAGAATATACGCGGCGATAGAGTTTTAATTATTCGTCTTAGCGTTATACGGATATCCAGTTCACACACAGAGAACACAAGATTTTATACGTGGAAAACCCTTGAAAGGGGAAAAACCACGGGGCCTAGCCCAGTTGAAAAGATTGCACTAGAACTTGAGTTGGTTACAATTGGCTGATTTGTCTCTAAGGACGATTAGATTACAAGTAGCAATTGTACAATAGAAGTCCGAGTGTCAAGTAATGGTCTGGCAGTACTTTAGGCCTTAGATGATGATAAGGCAGAAACTTCGGGCCTTAGATGAAGGTCTGGCAAATGTGAGAATCTTCAATGATGGCCTGGCAAAGATGAGAGCTTCAAGTGAAAGACTGGCAGAGCGTAGAGCGACAGGTGATGATCCGGCGGAGCGACGGTGTTAGGTGATGATCCGGTGGAGCAGAGGGTGTCAGGTGGTGGTCCGACGGAGTGACGGCGTTAGACGGTGGTCCGGTGGAGCACAGGGCGTCAGGTGGTGGTCCGGCGGAGTGACGGCGTTAGGCGGTGGTCCGATGGAGCACAGGGCGTCAAGTGGTGGTTCGGTGGAGCACAGGGCGTCAAGTGGTGGTTCGGCGGAGCACAGGGCGTCAGGTGGTGGTCCGGTGGAATGACGGTGTTAGGCGGTGGTCCGGCGGAGCACAGGGCGTCAGGTGGTGGTCCGGCGGAGTGACGGCGTTAGGCGGTGGTCCGGCGGAGCACAGGGCGTCAGGTGGTGGTCCGGCGGAGTGACGGCGTTAGGCAGTGGTCCGGCGGAGTGACGGCGTTAGGTGGTGGTCCGGCGGTGGTCCGACGAAACTCCGGCGGTGGTCGAGGAGGCTAAGAAGTAAGAGCGATCTCCGATCTCTCTCTTTTTTCCTTAAGCTCCGGGGGGTCCTCTTTCAAGAGAAGAGGGGGCTCTATTTATAGATTTTGGGAATGGCATAGCCCGTAAATAGGTGGAGGATCAAGGGTTAGTTTGGAGTGGTTGAATGGACGGTTGATCTTGAATCCTACGATCGTACACCGTTCGTTGAACATTTGAAGGTCTTAGAAATGTCGGAATTTGGCGATCTTGGGCTCGTTGGATTCGTCTCGTCGAGCCGTTCGATTCGAGTATAAGCTCGTTAAAATCAAAGACCGTTTGGTATCTCAAATTGCGGTTTGAACCTTCCAACAGCGCTTCGGGTCCATGATTTGGACCCATTTGGGCTCGGATCGAGTTGAATTTGGTGTCGTTGGGTTCGTATTTCCGAGACGCTCAGTTCGAATGTAAGTTTGCTGAAATCCGAGTTCAGATGGTCTCCGAATTAATTTTTGAAGTTTCCAACTTGATTTTGCATCGAGATGCGCGCCGGATTATGATAATTTTTTGACGACGTATCAGTTGCCCCCCTATTTTCGGACGTCGAAATCCCATAAGTCCGAAAATATGTGTCTTAGTATTTTTGCTACAGTACCCGATTGCGGTTGCTACAGTGCCGGTTGCGATTGCTACAGGAACAGTCGGTTACTGCATAACTTGCGGTAGCTACAGTGCCCGGCTGCGGTTGCTACAGTGCCCGCCATAGCAATTTCCCCAGTTGCTACAGTATCCGGTTGCGGTTTCTACAGTGCTGACATAGCAGTTTTCCCGCTGCTACAGTGCCGGACTGCTACAGTGATAACTGCAAAATGTTTTTTTTTCACGTTGCTACAGTGCCGACGTGCTACAATGATTTCAGCCAAAAATTTTTTTTTTTTTTTCATGGAAGGAGAGAGAGAGAGAGTGGGAGAGTGGGAGAATGGGAGAGAGGGAGAGAGGGAGAGAGGGAGAATGGGAGAGTTTTTTATTTTTATTTTTTATTTTTAATCCTCAAACTCCTCATTTTTTCTTATAAATAGACCCCTCATAGGGCCTTAATCCTTGCACCTTCTCCTTCTCCACTCTTCTCTCATTAGAGGCCTTCCCCTGCCCCTTGGACAATTCCATTGTCTAATAGCAGGGTCCCTCTTTGCGAGAAAGAGCTTTCTTCTCCTTCTCTTCTTTCAGTAGAGGCCTTCCCCTGCCCCTTGGACAATTTTATTGTCTAATAGCAGGGTCCCTCTTTGAGTTGAAGATATCATTTTTTCTTCCTCCTCCTCAAGCTGAGGCCTTCCCCTGGTCTTGTGCAGGCGGTATCCCTTGTGCAATTCTTGGGTCCCTCACTGAGTTGAAGAGACCCTTTTTTATTTTCTTCTTCTCCTCTTCCTCTGTCCTTGCTATTGAGGGTTTCCCTCGATTTTTCGAGGCCCCTCTCTTGGCGAGGAAGTCTGGAGATTTTCGCTTTCTTCTCTTCTCCTTCTGTCCTTGTTATTGAGGCATTTCCTTGATTTTTCGATGCCCCTCTTTTGGCGAGAAAGTCCGAAGGTTTCCCCTTCTTCTCTTCTCCCTCTGTCCTTGCTATTGAGGCATTCCCTCGATTTTTCGAGGCCCCTCTCTTGGCGAGGAAGTTCGAAGATTTCCCTTTCTTCTTTTCTCCTTCTGTCCTTGCTATTGAGGCCTTCCCTCGATTTTTCAAGGCCCCTCTCTTGGTGAGGAAGTCCGGGGATTCCCCTTTCTTCTCTTCTCCCTCTGTCCTTACTATTGAGGCCTTCTCTCGATTTTTCGAGGCCCCTCTCTTGGCAAGGAAGTCTGTAGATTTCCCCTTCTTTTCTTCTCCCTATGTCCTTGCTATTGAGGCATTCCCTCAATTTTTTGAGGCCCCTCTCTTGGCGAGGAAGTCCGGAGATTCCCCCTTCTTATATTCTCCCTCTGTTCTTTGAGAGATCATCCGGGGTAGAGTTTGACAAAGGATAAAAATCCGACGAAGGGTGGAAATTTGGCGTCGAGTAGAATTCTGACGTCCGGTGAAAGCACGGCGAAAGTCTATCGACGGCAAGAAGTCCGACGATGGGTAGAATTTTGCTGACGAGCAGATGTCCGATGTCGGGTAGAAGTACTGTGTCGGGTAGAAGGCCGACGAAAGTCCATCGACGGGCAATAGTCCTTTGATAGGTAGTAGTACGACGGCAGACATAAGTCTGAAGTCAGGTAGAGGTGCAGCGTTGGGTAGAAGACTGACGAAAGTTTGTCGACAGGTAGAAGTCTGACGACGGTTAGTAGTCCGACGGCACACAGAAGTCTGACGCCGGGTAGAAGACCGATGAAAGTCCATCAACGGGCAGAAGTCCGACGACGAGTAGAAGCTCGATGACGAGCAGAAGTTTGACGACGGGTAGGAGTCTGATGACTAGTAGAAGTCAGACGATAATGAGAAGTCTGACGTCGGGTAGAAGTCCTATCCGAGGTTGTATGTTGGAGCCTTGTTCGACGACGTTAACTTGTGTGGAAGAGGTCGAGAGAATCCACCAAGGATGTAAGACCTATCCGAGGTTATATGTCGGAGCCTTTGCTCGACGACGTTAACCTGTGTGGAAGAGGTTGAGAGAATCCACTAAGGATGTAAGACCTATCCGAGGTTGTATGTCGGAGCCTTGTTCGATGACGTTAACCTGTGTGGAAGAGGTCGAGAGAATCCACTAAGGATGTAAGACCTATCCGAGATTATATGTCAAAGTTTTTGCTCGAGGATGTTAACCTGTGTGGAAGAGGTCGAGAGAATCCACCAAGGATGTAAGACCTATCCGAGGTTGTATGTCGGAGCCTTTGCTCGACGACGTTAACCTGTGTGGAAGAGGTTGAGAGAATCCATTAAGGATGTAAGACCTATCCGAGGTTGTATGTCGGAGCATTGTTCGACGACGTTAACCTGTGTGGAAGAGGTCGAGAGAATCCACTAAGAATGTAAGACCTATCCGAGATTATATGTCGGAGCCTTTGCTCGATGACGTTAACCTGTGTGGAAGAGGTTGGGAGAATCCATCAAGGATGTAGGACCTATCCGAGGCTGTTTGCCAGAGCTCTGCTCAATAACGTTAACCTGTGTGGAAGAGGTCGGATCGGACTTCTCTGAGGCCGATCATCCTGCGATTGAGATGCAATAAAGATTTCGTACTTCTCAAATCAAGGATTTTAGGATTGAAATTCACAACTTGTGTGAATATGTCAACATGATTTTTCTTGAAGAATGTGATAATTCAACTCAACGAAGGAATATATTTTTACTATATCAAACAAAGACATACTTCCCTAAGATAACTTAGGGCTGAAAAAATTACAAACACCACAAACAAGCAAGAGTCAAATGATGTTCACTACTGAAGATAAAGATCACACAATACTGAAGACATAATACATAAAATAAATAGCACGATTGTGCTCTACTGATAGTACTTGCGGAGATTATCAATATTCCAGGTCCGAGGGAGCATCTTTCCTTCAGCATCCTTTAATTTGAAAGTACCAGGCTTCACCATAGCTGCTACCAAGTATGGACCCTCCCAAAGGGGGGAGAGTTTATTGCGTTGAGGGCCTTTTCCTGCTGCCTCGATGCTGCGTAGAACAAGATCTCCAATTGATATACGTCGTGGTTTCATTTTTCTGTTATAATGTTGGGCAACTCTCTGATGATAGGCAGCAACCTTAAGCATCGCCTTGTCTCTTGCTTCTGGAAGAAGGTCTAGGTTATGTCTGAGCTTTTCATCATTGGCGTTGAAGTCAAAAGTTTGAACTCTATGACTTGGGACTCCAATGTCGACGGGAATGATAGCCTCCGTTCCAAAGCAGAGGTTGTATGGTGTTTCTCCTGTTGGAGTCCTTGCCGTAGTACGATAAGCCCAAAGGACGTTTGGGAGTTCGTCAGCCCATTGCCCCCCAGCCTTATCCAGCCGTGTCTTCAATCCTCTCAAAATGGTTCGATTAGTGACCTCTGTTTGTCCATTAGTCTGAGGATGGGCTACAGCCGTGTGTACTAGTTGAATGTGGAGATCTTTACAAAATGTGGTGAAGACCCTTCCGGTGAACTGTGTTTCGTTATCGGTGATAACTTTTGCTGGAATGCCAAAGCGACATATTATATTCTTCCATAAGAATTGTTTTGCATTTGCTTCAGTGATCTTCGCCAGAGATTCTGCTTCTACCCACTTTGTGAAATAGTCTACAGCCAAGATGATGAATTTCTGCTGTCCCGTGGCTATAGGAAAGGGTCCTAATATGTCAATCCCCCACTGGGCGAAAGGCCAGGGACTCTGTAATATTGATATCTCTATGGCAGGCAGGTGGGTGAGGTTGGCATGTAGCTGGCAACTATTACATTTTCGCACGAGCTCTAATGCGTCCTGTTTCATCGTTGGCCAGTAAAATCCTTGTCTCAGGATTTTTTGGGCTAACGCTCTTCCACCAAGGTGTTCTCCACAAATGCCAGAATGTACTTCTTGGAGTGCATAATTTGACTCTAAAGGAGGAAGGCACTTGAGATAGGGTCCTGAGAAGGCTCGTTTGTATAATTTTTCATTGACAATAGTAAAATTTGCTGCCTGCCTCCGAAGTCGTGCTGCTATTGTCGGGTCTTCAGGAAGAACACCTTTTTGTAAGAAAGTTAGAATGGGATCGATCCAGGATGTCTCCCTCGACTCATCTATTGATTGTATTATCCATGGGCCTGGAATATTCGGGAAGTGAATTTCTTCAATATACTTTCTTTTGAAAGTGTCACCAGTTGTCGAGGTAGCTAGTTTGGAGAGGGCGTCTGCTCGTGCGTTTTGCTCTCGTAGAATATGGATAATCTCATATTTGTTTATACTAGCTAAGAGCAATTTTACTTCATCACAATATAGGGCCAGTTGAGGGTTGTGGATGTCAAACTCGCCCTTCACTTGTGAGGCGATTAATTGTGAATCAGTGTAGATTATCAGGTTTTGCACTTCACAGTTGATTGACAGCCTCAGACCGGCAATAAGAGCTTCGTATTCTGCCACGTTGTTTGTTGCAGGGAATTTGAATCTGAGTCCGTATTCGAGAGAAACTTGTTGTGGAGAGATTAGCAGAACTCCTGCCCCGGCGCCAGAAATTCCAGAGGCTCCATCAACATACAACGTCCAGCCCGGGGGCGAAGGAGAAGCGTTTGTTTGATCGTTAGACATTGAGATGGTGCATTCTACCACAAAATCTGCAAGTGCTTGTGATTTGATATCGGGCCTAGGAAGATAGTGAATGTCGAATTCTCCTAGTTCTACAGACCACTTGATGAGTCTGCCCGAGGCTTCTGGCTTTTGCAGAATATTTTTTAGTGGCAAATTTGTATAGACTCCAATTGTATGGGCTTGAAAATAAGGGCGAAGTTTTCTGGCTGAGTATACTAACGCCAAAGCTGTCTTGTCTGCTGAGGGATATCGTCCTTATGTTTCAGATAAGATCTTACTGACATAATATATAGGTCGTTGTATAGCATTCTCTTCCCGGACCAAGACTGAACTGATTGCCTGGGTGGAAACAGCCAAGTACAAATATAATTTTTCTCCCGGAACTGGTTTTGAGAGTAACGGAGGTGAGGCTAGATAGGTTCTGAGTTGCTCAAAGGCCTCCTGACATTCATCAGTCCATTGAAATCCTGAGCTATGAGCACCTCTAAGAATTTTGAAGAATGGAAGATATCTATCTCCAGAGCGAGCTAAGAAGCGAGAGAGTGCTGCAATTCTTCCATTTAATCTCTGTACATCTTTGATGTTTCTGGGAGGCATCATATCCCTTAGAGCCTTAATCTTCTCAGGATTGGCCTCAATTCCTCGGTTGGTAACCATAAAACCCAAAAATTTTCCAGAGGCTACTCCAAACGTACATTTGGAGGGGTTGAGGCGCATGTTGTATAATCGAAGGAGACAGAAACATTGCTCCAAATCAGAAATATGCTGAGATTTTTCAAGACTTTTCACCAGCATATCATCTACATAGACCTCCATTGTATGCCCTATAAGGTCTTTAAACACCTTGTTCATGAGGCGCTGATATGTGGCTCCTGCATTCTTCAATCCGAAGGGCATAACCTGGTAGCAGTACAGTCCTCTGTCTGTTTGAAAAGCAGTTGCCTCCTCATCTACAGGATTCATTCTTATTTGATTGTAGCCCGAGTAAGCATCCATGAAGCTCAACATTTGATGTCCGGACGTGGCATCAACAAGTTGGTCGATTCGAGGGAGTGGAAAGCAGTCTTTCGGACATGCCTTATTGAGGTCTGTGTAATCAACACACATCCTCCAAGCTCCATTAGTCTTTTTTTACCATCACCACATTTGCCAGCCATGTGGGATAGTGCACTTCTCGTATGAATTCAGCCTCTAAGAGCTTGTCGACTTCTTTCTCAATAGCTTCTTGGCGCTCCGGTGCAAAACTTCGCTTTTTCTGAATAACCGGTTTGTATGTTGGGTTTGCATTGAGAGAGTGTACAATTACTTCAGGGCTGATTCCGGGCATGTCTGCCGGACTCCAAGCAAAGATGTCTTGATTTCTTCGTAAGAATTCTACATATTTTATCTTCTCTTCCTCCAAGAGTAATGATCCGATCTGTATAGTCCTTGAAGGATGTTCATCGGATAGGGAGATACAAATAAGATCTTCGACGGGGGAGGCCTTCTGAGGAATATCATCGTTTCGTAGATCAAAGTCTTCGATACTTAAGGTAATTGATGGGCGTGGTTGAGCCTGTCGAAGATAGCAGGATTGTGCCTCTTGTTGATCTCCTCGTACTACACCAGTCCCTGATGGGGTGAGAAATTTCAGTCTGAAATGTGGGATTGAAGCAATGATCCCGAAGATTGACTGTAATGGTCTTCCAAAGATAGCATTGTATGCTGACTCCGACTTCACAACAATAAACTGGATGGAGTGTGTGGCTTGTCGAGGGAATTCTCCCAGCATAACAGGAAGGTTTATCATACCTTCTACTCGTACAGGTCGATTATCAAATCCATATAGAGGGCCTGCAGCGGGTTGAAGCTTCTCTCGAGCGAGGCCCATGTTGAGAAATGTGGAGTAGAATAGAACATCTACGGAACTTCCGTTGTCAATCAAGATCCTTTTGACTTTATAGCATGGGTCGTCGATCCCTGCACTTATTACGAGTGGGTCTTGATGAGGGGTATTTACTCCCTCTAAGTCAGAATCATCAAAAGCAATGGAATGATCAGCACGAGACTTCTTTGGTGTTGGTTCTTTGGTGGCCGCAATCAAGACTTGACTCGGCATTATAGGCCCCCGGCAATAGTTTCAATTTCACCAACTATTTGTCGATTATCAGTCGACTGTCTTTGTTGTCGATTCTGCCCCCTAGCTGGAGCATCATCATCTCGTACTGGTGGATTCTTGATGAATTGTCAGAGATATCCTTGTCGGATCAGTCTTTCAATTTCTTCCTTGAGCTGTCTACATGTTTCGGTAGTATGACCACGGCTCCGGTGGAAGTGACAATATTGTTCCTGGTTTCCGACATTGGGCTTCAAAGGTTGTGGCCACTTTACGCTCTCCTGGTCTCGGATGGCCATCAACACATTTGCTCTGGATACATTAAGCGGTGTGTACTCCTTCTCTTGATGACGCTCTCGTTGTGGCTGTGAGGGTCGAGGGGGAAGATTATAGTTCCCCTGCTTCTTCCGCTGTGAGGATGGATTTTCTATTCCTGGTGTACTTTTTCGCTTCCCAGTTGTTTGTTCAAACTGCTTTCTATGAGCGTTAATAGCTTCGTCGGCAGAGATTTGGGCTTCTACATGATGGATCAGGTCCGCATATGAATGGACCGTATCTCGCATGAGTGCTGAGTAGAATGGTCCAGGACGAAGCCCTCCGAGGAATACGCCTCTAAGTAATTCGGGATCTACCCCTGGAATTTGCCGAGCTTCTGTAGAAAATCTTTGAAAGTACTCCTTGAGGGATTCATTTTCATTCTGACGAATTCCTGAGAGGTGGGAAGAGTCTTTGACCATTCTCCGATTTGCAACAAAATGTTCGACAAATATTTTGGCTAATTTGACGAACATTGGGATAGATCCGGCGGGGAGTGAATAGAACCATGTTCGAGCTTGCCCTTTGAGGGTAGCTGGGAAGACTTGGCATAAAAGCGCATCAGAGGCTTGTTGGATGTGCATTATGGTTCTATAATGATCGATATGTTCGTACGGGTCAGATGTCCCGTCGTATGAATCGATGTTCGGAAGTTTGAACCTTGCTGGAATAGGATGTTGAAGGATGGCTTCAGTCAGGGGTGATGAATCCTAAAAATCTCTATGACGAAGAGATTGTCTTATATTTCCAATAGGGAATTCTTCTCGTACTAGTCTTCGTAATTCAAGCCGTAGGGCATTAGTGGGGAGTTCGGCGATGTGTCGCCGAGTTAAATCTTCGGGGGCATCCGGAGGAATGTGATGTTGGCGGCCTATCCGCGAAGGATGTGTAGAGCTTGCTGTGTCAGCAAGCTCATTTTCCGGATGTGTTGGAGGACGCATTCTTGATGGTGGAAGGGGAACTTCGACATGAAGAACATCTTCAAATTCTGGTGGGTCTCGAGGAAGAAGTATATCTTCTTGAGGTGCTAGTGTCGGTCCTCGAGTTTCTCGTAGGAGTTGAAGGATCTCATTATGTGAGTCCTCCATCTTTCTGATACGATCTTCCAGGGATGGTCTTGAAGTTCCTTCTCCGACAGGGTTTCGACTACCAGGGTGAAAAGAGGCAGATGTCTGACGTCCTTGATTCAGGGACTGATTTCGAGATTGATGTGAATTGGAGCGGGAGGCTCCAAGGATGCGATTACTACGCCTGTTGACCATGGCGGAGATGCTTCAGGATAATGGGATTATCGTTTCCCACAGACGGCGCCAAACTGTTGTGGACTAGAATATACGCGGCGATAGAGTTTTAATTATTCGTCTTAGCGTTATACGGATATCCAGTTCACACACAGAGAACACAAGATTTTATACGTGGAAAACCCTTGAAAGGGGAAAAACCACGGGGCCTAGCCCAGTTGAAAAGATTGCACTAGAACTTGAGTTGGTTACAATTGGCTGATTTGTCTCTAAGGACGATTAGATTACAAGTAGCAATTGTACAATAGAAGTCCGAGTGTCAAGTAATGGTCTGGCAGTACTTTAGGCCTTAGATGATGATAAGGCAGAAACTTCGGGCCTTAGATGAAGGTCTGACAAATGTGAGAATCTTCAATGATGGCCTGGCAAAGATGAGAGCTTCAAGTGAAAGACTGGCAGAGCGTAGAGCGACAGGTGATGATCCGGCGGAGCGACGGTGTTAGGTGATGATCCGGTGGAGCACAGGGTGTCATGTGGTGGTCCGACGGAGTGACGGCGTTAGACGGTGGTCCGGTGGAGCACAGGGCGTCAGGTGGTGGTCCGGCGGAGTGACGGCGTTAGGCGGTGGTCCGATGGAGCACAGGGCGTCAAGTGGTGGTTCGGTGGAGCACAGGGCATCAAGTTGTGGTTCGGTGGAGCACAGGGCGTCAGGTGGTGGTCCGGTGGAATGACGGTGTTAGGCGGTGGTCCGGCGGAGCACAGGGCGTCAGGTGGTGGTCCGGCGGAGTGACGGCGTTAGGCGGTGGTCCGGCGGAGCACAGGGCGTCAGGTGGTGGTCCGGCGGAGTGACGGCGTTAGGCGGTGGTCCGGCGGAGTGACGGCGTTAGGTGGTGGTCCGGCGGTGGTCCGACGAAACTCCGGCGGTGGTCGAGGAGGCTAAGAAGTAAGAGCGATCTCCGATCTCTCTCTTTTTTCCTTAAGCTCCGGGGGGTCCTCTTTCAAGAGAAGAGGGGGCTCTATTTATAGATTTTGGGAATGGCATAGTCCGTAAATAGGTGGAGGTTCAAGGGTTAGTTTGGAGTGGTTGAATGGACGGTTGATCTTGAATCCTACGATCGTGCACCGTTCGTTGAACATTTGAAGGTCTTAGAAATGTTGGAATTCGGCGATCTTGGGCTCGTTGGATTCGTCTCGTCGAGCCGTTCGATTCGAGTATAAGCTCGTTAAAATCGAAGACCGTTTGGTATCTCAAATTGCGGTTTGAACCTTCCAACAGCGCTTCGGGTCCATGATTTGGACCCATTTGGGCTCGGATCGAGTTGAATTTGGTGTCGTTGGGTTCGTATTTCCGAGACGCTCAGTTCGAATGTAAGTTTGCTGAAATCAGAGTTCAGATGGTCTCCGAATTAATTTTTGAAGTTTCCAACTTGATTTTGCATCGAGATTCGCGCCGGATTATGATACTTTTTTGACGACGTATCATATAGAATATTATTCTGCGGCTAGTAAGAGATCTGCCGTTGTGAAAAATTATGGTACGCAGGGCTTATCAAATAGAAAGGGAAGATGCAGATCACCGTTAAATAATCCACACAAGGCAAAAGTTTGTAAGCCCTTCACATTCGACTCTTTGAAAAAATCGTCCATGGAGCCCATTAATACAAACCCCATCTTGAAGCTTTTGAGAGAGATTAATCCTAACACAAATCCTTGCATAGGATGATCTTCCCCAAACACTCGTATGTGAGTCCATCCACAAACGTTCTCCAAGCATATTGGCAAGACAAGTGATGTTGTTCTTATCCTAGTACATGAGAAGGAGTTGTGGAAGACGTATCTAAATAGGAGAGTGAATCCCATTAAGAGAGTTGGGAGAGGAGGTTGGAGACCACTTATCCATACCAATGATATTCCCTACAATGATCCACATCCCACTCATAAGCACGACATCCCTAGCCTCTATGCTTTGGAAAGTACATATATAAAAGAGTTTGGAGCTGTAGTAATAATATTGAATTTCGCAAAATGATACCACCTACGTTTGAGCTCACCAAGAAGGAAGAGAAATGTAACCCTCCGTCCTATGAGATTAGTGACTAATGCTCTATCCAATTTGACAATAATCTCATGCACAACTGCCACTTCCGGCTCCATGGAGATGCCATCCTTGGTTAAGAAGATTTCACTTGGCATTTTATCCAACTTAACAAATTGGATATTGTTCCAATTGAAAGGGCTAGACTGCAATCCTCTAGGCTGCAACGAAGGAGCTTGCATGGGCTGGCAAATAGGGCTAGCTGATTTGGGTCACTCGGCGTCAATATTAACACAAACACTTGGAGGGAGCATTCCAGTAGCAAATTGCTGAATAGGGGAGGGATCAACGGGCTTTATACACCTGCATATGGGAGAGTTCTCCACATACATATCCTTAGCGGGAGCCAACTGGACGCAGCCGGTCTTCCAAGCTTGCGAGGAGGAAGCGGAGCAATTGGGAGGAGAATCGGGTTGCCTAACCAATCCCATAGAATTATATGATCAATCCTCAACATGTTGATCATCTTCCATTTCGGAATTAAGATCAGACACGACATCCGAGTCCTCCATCTCATCTTCAGAGTCGTCCGATTTTCCACCAAAGCTGTAGTCGCTAGGAGTAACCGAAACCATCGAGTGGCTGGGCTGGTTGAGCTGAACATCTGCACCTGGCAAAGGGATCGCACCTTGCGAGGGCTGACTAGGCTGGGTTGGTTTGAAACCTAAAGGTTGATTGAGTATAGGGATAGCACCTTGCAAGCCAGCGTAATCCATAGATAGGGGTTTGACGCTACCATCTTGCCGATTGACAAAAGTTGGCCGGACCTTTCGGGCATGGAAGCTGCACATACTTGCCCGCCTCCTCCTTACCCTGTCGGATGATGGTTTGTGATTTTGCAACCACCTCATTCCAAGATTCCTTCAAAATAGGATCCCGAGCCTTAGGAGGAGAATGGGACAGGGAAGTCTCCGCCTCCTCGTCGCAGACAGGTGCGATCAGATGCCAGTAATATTTTTTCGGTAGTCCCGCTTATTGCCGCTTCTTCCCCCTTTTGGAGGAGGTGACCTAACACCACCCCCTCTAGTCATCCTAGAGCTTCTATTTCTAAAAAGCTCTAGAGTGAGGAGGCAATAAACAAACTTCTCAACTTCTTTATTATGAATTTAATTTGTCTACATAATGAGAAGTAATTAGATGAGATAATATCAAAGAGTGATTGATTAATCTTAAATGTTAAACTTAAGGCATAATAATTAGATACGCAATATATTTCACTAAATATCACCAATATATATATATATATATATATATATATATATATATATATATATATATATATATATATATATACTTCATGAAATAAAAGGGGCATGTGATTTATTTGGTTGATCATTTTGCGATCAATTTTTATTTTGATCACCCTAAAAAAAATATAATAAATAAAATTACTAAATAACAATCAAATAAATAATCATTAGCCTAAAAAAAATTGTTGCAAAATTGTAAAATTTTAGCCACCAATACTAATTAGTGGGTCACTAATTTAGCAACCAAATAAAATTATTGATCTCTAAAACCTCAACGATGAGGCTATTATGACAAACCAACAACCGAAATACTTTTTGTCCCTATTCGTTTAAGCGACCAAATTATCATTTTTAGCGGCTAATTTTGATGGCCGCAAATAAAAATAAACATTTTTCTTGTATTGCGCCAATTTTCACTTATGTTATCATTTTTTATTGTTTAGTCTACCCTCCATCAAGGAGAAAAATTATCTTCACTACTTGCAACAATATGATGACATCAAGCTAGTCATCATATGATCGTTGTTTAGTTAAACTTAATCCTTTCTTATATCAGCATCAATCTCTATTAGTGGATTAACTTTTTCATTTGCTTTTCCTGATTCTTTTTATCATATGATCAATATATATAGTCACACCTCATCTACTATCACTATTGAGTTTTGTTTTTTAACGTTAAATTCAAAACTTAGGAAACTTTAGACCTGAAAATTAAAATATTAGGCTTCGTTTGATTCTTTATCTCCTTTTGAAAAATGTTATTTTAAAAATAATGATTAAGAGAATGACGTTTTCTAATGGAAAAATAAATATCAAAAAACTTTTCAAAATAGTAGAAAAATAAAGTTTCCTAAAAAATATTTCTATAGAAACGTCTCATTCAAACGACGACAAAAAAAAATAGAAACGTCTCATTCAAACGACGACAAAAAAAAAAAAAAAATTCATCATATCTAAACCGAAAAGAAGCAAAAAATACGAGACAAACAAGGCCTTGGTGATTTGTAACTAAAACGTTAAATTCATTTGATCACGTGGCATGCAGGATTTTTTGGGTCGGGTCCGTATCGGATTTTCGTGTCGTGTCAAATATTGACACCCCTAGATCAAGTGTAATTCAAAATTCAATGTTGAGAATTTTATAATGAAAAAAAATATTATTTGTTATGCGTCACTAAAAACAAAACCCTTCTCTCAAATCAAACGATTTGGTGCATTTTGAAACAATGTTAATATTTATTATATCACTGTGTGCAATTTCCTAAGTAAAAACAAAACGAACAAATTTTAAAAAGGAACAATGTTAATATTTAAATTTTAAAAAGGAGCATAATCTTAAAATAATTTAAAAATGAGCAAACTAACTAAACCGTTAGGTGCAATCTATGCATTTGGCGTTTTATGAATACACCAAACGATTTGGTGCATTTTGAAAAAGCCAAATGGTTTGACACATTCTATCCAAATGATTTGATGCATTTTATAGAATGCACCAAATCATTGATTTGGTGTGTTCTAAACTGAGCAATTTCGCGCAAAACATCATTAGCATAGTAATTAGTATATAAAATTGCTTATTTATTTTATATTTTTTATTTCTAAAATATTATAAATTTACACATTCAAATTTTTTAAAAACTAAAAGCAAAACAATTTAAAAGTATATATATACATTAAATTGAATGTAAGTGTTAATTTATTTAGAAATTATTGATTACAAATTATTTATTATTTTAATATAATCAATGTCATATTATGAATTACTTTATTTGTCAACATTTGAATTTTTTCAAATAATGCTATCATTTATCTAATTTAAATTTTTTGGGTAATATTATATCATTGGATTTCAAAAATTACTAAAATTGTAAATATAATAAGAATAAGTAAATTTAAGAAGAACCAACATTTCAATAACAATAACAATATTACATTAAAAATTACATTCAGACAAACACGAAAACATAGATCTATAAAACTTAAAAACTTTGACGGTAACATACACAAACCACATTCGAAATTTACTTAACTAATATATCTAAGAAAGTTCTAAAAACCCTTCAATGATTATTAATCACCATGCGAGTGCGAGCTTGGACTTGGGATTGAGTTGAGCAGCAACTGAATTTTTGTTGAAACCAATGCAATACCCATTGTGAAGCTTGCTTGAACGTTAGCATTTTCAGGATCACGATACACAATGTCACATCCATGATGAATTCCAAGAAGCTAGTAACAACAATCAGGCCAGCTCTGCCAGCGTAAACCTTCATCGATATATTGTCTTTACTTAATCAAAGTGTAACCAATGTTAAGCTTTTCTCAAATTATACTTGATTGATTACATATTAGGTCAAATTATCATTAAATTAAATTAAAATGATTGATTAAATTTTATATTGAATATAAGTATATTTAAAGGAAGGAATAGTCCTAACATAAATTATTGGTGGAATAAAATATATTTATAGAAGAAATTTCATTATTTTTTTCCTTAAAATGTATTATAAGAACAATTTGAATTTTAATTTACTTTATTTACAATAACAATTTTATTATTACGATAGTTTAACTCCTTTTTTTTTTTTTGCAATTCAATTTATTTTATTTTTTGACATTTGGTTTATTCAAAAAAATTAAATATAAGACAAAGTATCTTATTTCAAACGATGTAATTTTATTTAACTTAGATATAAATATTTTTAATATTTAATTTACTAATTTTATTGATATTATTTAAATTTAAAATACTTTAATTGATATAATCTTTATTAATTTATAAACCTTAAAATATTATTATAATTGATATGATCCAATAATATTTATGTTGATATTAAAATTTATATAAGTTGTTAATAATAAATTTATATTTAAATTGACATATTTAATTAAATTAATTTTAAAATTATTTAACAATTTATAGTTGTAAAAAAATAATAATAACCATAGTATTAAAAATACCTTAATAAATCTAAAATTATATATTGATATATATGTAGTAGACTTAATTAAATTTTCATGTACATCTAGTGGATTAATAAATTGATACAAAAATTGGTAAAATAAATTGAAGATTATTTTATATCACTACAGAAAACAGCTTATTTCCGACAGAATTTCCGGCGGAAGTAAATTCGTCACAAATTTCCGGCGGATTTTCCGGCGGAGTTCCGGCGGATTTTTTTCAACGGATTTCCGACATAATTTTTGATTGGTTTTCCGACGAATTTTTCTCTAAGAAATTTCCGGCGGATTTTCCGGCGGATTTTCCGACGGAAATTAAAAATTAAATATTTTTATTTTAAAATATAACTTAAATTATTGAATGTAATAACTTAAATTATAATAAAAAATTTTATTATTTAATTATTTAATAACAATTAATTAAGTGATTTAAAATTATTTATATTGTTAAATTAAGTGAATTAATTTTAATTTTTTGTTAAATTAAATTAATGATTTTATAATTAATAGGATATAGGTTAAATAATATAAAAGTAACTAATATAACAGTTTTCGATTTCAGACTAGTTGGCAGAAGCTGTGCGTGAGAGAGGGGGTGGGCAGGTTCGCGGTTCACGCGGGCAGGCAGGTCAGGCGGTTCGGGCGGCTTTCACGGGCAGGCTTGTGTCCACGGGGAGAGACCACGGGTGGGGGCTGGGGCCTGTGGTCGTCCGCGGAGCAGTCGGAGCAGTGGCCTGTCTGATATAATTTTTTTTTTGTTGGCATTCCGGCGTATTAAAATTTCGACGGAAATATTTTTCCAGCGGAAATTCCGTCGGAAATCCGACGGAAATATATATATTAAATAGTTATTTATTTATTTTTTCATAATTTATCTTTATTAATTTCACATTTGAAAAATAAACTTTTATTATTAAAAAATTAATCAATTAATATATTAATCCTAATTAAAAAATATATTTTCCTAAAAATATTTTTGTAAAGGTAAAACTAAAAAGATAATAAAAGTAAAATATATGTATTTGAAACACATACTTTTTTACCTATCACTTTTCTTGCCAAAAATTAATCAAATAATTATTCTAAATAAAATTAATAGTTCGTCATACTAAAAAAATTATATATATACATTAAGTTTGTAATTATATAATTTACATATGAATATTAAAAATATTATTGATATATCATCAAAAAATTATCTTGATCGGGCATGAATCTCGAGGCAAAATAGAGTTGGAAACTTCCGAACTTAAAAAAGGGATCATCCGAACTCCAATTTCAACAAACTTATAGTCGAACTGAATGTCTCGAGAATACGAACCCAACGACATCAAATTCGACTCAATTCGAGCCCAAATGAGTCCAAATAAAGAGTCTGGAGCATTGTTGGTGGTTTCAATCCACAATTTGGATTATCAAACGGTTTTCAAACATGACGTGCTTATAGTCAAATCGAGCAGCTCGACGAGACGAATCCAACAAGCCCAAGATCGCAAAACTCAAATATCATTATGGCATTCAAATGACCATTAAACGATACGTGATCAAATGGATCAATATCGGCCGTCGTTTCAAACCACTCTAATTTTGATCTCGATCCTCCACATATTTACAAGCCATGCCACTATAAAAAATTGTAAATAGCCCCCACTCTTCTCATGAGAGAGGAGGAGAAGAAGAGAAGGAAGGGAGAAATTTGGGAGCTCTCTTGCAACCGACCATCGCTGGAGTTCCTGCCGACCACCGCCGATGTTCTTCCAAACCACTGACGAACTTCTACTAGTATTTCGACTGCCATCGGACTTCCACCAGTTCGCTGACCTCCGACGAACTTTTGCTAGTCCATCGACCGCCACCGGACTTCCACCAGTTCATTGACCTCCGACGGACTTTTACCAGTCTGTCGACCACCATCAGACTTCCACCCGTTCATTGACCTCCGGCGAACTTCTGCTAGTCTGTCGACTGCCACCGAACTTCCACCAGTTCGTTGACCTCTGCCGGACTTCCGCTCGTCTGTCGACCTCTGTCGGACTTCCGCTCGTCTGCCGACCGCTGCCAGAATTTCTCCCGTCCGCCGACCACCGCCAGACTTTTGCCAGTCCTCCTAACCACAGTCATCTGACTACGGTCATCCCGACCTCCATTGCATGCAACTACAATCTTCTGGACCTCCGTCGTCCGCATATTACGGTCCTCCCGACCTTCGTCGCCCGCCAACTACAGTCCTCCCGACCTTCGTCTCCTGACCTTTGTCGTCAGCCGACTGCGATCCTTCTGACCTCTGCCATCTACCAACAACGGTCGTTCCGACCTCCGTTACCCACCGACTATGATCCTTCTGACCTACGTCGCCATACAACAGTCCTTCTTACATATGTCACTTGCCGACTACGATTCTTCTGACCTATGTCGCTTGCCGACTATGATTTTGCCACCTTAAACAAACATGTCAACATTGATTCTTCCCACTTCTAATGTGTAATATACTATGTATGATGTATATTTGCTACATTAAGCCAAGACCTTCCCCTTAAGAAAGGGCCTCATTTGTAATGGACTGCAAACACTAATTGATTCATTCAATCTGGGTCAGGCCCGGTGGTTTTTCCCCTTTTTCAGGGGTTTCCACGTAAAAACTCTGATGTCTCTTATAAATGCTACTCCCTCTCATTTCATATGTTTGTATGCTTGATCTTCGTGCAATGCTAAGACATTAAATCTTTCAAAAATATAATTTTATTGTTTTATTAATCCGAATTTTAATCCTACCTAATACGAATCATGGATCATGTATACACTACCAAAATACTGTAGATTTCGCAGCACTTACTAGCAGCGGTCGGAAAACCGCTGCCATAGAAGGGTATAGGCAGCGGTTTTAACCGATGCTAATTCACTACTAAAAAGTTTAATATTTCGCATCGGTTTCTTGAAGCGGTTTTAAAACCGCCTCCAAAAATAAGTTTTCGCAGCGGTTTTAACCGGTGCGAATTGCACCAGTTTTAAATGCAAATAATTCGTAACTATTTACCCGGCCCGCACTAGTTGCCCTAATTCCCAGCGCGCGCAAAGTAAACTTCGCGATTCGTCCGATTCCGCTCGATCTTCTCCATCCTCTCTTCTCCTTCCTGCGCGCGACTCAAGGGAGCATTCGAGCGAGGGTTCGTCTCCGACCTCTTTCTCCTTCTTGCGCGGTATTCTCCTCACGCGACGACTCATCCGGTTGGCTTCATTGTGAGTCTCCTCTTCTTGTTCATCTTCTTCTTCTTCTCATTTATCTTCTACTTATTTTGTTGATTTAATCCCTAAAATAAAAAAGAATCAACATTCAACAAAATAAGAAAAAAATATTTTAAAAACTTGTAAGTTTGTTATTTCTATCATTTGGTTGGATGTAATCTGAACCTTGCTGTTGAATTAGACTCCATAAATCTTCTCAAAACTCCTATTAGGACTCATTTTTTGCTTGTAAATCGACATATTATGATTGCATTTTAAAGTGAAAAATGAAATCATTGAATGTTTGTAAATTTTGTAATTCAAATTAATCTATAATTATGTTGGATTAAGTGATAGAATCTGATTAACAGTGTTTTTTAAATCTGTTTTTGTAAGTGCTCTTATGTTTCTCACACAAAATAAGTAAAAATAATAATTTTTCTGAATGTATTATTTATGTGCAAACAATCAAATCAGCTTTTATGATCTGTGGTGTGATGTTTGGTGAGGAATTAGACATATAGCTGAATTAGTGGATTAGTTAATTTGTGCATTAGCTGTTGAGGAGGAAGGGGCCCATTGTTCCTAATCTCTCCTCTTCTTGTTTGTCTTCTTCTTCTTCTCATTTATCTAAATATCATTCTTTTTGCATAGGAGAAGGTTTTCTTAGCAACTATTGATAAGAGGTGTGAATCATTATATCATGCAATGCCGAATTTGCCAACTAGTTATGACTCAAGGATAAAAAATGGGGCTATATATACATAAATATGTGGTTATTTATATTGGATGCATGAATTTTGGAATACCAAGATGAATGCATATGAGATTTTTTTTGTTATTATTCTTCCCAGGAGTCACGCTGCAATTGTGTTTTCGGTGGACATTCGGGGTACGTTTTTTAAAAAAAAAAAGCTGGAACTTTGTGGCGGTTTTAACCGCTGGTACGTTTTAAAAAAAAAAACTAGAACGTTGTGGCGGTTATAACCGCTGGTATGTTTAAAAAAAAAAAAAAACTGGACCTTTGTGGCGGTTTTAACCGCTGCAAAGCTCCAGATGTGCACCGGTTAAAACCGCCACAACGTTCCAGATATCGTTTTTTAACCAGCACTATTCTGTAATGTTGTCGCGGTTTTAACCGCTGGTATGTTTAAAAAAAAAAAACTGGAACTTTGTGGCGGTTTGAACCGCTGCAAAGCTCCAGATTTGCACCGGTTAAAACCGCCACAACGTTCCAGATATCGTTTTTTAACCATCACTATTCTAGAGCATTGCAGCGGTTAAAACCGCTGCTACAGTCGGCATGTCTACCCCGCCGGTTCTTAAACCGCTGCGGAATGTCATTGCAGCGTATTGCAATTGCAGCGGATATGTAGCGGTTTAGAACCGCTGCAAGAAAAATAGTAGGGGTTAAAACCGCTGGTATAGGTCCAAAATAGTGCTGCAGTAGCCCCATTTTCTGGTAGTGATAATACAACAGAAGAAATGGCAACTTCAAAGAATGAATATTAATCCATGATTTATACTTTCACCCAGAATAAGTATTTAACTAATTTAAAAGTAGAAATCTAAAAAAAAAAAAAAAAAAATCTTTAACTAAAATATGCAACTACTTACACTACCCTATATAATAATTGTTCAAACATAAAAAACATTACCTGAGAATAGCAACTAAAATAATTTTATGTAAACTGAGAAAGCCTCACATGCTAAGTAACTAATTACGGCTTCAAATCAAACTCAAACTTAAGTCTTACTCACCTCATAAATTTCACTCCTCAAGCATAGAATTGATCAGCAAGCCTCGTCCGTTATAATCTGGAGAAGAAATCAAACATATATAAGCAACTCAAATGGAACGTATAAAACACAGCCAGCTATAAAACGAGCCCTCAATTCCTTTATTCTCGCACCGATTTCTCATTTTTTCCTTTCACCTACGCGAAACGCAGATCTGGCCGATGCTTTGCATAAAATTTTGCTCAGTTTAGAATACACCAATTCATTTGGTATACCAAATCATTTGATGTTATCAGAATGCACAAAATCGTCTTGTGCATTCTATAGAATGCACCAAACAGTTTAGTGCATTTTATAGAATGCACCAAACGATTTGGTGTATTCAAAAAACACCAAATGATTTGGTGCATTTTATAGAGTGCACCAACGGTTTAGTTTGTTTGCTCCTTTTTAAAATTTAAATACTAACATTGTTCCTTTTAAAATTTTGTTCAAACAAAACCCTCAAATCAAGTAAGATTATTGAATGAACATAAATATACAAATTAAAATTATGTCTTTTTTAGGATAGCTATTCAAAATTTTAATTTCAACAAATTTATTATTGAATGAACATCTCAATAAGTTGAAATTAAAACGATACCAAAAATATTTTGATTCCAATCTAAATGGAACTAAATCAAAAACTCTAAATTATATATTTAAAAACTTTAAAAAATTATTTGAGAGATTAAACGGTCTTTAAATCTTATAATATTATAAAAGAAATGAGTATCGTATATCTCCAAAAAGTCTAATAGAGTGTTATAAATTTAATCATTATAGATTGTCTAATAGAGTGTTATAAATTTTAAGTTAAAAATGATCATAATATCCCTCTCTAGAGCTATGTCTGTCACTTAATTAATATCACCGAAAATTTTATTTATAAAAGATTTATGAGAGATTCCATACATTACATACTCAAAATTATTATATTTACATATTTAACACATGAACTTTTCATTTGTATAGTTAACCGTTTTGACGAAATCATTGCCAAAAAGTCGAGATCGTATATCTTCAAAAAGTCACAATAGGTGCAATAGCGAAGGGGGAGGAAGTTGTGATGGGTCATCGGCAAGGAACTAGGAGCTGCTATAGAGCAGTGCTGAAGGGCAAGGAATTTGCAACAACAGTAAAGGGTGAGTCAGGCTTCGTTTAGGACGGTTTTATTACTGATTCTTAAAATAGTATTATAGTGCAAAAATTTTAAAGCAGTAAGAAAGTCGTAAGCTTTATCGGGACAGGATCTCATTGAGAAACGGACTAGAGGCATGTGCACTGACAAAAGATGAGAGACTGGCTGTGTGTGAGCTACAAGAAGTTCATTGACGGGATGAGGTGAGTATAACAGTGGTGGTGGTTAGGGTAATTAACTAATGCTGTTATTACTCATATTTACTTCTATCTAATTCTCTTGTACCGGCCGTAGTGCATGGTACATGCATACACCAGCAGGGATATAAATATGGTGAAAGCATAGGATTCTTTTGTAGCTGGAAGCGAAACTAGCTCGAACACATTGGAGTGGGTGATGGCAGATTTGCTTTGGAGGCTAGAAATGATGACGAGAGCACAGGAAGAGATCACAGCTGTCATCGGGCTCTAGAGACAAATCTAATTGTCACATGTCTTGAAATTCCCATTCTTCCAAGCGGTCATGAAGGAGAAACTCCGGCTTATTCAACAGATTCTACTTCTGCTGCCTCATAAAGCAGAGGCGTGCCAGTGTATTCATACTTCTAAATAATAGACAGGTGTTGGTGAATGTGCTGTGGGTGGGACATAGGGTATCAATATTTGACAGGATCCGAAAATACTACTCAAATCCTATCCGAAAAATTCAGGTTCGGGTCAACCCAATAAGAAAACGGGTCCGGTTCAGATTCTATTTTTTGACATGTTTATAGTTCGTGTCTGGTTCAGGTCAACCTAGCAACCTAGGTTTGACCCGAATTGACCCTCCAAATTGGTCTACTATCACACGGTCACATCTAGTCGCCGAATGCCGCTCATGTAACGCCCGCAATCCGCACGCCCAATGCTATTGTTGCCGCCGACTAGCTCGCACGCCGCACATGTGCCTAGCCCAGACCGCTACCGCCGACTTGCGACTGTCGCACACGTCAAGGGCGGCCCCACTAAATTTCCTTAATCAATTGCAGATTTTAAAAGTCATTAGTGACGGCAATAAAGAGACATCGTGTGAACCTAGGATAATTAATTAACATAAGAATTTCAGTTAGGGTATACCGACACATGTCATCTTGTTTTAATTAATATCTATAAATTGAAATGGTATAAGGCCATGTGGGCATAACTTTCCTCCCAAGGCTTATAAAATCTCTATATCTCTCTCTCAACCTTACACATTCCTATCGTCTTCAAAATAACAGAATAATGGATGCGCTAACTCCATATCTTCTTTGGTCGGCCTTCTTCGCAGCTCTCACCATACTTTTTCTAAGACGTCGATCATCGAAGGATTTACCACTTCCTCCCGGGCCAAGGCCGCTCCCGGTGTTGGGCAACCTTCTCGAGCTAGGCCAAAATCCCCACCGCTCCTTGGCCCGTCTTGCCCGAATTCATGGACCAGTCATGTCTCTCAAAATTGGCAGCATCCACACAATCGTCATCTCCTCACCAAGCTCCGCAAAAGAAGTCCTTAAAACAAAAGAGCACTTCATCTCCGGCCGACAAGTCCCCGATGTTGTCCAATCCCTCCGCCACCATGAGGTCTCGATGGTATGGTCGTCTCCAAACCAATCATGGAGGTATCTCCGCACTCTTGTCAAGACCCATCTTTTCAACACTCAGTCTCTCGATGCAACCCAACCGCTTCGCCGGCAAAAGATTCATGAACTTGTCGCATACATAAGGGGGAAGAATGGCGAGGCCGTGCACATTGCGCTGGCGGCGTTCTCCACTGTGCTCAATCTAATATCAACCACCTTCTTATCTATTGATATGATAGATTTAAAATCTGAATCCGCACAAGAGTTAAAGGATTTGATCTGGGGGTTAATGGAAGAGGCCGGAAAACCGAACCTCTCCGACTTCTTCCCTTACTTGGCTCCAATGGATCTTCAAGGCCGAAGACGCCGCTCTGCAGTTTACTATAATAAGTTATATGATTTTTTGGATAAAATGGTAGAAAATCGATTGACAACCACGGCCGAAGAAGGTAGAAGAACTAATCCAGATATTTTGGATGTTCTTCTTCATCTAAGTCAAGAAGATAACTCCAAGCTTAGCAGGCGAATGATAAAATGCTTGCTTTTGGTAATTAATCACATTATTTGATTATTTCCAATAGAACCTCATATATTTGTTTGCAGTTCTTCAGTCAGCCCAACCGATAGGCATTTTTGTCACTATTTGATCGTGGGTGAACAGTTCGCTTTCAATATTGACGTCGCACTGTTCACTAGCTATTTATTTTTTTAATTCGAAAATTAATTATTAGTTTTAAATATTCAAGTTTAAAAAAATTTTATTAATAATTAAAAAATAATAAATTAGAAATATCTTACTTTTTAGAAATTTAAATATTTTTTTACATAATTAAATACTTAGTTTCCCTTGTATTGTTCTAGTTTCTATTTATATGTTCTAATATAACTTTCATTTTATTAACTAAATATTTGTTTATTTATGGCATATTAATGTTTCAAATTATTTTATGAACCAAAAAATATTTTTTTTAATAATTATAATACATTTAATTCAAATTTTTGATAAATAAAATTCATGTTAAAAAATATCTAAAATGAAGTATGAGAAAGAATATATTAGAAATAATTTTTTTTTTTTTTGTATTGGAAAATGAAATTCCGTTTGAGATAAATTATTGCATTTTGATGTATTACTCTATTTTGGAGTGAAAAATGAATTTTTTGGTTTGAGATGGCCTTAATAATTTCCTAATTTTGACTATTTGCTAAAAGTATATATATATTTTTTTCAATTAGGATTCTTTTGTCGCTGGGGGCGAAACGACCTCGACAACATTGGAATGGGCGATGGCAGAATTGCTTCGCAGGCCAGAATTGCTGAAGAAAGCTCAGGAAGAGATCACATCCGTCATCGGATTCGAGAGAGAAATTGAAGAGTCGGATATCTCAAAGCTACCGTTTTTCCAAGCAGTTTTGAAAGAGACCCTCCGTCTTCATCCGCCAGCTCCGCTTCTGCTACCTCACAAGGTAGATGTGAGGACGGAGATAAATGGCTACCTAGTGCCGAAGAACAGTCAGGTGCTTGTGAACGTATGGGCCATAAGTCGGGACGAAAGAGTTTGGGAGAACCCGAATTGCTTTGTGCCAGAGAGGTTTATGGGAGAAAGAGAGATTGATTTTCGTGGGCAACACTTTGAGTTCATACCATTTGGTTCTGGCCGAAGAATCTGTCCTGGATTATCATTTGGTGTTCGGATGGTTCAGCTCATGCTGGCCTCGCTCATTCAATCCTTTGAATGGAGTTTGGCTGATGGAATTCTGCCTGAGAATATGGATCTCAAGGAGAAATTTGGCATTACGCTTAGCTTGGCTTCTCCACTCAAAGCCTTGGCTACTCCTACAAGATAAATTTGAATACAAGATCGATGTTACAGTTCAATTAATCTTGGCTTTCCATTTCAGAGCTTCTAAAATATAGTTTCTCTCATCGATTGTATCAGTACTATACTTCCATCACTATACTTGTATCCTGGCTAGGGGGCTGTGTGGTTGGAATACAAAGGGGTGTAAAGTATTTCAAATGTAAATGTTTTGAAATATTATATGTTTGATTGGAATACAAAATGGAGTAAATTAAAGCAATTTTGGTCTTGGCTAAGGGGCTGTTTTGTTGGAATACAAAGGGGTGTAGAGTATTTCAAATGCATAGGTTTTGAAATTATGTTTGGTTGGAATATAAAGTGGAGCAAAATAAAGAAAATTAAATATAGCGTAAAACATTTTAGTTCATATTTGAAGTAAATTAAACTCGTCCAGTTTGGAGCGAAAATCATTTACAACACAAGTAAGCTCGTTTGATTGCCTTTCACCACCACCGCCGCTCACTGGCCTAACAACCGCAAACCACCACCACCGCCAGTTGCCCCATCGCAGGACACCATCGCCATCGCTGCTGGCTATTGACCACCATCATCGTCGGCCAACACCACCACCTACCGCCCGCCACTTCCACCACTACCATCTCTCCTGCTGACCACCACCTTTTTCGGACTTTACGCTACATTCAATATTTCAAAACAAACAAAAAATTCATTACTTTGCGTTTACTTTATCTTCATCTAAATAATTACAAAATATTTCTTTTACAGTACATTCCTTTTATGTTATTTCTTTTGCAATGCATTTATTTTTTAGACAACCAAACAACCCATAAGTGAAGCGAGTTCGATCTCCAACAAAAAATCCCGCTCATTAATGGCCTCTATTAAGTGTTCTGATCTACAACTGAAGCTCGCATTCCCGCGAGTTCTAAACCTCGCACGCCTGCGTTTATTGATGTTCGCCCCTTGATCCACAAGTTTGTGCCTTCTGCATTGCCTGCTCCTGCATGCTTGCAGCCCATGCATTTACTCCTGTGTGACATGCTCGCGCTCTAGCATCGAACACATTCCATCTTTCCAGTCTTCCCTGAACACTCGTGCACTTCGCCTATGACTTCATACAAGCCACTTGTTTGATCCTGAGGTTCTTGATCTACTACTCTGACACATCAAATCCACTTGTAGGTTTGCCTGCATTCAAACCAGGAAGCTCCGCCTAAACCAGTGACTTTCGATTACGCAAAACCCCTTCATGTATGTGTTCCAGCAGCCCAATTCGACGGACATGAATGTCAGCCCTTGTAATCCCGACACTGGCCCACCTGACTGCTCCAATTACAGACCACGATCGCGTGTACACGACTCTTCCACGAATGCCTGTCACATCTATGAATTCCTTCACCCAGCTAGCCTGTGCAATCGTCTGCATGCCTCCAGCATGATCAACCCAACTTCCTCGGCTACGAAGCTCGCATCCAGACTGCCTAGACTCCTTTGTGCGAATCAGATTGAGCCCATGCACAATCGCCTAACACGAGTTCTCCCTGTGTTGTCCAGCATTCTGTGCCTACCGCATGACCCTGCTTTGGATCGCAACGCAATAATAGTGTCTCCTGTGCCTCTCGCGTTGTGAGCCCAACTCTTGTGAAGTACCTGCCCCCCTATTACTCGCACGTGCTCCCTTGACCGCACAATGTTGGCTCATACATTTCTTCCTGATCATCCACGTGACCCACACGGCAAGAACCTTCTCATGCACAAAAACAGACCGTCTCGCTCTCCATCATGCGCTCGGCTCCTAGTGTGCCCCGACGGCTGCCCGCACTCTTCCCAAGTCTAGCCTTCCTCAAGAGAAACCACACATCTCGCACCTTATCAGCCTCACCTTCGATGTTCGATCCATGCAACACTCCCACAAGTCTACCTCCTACACAACGCCTCATGTGCTTATGCCCCGTGGCCTTCAGCTAGACTTACCACATACTATTCAAATCATGTACCATGGCCGACGGAACGTTTGAGCCGTGCGACCACCTTCCTCTTTCTTGATTAGGAGAATGCCTTCTTTCTTCCTCAATGAGACTCCAGTACCACTTGTTAGAACTAGAATAAGGAAGAAGAGGCATGAAATCGATTTCCTTTTATTACTTGGGCTAATACAAGAGGGGGCACCTTTACACCACACCACAAACGCCCTATTTATATGCATTTTCAAGTAGTGAGGTGTCTTGTGGATCAGCCTATTCTAAAATTGGACTAATACATAACATTGTAGTTAGGAGTTTCTATGATCCAATTAATTAAATGGTATATTTTTGTCCACTACTATTTGCTACCGATCGACTTCTTGTGTCGGTAATAAGTGAATTTTTGGTCCTATGTACATGACTTTTTTTTGTTTTAGTTTATTGAGATTTTTCCCTCAACATTTCCTTTAAAAAATAAAATATTAATGTTAAAAAAAGAATGAATTACTATTAATTATTATGGTAAATTAAATTAATTATTTTCACAATTCCCTCATCATTGAATTGTAAAATGCTCGTTGAACCGATAAAAGAGGAAGATGCCAAAGGATTTGGTGTTGTCATATGAAAACGCCAAAAAATTTGGAAAGTTTTTGGCGTTTTCTTAAAAATAAGAAGACATGATTCTGCCAAATGTTTTAGCGAATATGCTCATTTCTAAATTTTATCTTAATCACATTCCTTCTCCTAATTTAGGATTAATGTACGCTCCTTTTAAAAAAAAATCTATTTTTTAAGGTTGTTTGGTTTGCTAAAAAATAAATGAATGATAAGGTATCATATAATACAATATAAAAAGAATGTAATACATTTAAACTATTTAGATAAGTGCAAAATAAATTTAGATAATATCTATTATTTTGTATTTAATTTGTTTAAAATGAATGTACAATAAAGCTCAATTATGGTGGTGGAATTACTGCCGATCAAGGACCGGGACCGCGACCGCTAGCTCTAGGGCCAACGAAAATGACCGGTGGCATGTGGTGACAGACAGTGGCTAGCCATGGCTGACAACTAGCAATAATAACAAAATCAGCTTATAGTGAAAAATGAAGTCTACTAAAAACGAAAGTTGCGCCTAAGATTTCGTTTGAGACAACTTTTTTTTTCCTTTATAAAGAAGCTTTCTAATATAAATTTTTTGAATTAAAAATTTTGTATAAAAAATCATTTTGAAAAGTAATAAAAAAAATTATGGAAAAAGAAACCTAGGTCTCAACCATAAATCATAAATTTTAAATTCATATAAAATTTCATAAAAAAAGATGCAGTCGCACTCATGACAGTGCATCTGTATAATAATACAATAACACAATGATTTATTATTAAAAAAAATTATTTCTTAAGATCATAAAACCAAATCAGAAGCTTTATAATTTATCATCCTTCAACTAAAAAAAATGATTTAAAAAAAAAATATATGTGGCTATAGTCCCACATCCAATAGGGCCAAACGCAGCATCAAGTGGTAAGAAAACAATAAAAACAATTAATGAATATCAACAAATTTCATAAACTTGAGAGTAATAGAAAATAGGGATTAAAATTTGTCGGCTATGACGAACTTGTATGCATCTTTCATCTTCCTTCCAAGGCCACAAAATCTTTATCAATAGAAATGCATGAGATTAGAAAATATATTAAAATATACTCACAACATTGACCAAAACTTACCTATGAGAAAATAATTAGGTTTAGCTAATCTTATGTAATTAAGGCTTCGTTTGGGACGGCTTTTATACTGCTTTCTAAAATGGAGTTTTAGTACAAATTTTTTTATTTTTGTACTAAAACGGAGTTTTAGTACAAAATTTTTTAATTTTATACTAAAACTCCGTTTTAGAAAGCAGTAAAAAAGCCATCCCAAACGAAGCCTAAGGCTTCATTTGAGAGTTTTTTTTTTTTTAATATTTTCCAAATTAATTTTCACTACAAAATTTTTTAAAACAAAAAAAAATTATACAAAAAAATTATTTTAAAAATAATAAGAAAGTTCTATCTCATAGGATGCAGCCTAATAGATCAATTCAAAATTATGCAGCCTTGTTAAAGCTGAACAAGGCATCCACTGTTGCTTAGCTTGGTTGGTGGGCGGGTACTGACGCAGGAGCGTCCATTTAAATAAATTGTATTTTCTTGTTAGTGATTAGTGTAGCTCTATTTCTTGTGTAGCTTACTATGTAACTACTTGAAGTCTATAAATAGATAGTCTTTGCTTGTAAGAGAGATAGAATTGAGATGAATAATATTTGAGTAGTTTTTACTCTGCTTTTGGGTTTTTGTATCCTGAAGGATTACAGGTGGTGATCCCTCTCTTCCAAGGAGTTCTTGGAGTTATCCGGCGACCGCCACCGGATCGTCGACGTGGATTCGTCGAGCCCCTACCTGGCCGGTGTCATTTGGTATCAGAGCCGGTTGGAGCAACCGGTGTTCAAACAGAGATTTCTCTGTTGTTCGTGAAGGACGTCACTGCTCCAAGTCCAGGATCAGCGTCATTTGGTTGTTTTTTATTCTGTTCAGAGGTGGTCGACGACCTCATTTGTTGATTTCTTCCCATAAGAGGCAAGGCTTCATCCAGCCTTTGCTCGTGTGCGCTGTCAACTGGAGGTGTCATTTGGTTTTGCGGTGAGCAGGCCGGGTCTTGCGGCTTCTTGATTGGGAGGAATAACGGAGCCGGAGCTTTTGTGTGAGAGAGAACAAGGAATAACGTCACCTTCTTTTGTTCTTGTGTGCATGCCGGAGAGAATTTTGGCTTGAGTTTGGTTTAGAGAGTGAAGTCTCTCACGTTCTATATCTTGATTCTTTTCAAGTGGTGGTCTCCCAGCATTGTTCTTGGATCAGCCAACCGTCTTCAGGCGCGAAACGTCTTCAGGCCGCCACCGGACTCACATCTTCAGGCGCTAGTTTTACAGTCTAACGAACGTCTCCCACCGCAGGAGTTTCGCATCTGTTTTGACTGTCTTGAATAGATTCTTAAAGATTAGAAGCAAGATGCCTCTCCGACGAACGTTGCAACAAGCTGAAATAGAAGATCTTCATCAAGAAATTATAATTCTCAAGCGACGCATGTCAAAGCTCGAACAGAGGAAAGGCTTGAGGCTCCTTGCCAGAGACTTTATTTGTACCCAGCCACAGGATTATCAGATCCCTTCTAATTTCTGCAATGACGTGTTTGAAGGATCAAACCATATGTCTTTCTCTGCCCCGTTGATCGAGTCCAGTTTCGATCGGTTTGAAGATTCGTTGCTGAAATCATCGTCTTTGTCCTTTTATGACGAGCCAGTGTACGACGAATATGATGACGACACATTCGTAGAAGTTATTGATTCTGACCAACCCGTATATGATGATGACAATAACAAGGTGGATGCACCACCGGAGTCGGTCATTCTTGATAAGACAACAAATATTCTCACCATTATTGATAGTGAAATGGGTATGATCAAATTTGACCACGACAACCACCTTGATACCTTTACACTTTCCGACACAAAGTTCAAGAAAGCGCTCACGGTGAATGTTAATATTTGTATGGTTGATAAGTTTTGTGCCGGGTTTAATTCAGACCTTGAAAAGCGCCATTTGAAAGAGCTAATTAAGGAATTTTCTAATTATAAGAATGAGAAAGAAAGGAGAAAGAACAAAATCATTAAATTCATCAACAACTTTCATCGACTCCAGTCTCTCCTCGACGAGGTGAATGACACTGGGTGGAAATATCCAGACCGATTTAGCCAACCAAACCCACCTCCTTATGGTGGCCAACCGGATCTCTTTCTACGAGCTCAAAGTTCCCTCCTACTCTGGTAGAATGACGCAGGAGCGTCCATTTAAATAAATTGTATTTTCTTGTTAGTGATTGGTGTAGCTCTATTTCTTGTGTAGCCTACTATGTGACTACTTGAAGTCTATAAATAGGTAGTCTTTGCTTGTAAGAGAGATAGAATTGAGATGAATAATATTTGAGTAGTTTTTACTCTGCTTTTGGGTTTCTGTATCCTGAAGGATTTCAGGTGGTGATCCCTCTCTTCCAAGGAGTTCTTGGAGTTATCCGGCGACCGCCACCGGATCGTCGACGTGGATTCGTCGAGCCCCTACCTGGCCGGTGTCAGGTACGGTCGGTACCCGGGAACCTCTAACTCATGCTCGATTCCCCTTGAGCGACAGCGCCTCTTAAGTAGGGCTCAATCAAGTGCAGGCTAGGAAATTTATGGGATGGGTGCCTCTTCAAGGTCAGCTAAAAATTAATCACACCGCCAAACGCCTTTTCCAAGTCTGCAATCCATTACAACAAAAAAAATAAATAAAAGGATATAATAGTGGACCCAATGCTTAAGCCATGAACGATTGAGAAACCGAGTAGAAGAGGGATATAATAGAAACTCTAACCGCATTATAAGCTTCCAATATACGATTTTAAGTACAGCAGCTTCCTTCATTTTGCTACAAATGAATGTTGGCATCAAATCTCCTTTTATTTCTTCTTTCTAAATATGATATAGGAGCAACAAATAATTAAATGAAAAAACTTAGGTATAGCTAAAATATATTGCATCAATTATAGCAAGTTCGGTCGCATAAGGAAACAATTTTATCAAGGAAGGCGGGCACTGAGAATAGTGAAGAAGAAATCACATTCGAAAAACAAATGCACAAATGTTTCAGGTGAAGCAAGTTCAACAGCACAATGTGCAAATAACTGCGTAATATGTTTTAATAAACTTGAGCTTCTTGAAAGCATTATGCCTCATCGCAAGTGATTCGTCTCAAAAATCTCCCCTTGAGGAGATAAGTTGAATGTAAGAATATAAGTCATTTTCATTATTTTGATGCCAATTTCATTTGAAAGACAATAAATCATATCAATATTATTCTTATTGATCCTAAGGATGAACATTCAATCCAACAAAATAGATGTTAGTGAGATAGTTGCCTACAATGTGGTATATTTAGGTCACAAATTTAAAATACAACAATGTTTGCAGCTAGGTCAATCATAGGCAACATTTTTCGACAAAAAAATTCAAATAAAGACTAAAATACATCAATAAGAATAGGATTTTTGTTGATTTACTTTAAAGGTTTTAGTTCTATAATATTTTTCTAGATAATTTATGGAGAATGTTTCCTCTTCGGTCATGATTGTGATGCCTTTTTTATGGCCGAGATATATAATATCAATAGTAGCACAACCGAGTAACATAAAACAATTATGATTATGTTGTCTACCACCACTTAAAAATCAAAAGTTCTTATTTACATTTATGATGGATTTGTTTACTGTAAAAATAACATGACACATGTCGTATATGATAATAGTGAATGTATCTCTTATCATCATGTGAAAGAATAATGATTATCTTCTCCAATCCATGGCTATCTTGCTTGCTACAACAACCAAGTCGAACATGTTGCATACGCTGATTGTATCACCCACCTCCACTTGAAAACTATACAATGTTCAACTCTCACACATGATCTTCTCACTCATCATAATAATGACATCAAATGCACCTCATAAGGTGGTTTAACATCATCAACGCTCATCCCAATATCCTCAAATCAAATCATTTATAAAAAGGTGGGTTCTAAACACATTTAAATACTACAAAATTATGCATCCATTATTCTTTTATATGGACAAATGCAATCACTATTAGTGAACTTTGCACTAACAATGGGCGAATGTTACACAGGATCAAATAGAATCGGCCCAGCCAGCTCGTTGGTCGGCTCAACACACATACAGAAGGCGAAACCAGTCTGCCTCCTCACATCTGTTCCGCCAAACAGATGGGGCCCACCCAATCTAATTGAATTCAAATGGAATAGAGGGGAGCGGCTTGGCTATTGGGAGGGAAATTAGATTAGAAAAGTTTGGGTATTAAAGTGCATGAGATAATTAGGGAGGATTATGTTTTGTTTGATTGCAAATTAGGATTTCTTGGCATTTGGGCTCTAGACTCTCTTGTCTAGAGATTTGGGAGAGACGATTCTCCTCTCAAATTGAGGATCAATTGTATCTTGTTTTGTGTTTGCTTGGCTTTGTTTCTCTTATTGAAATCCATCGTTTTGGGGCTAATTTCGCCCAGATTTTGCATTAATCTCGCTGTTTTCACCAATTGGAGATATATTCGCTTGCTAACTCAAGTATTACCCTTAGGGTTACTTGCGAACTCAAGTATTTCCTATTAGCGAACAAAGTTAATTTTAGCATACGGCATATTTCGTAGCCATAGTAATAGAAAATGTAAAATTTGTTAAAATTGAACCAACTTTTTTCTACCATATCAATCAACTTAAATTCATCATGAAATCATACTAGAAATATACCTCATTCAACAATGTGATTGAGTTATAATTTTAAGTAACATGTGATTTTTATGAAGTTTTTCTAGTGAGCAAAAGATAGAATTTTAAAGAACAACTCTCGCAGAAAAGCAAAAAAAAAAAGACTTACAAGATAATGCATTTGGATGCTAATTAGTTTCATTGATAAAAATTTGTAAAAAAATGTTACCAATATTATTAAATTGAGTTCATCTAAAATCAAATTAATGTTTTAACATTTAAACTTTTCCAAGAAAAGAAATGTGTACCTTTATAAATTCATTTCATTACAATCCCAAATGTCTTTCAAGTTCAAGTCTTTTATCAGTATCATAGGCTGAGAAGCATCAATCATATGCTTACTATCTACTGTATGTCCTAACCTGTCATGAAAAAATTGCCCATGATCAATTTCAATGTCCCTAAAAAAATTACTAATACAGGTATGTTGAATCTAAATTTATCAATGGACAATACTTATAAGATTGGCTATGAAATATACAGAAAGAGAACTAGCAAGAGGCAGAGGGAGAATTCTATTTTATACTCAAATCTTACTTGCAACATAGCGAAGCATAATGATCAATGAAAAACTATTAACAATATTGAATAGAATTCAATTCCCATAAAAGCATCCTGCAATATCTAAAAATACTCTATTTTTAGGTTCTTTTGTAGAAGCTCAAAGAGAAATTTCTTGATGGTTATTTTCATCTTCTTCTACATTCACAATAAGTTCATTCATTAATCCCAAAGTTCTTCTATCACAAGAAAAAATGACTTCTAATCTATGATGCACAGACACGGACACGGCGACACTGATATGACACGACACAGACACGGGATACGTCAGTTATTGAAAATATAGGACACGGACACGGGTTGGACATGATATTATAGTTTTTATATTTTAAAAATAGTGTATAAAATTTAAATAAGTATAATTTTAAAAATAATTTAAAAATAATAAGTCATTTAATTAGACTTTGTGCTAAAATGATTAGTATTAGGATGTCGAGAGTCAGGCATTGATGTCGTTTATCAGTCACCGAGAGAGGAGATGAAAATACCTTCACTGACAAAAAGAAATGAAAATGTGAATATTCGATGATTGGGTATTAAGTGCGGACGTTGATTTGGTGTTGTGGATAGAAAATAAGAAATTTAGTATAAATCCTGCCAAATACAAGAAATTATATTTAAAAAAATTCATAAAATATTTAAGATACGTGTGTCGGACATGCGTGTCCAATTTGTATTTAATATTTTTTAATCGGACACGTTTTCGGCGTGTCCAACATGTGTCAGAGGAATGTCGGACGAGTGTCATGTTGGATACGGTGTAGGACACTGTACGCCTCTTTGAGGAGAAGTATTGGTGCATCATAGCTTCTAATACATGAACCACCTTATTGGGAACCAAAATAATAGCTATCCTCAATCATTTTCGTCATATTTCTTTCAGCTATTTCTTTTAAGGTGGCATACTTCTTTAAACATACAACATATTCTTTTTTTTTTACTTCGTCTGATACATTCTCACATACTCCAGCATTTATATGTGTGAAAGTCATCTTTCAATCTCTTAACATCCCTAGAAACTCGCTTGTTACAAAATTTAAATTTCAAGTAAACAAATATCTTATTTGCATGTCCCCCCTAGTTCAACTTGAGTGTCATATTTATAAATAAAATCTTTTCGTCTTGTGCTATCACTCATTGTAATAAGCAAAAAAGAAAAAAAAAAAGGGAGAAACACTCAATAAAATAAATAATAAATTTAATAGTAAATTACTTAAATAATAGTTTTAGAATACATAAATCCACGCTAGAATGTCATGACAAAATTAACCATTGAGTCAACGACATATCCATCACTTGTTACCTTAGCAACACTGCTGCAACTGCATTCCATGAACCAGACGGTACAAAAGTGGGATATAAATAATTTTTTTTGGGACATTTAGGCCATTTAAGGCAAACTCACACACACAACGCATACACAAAGACTCAAATCCAAGACCTCTTAGTTGGAAGCCTAAGCTCTCAACCAACAGGCCAAGATGAGCCGTGTGGATATAAATAATAACCATTGAATCATACTTGTTACTATGATTGTCTGAGCCAATAAAAAACCTATGATTCATGATTGTCTGCAACCCACCACTGATGATTAGCATGATTGGTGGGCGAGTATGGTTGGGAATCCTCTAATCTATATCATGATTCTTCTCGAACGGCAACGCCTCTTATTTGGTGTCCCAATAAATGTGAGCCAGGAGGTTATTTAGGAGTGGGTGCCTCTTCTAGGTCAGCCGAGGGATTAGTTACACCGCCAAGCGTCTCAGAAGTTGAGGTGGCAGCGTGTAGATTCCACGTTTCAAAAAAAAATTGATTGTCTGCAGAAGCCTCCCCAAATGTCACCATTGCCTCTACCATGTGATGGCGCTCGCTTTCCAAGTGATCTTCTTGCATCACTGTTGGTTTCAATACTTAAATCTACTTAGCCATGCCTCTTAACCATAAAATTAAACAAATAATAATATGATAACCAACCCTAAACCCTAAACAAAAATCAAACAATAAAACATTGAAATGAAAATTACTTTATTGCTCAACCATAAGAAAATTTCTTTCTACAAATGCTTCAGTAGACCTTGATCTTTCTACCCTTGAAGGTAAATCCCTCCCACTTCAACACTCAAAATTTCTTTTTGCAGAAATTTCACGATGAATGCAAACAGAATGGACAGCAGAAATTTGGCTTCTAGTCAATTTATCCCATCCACAATACTTCATTCGAGAACTTTGATGTGGCCCATCCTAATCTAGCAGACTACCACAACACACGCCAGCTGCTTCTAACGAACCAACAGCCTCCACTACTGCCTAGTATCCTTGTTTTATAGCATATGCCGAGTACGACTTTATCTCTCTATTAGCAATTATCTCTAATATAGCAGGGAGCATATAAAAGACTCCAAAAGAAGGTACCAGAGTTTTTAGTTTTTGCTGAATACAAATTCCTAGAAAGGATTTCTACTATCTTCTCTCTGAATTCTACTTCCCTGCTATTTTCTCCTCTTCTCCTATTATCCTGCTTGTGTTCTCTGATTTCCTATTTCTTTCTCTGCAGGTACTCTCGGTTCCACACCACATTGGTATCAGAGCTCGGTTGCAAGCATCAATGGCGGAAGGAAATAAGCTTTTCACTCTCGATGACGATCAGAGCTTGGAAGCCCTGTGGAATGCTCAAACAAGTATCACACGACAAATGGAGGTATGCACTAATGAGTTCTTTCGGTTTTCCACGGAAATGTGTTGAAAAAAAATAGGGCATTGCCGGCAGGAGTCCGACCAGTGACACCAACGACCGTGCCGGCCCCTCGACAGCAACACCACCGACGCCCTGCTACAGCAATTCCAATCGCGTCTGACTTCGAGCATGAAACAGAGTTACAGACTTCGGAAGCATCCGATTTAGGAGACGAAGAGAGGGCAAATTACTATGACCCTCCACGACGACACCCGATGCCACACCAGCAGCAAGGTGAATTCCACATAAAACTCGATATTCCCTTCTTTGAGGGTCGGCTGAATATAGAGGATTACCTGGACTGGGAAAGAGTGGTTGAAGCGTTCTTTGATTATATGGAGATAGCTCCGGAAAAACAAGTTAAGTACGTCACCTGTCGCCTCAAGGGCGGAGTTGGAGCTTGGTGGATGCAATTGTTGCAATCCAGACGATGAGAAGGAAAGGGCGGCACACGAGTTGGTACCGGATGAAGCGTCTGCTTCGTGGCCATTTCTTACCGGTCGATTTTGAGCAAATGCTCTATTTGCAATACCAACATTGCTCGCAAGGGGGAAGGACGGTGAATGAATACACCGAAGAGTTTTACAAACTTAGTGCTCGAAACAATCTGAGTGAATCAGAAAGCCAACTTGTGGTGTGGTATATTGGGGGTCTAAGAGAAGCTGTTCAGGATAAATTGGAGCTAAATTATGTTTGGACGATATCCCAAGCAGTAAACTATGAGCTCAAGGCTGAATTACAACTCAACCGTCACCCCAGGAGCTGTGTCGCCAATCGTTACACTTCGGAACCGACAAGGGATGCTGCCAAGCAAGTTATGGGAAGTGGCAGCAAACCCGCAAAGCCCCAACCTGGAGGGGCAGGCATTCTCAGTGTAGAACCGAAGACCACATTTGTGCCACGTCCGAAGTTTTAGAGAAAGGAAAATAACCCCTATGCCAAACCCACAGCATTTAAATGTTACAGTTGTTTTTAACCTGGGCATAAGTCCAATGACTACCCCAATCGACAACAATTGCACTTAGTTGAACGAGAACAAGAAGGCGAGCATCACTGTGCGGAGATAGTGAATGAGTAGGATATTGAAGATCTGCATGCTGATGAGGGAGAGCAACTGATTTGCATATTGGAAAAGCTTATGTTGGCCCTGCGGCAAGCCAACAACACGCAACGTCACTCTATTTTTCGGACATGTACTATTAATGGAAGAGTGTGTGATATGTTGATCAACCGTGGATATACGGAGAATATTATCTCCCGATTCGTGGTGCAAAAGCTCCAACTAAAAGCGACAAAGAATCCCCAACCTTATAAAATCAGCTGGGTGAAAAAAGGGGAGGAGATTCTTGTGTCGGAGATGTGCCAGGTGACATTTACCATTGAAAAAAATTACAATTGTGAGGTGTTGTGTGACATTCTAGAAATAGACGTGTGCCACATCATTTTAGGACGTCCATAGCAATTTGACGTTGGAGCTATGTATGATGGTCGCCTAAACACGTACACGTTCGAATGGAAAAATTGCAATATAAGGTTACTACCTTACTTACCCAATGATCTCAACCAGGCTACACCGGAGAAAGCAGTCATGATCATGGTGTCCGGATTAGGCATTATCAACTCCTGGAAAGAGGAGTCTAGTATGCTTGCACTGGTGGTATCTACGGCCGGCTCAGATAATAAGTTCCAACAGCTTCCCGTGAAGGTGCAGATTGTGCTTCAACAATAGTATGATATTTGGCCTGAAGAATTGCTGGATTCCTTGCCACCTCTACGCAATCTGCAACACCAAATAGAACTACAACCTGGAGCCACATTACCTAATTTACTGCACTACAGAATGAGTCTGTAGGTACATGAAGCGCTACCTTCTCTAAACTTGATTTGAAGTGCATGTATCATCAGATCCGCATCCGACCGGAAGACGAGTGGAAGACCGCTTTCAAGACCCGCGGCAGTCTATACGAATGGCATGTTATGCTATTCGTCCTGTGCAATGCCCCCATTACATTCATGAGGCTCATGAATGAAATTCTTAAACCTATGCTTGGGAAGTGTTGTGTCGTCTATTTCGACGACATTCTCGTTTATAGCTCCACGCCACAAGATCATTTAACTCACCTTACTTCTATTTTAGAAATTTTGAGAGTGAATAAACTTTTCTGAGTGTGAAATTGCAACAGATTCAGTCCATTTCCTTGGGTTTATAGTCTCTGGCAAAGTCATACACATGAACCCGCATAAGGTTGCAGCAATCACGGACTGGTCAGTTCCCCGAATTATATCTGATGTGCGTAGCTTCATTGGCCTAGCAAATTTTTACCGCTGATTCATTCGTGGATTCAGCATACTGGTGGCGCCCCTCATCGACTACCTCAAAAGAAAGTCACTGCAGTGGAAGCAAGCTCAACAAAATAGTTTTGACAATGTCAAAATTGCATTAACTTCAGCCCTGTTTCGGCAATTCCGGACTTCAACATGCCGTTCAATGTGGACACAAATGCATCAGCAATTGGTTTTGGTGTTGTCCTGTCGCAAGAAGACAGGCCACTTGAATTCTTCAGTGAAAAGTAGAGTCCCACTAGACAGAACTGGTCAACCTACGAACAGGAGATATATGTCATTGCCCGGGCGTTAAAACAATGGGAGCATTATCTTATACATCAAGATTTCGTGCTGAGCAGCGACAACCATGCGTTGTAATTTATTAACAGTCAAAAGACCGTCAATAGAATGCACACGATATGGGTAACTTTCTTACAACGGTTTAGCTTCGTATTGAAGCACAAGTCCGGCGCACAAAATAGAGTCGCTGACGCCCTTAGTAGGCGAACGGCCTCGATCACCAAGCTTCAGACCAATTTTCAAGGTCTTCATTGTCTTAAGGAACTGTACTCATCAGATAAAGACTTTGCCGAACCATGGGGTGAGCTGTCCAAAAACACAGCTGCTACATTTCATGACTTCTCCCTAAGACACGACTACCTTTTCAAAGGGAATTTGCTATGCATACCACAATCATCATGGAGGGAGCATTTAATTAAGGAAGTGCATAGTGGCGGGCTAGCTGCACACGCCGACAGGATTAAGACCTTGGAGCAAATGCAAAGTAGGTTCTATTGGCCCCACCTACGACGTGATGTCATCAAATTTGTGGAACGATGCCCGATCTGCTAATTATACAAAGGTAATGCTCATAACACAGGATTATACATGCTCTTACCTGTACCTAACTCAATCTGGGAAGATTTAAGCATGAATTTTGTACTGGGATTACCGCGGACAAAGCGAGGCGCATATTCGATAATGGTCGTTGTTGACAGATTCTAAAAATGACGCATTTTCTCACTTGCAAAAAGACGTTTGATGCTTTGAATTTTGATATTTTTTTTAAGAAAAAGTCCGCTTACACGGATTGCCTCGTAGCATCACATTCGACAGGAATGTAAAATTTGTTAGTTATTTTTGGCAGGAGCTTTGGAAACGTTTGCGAACCGAAATCAAGCTTAGTTCGGCTTATCATCTACAGTCCGACGGTCAAACGGAAGTCGTGAATAGCTCCCTAGGCAACATGCTGCGTTGTATAGCTCATGAACACCCCAAACAGTGGGACGACTACTTGGGCCAAGCTGAATTCGCGTACAACTCCATGGCCAACCGATCAACCGGACAGTGTTCGTTCAGCATCGTATATACCAAGGTTCCTAACCATATTGTGCACATTGCTGTCTTGCCGAAATGCAAGAGTAAATCAGCAGCAGAAATAACAGAATAGTTCACGAAAATGCTGAATGATGTAAGGACTAAGCTCTCATCTTTAAATGCCAACTACAAACAGCTAGCGGACATGCAAAGATGAGAGAAGATTTGCAAACCTAGCGATCTTGTCATGGTTCACCTTCACAAAGAAAGGTTCCAACCCGTATCATACTCCAAACTGAGCCCACAGAGAATCAGACCGGTACCTATCCTTCGGCGTATCAACAATAATACCTATATCGTCGATCTCCCACTTGGGTTTCTGACGCCATCCACGTTTAATGTCGCTGATATTGTCGCCTACAAATCAGCATATATAGGTATTGCTCAATCAATTTCCTCATGTGAGGAATTTCTTGAAGACGGGGAGACTTGATGTGGCCTATCCTAGTCTAGCAGACTACCACAACACACGGCAGCTGCTTCTAACGAACCTACAGCCTCCACTACTGCCTAGTATCCTACTTTCTGTTTTATAGCATATGCCGAGTACGGCTTTATCTCTCTATTAGCAATTATCTCTAATATAGCAGTGAGCATATAAAAGACTCCAAAAGAAGGAACCTGAGTTTTTAGTTTTTGCTGAATACAAACTATAAAGGATTTCTACTATCTTCTCTCTGAATTCTATTTCCCTGTTGTTTTCTCCTCTTCTCATATTCTCCTGCTTGTGTTCTCTGCTTTTCCTGTTTGTTTCTCTGCAGGTACTCTCAGTTCCACATCAAACTTGCTGGTCGATTTAAGATCCCAATAACAGCACCACCATCAGCAATTATATACAATGCCAGTAATCTATTTTCACGCTGTCAGGCACTTCAATTGCCTCTTTTGTATCCAGGTTTTCTCTAGAAGCTTTTGGCATGTCATTTTTGCCTTCTGCCTTACAATAGATAACCTTCAAAGCATCAAAATCATTTTCTAAATGTTTGACTGTGAATCCTCTTATGCAATCTGTAACCCTGTTTCATCACTACTAGTAGAAACCAACAGCCCCTACATTCCATGCTTACAATAGATAAATCAGATAAATCAGCGTCAGATTCAAAATAATCTGTTTTTTCCTTTAGAAAGACCCATAATCCACATGTTCTACCACTTCCTCAGCTACATCTTTTCTCCAACAACTAATAACAAATTCCCTCAATTCTCCGTCTTCATACTAACAAACATCTCTCCAAGAAATTCCATCTTCTCCGTTTCAGTAGCATCATCCATATTAACCGGAGAAAACATCTGAATAATATTCAAAGCCAAGATGCTCCTCTAAAGAATAATCATCAAAACCATCTGTAGTTATGATTGAAGTGCACCCATCATGCAATATTTCAGCAACATTTTTGTCCTACATTAATGGACCACAGGCTTTTGTAACTCAGCTAACGCCAACCATCCCATCAAAACTTGATTAGGAAGGGTGCATTACACCCACTTCCATTTCAAAGCTAACAAAGGCTTCATTTGGGACGGCTTTTTTATTGCTTCTTAAAACAACTTATTTGTTTAAAAATTAAAATTTTTATACTAGAAAGCTTTTTAAGAAGCAGTAAGAAAGCCGTCTGATGTGATACGTACATGCGATGATGAGTTTCATAAAGAAAGCTTGCACGCTTAATTTTAGATAGAACAAATAATTATGTCTTTATAATAATTTGAAAGACGAGATAAAACATTAAGAACGGAAAAACGAGCTTACGGTTGAATTACACGGGTAAGAGTTAAGATCATATAACAATCAAGTCAATCTAACGTTGCGTACATGAATGATTTTCCACAAATATCCCTAGACTAACAATAAGATTAGTTGCTATGAGAAGATCCCTCACACAACTCATCCAATTACTAGGTTTTAGCGGAGAAGCTTAGCATGATTTTCATGAATCAAGATATCACAACAATAGAGAAGTAGCTACAAAGATAAAAGGGTCGGATGATGAGTTTACCCAAAGAAATAGAAGACATGAAGCTTTAGTGGCTGTTTGAATGTTTGAGATGAAGTAGACGGCAACCAAAACCCTTCCTGATGTAGTGGACAATAATCGAAAACTTTAGGACAGCATCCGAAGCTCTCCCGACTGGCTGGACAGCAGGAAGAGACGCCGAATTCCTCTGGACAGCAGCAGTTTGGTCTTGGACAGATCTGGGACAACAACCTTTGAGGTGCGAGAGGCGTCGGACTGCTCTTCTAGGCTGCTAGAAACTCAGGACATCAAAGTGTGGGCGTCCACTGTGCTGGACAGCAAGATATCCCTGCTGGCGTAAGGAGGCAGCAAGCCAAACGTCAGGACAGAGGCAGTTTGGACATTGGGCGGTGAGAGGGAAAAAATTGATTTCAAATTGCTTTCAAATTTCAGATTAGAAATCTGAAATAAAACTGTAATTACGTTGGAAATGGGGGAGGTATTTAGGAGGTAATTAATTAGTGATTAAGTGTGGATTGGAGAGAGAAAAGAGCCAAGGATGGCCGGCCATAAGGGGGAGCTTAGAGGGCAATTAATTTTAATTAAGTGGGCCCTCTAGAGAATAAATAACTGTCATGCAAAATCTGAATTTTCAGTTTCAGATTTGGGCTGAAATATGAAGGTTTCCAAAAAGGATTTTTCTCTTGGCACGTTGGAATTCACCATTAAATGCCTAGGGAAATAATTAGGCACTTTTCAATGTCAGGTTTGCTTTATTAGGAACGTTTCCTAAATGATATCCAGCCCTTTGGATCTGTTGGAAGCTAACAGGTAATGGATTAATAAAATAAAAAAAGACAACTTTCCTAAGTAATCCAGAGAGAAATTAGGAAAGGATTTTGAAATATTGGAAATTGAATTTCAAGTTACGGGAGTAAGGAGGCTGGCGGGCTGGTGTGAAACGGTCCAGGAGTGGTGTGGAGGGGATGCCGGCAGAGAGGAAAGGGCTGATTACGGGCTGGAGCAGTTGGCCGGAGGCCAAATGCTTGGCTGGTCCCAAAGAGGCTGGTGGCAGGGAGAAAAACGGGAAAAGAAAAAAACAATTGCCTCAAATACTTCCTCCTCGAGAGGTTCCAATCCAAATCCCCACAATGACGATGAGCTCAAGAGACATGAAAGAGAATAAAAGAGCAAGAGAGAACCTAGAACTCACAAAGAGATCTAGCTTCTCCTACGAACTCACTAAGAGATCGAGGAGGGTGAAGAACTCACCAAGAGATCTTCTTGGACTCTTTTTTTTTTTTTTTTGAAGATTGCAGAACTTGCATTAAGAGGGAAAAGTAAAACTAATTACACTTGAAAAGAATGAAAAGCATCACATTCCTCCTTGATAGCAAATAAAAGCAAGGAAGGAATGCTACTAAAAGAAAAGCTATCAAAGAAAAAATCCCTAGTACTAGCCATTTTAGCACAAAGGTTAGCTACCTTATTACAATTTCTACTAACATGATTAAAAGCCACTTTATGAAAGTCATTGACAAAAAGAATCTCCTCCAAAGGCCAACTATCCACAATTTGATTATTCTTCTTGAATGAAGCTTGAAAGGATCTAATAACATTGAGATTATCACTCTCAATAATCACCCCTTTGTATTCAAGCATCCAACTTTTAATATAGTCTTTGACCGAGAGAACAGCCTCCATCTCAAGTTTGTTAATGTCCCAATGAATCCTCTTTTCTCCAAAAGCAAGAATAAACCTTCCTTTATGATCTCTAAAAATCCCTCCCACTCCAGCACAATGAGATCTGAACAGTGAAGCGTCAACGTTGATCTTCATCCAATCTTTCGGAGGAGGGCACCAAGACTCATGAGACTCCCAAAGGAGATTGGTTCCTCAGTTTGAAAGATAAGGACTAATTTTAGTACTAGCCAACGCCAGAGTATTTGAAGCCGTCACAGAAGAAGGTAACGCTGATTTCCCATGCTTCACACAATTTCTATTTCTCCAATTTAAGTACACAACAATGCAGTAAATTCTTACCATGCCAGGCTGACGGTTTGACAATCTCCTCAGCTCCTCGAGACAGCTGTTGATATTTTGAAAAATCGGAATACCAATGCCCCAACTTTGTATCTGTTTTATAACATCCAGCAGGCATTTGCAATTTACCATAATATGCTCATAGCTTTCAATGTCATTACATCCCCTCACACATTTTTTATCCAATCCAATTCTCCGGTAATGTAGAAACATCTGTGTGGGAATAGCTGACTTTCCAAGCCTCCACCAGAAAATTTCAATCTTCTTGTTTAGTTTAAGCTTAAACATCCAAGTGAAGTAGTCCTCATATTCAAAATTATATTTGCACTTCAGCTTATATTCAAACGACATGGCCGAAATTGACTTACCCGACATCTTCCATAACAATTCTCTACGGTCATCCATCCCAGTGACAATCTTGATATTGCTGATTAACATAATGAAATCTGCATGGAAAAATTCTGTAAGCAACGAATAGTTCCATTGTCCCTCATCAGATAATAGATGGCTTATATACATCCCTTCCAAAGCCACACAATCTACCAAAGTTGGCCACTTGTTGATGCTCATATCCAACACCCAAACATCATTGAGGACATTTATATTATTACCATTACCTACAGCCCATCTGGTAATATTTTGCAGTTGTCTTCCCCCATCCGAAAGGATTTTCCAAGCATTTGAAGTGCCTTTCTTTTGTGCTCCACTCCTCAAATCTTCTCCATATTTGTGTTTGAGAACTCTGAAACAGAGAGATCCATTTTTCTGATAGAAATCCCATGCTAGTTTAGATCTCAAAGAATCAACACGTAGCAAAGGAGATTGAAGACCCAGTCCTCCCAAACTTCTCTGTTTACATATTTCTTCCCAAGCCACATAATGTAAACTATACTCCCCACTCGATTTTTGCCAAAGAAACTTTCTACAAAGCTTCTCCACCTCATACAACAACTTCTTAGGAACTAACGAGTGGGTTATGAGAAAGTTTGGCATAGTCAACAAGGAACTAGAGATAAGCGTAATCTTACCTCCCAAAGATAAATTCTTTTTACCCCAAGCATTGAGCTTTTCCATTACATTACTAAGTAAATCTTGAAAATCAGCCAACTTCAATCTTTTTAAGGACAATTTGATCCCAAGATACTTCATCTCCTTCACCTTCTTGTAACCAAGAAGTCTGGTCACCTTCTTCTTAATAATATATCCAACGGACTTACCAAATAAAATCTGAGATTTATTGACATTAATCCTTTGGCCTGTCCAATTGCAGAAGTCTTCAACAATCTTCTTCAATGATTTGGCTAAAGGAATAGACACATGAGAAAAAAGAAGTACATCATCTGCATATAAGAGATGAGTAATCCTAGGGCCTCGAGGGGAGACCCTAATACAAAGATCATGCCCCTTCTGTTCAATCGAATTAGACAACAACTGGAAGCACATTATAAAGAGATAAGGAGATAATGGGCATCCTTGCCGAAAGCCACTATGAGCATCAATCCATTCAGAGTTCCTTCCATTAATCATTATAGAAAATCTCACACCTACAACACAATCCATGAGAAGTTTAGAGAACGTATAAAGAAATCCATACCAATTAAGGATCTGATCAAGTACAGTCCACCCCATACTATCATAAGCTTGTTCCATGTCAAGCTTCAAGGCCATCAATCCCTTTTTGTTCTTGGATGACTTAAACTTATGAATAATTTCTTGTGCCAGCAAGCAATGCTCAGAGATGGATCTACCCGGCATAAAAGCCATTTGCTCTTCAGTAATCAGATTCCCAATGCATTTCTTTAATCTATTGACCAATATAGTTGCTGCAATTTTATAATTAATCTGACATAAACTAATCGGCCTGTAATCATATGGAGTTAATGGGCATTTGATCTTGGCAATCAGAACAACGAGAGTGTCTTTCCAAGACTTGTTCATACGGCCATAATTCAGAAAGCTCCTAATAGCTTCCCATAACGTTTTCCATATAATATCCCAATAGTGTTTATAAAATGAAGAAGTCACTCCATCCATACCTGGTGCTCTATTGTTGCCCTGTTGAAAAACCGCAGTCTTCAGCTCATCCACCGTGAACTCCAAACACAATTCATCAACAACTCTTTGATTTAGTCTTTGCTCTTCCGAAGCATTGGGCCATCCATTCAACTCACAATTTCTGCTCCTCCATTTAGCTTCAAAAAAATGAGTGAATACCTTCTCTATTTCCTCCTCTTCCACATGAACTATATTATTCACATCTCTAATTTGAACCACTCTATTTCCATTCCTTCTAGTCGAAGCAAAATTGTGAAACATCTTCGAATTGTTGTCTCCTTCTTCATGCCATTTAGCCTTTGCCCTTTGATTCCACCATGTAGCCAGCCGATTCAAGGTCACATTCAATTCATGAACTTTACTCCTTAGCAAAATGAGATCCTCATTAGTCCAGCCACTGCCTTCCGCCTCTTTATTTTGGAGTTCAATGATTTCCTTTTTCAGTTCATCCTTGAGAGTCTTCAGATTTTTACATTTGCTTCTACTCCAAAAGAATAATGCCTTCATTGTTCTACTATTCTTCCTTTGAAGGATTTCACTATGATCACCAAAATCAATCTTCTTCCAAGAATGAAAAACAACGCTTCTAGCCGCTGGATATGACCTCCAAGTATCTTCAAATTTGATATTATTTCTCTTGACTTGAATCTTCCCATCCAATTTGATAGCAATTGGACTGTGATCCGAAGCTATCCTTGCTAGATGCCTAGTCATAGCTGTCGGGATTCTCTGTAGAGCAATAGAATTCAGCAAACACCTATCCAATCTTTCCCAAATACGAGAGGTTCCTTCTTTGTTGTTACACCAAGTGTACTTTGGACCAATGCTCCTTACATCATGAAAATCTGAATTTATCATGAATTGCTTCATCTCCCTTGGTCCCTTTGAAAAAAGAAATCTCTTACCTCCTTTCTTCTCCTCCTTGCTCAAGATACAATTGAAGTCCCCACCAATGATAGCTGGAATAAGATCCTTTAAATTCTCTTCAAGCTGTCTCCAAAGTTCCTCTCTTTCATTGCAACAACGACTCCCATAAACCGTAGCAATTTTCCACATACCCATACTAGGGATCAACAAATCCCCTAAAATTACTTGTGAAGAAGTACCTCTAACCTCGAAAGAGACAAATCTCTTATCCCATACCACTAGCATACCGCCTGATAGGTTTTCAGCTGGGACATGAACAAAATCCCAATTGTTCCCAATGAGATAATCTATCTCCTTCCTACCCATATGAGACAACTTGGTCTCCAAAAGACCAATAAAGCAAACATCCTGTTCTCTAACTACCTCTTTCAGATACAAGGCGGCCTCCCTCTTCCTAGCCCCCCTGCAATTCCAAAAAAGAAGTGTAGACATTAAGATTTGATTGGGGGACCATCCCCACATATGGAACTCACTCTTCCATCTCTTCTCTTCTTTTTCTGATCTAATTCAATAGGTCCCAAAGATCTGATTTCCTTGACTAGTTTAGCTTTACTGCTCCCATTCTGTATTATCATATCTGAACTCTTTGTTCCTAAATCATCAAATTTCACAGCACTGTTTCCTTCTTCATTATTCTTCTCCTTGCCCTGTCTTACCAATGCATCAGACTTAACATCCTCTACATGATTCTTCACTGGTTCATCGCCTGAATCAGTCATTAGAATAGAAAACCTGTTGTTGACCTCAATAGGATGAGCTTGTTTAACAGAATTCGACTGTCCACCTTCATTTTGAACAACCAATTCCTCATTTGTAACATTCAAATTACAGTAAACTACATTCTTCAGCTCAACATAACCGGCTTTCTGTACAGGTTTGGACATCACTTTAGCCATCTTATTCAATTTTTCCTCATTCAATTTTCTCCCGATTCCCCATTCCTTAACAGAACGATTGTTTTTGAAATGAACATGGATCCATGGGCCGTATTCTGACTTGATCAACCCAGAGCTGGTTTCCGTGTTGTCATTCCCAGTCTTGTCTGCAACCTCTTCAGACGAAACTTGATCTCTAATCCCCTGAGTAACATCATCAGGGCATTCATCTTTAATGTGACCCACACGGCCACAATGATAACAGAGCAAATCCACCTTCTCATATTCTACCCGCTGAAAAAATCTGCCCGCTGAGCCTTCCACCCATACTCCATTTGGTAGCTTCTTCTCCAAATCAATTTTAACACATACCCGAGCGAACTCCCTCTTCCCCCAACGGAATGTATTACCATCAATGTACATCGGCGTCCCAAACCGAGATGCAATTCTAGATAAGTTGTCTTCATCCCAGCAATACAGTGGCAAACAAGGGAATCGGATCCAAATAGGAGCGGTGATCCCCTTGAAAGAATAAGGATCAAACTCAGCATTCCATCTATCCATACCAACTATATGTCCTCCGATAAACCAAGGTCCCCCATTGAGTACTTCCTCCACAGCTTCTTCCGTCTTGAAAGAACAGAGTATCCAATCCATACCAATTGAGGTTAGATGAAAACCTCCATACTTGCTCCATTGTCTCCTCAGCTCCAAGCTACAAATTGGGAATGGCACATTGCTACCCAAAACTTTAATAACCACAGAATTTCTCAATACATGTTTATTTTTCTCCTCCATCTCAAAATTCAGCAATACAGCAACCCCATCATCTGAGAGTTCAACTTTTTCTTGGTTCCATTCGATTTTGATGTGCTTCGGCTTGGTCCACGCATTGCCCACCTCATTCCATCCTTCTGTTTTTGCATTATCCGTCACCAATCCTTCAGCTACCATATCCACATCATGACTATGAACCAGATTCAGTTCTTTCACACTTTCTTGGAACATACCAGAATCTTGATCCTCTATCGAACCACAAATCATAACAGAATCATCCTTTATCAACGAAACCTTTCCAGATTTATCCAAATCAAGATTCACAATGCCTGCCCGAGCTCGATCATCACATCTTACTTTTGCTTCATCTTCCATAATCACCTTCTTTCCCTTACCTTCGATCACCGACAGACGAGACGGAGGTCTCATCCCTTCTCTGATAACAATTCCATTGTCGCCTCTACCACCATTTCGAAGCGCTATGGGAGGTCGCAGAGTAGCCATAGCAATCACTAAGGAGTTCCGATCATCCTCCGATAGCCGCGCCACCCGCCGTAGAAAAATGCGGGAATAGAAAATTTGAAAAAAGCGATTTTCTCTCTCTAGAAAATCCCAGACATTCTCTCTCTAAGGAAACCACTAAATCTAATTCCACACTGTACTGAAATAATCAAATCGAGATCTTCTTGGACTCACAAAGAGAACAAGTAGTAAATTTTCATTTCATCATCCACCAACTCTTACATGAGAAATGGGCCATATAAATAGGCCTCAAAATGACAAAGAAAGTAAAGTACTAAAATGGCCCTTGGGCTACAATAGCTACCAAATACCCATAAGGGTAAAAACGGAAAAACATAAAATAAAAATAAACTACTACATAAAATGATGAAAATACAAATCATGATCGTGGTCGTCGATCTCCGGCATCTCCTGAAGGTACATGTGTCGAAATCGCTGCTGATGTCCCCATCACCGTCCCAAATGAAGCCAAAATCAGTTTCACACTTCTCTTCCTCCGACGTATTCTGCATCACCTTCAACAGGATAAGCATATGTAGCATTAAGACAACTCTTTTCTCCATCACCTACAAGTCCTGCCTTATTAGAAGCAAATGCCACCATAACTTTTGCATCCTTAAATTGGAAATCTTCCAGCAAAGGCCTGCATACTTGAGTTAGAGAGAACCATGTCTTTCCTCAGCAAGATCATCAACAGGATTAGCACATTTTTCTCTACCTCAGCCGCTGACTTAGGTTTCGTTTGGGCGGCTTTCTTGTTGCTTCTTAAAGCAACTTTCTAGTTCAATAATTAATTTTTTTTACTATAAAGCTGCTTTGAGAAGCAACAAAAAAGCCGTCCCAAACGAAGCCTTAAAGAAACAGAACGGATGACTATCTGCAACTACCAAACCAACTCTGCTTATTTCAAAACAAATTCCCACCTTCGCCAAGTTCTGTTACATATTCCCTAACGTGAGTTACAATGTTATTTACACTGAAAGTATCAGATGGCTGAGAATTAAAGAAGTTAGTTTCTAGGGCTATCAAAAAAGCTCGTTATTTGGTTAACAGCTCATGTTGAATTGAACACGAACAGACATTTGGTGCTCTAATTTTGAAGTAGTCATACGCTTAGAAAAGCTCTATTCTATCGTGTACTGCTCGTATAGACTCGAAATAGTTATTTATTTATAATGTAAGATATAAAATTATTTATTATTAGTTTTTCTTACTTATTATTGAAATGCTTTCACAAAATTAATCATTTAGAAAGGCATCTTTCAGTACTCCAAAATAGCACATGAAAATACAAAAAAAATAATAATAATGAACCTCGCATATTCAGAAACTGGTGTAGCCTCTTTCTTCTTTGAGTCTTCAACAAAATGATTATCACCACTTGTAAATTCTTAACTGTTCTTTTTTAATCCTTAGTAAGATTTTCTCTTCTGAAAGCCCTTTGCTTACCACTCGAAGAGCAGTTCCACTTCAATCAAGGATCAATTCCTTCTAAAAACTTATTTGATCCATCAGGGCCATTACCTTAGTATGAGGATGTATCATGCTAAACAAGTCTTATGGGTAATTATGCATAATTTCGACTCAGGTAAGGATATGTAAGCCAAGATGTGCTTGTTGACTTAAAAAATAGCACCTATAACATCTTCAAGAAATACAGCATACAATGCAGAGCAAGGTTTATTCAACTATCTGCAGTGGTCAATGCATCGTGAAGGAACTAGACAAGGGTTCACCCATACTAAGTGACAACTATTCATCAATTTAAAAAACAAACATGTCCAGAATCATTCTTACTTTCGAATGACCTTAGCAGCAAAAAGATGTCAAACCCAAACCCTAAAACCCAATGACCTATCCTAATATTGCTACGTGAAACATTAGAGGGTTTAATGACCCTGTCAAAGTCCTTTCCAATATAGAGTTTGTTAAATCTTGTAAGCTTGATATGCTTTGCATCCTTGAAGCTAAAGTCTCTCTTGCTTCATCTGCTGATTCGTGGTTCTCTAACACTCACAATATATTTGATGATGAAAGTGGCTATAATAATTTTCATTGTTCAAATCCTGGTATAATTTGAATTAAATGGAGGAAGTTCAATATTACTTTCACCCCTTATTTCACCTCTAGTCAGTTGATTCATGAAAGTATTCTTGCGAGTACTGACACAAAATTTAATATCTCTGTAGTTTATGCCTCTAACTATGCCTCTGAGAGGGACCTCTTGTGGTATCATCTCATTAACATTGGGGATAATATTAATCATCCCTTAACTTTGATGGGCGGCTTCAATTGTTGCAAAAATAATAATGAAAAGGTGGGTGGTAATCCTATCCTTTTCAATAAGTTGGAGTCTTTTAACAATATTATTTTTGTTAATAGTCTTCATGAGTTGGCTTCTGTTGGGCTTCACTATACCTGGTTTAACCAGAGAATTGAAAATCGTATTAACATGAAGCTTGATAGGGCTTTGGTGAATGATGTATGGTTGACTACTTCTCCTTTATCTTAGTATAGTATTGAGAGCCCAAATTGTTCTAACCACTTCGCCCTGTTCTTCATAATAAACCTAAAGCCAAGCGCTCTCATAGGTTTCTTTTTTAAGAATTTTTGGCTTAAATATCCTGCATTTTGGGATGCCTTCAACGCCTCCTTTTCTCACCCTCATTCAAGAAATCCTATTTCTGCTTTTTACTTGAAGCTCCATCACTCAAGAAGGCCATTAAAAGTAAATTATGGGCATCCTCCAATCACTTAACATCCAACATTTCAAATCTCCAAAAGCAGCAAGATATGATTCTTCAGCAAATTCAATTGGATCCCTCTAATCATGAGCTTAACTATAATCTGGAAAATATAAATGGTCTTCTATCTGACCGTTATTCCTCCTGGTCTTCTTGGGTGCTTCCAAGATCTAAATTCAAATGACTTTCTAGTGGCGATAACGATTTGCAGTGGTGAGGATGATTTGCAGTATCTACATAGCAGAATTAAGTCAAGAAAAAATTATAACCATATCAAAAAATTTTCAACTGCTGATGGTCAAATTTCTTGGTAAAGAGAGATTTGAAATGCAATCATTAATCATTTTAAAGGCCTTTTCAATTCTTCCAATAGGTGTTTCGATGATTTATACTTCATTTTGGCTGGAAAAACTGCCCCCTATCAACTAATTCCATCTCTCATTGCTCTTGTTACCGATGATGAAAACAAATCTATTAATTTCTTTGCTTCCCAATTCTTTGTGCCTAGTCCATATGGTTTCAAATTTGAATTCTATAAATCAGCTTGGGTTAGCATTGGCTACTGTGTTTGCAAAGAGGTTAAACATTTTTTTTGCTAATGCTTACTTGTTGGATAAGGTTAAAGCAACTATTTTATCCTTAATTCCTAAAAGTTCTCATGCATCCAATATTTCATATTACAGGTCGATTTCTTTATGTGATACTTTCTATAAGGTTATTGCAAAGATTCTTGCCAATAGATTGAGCCAGGTTATACCCCATATCATCAATTTAGCTCAGGTTAGTTTTATATAAGGTAGAAGCACTACTAAAAAAATTTTGCTTGCGTCTAAGTTGTTATGGATTTTATCTATACAGCAAAAACCTTTTCCATGCCAAATTAGACATTTTTAAAGATTTCGATACGATTTCGAGAAATTTCCTCATTCAAAGACTAGTTCAAAAAAGTTTGCCGCCTCTTTTGGTCTCATGGATTAAAACCTTTATTTTCATATTAATTTTTCCATTTGCATCAATGAGACTTTGCAAGGTTTTTTGCATCTAATTCTTTCCTTAGACAAGGATTTCCATTATCTCGTTACCTCTTTTGCATTGTGATGGATGGGTTGTCAAACCTCTTGGATAATCTTGCTTAACCTAATTATTTTACTTGTATGTGTTGGGAGGCAACATATTTCACCATTTATGCACAGATGATCTCCTCATTTTTTGTGAGAGCTCGAGGAATAATGCTTCTGGGCTGTTGAAAACTCTGAAAGATTTTGGAGCTGCTTCTGCTCTCTCTATATTAATCCTAGGAAAAGCTGCATTTCCTTTTCTAAATGTGTTACTAATTCTACTGAGATTTGCAATATTTTCAATGTTGAATTGATTTTCAAGTACTCGGGCATTTCTTCAAAGAGGCTTTACATTACTGATTTCCAGCCCCTCTACTCACAATTTACAAACAAAGAACCAGATGAAGTGCACAGGTAACAATGCCTTCACCTATCGTCCAAAGCCATATCTTGTTACAAATCCTGAAGTCAAAACTTCAGGAAAATTTCACCCAAATACAGCTTCAATGATGATGTCAAAGAAGAAAATTTTTTACCAAAAGCCAGAATTTTCTTAAGAAGACCTCCAGCCTCTAATACAAGGGACACCTCTAAATGCCATAAACTAAAAAGTACCGTTCTTTGTGGAAAGACGACCAAGCCCTAATAGCAGGCCGATCGACCGCTTTTCATTCTGCTTGCAGTGCTACCAGTGGCAAAGCAACGTAGAAGCATCACGAATGGGTTTCAATACCTGGATCGAACAAAGGGTGTAAGACATCAGGGGAGCGATACCTGATAACTATCTATTCTTTCTCTTCCTCGTGTCTCCGCCAACGCGATCGTTTGCTTCCCTGGCCTCGCCCTTCTCTTCTTCTTGCACTTTCACGTTTACCACCAACGACCTTTAAGTGATTACCAGAGGCCGGAAACTCCTTGCACAGTTTTCTTTTCTGTCTCAGCTATACTGTTGCTTCTGGTGATTTCCCGCTTTCCTACTACTGGCTCGCCATCTTCTTCCCTCTCTTGCATATGACTTTATTTATGCCAGTGAACTCAGTCGACAGTCGACACCATGCCAATCAATACCAAGATATTACTATGTTGCCATTATGTTCCATACCACTATTTGACATCATCGAACAGCTCCAATGGGACGGCAAAAGGAACCTCATTCTCTCCTTCGTGAAGAGTGCCATATCAATATTGGAGTCACACTAATCACAAATACATTTTTGGCTATTACAAGGAAAGCGAAGCGGAGAAAGGCTTGCCATGTGGTTGAGAAAGAATATACACGGAATATTTTTTTTATGTTAAGAAATAGAATTTGGCAAGGCTTTTAAAACCGGATCGGACCGGCCGGTTCAACCGGTGGAACCGCGAACCGGCCGGCCGGCCAGTTACGGTTCGCTTCAGGACCGTTTTTGCGTCGAACCGGAGTTGGACCGTGCGAACCGTCGGTTCAACCGTTGAACCGGCAAACCGAATCCGGTTTTGTATAACCGGACGGTTCGGCAAACAGGTATTTTGGACCGTTGGATTTGATAAAGCGGTTCGGTTGAGTCCAAACTGATATGAAAAGTGAAAACAAAACAAAACAAAAAAAAAACCCTACTTTACTTTCGTTCGGCTTCTCTTCCCGTCCGCTCCCCTTTCGCGAATCCCTCTCGACGAGACGACGACTCATTTCTTTCTCAAAGCCGACCAGGAATCGAAGCTCCCTCTCATGCTCAAGTTATCTTCTCCAACCACTATGAGTTCTTCACATGCTTCTCCTTCTCGGCTTCTTCTTGCATTCGGTAGTAGGCCGACGTCTCCTTCTCGGCTTCTTCTTGCATTTGGTAGTAGGCCGACGTTTACTCTTTCCTGTTATCTACATTAGCAAATGCATGAGATTTGTGGAGCAGCAAACACTATCTAGATTAAAATTATTTGTGGGATCTCTGTTTTTAAACAGAAATATCTGAAATTGTTTTTTCAAGTTCTTACATATTTTATTCATTTGCAATTTCAAAATCTCTTAAACATAAATCTTATTTTATTCATTTGCAATTTCAAAATCTTTACAATTTCAAATTACTCTTAAACAGAAATCATAATATATCAGCTTTTACAGACATTAATTTTTATTCTGGAACTCTGATGAACTTAGTGAGAAGCCGATACATGTATTGCCGTGGAATGTGGATTGTTGAAGTAACCTGCCACAGGAAATAAAAAGTTCTGTTTTCCAAATATTTATGTTTCTGCAATTCAAACACCTTAGTAGCCAATAATTTGATTTCAGCTAAAATAAGGAGAATGAAGCATTCATAAAGCCAACCTGACATAGTCAGAATGAAATGATCATTTACTCCTGAGCAAATAACTAGATAATTTTGAAGTTGTGAGGAAATGTAGAGAAACTAGCCAAACTTGATTGGTCTGCGTAAAAGACTAAAATCTATTTTATCATTATCATTATTTAGGCATCATGGCATAGTTGTAGTTTTCAAAACTTTTTTACATTCCATTGTTTTCTACGTTATACTTTTTTACTTTGTATGGTTTTAATTTATTTGTATGTGATTTTATTTGATAAATCAAATTAGAATGGAGAAGGTGATTTAGAGAATGAAGAAGATGTAGGCGACATAATCGGGCTCGATCAATCGGATGCATTTGAGTTTGAACATTTTAGTGAAGCGAGACCCGGAGACTCAACTTATATAGATAGATTTGATGATGCTAATTTATGAGATCTTTAAAACTATTGAACTGAGAAAGTGAAATTTTGATTTTATTTATAAATATGTTTTGTTTTTGTTATCAGTTGGTTCATATATGAAACTTGTTTGATCTTACATATATATTATGTTTTTGTTTATTTGTATCGTTTTTAATCCCTTTGTTTCCATTTAGTTTGCTTGTTAAGTTTGATTTCTTTAATATTTCATAGGTGATTTATTATATATTCATTTATTATGTTATTATGTCATTACTTATATTTAGTATGCCATGTACTTAATGTTCATTCATATATGTAAGTAGTTTTATAATCCTTAACCTCTATAAAACTACACAATGCCATTATTAGATATTCTTCGATCAAAATGGTTGTTGAACGTCTCATGAGAAGTCTTGGTGCAAGGAAGTGGATCTAAGGTATGCCATTTTTTTGCTTGCTTGTCTCAAACTTTATAATTTTCATCAATTTTTGCTATATATTTATAAATAGTTGTGTCATTATTATAATATTTAAATATAATAAATATTTATTACATCATCCGGTTCGACCCCGGTTCGACCCCGGTTCGACCCCGGTCGAACCATCAAACCTCTAACCCCTCCTTCTTCCGGTTCATTGACCGGTCCGGTTTTAAAAGCCTTGGAATTTGGTTGAAAATGAATTACTATATTTTGAAGCATTATTGCAATTTGGAGTGGAAAATGAGTTTTTTGGTTGGAGATGATCTTAGTTGCTACCATGTCCAATTCGGCTTATGGCTACTGTTTTGTGCGTCGTGTTCTAGGTCCAGTCTTCCTACTGATTTAGGGCAATTCAAAATTTAAATTTAAATTTTATTTTACTCAAATAAAATTGACTTGAATCCATGCGATTAATTTAAGCTAAATTTTTAATTGATTTGAATAAATTCATTTAATTTTATTTAAAATCATCATTTATGATTATTAAATTTATTAAAAATACTTAAAATACAAAAATAATGGAGAACTTCTGTGATTTTTGTATCCGAAAAATATAACTTGATAATTTCATCTAAGCACATTTAAAAAAGAAAAAAATTATTTCATGAAATATAAAAATAATCTTTCATTATTTATATTTTCGTAGTTTTAGAAAATTAATTGTTAGTTTAAGTAAATTTCATAAACATGTTTAAGTAATTATATATATGTTTTTTATGAATTATCATTGATTTCCTATTTAATTGAAGTAAAAAATAAATATGGACATTTTTTGTCTTTTAAAATAATAAAGCATATACGCGAAAATTTTATTAAAAAATATATTTATATTTATATAGCATATGTTTTATAGATTTAATCAAATCAACTCTTTTTTGTTTTTAATAAAGAAAAGTGAGTGAGAGTATGCTTGTCAATAAATGAGCTGTCCCAACAATCAAATCAAAACCAAAATCTAAAGTCTATGCTCAGGTTAGGGGTGCAAACGAGTCGAGTCGAGCTCGAGCCAGGCAGTGTTCGAGTCGAGCTGGACTTTCAAATACCGAGCTCGAGCTCAAAATCCGAGCTCAAGCTCGACTCGTCTCATATGTGTCGAGCGGCTCGTCGAGCTCAATTGAGCTCTACTGCAAACTCCGTCCCGAGTGGCTTGTCGAGCTCAGTCGCGCTCCAATATTGCGAACTCTTTCATCGTCACGAGCTTGCCATGGACTCCGCTCATCCGTCGTCAAGTTCGTAGTCAAGATCCACTGGATCTGATCCAGACGCGACGTCAAGATCCCGTCCGTCGTCGAGATATAGATTCCCGAGCTCTCTATTGCGTCCGCCGTGAAGTCCAGAGCGCGGCCATCTACTCCCAAGCTCGTCGTCGCGTCTGCCGTCAAGATGGATTCCGTCGTTGAGATCTAGAATCTGGAGCTCGTCAAGATCTCGTCCGTCGTTGAGATCTAGATTTCTGAGCTTGTCATTGCGTCCACCGTCTAGTCCCTAGCTCGTCGTCGGGGTCACCGTCGAGTCCCAAGCTCGTCGTCGCGTCTGCTGTCAAAATCGCGTCCACCGTCAAGATCGAGTCCGCCGTTGAGATCTAGCATCCGGAGATCATCAAGGTCGCATCTGCTCGCAGAGTCGCAGCTACCCAAATTTTTTCTCCCGCCCACTCACACACGCGAGCTACTCGACGAGCCTATGAGCCGAGTCGAAGGTCTGATCGAGCTCGAGCTCGAGATGGTGTTCGAGCTCGACTCGCGAGCTCGAAAAGGTCGACTCGTCGAGCCAATTACCGAGTCGAGTTCGAGCCGGCTTGCGAGTCGTCTTGACTCGGTTGCACCCCTAGCTCAGATTGATTTTGGCTTCGTTTGGAACGTCTTATTTCCTTTTTTAAAAAAAAAAAAAAATTAATATAAAACTTTTTAATTTTAAAAATTTGTATTAAAAAAAGTATATTAAAAACAGTAAAAATTATTTCAAAGGAAACCTCAATATTATTATAAGTTAGATTCACATCTGAAATTTTGACTTGATTATTTTCAAAACAAATTCAAGTTGACCCAAAAATGTTAAAGTGACTGATTATCGAATTCTAGTTAAACAAATAGCTTCGGATCATCTGGACTTTTATTTTTAATGAATCATATTTGAATTAAATGATTATATTGATATAAAAATTGCACAACATATACACAAAAGGGTCAAATGGGTCAGATTTGTATTATGCGGATTCGAGCTAATTCAAATTCAGATTAAATAATTTAACCCAAAATTATAAATAAATTTAATTCAAATTAATTCAACTTCAATCAAACTATAATCTACCACAAAATTGGCATTCTCCGTATTGAGAGTGATGCACGGCTCTTCTTAATTAGTTGGTTGGGAGCTTTGACTATTAACTAAAAAATTTTGAGTTTTTGTCTTATGTATATGATATATGTTGGGAGTGTCAATTTTGGGTCACGGGTTAGGTTTGGGTCGAACCCGGAACTGATCCGACACCATTCGGTTGAACCCAAATCCGACCCATTTTTGTAAACCAGTTAATTTTTCAGACCAAAATTAGCCCACTTTAGCCCACTTTGAGTTTAGGTCAACACGACCTGACCCACAAATAGCAGCAATGCGGTGGCACGGCATATGTGAACATGGTAGCAGCAGGTCTGCAGTAGTGGCGTGGCATCTACGGGTTAGCGGTCAGCACTGGCAGGCACGATCAGTGCAGGCAGGTGCTGTCAGCAGGGCAGCCGGTCAATTTGTGACATTTTCGAGTTTTCGGGTTAACCTGAACTCGACTCAATTTTTGAAACGAGTCGATTTGTTGAAACTGAATCCGACCCGTTTCTCAAATAGGTTGACCCTAATTCGAAATTTATGTGTTTTCGGGTTAACCTGAACTCGACTCAATTTTTGAAACGAGTCGATTTGTTGAAACTGAATCCGACCGGTTTCTCAAATAGGTTGATCCTAATCCGAAATTTATGTGTCAAATATATATATATATATATAATCTATTTAAATGTGTAAGAAAAAAAAAAAAGTTGAGAGAGCTTTGGCACCAACCACTCTAACGAAACAAACATCAAATTTCTGAAACAACTGTACAGGACATCGACCCAAATGTCACTGTTAACGGCCATTTCGCCGATAATTGCGAGCATGGGGCCGTCGGCAAGAAGTCTCTTTCTCGAGTCGGAAAGTAGGTCCTTCCACAGCCGTACACCTATTATATTGAACATGATTGTATTGAATTGTGAATTGGATTGTTGTGACACAATTACGAGGCAACACGTTTTATTTATTTATTTATTTATTTTGAACATTTAAGTCATTTAAGACAAATTCACACACACAACACATACAAATAGACTCGAAACATAGATCTCTTAGTTGGAAGCCTAAGCTCTCAACAAATAAACAAAGGAGACCTGTGTACGAGGCAACACCTCATTTATGTGAATTGTCTAATAGAAGAATAAGGAAACAATCTCATTTATGTGACGGTCTGAAAAAAATAAGGTAAAGTTTATTATTTAGATGCCATATATCTCTACTTATTAGTCATTTTATCAATCATCAATCTAATCTTATAATTTAACGATCATCTGCCTTATCAATCATATCAGTATCAATCTCATCTATCTTATTTAATATATCAATTCATTCAATTTCCATGTTCTTACTTTCATGTCGTATCATATATATATCATAATAATTGACATCTTATACACATCATATACAACATTCATAACATATAGATCTATTTAAAAATCATGCTATGACAAATGAACTATGATCATATGCATGACATATATATCATTTATAGATTTCATACATTTTCTCCTGATTATTTTGTGCCCAGTCAAAATGATTCTTTTAAAAATTAGCCTAAACTTCTTTTATTTTTGTATAAACTAGTATTATTTCCTATTATTCGTGTGAAAATTTGTTCATTTATGCCTTATTTTCTCCTTAAAGTGAACTATCATTTGATTAAGAGTCTCTTCTTCTTCAAACCTTATCCTTAGCTATTACTCCTCACCTTCTTTAGATTTAGGATTTTATAGGTCCACCTACTTTTGCTTGATCTCAAATCACATACCGCACTTTAAGATATAAGGCTCTAAGATAATTATAATAACAAACTCATATTATGCAAAGAAAGAAAGAAAGAAAGATAGAAATTCAATTTTATGCCAATCCATATCATATTAAGTTGAAATGTATATTTTTTTCCCTTCTTTGTATAACTTTTCATAAGTTCACTGATTTAAAAATGTTTCATTACAAATATGTTTAATATTAAAGTTTGTAAAGAAAGATATGACAAAATTATGTTGCCTAGTGTCCCTTCCTATATATATATATATATATATATATATATATATATATATATATATATATATATATATATATATATATATATATATATATATATACATGAGTTTTGATCTATTTATCCATCTTTTTTCTCTTAGATCATATTAGTATATTAAATTGTTATGAATAATTCATTTTCCAATCTTAGCCATTCCACGCTCTCTTTGTCCATTATATTTGAATTGTGGATGTCAGATACCCTTTTTCACTATTGGAGAAGATAGGAATTTTAAAAATTTGAACTATGATGAAGGTAGGGGAAATCTAAGAATTGTGATTAATCGTGAAAACTGAATGATATAGGATGGCAATGAGGGACAGTTGATGATGGTTAATAGATAATATCCAACGATGATTGTCATGTATTATTTGGTAAAATAACATAGATCATTAAATAAACAACATCTATTGGCACTAGATCTTTCCTAATATTAAAGTTCTCATTGTCAAAAATCTATCAAAATACATAGCTCCTCTTGATTTGCTCGTTAGGAGATTTGGCTATCAACATCTTAAGTTTGAAGCTTGTGTATGTGATTTGTGCGTGAGTTTGTCTTATTTGACTTAAATGTCTCAAAACAATATTAAAATTAATCAATTAGCTTGCTTCATTAAAATAAATTGGCATAACAAATGAATCATATTTAATACATTTTAAAAATATAAAAGTAAGAAGTGATCTTAATATCAATTTTTTTTTTTTTTTTTTGGCAATTTAACACTGTGAATGACTAATATATTTGATTCATATAAGAGCCTCGATAGGAAGGAAGAATAAGGGACAAAGAAGCTATATCAGATATTCAAATAGGCCAGAAATTAGAGATGGTTGATTGGTATTCTAAATAGTGGCTATTGTTTTAGAATTTTGTATGAATATGAAATTCCTCTTTACTGAAATAAATTCATAATATGTAGAAATATGGTCTATTATACATATTATAAAAAAAAAGTATATATATATATATATATATATATATATATATATATATATATATATTAACCACCTCAGCATCACTCAATTTTTAAACAATCTTTATATTCTATAACAAAAAAAATATAATAATGACGATCATTTTAAACAATCTTATTATATATTTTCTACTTTTTAACAATGACGATCATTTTTATAAAATATAAATAAGCAGCCATTTGAATCTTTTTTTTCTTCTGAAAAATCAAGGGTGCCAATATTTGCCACGACTCGAAAAATCGATCTGAATCCGACCCAAAAATTTTGGGTTCGGGTTGACCTGAACTAGAATTGAGTCGAGTTCGGGTTAAGGAGTTCGACCCGTTTGTAAATCGGGTCGAGTTTCGATTGACTTGGAAACAAAAAAATTAACCTGGTTTGACCCGGACCAACTGTTTCCCTCTTAGTCGCGATGTCGCATTCATCGTCGGCCGTCCGCGTCAAGTGGCTCAAGTCCACAGGGCATAGCCGACCGTTTCCCTCCTAAGCACCGGTCCGGCCTCCGATCTGTTCGTTGTCATTGCCTCAAATTCTCGGAATATCGAGCTAGTTAGCCATCCATGTGACATCCATCGATAGCACCGTGCTGTTGCTACCTCAGCTACTCCATCCTCTGCCAAACTAACGCTGCAGCTTTTGCCGCCGCATTTGCAGTCGCTACCATTCGTCATAGCCTTAACCTATGAGCACCAACAAAAGCCAGGCCGTGTCGGGTTGACCCGGATCCGAGGCGGGTCGGATTTGAATCTGTTAATTTGATCTGTTTGCAAAAACGGATCTGATTAAAAACGGATTGGGTTCGGGTTGAACCCAACCTTTAACCCGTTTTTGACAGAAAACTTCATGCCCTTTAAATTAATTAAACAGATAAAATCTACTTTAATTAATGAACAAAAGTTTTAAAAATATATTTCACAAAGGCCAATGATTTAATCCCCATGCACCACAAATCTATTATCAGCTGCAAATAATGAAAGATTTAATATGGCAAAACTCCAAACAAACATTGAACGAAAACCGACACATAAGACGAATCCTTCCACGCTTAGCTTTCCATCATCTTCTTCCCTATCCCCTCCTTTTCCGCAGCTCCTCAGTTCTTCATCCTTCTTCCTCCTCCCAATGCCTAGCACCATCCTTTCGATCTCTCGCCGCTCTTTCTCACCGCAGGCTTCTTGGTGAGGGATTCATCTTCTCCTGCTCCTCTTCCTCAAATCGGATCACAATTTTGTACTTATCTGCTCGAATCTCTTGAGGCATTGTCCTGGTTGTTAGATCTCTGAAAGCCGTGGAATAGAGGAACAGAGCAAAATATTCTGAGCCATTGATTTCCATGAAAGGAGGTGGAAACTACAAGGAAACCAGCTCCGATTCCTTCTCTGCCTCCGCTGTCAAGCAACACCCATGGGGAAAAGCCTCGCCAGCCACATCAACCTCACCATTCTTCCGATTATTCTCCTCAAGGTCCCTCATTTGCCTCGTATTCTTCTCCTGCCTTTGCATTTTTTACATCCTCACCTTCTCTGCGTCCCCATTCTCCTCCTGCTCTACCAGTCAAATCCACATCTCCGATTCCGACGAACCCGACCACTTTGTCCACCTCTCCACCTCCTCCTCAAACTCCTCGTTGTTTCCCTCTTCCCTTCCCGCTTCCCTTCCTCCTCCAGTTCCCTCTTCGCCTCCGCCGCCGCCCCCGCCGCCGCCCCCGCTGCCTCCGCCGGCATCAACTGCGACGGGGCTTAACCACATTGTATTCGGCATCGCGGCGTCGGCCAGTTTCTGGCAGCAACGCAAAGAATACATTAAAATATGGTGGCGACCCCGCCAAATGCGTGGTTACGTCTGGCTCGACTCGCCTGTGGAGGAACCAAAATCCTCCGCCGATTCTCTCCCCGCCATCAAGATCTCTTCCGACACCTCCAAGTTCCCTTATAACCACAAACAAGGTAGCCGCTCGGCTCTCCGCATCTCCCGCATCGTCTCCGAAACTGTCCGGCTCGGCCTCGACAACGTTCGGTGGTTCGTAATGGGCGATGACGATACCGTCTTTTTTCCCGATAACCTCGTCCGCGTTCTCAACAAGTTCGATCACCGGCAACCATACTACATTGGCTCCTACTCAGAAAGCCATCTCCAAAACATCATCTTTTCTTACAGCATGGCTTATGGTGGCGGTGGATTCGCCATTAGCCGCCCGCTAGCTGTTTCCCTTGCTCGAATGCAGGACCGATGCATACATAGATACCCTGCGCTTTACGGCAGCGACGATCGCATCCAAGCTTGTATGGCTGAACTCGGCGTTCCACTCACACGCCATTTGGGATTTCATCAGTTTGACATCTACGGCGATCTGCTCGGCCTCCTCGCCGCGCATCCCGTTGCGCCGCTGGTTAGTCTTCACCACCTCGATATCGTCGATGCTATCTTCCCAAACTCGGAGTCTCAGCCTGCGGCGGTCCGGCGACTGTTTGAAGGACCTGTGCGGCTGGATTCTGCAGGGGTAATGCAGCAATCGATTTGCTACTTATCTTCTCGGCACTGGACGTTGTCCGTGTCGTGGGGGTTTGTCGTGCAGGTGGTGAGGGGCGTTATTTCACCGAGGGAGATGGAGACTCCGGCGAGAACTTTTCTTAATTGGTATCGCCGGGCTGATTACACGGCTTATGCGTTCAATACTCGCCCCGTTGCGCGCAAACCTTGTCAAAAACCGTTCCTTTACTACCTCTCTTCGGCTTCATACGACAATTCTCGCCGCACCACTGTGACTCGCTATCGCCTCCACAAGGATCCTCGTCCTCCGATCTGCCGTTGGAAAACGGCTAACCCGTCCACGCTTATTGAAGAAGTCGTCGTGTACAAGAAGCCGGACCCTTTTCTCTGGGACAGGGTAGGTTTCTTCTGCAGCTTCGCCCCTGTTTCGATCCGGCTTCCAGCTTTTGTTAATTCTTAAATTTTGTGTGCAGGCGCCGAGGAGGAATTGTTGCAGGGTTCTTCCGTCTGCAAAAGCTGGAAAGAAGACGATGGCCGTCGAGGTGGGCGTTTGTCGTGACGGGGAGATTGCCGGGCTTAACTAGAGTTAATTTCCTGCTTCGGTGCCCATTGCTGTGGTATTCGAGTCTTCCATGCATTAATAGAAAGAAAAAGAAGGAAATTTGATTCTCTTTTTCCTTCGGTCAGAACATGGATTCATCAGAGAGGATAAAGGTATGGATTTGCTTGCCAGCATGTGGTAGAAAGTAGATTTGAGAGAGAGATTCATGCCATGTGTATACTGTTCTTCTTAGTTTTGCTCATCGGTCATTATTTCTAGAATCTAGATATATTATTCTTTTCTTGCTAAAATTATTGTTCGTCCAAAAAAACATCTTTTCTAGATTGCCCACTCATACTGTACTAACTATCAAGAAATCATTGGCATTTCTTCCTTGCAACATACCAAAGATCTTTTTCTCTCCTTCATTGCCACAGTAAATGCATTATTGTTTGATAATGAGAAGACTATAATGGTATATTTGATTACATTTTTTAGTTATTGAATCTTAGGATCTAATTTAAGCAGGTTTCTTACTGTTTAGTTTTTCAAAGTGTCACAGCAGTTTTTTTTTTACTATTAATTTTTTGTTATTTTCTTAGAATTTTTTTTACAATCAATATTGTTAACTACATTTTAATGTTTTTGAATTTTTTTGATATCTATAAAATATAAAATTTTACTTATTTCTCACATATTATATGTGTTTTTTTTTTCTTTTAAAAAATTAAAATTTGACTCTTAAAAAGACATAATTAATGGAGAAAAATATTCATATAATTAATCTCATATAGTAGGATAAATATTTATTGTTGTTATTGTTGTAGCAAAAAAATTGAAATTTATTTCCATTAGTTGAGTGATAAAACCTTACCCAACTCTTCTTGGTATGTTGTTCGAGAGAGCTTTGACTATCAATTAAAAGGTCTTGAATTTGAGTCTTATGTATATGATTTGTCTGTGAATTTATTTTAACTGACTTAAATATACCCCAAAAAAGAGTGATAAATCCCTAATCATGGAGTGATTATTACATGATGAGTTTGGAAGGAAGGGAAAATGGATTGTTTTATTCTTGATGCATTCATGAATGAAATGACAATCCATTTCGATGTGCTTAGTGCGAGCATGAAACACCGGATTGTTGGCTAAAGAAATAACATATGTGTTGTCATAGAAAAGCTTGGTGGGTTCGGTTTGAGGGCATCCTAGTTCTTGAAGAAGTCGACAAGTCCATATAAGATTAGCAGCAGCTGAGGCTAAAACACGATATTCGGCCTCGGTAGATGATCTAGCAATTGTACGTTGTTTCTTTACACTATATGAAATAGGAGACGAGCCTAAAAAAGTGCATTAACCTGTTGTTGACTTTCGGTCATATTGATCACCAGCCCAAACCGAATCTACATAAGAGGTTAGAACTTAGAAGCAAGGAAGTGCGAGATAAATGTAAACCAAGATGTATGGAACCTTTAATGTAACGAAGTATGCATTTGAGAGCCTCAAAATTATTGTTGGTTGGTTGATGCATGTATTGACATGCTTTGTTAACCGCATATATGAGATCAGGCTTTGTTAAGGTGAGATTTTGTAAAGATCCTACTAGTTGACAATAAAGTAACCGGTTGGAAAATAATTTTGAAGATTATGAATCTTTGTGAGATTTAGCAGTTATAGGAGTTGACACAGGTTTACAATTAAGCATGCCGGCACGAGTTAAAATAGTGTGAGCATATCGACTTTGATTTAGCAGCATACCATCTGAGGTAATAACTGCCACAATTCCAAGGAATTGAGACAAGGTGCCAAGGTGTCTCATTGTGAATCGATTGTGAAGAGTGTGGAGGAGAGCTTGAATAGATTTGTCATTGTTACGTGTGATAATAATATCATTAACATATATAAGAAAGTAAATTTGTATATTGCATTTGTGATAGATCATAAGAGACTGATCAAAATGACTTGTTTGAAATCCTTGAGAATGCAAAAAACTCGAGGCGTAAGCATCGAGGCGTTTTTTATAATCCAATCCAAATTCATGTTTGTGACCAAGAGCCACTAAGCGAGCCTTGTATCTTGCAAGGGAGCCATCCGAGTTGTATTTGATTCTAAACATCCATTTGCACCCAAGAATATGTTGATTGGGAGAGAACAGGACAATGTCCCAAGTTCCTAAGGATTGAAGATCTTGGAACTCTTGTGACATGGCTAAGCGCCAATGTTTGTGTTTGGAAGCTTGAGTGTAAGACGTGGGGTCTTGAGGAACAATTTGATGTGTAAGATTGAATATACATTTGGGTTTAAGATTACCTGTTTGCGATCGAGTTGTCATAGGATGCATGGGAGGAGGAATGAAAGTCAAACTAGAGGAGGTAGTAAGATCAGAGTTAGTGGATAAGTGAAGGGTTGCTCCGAAACAGGTAGATCCGTGTAGTGATGGGTGACAAACTGGGTAATGGAATTCTAAATAGTGGATGGGGAAAAATGAGTGCAATACTATCCTTTTATTATCTAAGCTTCGTTTGGAACCGCTTTCTTACTGCTTCTTAAAATAAATTTTTAGCATAAAATATTTTAAGAAACAATAAGAAGGCAGTCCCAAATAAATTAATGATTTATTAAAATAACTGAAAGCAACATTGAAACTTTTATTCTTCTTCACTTTTCAAAATAATGCTGCATGTTCTCACATGGAATATCACTACAATAGAATGTCAAAAATTAATGTTAATGATCTGTTAATCACACTGTAATTAATTTAAAATGGGAATTAAATATGTTGACCGGGTGGAGACGAGAATAGAAATTGAGGTTTGGTCCGTGTGGATTTCGTGAAGCTGTATCGGGAATTCTGCGTAGGTGTCAGGAAGAACAGTAGTGATTGATGACCGGGACGGTGACCGGCCAGCTCTGCAGAACCAATGTAGGCCCCACGCTTTGAAGTCTTTGCAGCTGGATCAGGGCGGTCGGTGAGGAGAGCGTCTTTTTCAAGATAAAGACAACGGCCATGTGAAAGCCCGCTTCCGACAAAGGGACCGGATAAGTGGCCAAAGTAATTTAAATTATTATAATTTTATCTTCTGGTTATATTACATTAATTATATAAATATATACACACACGTGAAAATACTTATTTTATTTTGAATAGAGTTATAGTAGAGTTGAGCGTTGAAATTTTTTGGGTCCCACATAAATTTATGATTGGTAAGATTTCACTTAATTCATGTCCCTAAAGGCTAAAGGAAAGTATATGAACGTCTAAGAAGTGATTATGTTTATTAATCTTTCTAAAGTCATTTTTTTTTTTAGATGAGGAAGACTTCAACATTGGTTTATGGTGCTGAATGTTGGCCATTAAAAGAGAAGCATAATACTAAGTTAAGTGTTGCAGAGATGAGGATGCTTAGGTGGATGAGTGGCTTGACCCTTATAGATATGATACGAAATGAGCATATACGTGAAAAGGTTGAAGTAGCTCCAGTGGAAGATAAGATTAGAGAGAGTCTTCTTGGATGGGTTGGTCACATTAAACGGAGGCCTTCCGATGACCTAGTTAGAAAAGTTGAGGTATTAGATTTGACTTATGTTAAGAAAGGTAGAGGTAGACCTAAAAAGACTTGGTTAGAAAATATTAGAAATGATATTTCTTTATTAGATTTAAATGAGAATTTGACTTTTAACCGGACACAATGGCGAAAAAGGATTCATGTAGCTGACCTCACGTAGTGTGACAAAGGCTTGATGTTGTTGTGTTGTATTGAGGAAGACTTCAACATTTGAAAATGGGGAAATTAATATGTCACTACAAAAATTCATACATGAATATCAATGCATATTAAAATTAAAAACTAACATAATCAAATTTATGATTATTTAAGCTCCAATTTTATTCGAGTGCATTAGACAAATTCTAGCACTTAATCACTACTATTGGATCAATGTTGCCAAATCATCATCTTTAGACCTCTATTGCCTTACCATGTCATTGAACCACAAATGTTTGCTATTAGGTCATTGCCACTCAATCACCGTGAGCTATTTGATTGTCAATACCTAACAATTGCTATTGAACTACTACTACTCAATCACAACCTTTGGATAATCACTAACTTTGTCGCCCTCTATCATTATCAACAATAATGCATGTCATCGCCTGCAAGGCTAATACATGCTATCAATAGCAGCATCAACACCCACTAACATCATCATCCATCACCACCACCGCCATCGCCACATGTCATTGTATATATGCTAATATTTCATCGACGCCCACCCTAACGTTAGACGCTAAAACCAATTTTTATACATGTTTTCTAGTCTTCTCTTCTCAATTGGAGAATGTTCGAAGATACCACGAACAATATCTAGAATATAGGTCTAACATCTCAAACTTTCTTCAATTTATGCCATGAAATTTATTCTATGTAGTTCATATCTATTATATTGTATTAATACCTTCCCAAATTACAGGAAAACATTGAAGCCAACAATATATAGTAGTGCAATTATTTCAACTAGTTTAGGCCCCATCATTTTCCTCTTTTTAGATTTTTTCACATAAGTAAATATTGAAGTTTCTCCTAACTTTTTTTATCTATACATATGTTAGATTTTCTTATAAAGCCCAAAGACTTCATGTCATCTCCAATATTCTTTCATGTAATAATCATATTTTCACATAGATAAAAAGGCGCTTCAAAATAAACTATATAATAAATATTAAACCATATCAAAAGCACAACTTTCTTAATCTATTCATAAAAATTAGGAAATTTAAAATGGCTTGGTGCTGCTCATTTTTTTCTCTATTCATTGGTTATTCTGCTTTGCATTTCATACAATAAGGAATATAGTGCTACGGATAAACAATGATGTGGGAACACTGGACGCCAATGGCATCAATCGTATGAGGCTTCCTTCTACTGTTGCTTCTCTAGTCTCTCTTCATCTCTACAGATAAATTTTTAATTATTAGTCCTATCTTTTTTAGAGGTTTTGTGTTTCCATATTTTCATCTGTTTTTTGCTCTCAATGCAATTAACTGAATTTTGCAAGCCATTTATATTCTCATTTTGAATAGAATTGGGCTTCCTAAAAAACAATGGTCCATATTGCCTATTACAATATTAAGAGAACTCGACATTGAATATCTCATGTTGCCTATGGATGTGAATATCATTAACTTGAAAGAAGAAAGTAATGCTTGCAATTTGGATAATCATCTAGCATTAACCTTGGCAACTAACATGCTTATATTTTCAATCTTTTATGATGCAGAAGGTACATGTTATAAATGGTCAATTTCATTATGCTAAGTTTTTGCTTATTGAGCTATGCTTTGTGATTTTTTTTGTCAGTTTTTTATGGGCAATTTTATTTGATGCATGCATATATTTTAGATATTATGCTTAGTTTTTGCTTATTGAGCTATGCTTTGTGAATTTTTTTTTTGGTCGATTTTTATGGGCAATTTTATTTGATGCATGCATATATTTTAGATATCGTGCTTTTCAAAAATATGAGTTCACAATATTCAACTAGATCTACAAGTAATCACTAGTGTTAAATTTTTGTTATTGCAACTTGCAACGCCTGTCATTTAAAACACATCGAAGTGAAAATCATGGCAAAAAATTTTTTAGCTGACCTCAAAATATGACCCAACACGACTGCAACTTCTTTAGGTGGGTTGATGAGGTTGATAAGTCGTCATAGAACATAAATCATCCAAGACTAGCGACGACGGACTAAATGACTTCAAAAAATGTTAAGTCAGTCAAAATATGAGATGATACAAATTAAAGTTATGTTATTAGCTTGGTTTGTAATCTCGATATTAGTGTTCTTCTTTTGTAAGTGTTGAATGTCTTCATATGTTAGGTGAAGTTTGAACTTTAGTCCCGAGATTAGTCTTTTTAGTATACTATTTTGGCTATTCATTAAGCATGTCTGTGTTGAGACATTTGGCCTGTTGTGACCCTGAATTGAACTAAATTGAATTGTGAGCTTTCAATTGAAATACAGAGCCTGTGTAATCAGAACATTTTCACATTCCTTCATCTATTTTAAAGCTCAAGCTATAATAATTTGTCACACAAATGGAAATCTGCAATTCTTTTGTAAGTGTTGCCTGTCTTAACATCCAATACATGCATCTAAACCTGCTTGAGTGAACTTTGAACTTCAACAGAAGCTTCTCACCAAGGGAACTAAATAGTATTAGAACATGATGTATAAAATACAGCTCAGTTATTATATTCTAGCTATTTCTGTAATTAGCGTGTAATATTCTTATTGGTTATGGCTTCTTTAGCCGTACTGTGTAAGCCTATATATAGACCTGCTTAGCTATTGTACAGACATGAAAGCAATATATCTTTTCCTCCTATTTTTTACTGGTTACTTCTTGGCTTTCTTTGTACACTTGATTTCTTCATGGTATCAAGAGTAGGTTAGATCCTCTTCTCCGTATGGATCAGTCTGCGTCTTCCACGATTGAAGAACACCGAGCGTCGGCATCCACAGATGCTTCCGACTTGGCTATTCCATCCAATCTCAAATTCTTGGTGTCGAATATCAAGAATGTGGTCACGATTCCTCTCGCCGTCGACAACTATTCCCTCTGGAGATCTCAGGTGCTAAAGATCGTCTGTGCAAATGGGTTTCAAAACTTTCTTGATCCAGCGTTTCCTCCTCCGTCTCAGACGCTAACGAACAAAGATGGTTTATCCTCAACGAATCCTCTGTTCTCCAAATGGGTCCTTACGGATCAGAATATCTCGGCCTCGATATGCTCCACAATTTTGGCTCCTATTCTTCCTTACGTAATTCATCTTGACACAACGGCAGCCATCTGGCTGTCTCTTCAAAACTTTTTCAATCCACGAATAGATCCAAGGGCATTCATAACATCACGTTCAAGAATTCTAACATGAATCAGTATCTTATTGAGATCAAATCTCTAGTCGATCAAATTGCCGCTGCTGGTGCGATTGTTGACACGGAAGACATAATTCTGTACATCCTCAATGGCTTACCACCTACGTATCAATCTTTCAAGACTGCCATTCGAACCATGCTCCAACCTATCTCGCTGGATCAACTTTACCCACTTCCTCTCAGCGAAGAAGTAAATCTGGCGACCGAAGCATCCAAATTCACGGGCAGGTCCGATCCCACCACTGCCCTGTTTAATTTCCGCGGAAGGGGTAAGCGGTTCAGAGGAATACCTCCGTCGAATACAAACAATCCCACTAGAACGTCAGCAGCAGGTTCTGTAACATGCAATGTTTAAAATTGCGTATTCGGGTATTGAGGCGTTTTTCATTCGTAAGGCGAGGCGTAAGCCTTAAGGCGTTTTGAGGCGTAAGCCTCAAAATCAAAAGATTGCGTAAACATAAAATGATTAATTTTTTATATACTAATGAGTGAATAATATAAAAACATAAAAAAGCATAAGATATGAAGTGCAATCAAAATATCCCAATAATAAGACAACATAATATAGTTCAACTCAAAATTCTATATTTCCCAAATTCCAGTATACTTTTCATTAACATATAATTCCAATTTTTAAAAATAAATAGCAATGACATATCACATAAGAACTCACAAGTCATCAGCATTGTCATCACTAACGGGTTCTTCATTTGAATCATCATTATGATGAACTGCTCTCTCCCCTTCTCTCCTATAGAGTCCAATGTCGAGCATTTACTTCAAGATTTATGTTAGTTTTAATATATATTGTGCGAGGCGTAAGCCTCATGCCAGTGAGGCGAGGCGGGCCTTAAGCCGGGCCTCAACCAAGTTGAGGCGCAAGCCTCATAACAAAAACTCGAGGCGTAAGCATCGAGGCGTTTTTCACTGGAATTGCGCAAAGGCGGGCCTCAAGGCGAGCCTCATATTGCGCAATTTTAAACCATGGTAACATGTCAAATTTGCCTTAAAAGGGGCCATTCGGCTCAGGCATGTTGGCACAGAACCAATCTTCAGTACGCTCCGTCACCAAGAACTAACAATACTGCTCTGCTGGCGGCCTCCGACAACACGGATGACAATTGGTTCTTGGATTCGGGAGCTTCCACTCATCTCACAAACTCGCTCGAGAACATGTCTATCTCTTCTCCATATCAAGGTTCGGATATAGTTACCATAGGTGATGGTAGCTCGGTCAAGATTTCACATACCGGGGCGGGCATTCTCCCGACCCCGTCTAGTAAGCTCAATCTTTCACAGATTCTTCATTCACCCTCTCTGCAATTCAATTTACTTTCCATTTCTCAATTACCAAAGGATAACAATATATCCATTGTATTTGATCCTACTGGTTTCTCTTGAAGGATCTGAGGACGGACAGGGTTATTCTTCGAGGACCTTGTAAAGAAGGTCTCTATCTGGTTCCGACAGGGACTAATCTGCACCGTCACAAATCTCTTGCGATGATCAGCTCGTCGGCATCCAGGTGGCATCAACGCCTAGGTCATCCGCATCACAGTATTTTCAATATCATTTCAAATTGTAATCCTACTTTAGCCTTAGGCAAATCTATCAATAATTGCATTTCTTGTAACAGTTCCAAGTGTCATAAACTCTCTTTCGAACACTCAGAACATAAAAATAAAACTCTTCTTTCGCTTATTCACTCTGACGTTTGGGGCCCGGCTCCGGTTGTATCTAATCAGGGATATAGATATTATGTTATTTTTGTCGATGATTACTCTCGATTCATGTGGATATTTCCTATTCGAGTTAAGTCGGAAGTGTTTAATACGTTTGTGATGTTTAAAACTCAGGTGGAGAACTATATATCAAAGAAAATAAAAATTTTGCAGTCGGATGGGGGCACCGAATACATTAACCATGTGTTCTCGTCGTTCTTGACACAACACTGGATTATTCATCAAAAATCCTGTCCCTACACTCCCGAACAGAATGGGGTGGCTGAGAGAAAGCACCGCCATATAATCGAGACCACTCGTACGCTATTAACAACGGCCTCGGTTCCATACGTCTATTGGCCTGATGCGGTGTCAACGGCAGTCTATCTTATCAATAGACTACCGTCGGGCACCATTAATAATGCTACTCCGTTCGAGCTAGTTCACCGGCATAAACCTCGGTACGAACATCTAAAGGTATTTGGTTGTCAGTGCTTTCCGTTATCTCCACCTCACACACGACACAAACTGCAACCAAAAGCTCAGCCTCATGTGTTCATTGGCTACTCCGATGATCACAAAGGTTATAAATGCTTAAATATGCAAATAAACAAAATTATCATCTGCAGACATACTGTCTTTCAAGAACAGATTTTTCCCTTTGCCCAGTCCAACGGACTGCCTATCAAAGAAACACAGAAGGGTATCACCTCGCAACTGCTCCTCACTCCGGTCTCAGTTCAAACCCAGCACATCACGAGAGGACCACAACCTCCAGCTGAGTTAACTCATTCCACAGATTCACCTGTGCATCATACAAATAAGATAACTCAACCCGTCCAGGTTCTCAATCAGCATGTTCACAATGTCCAGCCTATCACTACAACAACGTGTCACAGAATGACCACCCGCAGCAAAACAGGGTCCCTCCGGCCCGCTAATAGACTCAATCTGCTTCATACTCAAAATACGAGCACTTCCTCCGTGGATCCCACAACATACGCCGAAGCGGTTAAGAAATTTGAATGGTGTCAAGCAATGGCCAATGAATTTCTCGCTCTTCAACGCCAAGGAACCTGGAAACTGGTACAACCCCCGAAGAATGCCTCCATCTTAGGCTGTCGTTGGACATACAAAATGAAATTCCATGCCGATGGCTACTCACAAAGCAAGGCTAGTGGCTCAGGGAAACCGTCAACAACACGGGTTGGACTATATGGAAACATTTAGTCCGGTCGCTAAACTTCCCACGATATGCATACTCCTGACGGTAGCCCTGTATCACGGATGGAAGGTTCAACAACTAGATGTAGCAAACGCCTTTCTTCATGGACATCTCTCCGAGATGGTGTACATGACGCAACCAAAAGGATTTGAGGATAACACTCACCCGGATCACGTTTGCTATCTTCAAAAAGCGTTATATGGCCTCAAGCAAGCTCCGAGGCAGTGGTACAATACGTTCACAAAACATTGATCACTTTAGAGTTCGCTCAAAGTCAGTCCGATCCATCGTTATTCATCTATAACAAGGCTCAGGTTTGCATTTACTTACTAGTGTATGTAGACGACATTCTAATTTCGGGTAATAACATGGACAGAATCAATCAAGTTCTGGACAAACTAAACAAGGAATTCAACCTTGGTGATGTCTTGGAGTTTCTCGGCATTCGGATCACGAAACATCAACAAGGCTACTTTCTGAGTCAGGAAAAGTATGTATCTCAAATACTGGACCAGGCCAAGCTCTCGGAATGTAAAGAACTCGCAAATCCCACCTGTACAAAGACTCCGGACACATTTAACGTCGAATCCGAGCTTCAAACTCATGAGGTGTATCGACATATCACGGGATCCCTCCAGTACCTGACTATCACCCGCCCGGATATATCATACAGCGTCAATCTACTGTCGCAACACATGCATGATCCGCAACCCCAGCATATCTACCTGCTAAAACGTCTTCTTCGGTATCTCAAAGGTACGTCAAATTATGGATTACCGGTCACAAAATCTGATCTTAGACTTCAATCCTTTTCAGATGCTAACTGGGCTGGAGATCCATATTCAAGAAAATCAACTTCGGGATACTGCTCCTTCTTAGGAAACACCTTAATATCGTGGACTGTGAAGAAACAACATACCATCGCAAGGTCGTCTACTGAGTCCGAATACAGGGCTTTGGCGGCTTTAACGGCAGATGTTTTGTGGATTCGAAGGCTGCTGTCTGAATTTGGGACTGCTCAAACCGATCCAACCATTATATACTGCGACAACACATCGGCAATAGCTCTGGCCAACAATCCCGTTTTTTATGACCGCACAAAACACATAAATAGACCAAAAATTTGTCCGTGAACACATTCAAAACAAATACATGTCTATTCATCCCATAAGCACAACTGATCAGGTGGCTGACATATTTACAAAGGCTCTTTCTACACCTCGGTTTCAAAAACTTCGCTACAAACTGACGGTCAACCAGAACCATCAATTTGAGGGGGAGTATTAGAACATGATGTATAAAATACAGCTCAGTTATTATATTCTAGCTATTTCTGTAATTAGCGGTGTAATATTCTTATTGGTTATGGCTTCTTTAGCCGTACTGTGTAAGCCTATATATAGGCCTGCTTAGCTATTGTACAGACATGAAAGCAATATATCTTTTCCTCCTATTTTCCACTGGTTACTTCTTGGCTTTCTTTGTACACTTGATTTCTTCAAATAGTAATAGAACTAAGATTAGAAAAAGTTAATGCATATAGGAATTGTGTTTCTGTTAGACCGGTCCACTGGACCGGTCCGGCCGGTCCACGTGGGACCGGACCAGCCATAACGAGGCGGAAGTTCCGCCTCCCGTTTCCGCACGCACGCCCGCCGATTCAGCCGCACGCCCGAATAGGAAGGTTTTTGAATGGATTTTAGGAGGGAAATTGATTGTAGGGATTGTTTAGGAAATTCCTTTTGATTTGTATGCATTAAATAATTGATTTTCCTAGGGTTTGAGCATCTGGAATTTGACTGAAATTTGAGATATCTTAGTTTTAGGTTTTCTTTGGTCTCTAGCGGCGTCTAGAGATTTGGGAGAGATCGATCCTCCTCTCGAATTGAGGATCAATTGTATCTTGCTCTTTTACTCATCGTCTAAGTGGAATACAAGTCTTTTCTTGAGTTTTCTCTCATATTTTCCCGGACAAGTGCTGTTTTCCTGCTGTAAACAGCAGAAATCTGCTGTTTTCCTGCTGGGGACAGCCATTTGGCTGCTGTTTGCACACCGATTTTGGTTAGGTTTACTTGGGAACTCAAGTATTAACATAGGATTACTTGAGGACTCAAGTATTTCCTATCAGTTTCCCACCCTTTCAAATTAATCATCTCATATTCTCATATTCGCATATGCCTCCTAGAACTAAAGGTTTTGTTGCAGGAAAGAGGATCAAATAGAGGCTATAACTGAAAATTTTATAAGCAAATATTTGCACAAATAACTCCTGACTTTAAGAAACTCAAACAACTGATACATTTTGCTTGTTGTGGTTTGTTAGTTGCCAGTTGTAAGAGAAAAATTGAAATGCAGAATAGTTCTGTCGAATCATAAGATATTTAAAGTTAAAATGAACCCAAAAGGCTCGGCAAAATATTTCTGCAAAATTCTTGAATGGTTTGGTACATTTATGAACCCTATAAAAAACTTCTAATGTACTCTTGTATTCCCAAAAAATTCATTCAATTGTGTTTAGTACATTTATAATCCCCACAAAAATTGCCAATATATTCTAACATACCCAAAAAATTTGAAGTTACACAATTCATTTTATACGTATCAGTTATTTAACTCTAAAATTGGGTTATCGTCTATGTTTAGTGTAATCAGAAATAGGTTGTACTATCGCATTTTTGCAAGTCATTTTGTGGTGACCCCAAATGAAGCCCACACTGGTACATTTTTGTTCATTTCTTTTTCTATTGGTGCTTAATTCCAAAAAAATTCTTAATCTTTTTTTTCTTGGGACATCCACTTGGTCTCAAAGTTTTGGGCACACCAATTTGGACATCAGTGACACACCTCTGATTCTTATCAGGAAGCGTTGCTATTACACCTTCATAAGCATGTTTGTACCGAAAATTAACTTAATTTGATCAACAAAAACATCATGAAGGAAGAAGTTATTAACATAAAAAAATCTTTTATACGAACTGACAAGGTAGAAGTGATCAATATAAATATGTCAAAGTGGATGTTTCTTGTTACCAATTATTGCAGCTACCTGAATGGTAGGTCACTCATTTTCCAAAGGTTGCATGTACATTCTCTAGTATTAATGTTGACTTCGTATCTCTCTTTCTGACCATCAACCTCGAACTTAGATGATGTTGATTGTCAAATGACAAAGAACTCTTTCATGTTTGTAACTTCTCTAATACTCAGCATATCAAACTAGAGCTCTCCACTCGCCTGCAGTAAGTCTCCTCTCTAACATTTGATCCATTATCATGCCCCTGGTTATATCAATGATGACTTGAGGTTTGTATCTTGCTTCTTCAATCCAAGAATTGAAAAATTCGGCTATATTATTTTTGTTGGTGTGATTTTTTATTTCAAATAAAAACATACTTTTTGACCACTTAAACTGTAACGAAGTCAAATATAAATAAACTATTGGACTAATATTATTTATCTTTGTTAACTTGGATACAAAATCAGATGTTCTGTAAGTATTCACAACAGATCAGACTAAGTTTCATAACCTGGGGCCATCATAATAGTGAAAGTATTTCTTCATGTTTTTTTCATAATGACGCATACACGCTCTATGTTCTGCATAAGGGTACACATTTTTTATTGCTTCTCCCAGACATTTCTCCATATTTGATATAAAGGCAAGTAGATATAACTCACATCCAAATGATTCTTTCAAATTTAGAAGAAACCATTGTCATTTATCCCTAGATTATGTTTCAACCGTTGCAAAAGCTAAAGTAAAGAGATTGTTGCTATCATCAAGAGAATTGGCAAATTGAATAACACCCAAATACTTTGATTTAAAGTGGAAAGCATGAAACCCAATTAAAAGTCGACAGCCCATGATGAAGCCATCAATGCAAACTTTAAAGTTTACATAAAACCTCTTGAATGAGTAATCATCGGTAACATATGTGTATGTGATATGAAAGGCATGATTTCTAGTATTGAGCTCACATCTTATAGAGTAGGAACTCATTTGTATTTATCATCCGTAGCCCCAAAGTTTATATTTCATGCTACTTCTCTAGAGGGCCACAATTTCAAATACGATAATATGATGATCCTTAGTTTGACTCCAAACATTCATTAATGTGCTTTGGCGATATATTCAGATGTTTCCTTATAATGTCTTGTATTTCAAGAGTATCCTAATTAGACATAACAAGTTTATTTCTAGCTATGTTGACACCAAGACATAGATGTATATCATCTAATTTTCTAACTTTAAAGGTCTAACCATCTTTACATAATGATACACATACACTCCAAGGAAATTCTTGATACGAGCATGTTGCTATAACTCTAGTCTTATCGCTAGTCTTGATCTTGATTCCAAAGTTATTAGTAATGGCGATGGATCATAGAAATTGCTTAAAACTAATTGTATCATGAAAGCTGACATTAACTTCTAATACTTTATCATCATCACCAATTTAGTTATAAAATGATTACTCTTTAAGCTTTGAAAATCAATGTTATTTTGAAGCTACATTAATAGATCTGGTGGACATGCTCCAAACCTTTTGAGATCATATCAACCTCTTTGTCATCTTATAATGTAACCACAACTTTAACTTGCTGACTTATGTTATAAAATTTAATTAAAAAATATGATAAAAAATATATAAATAACTATAGAATGAATAATTGAGTTATACTACTATGCTATAAAGCTATTATTTATTTTAAATTTAGACCTGTAAATAACAACATTATTTTTTATCTTTCCAAATTTAGAAGAAAGTAAGTTAAGTTTAATTGAAATTTGAATAGGAAGTTTAAAATTTAAATTTAATTATATTATTTTTTAATTTTAGAAGATTATTTATTTAATATAACAATATTAATTTTTAAATTGAGAAGAGCAAAATTTTAAATTTAAATTAGAGTGAGGGAAGGAGAAAATTGATAATAAAAATTTTAAATAAAAGTTATTACTCAATCTGTGGAAGCCCTCCGATTCGCCTTTTCGATGCCTTATCGCGCCTCGCTTATGATGACGTCCACCCCACCAACCCGATGAGGTCTGCCCACCCCCTAGCTAGTCATGATCATGAGTTGAGCGAAGGTGTGCTGACTAGCTAGTCGTACGGAACACATACGACTTGTCGCAATGCTTGATCTGAATACTTGCTACCGCCGACCTGTCAGCTCGATCGATCAACCGCCAGCCTACTCGATTTGCCCGTTGGGTTAGATTTAGTCGTTCGCTTGACAAACAACTGACATCATTTCACAAAATTATTTTTTAAAAAGTTTTGTTTTAACCTAAAAATTTTTTTAACGTATTCATTTTAAAAATTTGTCAAAAAAAAAAAAAAAAAAAAGAAGAATTTCTATATGCACATCTCTTCTTTCACACTCTTTTCTTCTCTCTTCACTCTTACAATTCTACACTCAAAACATATACATGCATACATTCCTCAAAATGACACACCACTTCAAGTAAATACGAATTGAAACAAATAAGAACTATATAATTAACGCACAGTAGTGCGGCTGTTCCGGCAGCACCTAACGCTAAGGTTTTGTTTGGGACGTCTTTTTTACTGCTTCTTGAAGCAGCTTTCTTGTACAAAAATCGTGCAAAACAAAACCTAACTCTTTTCTTACAACACTGCAATAGAGCCAAAAACTATAACGCTCTGGTATTGTGCTCTCTATCTTCAGGCCAACCTGAAACATTATAGTGCCCAGCAAACAACACTGTGGCATTTTGTATGAAAAATATTTTTTTGATAGAATGGCTCCTGATGAGCTCGATCCATTTTAACACTATATGTTCAAGGGCAAATTATTATGTTTGGTGTCCAGATTCGTCCGGACACCAATCCAGATGCTCCACGTCACGAAAATACACCGGGTCCCAGTATATTTGGGTGATGTGACGCGTCTGAATTGAATGTCCGGATGTAATAATTCGCCATGTTCAGGAGCTCTTGATTAATTGATGTCAACGGTGATGTTATGTTGTGCGTCAGGTATCTTAATTAAGATTACATAATTAGGTACTTTTTCTTGCATGTTATTTATTAAAATTTTCCTATAATTTTATTAATATGTCCATCATTTTTTACTATTTGTATTGTACTTATGTGTTAAATATCTAATGTTATTTAGGATAAATATTTTATGAATTAATTAATAATACTGACATATAAGACACATACTTAAGCTTCTCTTGATGAGAATTAGATCAGGAGATTCTGACCTAAACTTTATCTAAGAGAAATGTTTTTTAATAAAAAAAAATTTCATTAATGCGGCTTAGGAATTGAGTGAGATCACAAATTGTGGTTCTATATTCAATAAATATTCATAAATAACAGTAAAATTATATAGTAAATTTTTTTTTAACAACCAAATTGTGTCGCATAAGAAAATTTTACCTTTTAATTTTTATAAAATTGATATATCTTCAAAACATTATCTTGATCGGGCACGAATCTCGAGGCAAAAATCAAGTGGAAACTTAAAAAATTAAATTTAGGATCATCTGAACTCCAATTTCAGCAAACTTATAGGCGAACTGATCGTTTCATAAATACGAACCCAACGACACCAACTTCAACTCAATCTGAGCCCAAATGAGTCCAAATCAAGGACCCAAATCATTGTTGGAAGGTTCAAACCACAATTTGGATTACCAAACGGTTTCCAAACGTGACATGCTTATAGACGAATTGAACGGTTCAACGAGACAAATTCAACGAGCCCAAGATCGCCGAATTCTGATATCATTAAGACCTTCAAATGTCTGACGAACGGTCCACGAGGGATTCAATATCGGCCGTCCATCCAACCACACCCCATTTACCCCTGATCTCTCACCTATTTACGGGTCATGCCACTCCATAAAAACTATAAATTGCCCCTCATTTCTCTTGAGAGGGGACCGAAGTCCGAAGCAAGAAGAAGAAGAGAAGAAGAAGAGAAGGATATGAGGGAAGAAACTCCTCGACCACCGCCGGAGTTCTGTCCGACGCCCAAGTGATGCCAAAATTCTACTCAATGCCGGAATTCTTCCCAAGTGACACTTGAGTTCTGTCCAATTTCCAAGTGGTGCCAGAATTCTGCCCAAAACCCAAGTGACGCTGGAATTCTGCCCGACGCCCAAGTGACGTCAGAATTCTACCCGAAGCCAGAATTCTGCCCAAGCGACACCGAAATTCTTCCCAAGTGATGCCAGAGTTCCATCTAATTTCCAAGTGGCGCCGGAATTCTGCCCGACGCCCAAGTGACACTGGAATTCTGCCCGACGCCCAAGTGACGTCGGAATTCTACCCGATGGCAGAATTCTTCCCAAGTGATGCAGGAATTCTGCCCAAGTGAGTTCCGTCCAACTTCCAAGTAACACCAAAATTATGTCCGACTTCCAAGTGACACCAAAACTCCGCCCGATCTCCAAGTAACGCCAGAGTTATCCCCGGCCACTGACTAACGTCGGACTTCTACTCGACACCATACCTTTGCTCGTCGCCATATTTCTACCCAACGCCGAACTTCTGATAGTTGTCGGACTTTTGTCAGACATCTATCTGATGATGGATTTCTATCCATTGCTAGACTTCTATCTGATGTCATTTTTCTAACATCCGTTGTTAGACAACAGTTCTTCCGACCTCCGTCGCTCACCAACTACGGTCCTCCTAACTTACGTCGCCCACCGACTACAGTCCTTCCAACCTCCGTCGCCCACCGACTACGGTCCTTCCGACCAAATGAACACATTAATAGTGATTTTTTATATTCACATCATGTAATATACTCTATAAGATGTACATCAAGCTAAAGCTCCCCCAATGAAAGGGCCTCATTTGTAATCAACTGCAAATAATAGTGGATTCATTCAAACTGGGCAAGACCCCGTGGTTTTTTTTTTCTATTTTTAGGGGTTTTCCACGTAAAAATCTTGATGTATCATATGAATGCTACACCCTCTCTCTTATCTGATTGCGTGCCATATTTTCGTACAATACTAAGATGTTAAACTATATTTCTCTACCGCCGCGAATACTCCATAACACAACAAAAATCATTTTTATAATTTAAATAAAATTACCTTATAGAGATCATTAGCTTGAATTTACTAGTTATAAACTTATAACTATAGAGTACTATAATTAATTAATTATATTAGGTAGAATTTTAGAAAGGAGCTTACTTAAGGTGTAATTAAGTAAAAGGGGTATTATTATAAAAAAAATTAAAATAGGAGCAAAAATGCTAATTTAATTTAAATTTTTTATCCCATTTAAATTTTTTTATAATAATAATACTCCTTTGCTTAATTATATTTTAAGTAAGCTCTTTCAAATTTTTGTTATTGTATTATTCATAACTCTTAAGTAAAATGCATTCAAATCTTTAAATGTAAGGCATAAGTGACTTAGATTTAAAGTTTTTTTCTTTAATATTGTTGCGTGTCAGAAAATACGCGGCGGTAGAGTTTTGTAAATTCGCGTCCGAGCGTTGCACGTAAGTTTAACACACAAACAGAAAAGAGGGTGAACACCGAGGGTTTTTACGTGGAAAACCCAAAAATGGGAAAAACCACGGGGCCTCGCCCAGTTGCAAATTTCCACTAGTATTTTCGTAGGTTACAAATGGCGGATTTCGTCCCACAAGTCGGGATTATCCAAATACAACTTGTTTTCTTCCACTAAATTCACAAAGTCCTGCGGATTCCTAGCGTTCCCTGAAAACCCGGCAGAGTTCCGGCGTCCTCAGGCGGCAGGAAGAGCTCCGGCGGCGGTGGTCGAGGAGGTGAGGAATCTCCTATTCCCCTTTCTCCTTCTCCTTCTCTTCTTCTGCGAATTCTTGGCGTTTCCTCCAAATCCGGCAGAGTTCCGGCGTCTTCAGGCGGCAGGAAAAGCTCCGGCGGCGGTGGTCGAGGAGGTGAGGAATCTCCTATTCCCCTTTCTCCTTCTCCTTCTCTTCTTCTTCTCTCTCTTCACTTGAGCCCCTTGGTGTAGAATGAGGGCTCTATTTATAGTTTTTCTGGAGTGGCATAGCCCGTAAATAGGCGTGAGATCAAGGGCGAACAGGGAGTGGTTTGAATGGACGGTCGATATCGAATCTTTTGATCATGCACCGTTCGTTGGATATTTGATGGCCTTAATGATGTCGGAATTTGATGATCTTGGGCTCGTTGGATTCGTCTCGTCGAGCCGCTCGATTCGAGTATAAGCTCGTCAAAATCGGAGACCGTTTGGTAACTCAAATTGCGGTTTAAACCTTCCAACAACGCTTCGAACCTTTGATTCGGACTCATTTGGGCTCGGATTGGATTGATCTTGGTGTCGTTGGGTTTGTATTTCCGAGACGCTCAGTTTGACTGTAAGCTCGCTGAAATCGGAGTTCATATGCTCCCGAAATCAATTTTTGAAGTTTCCAACTAGGTTTTGCCTCGAGATTCGTGCCCGATCAAGATGATTTTGCGATGCCGTATCAGTTGCCCCCATATTTTCGGATGTCGTAGCTTCAGGGGTCCGAAAATATGTGTCACAAATTTCAGAAATATTTTCTAAGTGACCCAGGATTGATCGGGATTGTAGAAGCCCCGAACGGCTCTGAAAATGCCAAAATTGAGTCCGGAACGTCGAAAAACGGGTCCGGGGACCCCAAAAACGTCCGATTTGGTCTTCCCGGGGCGAAATTTGGGCCCGGAAAGGACCGGGCGGCCGAATTGGCCGGACCGGCCGGCCGGCCGCCGAGTCGCCGGCGAGGAACCGCGCGCCCGCGCCTGCGGGCGAACCGCGCGCCCGCGCGTCTGCGGGCGAACCGCGCGCCCGCGCCTGGGCGCACCGCGCCCGCGCTGGGGGCGCACCCGCGCCCGCGCCCGGGCTGGCCGCGCCCGGGCTAGCTTGCACTGCGCCTGCCGCGCGTGGCTGCCGCGCGTGCCACGGCTGGCCAGCCGCGATCCGCGGGTTCTGGCCGCGGATTGCTGGCCTGGCCGCGCGAAAAGGTGCAGCCGGTTGGCTGCACCGCCAATGTGGGCCCCACATCCGTCCAAAAATGGGTTTTTTGCTATTTTTGGGCCCAAAAAATTCCCAAAAAATTCTAAAAAATTCCGAAAAATTCGGAAAAAATTTAGAAAAATAGGGGAATTAAAAAATGGCAATAACTTCCCTCCTTTCTCTCCAAAACCTATAAATAGGCCTCCTAGGCCCTTAGGAAACTTGCAACTCCTCCCTCTCTCTCCCTCCGGTTTACTGGCGATAGAAACCTACGGGATTTCCTTTCTCCCCCTCCGGTTTTCTGGCGATAGAAACCTACGGGATTTCCTTTCTCCCCCTCCGGTTTTCTGGCGATAGAAACCTACGTGATTTCCTTCCTCCCCCTCCGGTTTTCTGGTGATAGAAACCTACAGGATTTCCTTCCTCCCCCTCCGGTTTACTGGCGATAGAAACCTACGGGATTTCCTTCCTCCCCCTCCGGTTTACTGGCGATAGAAACCTACGGGATTTCCTGTAACAACCCCAAGATCCGTGTAGCGAAAGGATTCATCTGATCGTTCTTTTTTTTTTTTTTTCTCTTTTGCTGTTCATATCAATCCATCCATACATATATCCAGAGATAATTACATTACAGAAAAGAAACTGCAGCGAATACTATAATTCACATATAGTACAATCAGAGAAGTGACAAAAGAGTCCAAAAGAAATATCTACACTAGCCACACCGGCTACAAAAGAAAGCCTACCAAAGGCTGCAAAACAAAATGCTGAACTCGACAGAAAGATCTTCAAACTGGAGATCCTGCACCTGAAATCATTAACCACATATAATGAGCTTACAAAGCCCAGCAGGTCACCAAAGCCTACAACTGAAATCAAAGCACGACACTGAAAACAATATGCAGGTTAATCAAATCAAGTCAAATCAATCAGTCGAACATGATCAATGAATCAATGCAATACGGAAATCCATCGTCAATGAAATCAAGTCTGAACAGTGGAAATCAAATCAGTAGTCAGTGCAGTACGGAAATCAATAGTCAATAATCAATACAGCGATAAAACATCGATAAATCAATACGCCTCAGCAATCAAGTCGGTAAGTGCTCCTAGTCAATATCCAATCATCGTAGCAATGTCTATCAATCAATACTGTCAGTTCAATCAATCGTATCGTCTAATCAATTCGTCGAATCTATATCATCTATCCAATCCATAAAGCACTTTTCAGTCAATTATTTCTATCAGTAAGGGAATCCATCGAACAATCGAATCAACTCAATAAATCAACCTAGCAATTGAAAACAAATCTATACAATGAAATCATCAGGTCAATAGAAATCAATTCTACGATAAATCAAATCCATACGACAATAATCCATTCAATCAATCAGTCGATCGAGAACCGGTACGACGATTCAATGTATCAATATCCGTGTCAGTCTCTATGAATCAATACGTAGAATCCATATCAATATCGGTGCCGGTATCTATGAATCAATCAAATCGCTAACATCAATCGGAAAAGCAATACGATAAATTAAATCGGAAGAACAATACGATAAATCAATAAAATCATTTAAATCCGTCAAATCAATCAATCAATCGAATCCAATCTATACTATCAAGTCGATCCAATCAATCAGAAGGACAATACGATAAATCTATACAGTAACAGGTCGAATCAATGCAGGATCAATAGTATCAATGAATCTATGTATCTATGCCGTCTATGTCCATATCAATATCAATGATCAATAGTCAAGTAGTATCAATGCTCAATGATCATTCAATGAAATCAATGAATCCGTGCAATAGTAAATCAATTCGATAAATCCAATCAATATCAATGAATCAGTCGGAAATCGATAAATCAATGCATATACGAAAATCCATACAATGGTCTTACTCGACAAGCACAAACACTAGCTATTATCAATGATCAATGATGCTGTTGTAGTTCGTTCAATGATGCTGTTGTAGTTATCCGCACGTTGGTTCTATCAAGAAGAGTCGTCACTCTTTTGCCCGTCGGCCGCCCGTCGGCATATTAAACTCCTTATAACTCCCAATCGTTATATCGATGATCTATGGTCTATGATTTAAAGGAAAGCCCGTCGGCCCACCATCCTGTACAGGTATCGATCAATCTTCAACCAACGTTCAACCAGGTTCCCACTTGTCTTTCAGTAACAATCAATCAATGCAATAATCGATGCAATAAGCAATAGTAAAGAAATCGAGAACGATCATATCAATAGTCATAGGCAAATCAATTCAATCTATCAATTCCGGGAAAATCAGAAATCATACGAAAATCGGGCAGAGTAACAGTAGTCGGTCAAATTTACACAAAAAAATCTCCAAAAATCACAATCCACCAAATTAATACAGAACGTGCACAGTAACATTATAAGACTATTCTTCTACTGCTCAAACCAATTCGGACATCATAATAATTTGCAGTCAAAATAAAACCCCGCAAAACCAAAACGAACCGGACGAAATCTTCCAGAAAATAATCAAAACGTGCAGAATAATCATATCTACAGCATACCAAAAGTTACGCGGTGAAATCTTCGCCAGTACCAAATCAGGTACGAAAATCACTTACAAAAACACAAATCTGAGCACCATTTTACAAAACCTCGAAATCTTCGAAAACAGAAGTAGGGTTTGGAATCCTTACAGCGAGACAAACACAATATCCAACAGCAACGAACGACGAAAATCGCTCCGCGGACCTCGAAATCGAACTTCTTCCTTTGCTTTCCTTCTCTTTCTCTCTCCTCAGATATTTTGGTTTTAAAAAATGTTTTTCTCTCTCTTCAAAACGAGCTCATTTCCTTAAGTAATGCTCATATCGGCCCGGCCGATCGTCTCGATCGTCCTGGACGATCAGACCAAATTCATATCGTCCTGGGACGATTTTTCAGGACGATCAATACTGTTCATAGGCGATAAAAACCCCTACTCACTGACTTGTGCCATCCACTAATCGTCCCGGGACGATACCTCGATCGGCCTGGACGATTTTGTCCAGAAATCATTCCAGAAAGCATTCCAGAAAACAGCTATTCAATGCACTGATCGGCCTGGACGATCCAAACTTCGTCCTGGCCGATCCTGGGAGGAAAATCATTTTTCCAGCGGCTACAGCAAAGGAACAAGGTCTTACAATCTCCCCACCTTAGAAAAATGTCGTCCCGACATTTCCCTAACGTGTCCAGAACAAAACAAAACAAAACAAAGCAAAACAAATCCGATCTATCGGAAAATCGAACAAAACACATCAAAACAAACAATAAACTAAACTCGTACCAGTCTCACTAGCAGGCACGGAAGGAACATCTTCCATCATGGCTTGTACATTTTCAGTCTGAACAGTCGGAACAGGTCCTTGCCTAAGTTCAGAACTCGGGCACTCAGTCATTCTATGTCCATGTGCACCACATCGGAAGCATTGCCCTGTTCTTCGATAACACTGTCCCGAGTGTCTCTTTCCACAAAACGTACAAACATTAATTCTTGCTTTGCTACCTTCCCCACTCTTCTTGCTACGCCCAGAGCGTTTCGCTAGCTTGTCACTCACCATCTGAGCAACCATATCAGCAAATTTATTCATATTTTCAGATGTGAGAGGGAGGTTAGCAGCAGGCTCAGACTCAATCTTTTTGCCTTTCGGATCCATTTGCCTGATCAATACAAATCGTTCCAATCAAAATCGCGGAAATCAAATACGTAAAACAAAACAAATCAAATCAAATAATGCAATCATCAACTCTGGATATAATCAAATCCTTTTCACTACACTCGCTCTGATACCAATTGTAACAACCCCAAGATCCGTGTAGCGAAAGGATTCATCTGATCGTTCTTTTTTTTTTTTTTCTCTTTTGCTGTTCATATCAATCCATCCATACATATATCCAGAGATAATTACATTACAGAAAAGAAACTGCAGCGAATACTATAATTCACATATAGTACAATCAGAGAAGTGACAAAAGAGTCCAAAAGAAATATCTACACTAGCCACACCGGCTACAAAAGAAAGCCTACCAAAGGCTGCAAAACAAAATGCTGAACTCGACAGAAAGATCTTCAAACTGGAGATCCTGCACCTGAAATCATTAACCACATATAATGAGCTTACAAAGCCTAGCAGGTCACCAAAGCCTACAACTGAAATCAAAGCACGACACTGAAAACAATATGCAGGTTAATCAAATCAAGTCAAATCAATCAGTCGAACATGATCAATGAATCAATGCAATACGGAAATCCATCGTCAATGAAATCAAGTCTGAACAGTGGAAATCAAATCAGTAGTCAGTGCAGTACGGAAATCAATAGTCAATAATCAATACAGCGATAAAACATCGATAAATCAATACGCCTCAGCAATCAAGTCGGTAAGTGCTCCTAGTCAATATCCAATCATCGTAGCAATGTCTATCAATCAATACTGTCAGTTCAATCAATCGTATCGTCTAATCAATTCGTCGAATCTATATCATCTATCCAATCCATAAAGCACTTTTCAGTCAATTATTTCTATCAGTAAGGGAATCCATCGAACAATCGAATCAACTCAATAAATCAACCTAGCAATTGAAAACAAATCTATACAATGAAATCATCAGGTCAATAGAAATCAATTCTACGATAAATCAAATCCATACGACAATAATCCATTCAATCAATCAGTCGATCGAGAACCGGTACGACGATTCAATGTATCAATATCCGTGTCAGTCTCTATGAATCAATACGTAGAATCCATATCAATATCGGTGCCGGTATCTATGAATCAATCAAATCGCTAACATCAATCGGAAAAGCAATACGATAAATTAAATCGGAAGAACAATACGATAAATCAATAAAATCATTTAAATCCGTCAAATCAATCAATCAATCGAATCCAATCTATACTATCAAGTCGATCCAATCAATCAGAAGGACAATACGATAAATCTATACAGTAACAGGTCGAATCAATGCAGGATCAATAGTATCAATGAATCTATGTATCTATGCCGTCTATGTCCATATCAATATCAATGATCAATAGTCAAGTAGTATCAATGCTCAATGATCATTCAATGAAATCAATGAATCCGTGCAATAGTAAATCAATTCGATAAATCCAATCAATATCAATGAATCAGTCGGAAATCGATAAATCAATGCATATACGAAAATCCATACAATGGTCTTACTCGACAAGCACAAACACTAGCTATTATCAATGATCAATGATGCTGTTGTAGTTCGTTCAATGATGCTGTTGTAGTTATCCGCACGTTGGTTCTATCAAGAAGAGTCGTCACTCTTTTGCCCGTCGGCCGCCCGTCGGCATATTAAACTCCTTATAACTCCCAATCGTTATATCGATGATCTATGGTCTATGATTTAAAGGAAAGCCCGTCGGCCCACCATCCTGTACAGGTATCGATCAATCTTCAACCAACGTTCAACCAGGTTCCCACTTGTCTTTCAGTAACAATCAATCAATGCAATAATCGATGCAATAAGCAATAGTAAAGAAATCGAGAACGATCATATCAATAGTCATAGGCAAATCAATTCAATCTATCAATTCCGGGAAAATCAGAAATCATACGAAAATCGGGCAGAGTAACAGTAGTCGGTCAAATTTACACAAAAAAATCTCCAAAAATCACAATCCACCAAATTAATACAGAACGTGCACAGTAACATTATAAGACTATTCTTCTACTGCTCAAACCAATTCGGACATCATAATAATTTGCAGTCAAAATAAAACCCCGCAAAACCAAAACGAACCGGACGAAATCTTCCAGAAAATAATCAAAACGTGCAGAATAATCATATCTACAGCATACCAAAAGTTACGCGGTGAAATCTTCGCCAGTACCAAATCAGGTACGAAAATCACTTACAAAAACACAAATCTGAGCACCATTTTACAAAACCTCGAAATCTTTGAAAACAGAAGTAGGGTTTGGAATCCTTACAGCGAGACAAACACAATATCCAACAGCAACGAACGACGAAAATCGCTCCGCGGACCTCGAAATCGAACTTCTTCCTTTGCTTTCCTTCTCTTTCTCTCTCCTCAGATATTTTGGTTTTAAAAAATGTTTTTCTCTCTCTTCAAAACGAGCTCATTTCCTTAAGTAATGCTCATATCGGCCCGGCCGATCGTCTCGATCGTCCTGGACGATCAGACCAAATTCATATCGTCCTGGGACGATTTTTCAGGACGATCAATACTGTTCATAGGCGATAAAAACCCCTACTCACTGACTTGTGCCATCCACTAATCGTCCCGGGACGATACCTCGATCGGCCTGGACGATTTTGTCCAGAAATCATTCCAGAAAGCATTCCAGAAAACAGCTATTCAATGCACTGATCGGCCTGGACGATCCAAACTTCGTCCTGGCCGATCCTGGGAGGAAAATCATTTTTCCAGCGGCTACAGCAAAGGAACAAGGTCTTACATTTCCTTCCTCCCCCTCCGGTTTACTGGCGATAGAAACCTACGGGATTTCCTTCCTCCCCCTCCGGTTTACTGGCGATAGAAACCTACGGGATTTCCTTCCTGGTGGATTCTCGCGAAGCAAAAATGGGTGATCGTACTAAAGATGTTTCAGTCGTGGAAGATCGTCCAACTGCATGTCCAGAGGGTTCGAAGAAGACTTCTAAGACGAGAAAAGCCGACGACGTGATTTCCACTATTACAGAAGACTCCTTTATCTCTTTTAGGAAAAAATATCATTTTCCTAACGACTTGATGATGAAGGTGCCAACAAGATCTGAGCGCGCCTGCTACCCTCCTCGAGGATATGTTACAGTGTACGAGTTTAGCTTGAAGGCGGGGTTGCGGTTCCCGCTGCCGTTTGAACTGGTGGACATTCTGGTGGCTTGTGGATTGAGTTTGTCTCAATTCTGCTATCGGGCCATGTCGGTGGTGGTGGGCCTGATTGCATTTTTTAGAGAACGTGGAGCGGTGTTATCTGTGGATTGCTTATCCCGGATAGGGCGTATTTATATCGACGCACAGGGTCGAATTTCTTTTAGGTCAAAGTGGTTGGAGGTTCGCACTCGGGAACCAGCCAAAGACTGGATCAGTGATTTCTTTTTCGTGCAGAATGATTGGGGTCTCCAAGAGAAGTGGGGAACGTTGAAGGAGTTACCCGCTCCTCTCCATTTAGGAGCGGATGAACTGTTGAGCATGTTAAAGCTTCCTACTAACGAAGCTCTTCGTTACGAGATGCGTTCTCTTAGCAAGTGCTTGGACGAGGAGTATTTATTTAAGGTGGGAATATCCACTCACGCAGGGAGGTCAGGTGCACAAAAACTGAAGATATCCACAAAAGTCTCAGATGCCCCGATAACTCAGTCCAGACGACCCGAGGGTGATGGAGATTCACATACGCCGAAAAAGAAGAAGTCGGGCGAAGTTTTTACAGCCGGCGGGAAGGCCCCTCGTTTTTCTCCGTCAAGAATATACATCCCCGAGGATGTGCTGAAACATAAGTGCATCGGCCGTCGACGGCTTGAAGACTTGGTAAGTTGTCCTTCTTTTTGTTTCTATCATTTTTGGCATTTTTTTTAGGACATACTTTTCACTTATCTTCTTCTTGTGCAGTTCCTCGAGGCGAATAAAGTCTTAGATGTCTGGAACGATGAATTTGTGAAGGTCAAGTACCTCCAGGGAGAATATAAGAAGAAATACGGCAGCAGGGTGAAAGCGATGGAATCTGTGGAGAGTCAGCTTGATGGATGTAGAGCGGAATTGGCGAACAAGATTGCTTCATCTTCTTCTCAGAATGAGCGGATGGATCGTTTGCATATACAGTTAGTGGAGGCAGAGGCAACAAGCAACCAACAACAGAAAAATATACAAGCTCTTGAGACTGAGAATAAGCGACTTCTGAACAAATTGTCGGAGAAGACAGCTCAATTGTCGCCATCTTCGGCCGTAGAGGAGTTCAAGAGATCTTATGGCTTTAAGATTTTTATCGAGGATCAAGTCCAGGAAGCCCGCGATTATTTTTACGACGTAGAGGTAAAGGCCTTAGAAGAGGAGCTCATGCAGGATGGTTTCATCAAAGGATTTATGAAAGGTGTTCGTGCCGTGAAACGCAGAAATGGAGGGGACATTGAGGGGTTGACCCCAAGCCAAGCTTCTGGTGATCCTTCTCCAGATTCTGGTGGCGAAGAGTTGGAGAGTGATTTACAAAGGATCTTTGCGTTGGAAGAGGACGACGATGATGACCTTGAGATTCTGTAGAATTGCTTTGATATTTTTTATGTCGCTTTTGCTTTTGTTGTGATGATGGTTCGTGTGTTTCCATTGTTCACGTTCTGCTGTATTTTTGGATGATGTACTTGATGTTCGTGGGTTTATATAAAAAAGACAATTTTCTTCTTTATATACGTTAACTCCTGTGTTGAGGAAGTCTTTCAAATCTGCATAAATGTGAGAGATATCCGCTTTGGGATACTCTGACCTATCCGAGGTTGTTAATCAAAGCATTTGCTTGATGATTATAACCTGTGTGGAAGAGGTCGGACTGGATCCCCCTGGGATTAGTCGCTTTTGATTGAGATACTACATATGTTGTGTGCTTCTCGAATCATAAAAGGAAACTCAGAATAGAAGAGACGATGCAATGATAAAGTAAACATCACATTACTGTAACAGCACGATAATTCCCTATTAAACTTAGGGATACAAAAACAAGTGTTCTTCGACAACAACGTACAAAAACCTTAAAGAAAACACAATGCATAGCTACAAAGCAAAACAAGAGTTACAAACGGCATTACACATAACAAATAGTGACACCAATCTTCTACTGGTAGTATTTGCGAAGGTTGTCTACATTCCAAGTTCGGGGAAGCGTCTTTCCATTTGCATCTTTTAACTTGAAGGTTCCAGGCTTGATCATCGCTGCTACTAAATATGGACCTTCCCATAGGGGGGAGAGCTTATTTCGTTGAGGGCCTTTTCCAGCAGCTTCAAGGCTTCGCAGAACTAAATCTCCAATGGAGATAGTCCGAGGCTTTATCCTTCGATTGTAGTGACGAGCGATCCTTTGATGGTAGGCAGCGGTCTTAAGCGAGGCTATATCTCTTGCCTCGGGGAGGAGGTCTAGATTAGTCCTGAGTTTTTCTTCATTCTTACTGAAGTCAAATGTCTGAATTCTATCGCTCGGGACCCCTATATCCACTGGTGTAATATCTCGTTTCCTTACTGTTCCTCTCTGATTTGGATTTTCCTCCCAGAATCGGCCAGGACGAAGTTTGGATCGTCCAGGCCGATCAGTGCATTGAAAACAGCTGATTTCTGGAGCAAATTCTGGACAGAATCGTCCAGGACGATATTGAGATCGTCCAGGACGATCTGCACTGTTCCTAAAATCGTCCTGATCATCGCCCTGGAGTATCGGCCAGGACGACCAGAATTGGTCTGATCGTCCAGGCCGATAGAGACGATCGGCCAGGCCGATCCATGTATGATATAAGGAAATGAGCTCGTTTTGAGGAGAGAGAAAATCAAAAATAAAAATCAGATATTTTGTAGAGAGAGAAAGAGAAAGGAAAGAGAAGAGGAAACTGGTTTTCGGAGACCGCGGAGCGCTTTTCGTCCGACGCTGCTGTTGGGAAAAGTGAAGATCTCGTGGTAAGGACTCCGAACCCTGTTTCTGTTTTCAGAGATTTTGTGTTTTGACCGAGATATGATTTGTTTTGTGTTTTCGTAGTCGACTTTTCGACCTGATTTTGATTTGACAAGACTTTCACCGCACAACTTTTAGTATGTCATAGATATGATTATTGTACACGATTTGACTGTATTCTACGAAGATTTTACCGGTCGGAATTGATTCTACGTGATTTTAATCGATTATAATCGAATAGAAAATAATCGGGACTGGATTTGATTTGATTTCTATAGGAGAATAGTCTTGTATCGATGTTATTGATATTCCTTTGTAATTTGGAAAGATTTGGAAACTGTGTCTTTTTGCAGGATTTTTGTGTAAATTTGACCGACTACCGTTATGCTGCCCGATTTTCGTACGATTCTTGAATTGTATGAAATTGATAGATTGATTAGATATGGATATGACTATTGATATGATTGCTTTAATATTGACTATTGAATTGCTTATTGATTGAATTGACTATTGATACTGATCGCAAGTGGAACCTGGTTGAACATTGGTGGAGATTGATATTGATACCTGTACAGGATGGTGGGCCGACGGGCTTTCCTTTAAACATTGATTATTGATTATTGAAGGGAGATATAAGGAGTTTATTGATATGCCGACGGGCGAAAAGAGTGACGGCTCTTATTGATTGAACCAATGTATTATCTACAACAGCAATATGGATTCTACAACAGCAACATGACCAGTAGATTGTACTTGTTCAGTATATAGTATTGAATTGCATGTTTACTGTTTTGTTTTATAGATTCCTGCTTTATCGACTTTGATTGGATTTACTAGATCGTACGATTTCATTGATTTCACTGATCGATTTCTGTGCATCGACATTGAGCATTGATGTAGAAATGGATGGATATAGATATTGCATTGATAGCATGGACATCGTACTACTGCTTATAGATTCATTGATATTGCTGCCTATAGACTTATAGATTCACTGTCGCTACTGTTCTTCACTGTATTGACTGTTTTATAGATCCTTGTCTCGTATCGTTTTTTTTTTCTACTGATTCTATTGATTAGATCGTATTGATTTGATAGCATCGATTTGATTGACGACGTTGATTGATTCTATTGATTTATCGAATTGCCTGCTGCTGCATTGATTGGTTTTATCGACTATTGATTTCCGCTGCATTGACTCATTGACCATTGATTGATTCAGATTGATAGATTGACATGCATATTGATAGCTCTGCCGTGCTTTGATTTCAGTTATAGGTATTAGGTGACCTGCTGGGCTTTGTAAAGCTCATTATATGTGGTTGATATTTTCAGGTCAGGGCTCGGGAGCAGGAGATAGGCATTGATCCAGATCTGCAGGTTTTTAGTTCTTTTGATAGATAGATGATTCTTTTGTACTCAGGACAGGATAGCTTTTCTACTTGTATTGATAGTGTAGTTCCTGAGTATTGTATATGATGTTTTGAAATATGAATCGACTGTTATATTGATGTTTTAAATGTTAGAATTGTCTGATAGATTGCTTACTGAAGGTTTATAGATAACTCTGGTAAATTGTTTGGCTATTGATCGACATTCTTTCCAAGTTAGATCTCGGGGCGTGACAAGTTGGTATCAGAGCAATGTTATTGGAAGAATGGATTGTTACCAGAGTTGTAGGTTTGGATTGAGAGATTGGGTAGATTGGGTAGCTTTAAGAGCTTCATTGGCATACATCATTGCATGTGTGTATCATTCGTTTTGAATTGTGCAGGTGAAAAGATATGGATCCTCCGGCAGAATCCAGTATACCGAATGAGCAACACAGCGCATCTCCAGCACCTTCAGAGAGTATGATGCAGTTAGCTACTGCGATTGCACATGTTATGGGAGATGCTCAGAGCAAGATGAGTGGGAGCAAAGAGGAAGAAGTTGACAGACATTTGCAGATGTTCCACAAGCTGAAGCCTCCGTTGTTCAAAGGGGCTGTAGGACCACAGGCTGCTGAGGATTGGATAATGAGGATAGAGAAGATTTTTGATAGCATGCAGTGTCCGGGGAACAGAAAAGTACCTTTGGCAGCATTCATGTTGGAGAGTGAGGCAGAGAGATGGTGGATTGGACAGCAGAGAGAGAAATTCCAGGGGAAGACCAATGCTGAGATCACCTGGGATGAGTTCACTACAGTGTTCAGGATGTGGTTCGTACCACCGTCAGCTCAGCGACAGATGCAGGAAGCATTCATGAGATTGGAGCAAGGCCGCAAGTCAGTGATGCAGTACGAGTCCGAGTTTACTGCACTTGCAAGGTATGCTGCTCACTTGATTCCTACTTCTGAAGACAAGTGTTATAGATTTCTGCACGGATTGAATAGAGAGCTGAGGCAACCACTAGTACCTTTTCGGATCCACGAGTTTTCTGAACTAGTGGAGCGAGCCCGATTGATAGAAATTGATTTGGCGACACCAGTATCGAGGTACGAGGATACCAGGAGGAGGAGAGATGACGTACGACGAGATGATTCCAGAGATAGAGAGAAGAGAAGCAGGTATGAGGGTTCGAAGGGATCTGCATCGGGATCTGTGTCACGATCTGCATCGATAGTATCATCTGGTGGTTCTGGCACGTGCAGTCATTGTGGTAGACGACATGCAGGTCAGTGCTACCTATTGACGGGACAGTGTTTTCACTGTGGACAGCAAGGACACAGAGCAGCAGAGTGTCCTCAGAAAGGACTGGGTGGAAGGACTGACACGGGTACAGGACAGCAGAGAACTGTTGCCTCGAGAGCCTACAGTGAGAGATCAGGGAACCGGATGGATGATAGGACTGTCAGAGACCAGAGGGAGACAGTTGCGCCACGACCTCCAGTGGTGCCACGCATCTACAGTCTACAGAGTTTACAGCATCAGGATCAGCAACGACCAGAAGATTCTACTGGTAAGATTGATTTGACTAACCGATTGATATTGACATATGAACATCGCATATTGACATTGGATTGATTGCATTATGTGTTCTGTATGGATTTCGACGAGTTTTGTTTTGGATTTGGTTTTTGATCGATTTGTTTTGCATCGTCGTTTTTGCTTCGTACCTTTAGGGAAATGTCGGGACGACATTTTTCTAAGGTGGGGAGATTGTAATATCTCGTTTCCTTACTGTTCCTCTCTGATTTGGATTTTCCTCCCAGAATCGGCCAGGACGAAGTTTGGATCGTCCAGGCCGATCAGTGCATTGAAAACAGCTGATTTCTGGAGCAAATTCTGGACAGAATCGTCCAGGACGATATTGAGATCGTCCAGGACGATCTGCACTGTTCCTAAAATCGTCCTGATCATCGCCCTGGAGTATCGGCCAGGACGACCAGAATTGGTCTGATCGTCCAGGCCGATAGAGACGATCGGCCAGGCCGATCCATGTATGATATAAGGAAATGAGCTCGTTTTGAGGAGAGAGAAAATCAAAAATAAAAATCAGATATTTTGTAGAGAGAGAAAGAGAAAGGAAAGAGAAGAGGAAACTGGTTTTCGGAGACCGCGGAGCGCTTTTCGTCCGACGCTGCTGTTGGGAAAAGTGAAGATCTCGTGGTAAGGACTCCGAACCCTGTTTCTGTTTTCAGAGATTTTGTGTTTTGACCGAGATATGATTTGTTTTGTGTTTTCGTAGTCGACTTTTCGACCTGATTTTGATTTGACAAGACTTTCACCGCACAACTTTTAGTATGTCATAGATATGATTATTGTACACGATTTGACTGTATTCTACGAAGATTTTACCGGTCGGAATTGATTCTACGTGATTTTAATCGATTATAATCGAATAGAAAATAATCGGGACTGGATTTGATTTGATTTCTATAGGAGAATAGTCTTGTATCGATGTTATTGATATTCCTTTGTAATTTGGAAAGATTTGGAAACTGTGTCTTTTTGCAGGATTTTTGTGTAAATTTGACCGACTACCGTTATGCTGCCCGATTTTCGTACGATTCTTGAATTGTATGAAATTGATAGATTGATTAGATATGGATATGACTATTGATATGATTGCTTTAATATTGACTATTGAATTGCTTATTGATTGAATTGACTATTGATACTGATCGCAAGTGGAACCTGGTTGAACATTGGTGGAGATTGATATTGATACCTGTACAGGATGGTGGGCCGACGGGCTTTCCTTTAAACATTGATTATTGATTATTGAAGGGAGATATAAGGAGTTTATTGATATGCCGACGGGCGAAAAGAGTGACGGCTCTTATTGATTGAACCAATGTATTATCTACAACAGCAATATGGATTCTACAACAGCAACATGACCAGTAGATTGTACTTGTTCAGTATATAGTATTGAATTGCATGTTTACTGTTTTGTTTTATAGATTCCTGCTTTATCGACTTTGATTGGATTTACTAGATCGTACGATTTCATTGATTTCACTGATCGATTTCTGTGCATCGACATTGAGCATTGATGTAGAAATGGATGGATATAGATATTGCATTGATAGCATGGACATCGTACTACTGCTTATAGATTCATTGATATTGCTGCCTATAGACTTATAGATTCACTGTCGCTACTGTTCTTCACTGTATTGACTGTTTTATAGATCCTTGTCTCGTATCGTTTTTTTTTTCTACTGATTCTATTGATTAGATCGTATTGATTTGATAGCATCGATTTGATTGACGACGTTGATTGATTCTATTGATTTATCGAATTGCCTGCTGCTGCATTGATTGGTTTTATCGACTATTGATTTCCGCTGCATTGACTCATTGACCATTGATTGATTCAGATTGATAGATTGACATGCATATTGATAGCTCTGCCGTGCTTTGATTTCAGTTATAGGTATTAGGTGACCTGCTGGGCTTTGTAAAGCTCATTATATGTGGTTGATATTTTCAGGTCAGGGCTCGGGAGCAGGAGATAGGCATTGATCCAGATCTGCAGGTTTTTAGTTCTTTTGATAGATAGATGATTCTTTTGTACTCAGGACAGGATAGCTTTTCTACTTGTATTGATAGTGTAGTTCCTGAGTATTGTATATGATGTTTTGAAATATGAATCGACTGTTATATTGATGTTTTAAATGTTGGAATTGTCTGATAGATTGCTTACTGAAGGTTTATAGATAACTCTGGTAAATTGTTTGGCTATTGATCGACATTCTTTCCAAGTTAGATCTCGGGGCGTGACAACTGGTATGACAGCTTCTGTGCCGAAACAGAGGTTAAACGGAGTCTCTCCTGTAGGTGTTCTGGCGGTGGTGCGGTAAGCCCATAAGACATTTGGGAGTTCTTCAACCCATTGCCCCCCGGCCTTCCCTAGGCGTGTTTTCAGCCCTTTCAAAATTGTTCGATTTGTGACTTCCGTTTGCCCATTTGTTTGAGGATGGGCAACAGCTGTGTGGACGAGCTGAATGTGAAAGTCTTTACAAAAAGATGTGAAGATTTTTCCAGTAAATTGAGTCCCATTATCGGTGATGACCTTTGCCGGAATACTGAAGCGACAAACTATATTCTTCCATAAGAATTGTTTGGCATTTGCTTCAGTGATTTTTGCCAAGGGTTCCGCTTCCACCCATTTTGTGAAATAGTCTACAGCTAGGACGATGAATTTTCGTTGTCTTGTGGCTATAGGGAAGGGCCCCATTATGTCGATTCCCCACTGTGCGAAAGGCTAGGGACTTTGAAGAGATGCAAGTTCTAGAGCTGGAGTATGGGTGAGGTTGGAATGCAATTGGCAGTTCACGCATTTTCGTGTAAACTCCAGTGCGTCTTGTTTCATTGTAGGCCAATAGAACCCCTGCCTCATGATTTTATAGGCCAAAGCTCTTCCTCCTAGGTGCTCGCCACATACTCCGGAATGAACTTCTCGAAGCGCGTAATCAGCTTCTGAAGGTGGGAGACACTTCAGATATGGTCCGGTGAAAGCGCGCTTGTATAATTCATCACCAATAATGGTGAAATTCGATGCTCGTCTACGAAGTCTTGTTGCAGCCATGGGCTCTTCAGGCAGTATCCCATTTTGTAAGAAAGACAAAATGGGATTGATCCAGGACTCCTCTATCGTTTCGTTGATTGACTGTATAACCCATGGACCTTGAATGCTAGGAAAGTGGATTTCCTCAATATGCTTCCTCTTGTAGATGTCTCCTGTCGTTGATGTCGCTAACTTCGAAAGTGCATCTGCTCTCGCGTTTTGCTCTCGGAGAATGTGTATGATCTGATATTTTCCTATTCGGGTTAAAAGCAGTTTTGCAATCTTGCAATATTCAGCTAGTTGCGAATTGTGGATCTCGAATTCCCCCTCTATTTGTGATGCAACTAATTGTGAATCGGTGTGGATTATCAGATTCTGTACTTCACAATCGATTGCTAGTTTTAGCCCAGCAATAAGAGCTTCATATTCTGCCGTGTTATTTGTTGCTGGGAATTTGAGTCGGAGCCCGTACTCAAGAGTAATTTTCTGTGGAGATATTAGCAGAATTCCAGCTCCTGCGCCAGAACTTCCTGATGACCCATCAACATATAACGTCCAGCGCGGAGGGGAAGGCAAAGTATCCAGTTGGATATCAGATGCTGGGACGGTGCATTCAACCACGAAATCTGCGAGTGCTTGAGATTTTATATCGGGTCTAGGCAAGTAGTGAATGTCGAATTCGCCAAGTTCTACGGACCATTTGACGAGCCTACCCGATGCTTCCGGTTTCTGCAGAATACTTTTCAGCGGCAGATTTGTGTAAACTCCTATTGAGTGGGCTTGGAAGTAGGGACGTAGTTTCCTGGCAGAATAAACCAACGCCAATGTTGTTTTATCTGCTAAGGGATAACGCCCCTCCGTTTCAGATAGGATTTTACTGACATAATAAACAGGGCGTTGTGTAGCATTTTCTTCCCGTACTAAGACGGAACTGATGGCTTGGGCTGAAACAGCTATGTATAAATACAACTTTTCTCCTGTTGTTGGTTTGGAAAGTAACGGCGGGGAGGCCAAATACTTTCGTAGCTGTTCGAAAGCTTCTTGGCATTCGTCCGTCCACTGAAAACCAGAGTTGCGGGCACCTCTGAGTATTTTGAAGAAAGGGAGATATTTGTCTCCTGAACGCGCCAGGAAGCGTGACAATGCTGCAATTCTCCCGTTCAACCTTTGGACTTCTTTGATGTTCTTCGGAGGCACCATATCTCTTAATGCCTGGATCTTTTCAGGATTGGCTTCAATTCCTCTATGGGTTACCATAAAACCCAAAAATTTTTCGGAAGCAACTCCGAAGGCGCATTTGGTGGGGTTGAGTCGCATGTTGTAACGCCTTAGCAGACGGAAGCACTGCTCCAAGTCGGAGATATGTCGAGACTTTTCGAGGCTCTTTACCAACATGTCGTCGACATATACCTCCATGTTATGCCCAATAAGAGTTTTGAAAACTTTATTCATAAGGCGTTGGTAGGTTGCTCCGGCATTCTTGAGCCCGAAGGGCATTACCCGATAACAGTACAGTCCTCTGTCTGTTTGAAATGCTGTTGCTTCCTCGTCGGTCGGGTTCATCTTGATTTGATTGTAGCCAGAGTATGCATCCATGAAACTTAACATTTGATGACCAGAAGTGGTATCGACTAACTGGTCGATACGTGGAAGGGGAAAACTGTCTTTTGGGCAAGCCTTGTTGAGATCAGTATAATCTATGCACATTCTCCATGCGCCGCTCCCTTTTCGAACCAAGACGACGTTTGCCAGCCAGTTAGGATGATGCACTTCTCGTATGAAACCGGCTTTCAAAAGCTTGTCAACCTCTTGCTCGATTGCCTGCTGTCGATCGGCCGCGAAATTTCGCTTCTTCTGGATGATTGGTTTGTTTGCAGGATTGACCTTAAGGGAATGCACAATTACTTCGGGGTCAATTCCGGGCATATCCGCCGGACTCCATGCAAAAACATCCTGATTTTCTCGCAGAAAATCTGTGAATATTTTCTTCTCGTCTTCTGAGAGAAGCGATCCAATCTGTACTGTCTTTTGAGGTTGTTCTTCAGAGATAGATACAGTGGTGAGTTCTTCTACTGGTGAAGCTCTCTGAGGTATGTCCTCACTCCGGAGATCAAAATCCTCTATGTTTAGAGTATCGGCAGGGTGTGTTCTAACCTGCCTGAGATAGCAGGTTTGTGCTGCTTGCTGATCTCCGCGTACCACACTAATTCCTGTTGGAGTATGGAACTTCAATTTGAGGTGAGGGATAGAGGTGACAATCCCAAAAATTGATTGGAGTGGCCTTCCAAAAATAGCGTTGTAAGCTGAGTCAGATTTTACAACAATGAACTGAACAGAGTGTGTGGATTGCCGGGGAAAATCTCCAAGTACAACGGGGAGACTAATGATCCCTTCTGCTCGTACAGGTCGATTATCGAACCCGTATAAGGGTCCTGCAGCGGGTTGGAGTTTCTCTCTTGTGAGACCCATGTTGAGGAAGGTGGAGTAGAACAAGACGTCCACAGAGCTGCCGTTGTCTACAAGAATTCTCTTAACGTTGTAGCATGGATCACCTATCCCTGCATTTATAACAAGCGGATCTTGGTGAGGGGTTTTTACCCCCTCCAAGTCGGAATCATCAAAAGTGATGGAGTGATCTATACGAGCTTTCTTTAGGGTTGGAGTTTTGTCCACAGCTAAAAATATTTTATCGGATAGCAGGGGGCCTCCAGCTATTGTCTCAATTTCTCCAACTGCGATTCGGTTGTTTACTGGTGGCCTCTGCTGTCGTTCTTGCCCCCCAGTAGGTCGAGTTTCCTCTCGGGGAGGAGGATTCTGAATAAACTGGCGGAGATACCCCTGGCGGATAAGCCTTTCAATCTCCTCCTTCAGTTGTCTGCAAGCTTCGGTAGCGTGACCACGGCTTCGATGGAAATGACAGTATTGATCCTGATTTCCGGTGTTTGGTTTCAAGGGATGTGGCCACTTTACCGTGTCCTGATCTCGAACAGCCATTAGCACATTTGTTCGAGAAGTATTGAGAGTGGTGTATTCTTTCTCTTGTCGAGGTTCCCGTCGGGGCAATGGAGGCCTTGGGGGCAGATTATTCTTTCCTTGCTTCTTTCGTTGCGAGGAAGAATTATCCGTTCCCGGTGCTCCTTTGCGTTTTCCAGTAGATTGCTCGAACTGTTTCCTATGGGCGTTTATAGCCTCATCTGCCGATATTTGTGCTTCCACCCGGTGAATTAAATCGGCATATGATGGAACGGTGTCGCGCATAAGTGCCGAGTAGAAGGGGCCAGGGCGAAGACCTCCAAGGAAGACTCCCCTTAAAAGTTCAGGATCTACTCCTGGGATTTGTCGAGCTTCGGTGGAGAATCGCTGAAAATATTCCCTTAAAGATTCCCCTTCGTTTTGACGGATTCCCGAGAGGTGGGAGGAATCCTTAGCAATCCTTCGGTTAGCTACAAATTGCTCGACAAAAGCTTTCGCTAATTTCACAAAGGAAGGGATTGTTCCTGATGGAAGTGAGTAGAACCATGTGCGAGCCTGTCCTTTGAGAGTGGCAGGAAAGACTTGGCAGAGGAGAGCATCCGAGGCTCGCTGAATGTGCATAATGGTTCTGTAATGGTCGATATGTTCGTACGGGTCGGATGTCCCATCGTAAGACTCCATACTGGGCAGCTTAAATCTAGTCGGAATTGGGTGTTGCAGTATGGCCTCAGTTAGAGGTGAAGATTCCTGAAAGTCTCTCTGTCGGAGAATTTGTCTCGTATCTCCTTGAGGGAATTCTTCCCTTACTAATTTTCGTAGTTCATGACGCAGGGTGTTGTGAGGAAGCTCTGCTCCATGTGGTTGAGTAGAGTTTTCAGGGAGATCTGGTAGAATGCGATGTTGCCGAATTGAAGGCGGAGGATGTGTAGAGCTTGCCGTATCGACAAGTTCGTTATCCTGTCGAGACTGAGGAAATCTTCTAAGTGGGGGGAGATGAACTTCCGCTTGAGGATGTCCAAATTGGACATCCTCAACCCGTGGTGGATTTTGGGGGAGGAAGGCTTCCTCCTGTCGTGCTAATTCCGGCTGTCGATTCTCCTGGAGGAGTTGAAGAATCTTGTCCTGAGATTCTTCCATTTTCCGAATCCTTTCTTCCAAAGAAGGCCCGGAGGTCCTTTCGCCGGCAGCATTTTGCCCCCCGGGGTGCAAAGATACTGAAGTTGGTCGTCTATGATTAATAGAAGAGTTTCTGGACTGGCGAGAGTTGGAGCGAGAAGCTCCAACCAAACGATTGCTGCGTCTATTCACCATCGTAGCAATATTTGAAGTAGCGGGATAGAAGTTTCCCACAGACGGCGCCAAACTGTTGCGTGTCAGAAAATACGCGGCGGTAGAGTTTTGTAAATTCGCGTCCGAGCGTTGCACGTAAGTTTAACACACAAACAGAAAAGAGGGTGAACACCGAGGGTTTTTACGTGGAAAACCCAAAAATGGGAAAAACCACGGGGCCTCGCCCAGTTGCAAATTTCCACTAGTATTTTCGTAGGTTACAAATGGCGGATTTCGTCCCACAAGTCGGGATTATCCAAATACAACTTGTTTTCTTCCACTAAATTCACAAAGTCCTGCGGATTCCTAGCGTTCCCTGAAAACCCGGCAGAGTTCCGGCGTCCTCAGGCGGCAGGAAGAGCTCCGGCGGCGGTGGTCGAGGAGGTGAGGAATCTCCTATTCCCCTTTCTCCTTCTCCTTCTCTTCTTCTGCGAATTCTTGGCGTTTCCTCCAAATCCGGCAGAGTTCCGGCGTCTTCAGGCGGCAGGAAAAGCTCCGGCGGCGGTGGTCGAGGAGGTGAGGAATCTCCTATTCCCCTTTCTCCTTCTCCTTCTCTTCTTCTTCTCTCTCTTCACTTGAGCCCCTTGGTGTAGAATGAGGGCTCTATTTATAGTTTTTCTGGAGTGGCATAGCCCGTAAATAGGCGTGAGATCAAGGGCGAACAGGGAGTGGTTTGAATGGACGGTCGATATCGAATCTTTTGATCATGCACCGTTCGTTGGATATTTGATGGCCTTAATGATGTCGGAATTTGATGATCTGGGCTCGTTGGATTCGTCTCGTCGAGCCGCTCGATTCGAGTATAAGCTCGTCAAAATCGGAGACCGTTTGGTAACTCAAATTGCGGTTTAAACCTTCCAACAGCGCTTCGAACCTTTGATTCAGACTCATTTGGGCTCGGATTGGATTGATCTTGGTGTCGTTGGGTTTGTATTTCCGAGACGCTCAGTTTGACTGTAAGCTCGCTGAAATCGGAGTTCATATGCTCCCGAAATCAATTTTTGAAGTTTCCAACTAGGTTTTGCCTCGAGATTCGTGCCCGATCAAGATGATTTTGCGATGCCGTATCAAATATAATAATATCTATTAATTTTATACACTTGTATTTCTTCATAGATATTAAACAGATAACTGTTGGATCATGATAGAGAAACTCTTCCTCAAAGGGGCCCAATGGGAGAACTCGCTTGAAAACTCAAATAATTTATGAGCTTTTAAATTGATTATGATGTAAATTATGTATTATGACTTATAAATATTTTTTTAATTAAGCGGTTGGGTGATTTTTTTTAATTCTTACAGGGAAATGCTTTCAGGGGTGAGAATCAAAGAGCTTTCTTTTTATTATTTTAGTTTTTAATTTTCTTTTAGTTGAGTAATGAATATGATGTCAATATTTGACATGACCCGAAAATCTGACCAAAAAATTTCAGGTTCGGATCAAACCGTTTGTAAAACTAGTCAGGTTCGGTTTCAAATCCTGACATGATTGCAAATTTGAGTTGGGTTTGGATCAACCCATAAACCCAAAATCAGTGCGCCAACCCCGTGCACGACCTCTACCACGCACAATGCACTCATGCTCCCCCGTCTCGGGCCTAGCCGCTCGTCGCGCTAGCGGTCACTCGCATGTGCTCTCCTACACTCCCCCTCCCCCACTGTCCCTAGCCTGCTGGCCCTGCCGCATACCTGCTCGTCGCGCTCTTGATCACCCTCGCCCGGGTCAGTGGGTCATGTTGGGTCGACAAAAATTCTATTCGGGTCATGTTCGAATTTGATTATGTCACCCATTTCTCTAATCAGGTCGGGTCCATACCGAGATAGTTGATGGCTGGTCATTTTCGAGTTGGACCCAAATTCGATCAAAAAATTTATTTTGACACCCCTAATAATGAAGCACAAATATATATTGAGCCTCAAATATTAGACTCCACGGTTGAAGAAAACCCTAACAAGGCTAGTAGCAATTGAAGGTGAGCTTTAATTCAAGTTCTTACAATGTCATATTGCATATTCACATATGTAATATATGTCCATCTACCATAATCATAAAGAAATGGCTTATAATCAAATGACTCTAAGAAGTTATTTAGGCCCCCAACAACAATTTCCAGTTAAATGATGCTTAATCGAACTAAACAAATATTCAAGAAATCTTCAACTCATTCGAGTACTCGACTAAAGTAATCATCAGCCAATTGATTAGCATACTTGCTAAGAGTGATTATTGATATACAAGAGCTTCTTCCCTGAATAGCTCAATCAGAAAAATAAAATAAAAATCATTACGTGTGGACGTTGAATCTGTTTGGACGTTAATTAGAAACGGTCATGTCATCTAATGCACAGTGCATTACGTGACTTGGCGGCTTGATTGGCCTTCGAAAGTTTTTGACACCTGCACTTAATAATTCTCTATGGAGCGGCCACCAAAGATACCATCCACAAAACAGAAATCACACATACTCGCTTGAAGTAACATTTGACTCACATAGTGAAGTTGTGCGCCTAACATTAAAATCATTATATTATATCACATGTAATTTTAGGTACATGCATGAGCATCTTCTGATGAGTAATCATTTGTATGCGACACATGACGATCCGACAACCGTTGTTGGACCACCACCTGACCGTCGATCTTTGCCGGACCTCCGCCCGGCTTCCAACTGCCACCGGAATTTAGCCCGTCAGTCAACCATCGTCGGACCTCCACCCGTTCGACGACCATTGCGAGACCTCCGCCCTGCTGTAGTTTGCCGTCAGAATTCAAACAGTCCGTTGACCTTTGTTGGATCACCGCCCGTCCTCCGAACTTCTTCCCGACCATCATCGGACCACCTTTGCTCGCCGACTATCGTCAGTCTGACAACCTTTGCTCGTCGACTACAGCTCCTCCGACCACTGTCGCCCGCCGCCTACGGTCCCTACCGACCTCCATTGCCTGTTGACTACAGTCCCTTTGGCCTTCGTCATTTCCAACTATGGTCCCTCTAGCCGCCATTGCTCGCTAACTACGATCACTCCGGCCTCCATCGCCTGCAGACTAAGATCTCTCTAGCCTCCGTCGCCAGCCGACTATTATCCTAAACAACCAAACCAACTCGCCAATGCTTTCTTGAGAACTACCTTCATATCACTAAAGTATTACAACTTTCATCATATAATGTACTTTGTAATCAACTACAAACACTAATTGATTCATTTCAACTAGGTTAAGCCCCGAGAATTTTTTATTTTTTTTCAGAGTTTTCGAAATAAAATTATGATACCTCTTATGACTCTCACTCTCTCATCCCTCTCTCTTTATTTATATATGTACTGAATTTCCGTTCAAGTTAAGACATTAAACTCTTTGCCAATTTTTCAATCCGCAGGAAGGAGAAAATGAAGTCAAATCCAATCAAAATGATAAGCTACAACCCCAGTGTATGTAGCCAAAACCAAAAAACAAAATAGAAGCCATAAAGGCTCCCAGAATAGTGATATGGAAACCATGTGTAGGGGAAAAAAATTTTTGGGGAAAAAAAAAACCCCCAATAACAACAACAAAAAAAACGCTACATTAGTGAACAATCATGTTATCAACAGAGCCCTATATTGGGTACTCATACTCACACCCATCCACGTACCCACCAATACCCAATGGCATGGGTGAGTATGGGTACGCCCATGACCTCGTGGGTGGATATGGGTGGGTACTCAACATCAAAGAACAAATCGATTTACATTATTAATCATCATATGCATGAAGTATATTATAGTAATCCTTACTACGCAGTGCGCAGCACTGAACCGCATTATGATCACGATAAATTTTGATATGTTGCTTAAAAGTTTGCAGTCATAGAAAAAAAAAATCTCAAGGCCATTAATTCGTGACAGACTGCATTCAAGAAACGTGGAAAGTGGGTGGGTATGACATCCCGAAAGTCACCATAAGTGGGCATGGATGAGCAAAGCCTGCTAGCACAGAGCGTGGGTACCCAACCAAGACCCCATATAGGGCTCTAGTTATCAATATATTTTTTTAGATTTAAAAATAACTATTTAAACTTGTGCAAAATAAAAGCACAAAAAAGAAAAAAAATACTTAAACGATCGGCATATTTAAAATTTATTATAAAATTTTGAGAAAATAAATTAAGAGCTAAGGGCTTGTTTAGTTGGTTGATAAAGGAATATAGAATTAAATAAATACAATATATATCTTATAAAACATAGGGCAAAAGTCAACTACTTTCTGCTAGATAATTAAGACCGTTTATTTTCAATCTTAAGACGGCAGAAGCAGAATCCAACGGCCAAGTAAAAATCACTCTAAAAATAAAACAAAAAACAAAAGAACTTACCTGGATGTTCGCCTTGCTCCATCAGACACTCCAAGCGCCATTTTGAATTCAGAAAATTGCCATCAATCTGATATAAAGCTTATAACTTGCATACGGCATGGCCATTGATCCTCCTTAGATTTGCAAAGTCCACTTATTAAAGTCAAAAACAACGTTCTAATAAGCTAAATAGTCAATTTTGATGGATTCCCTTTCCCCCTTCAGCCAGTCCTTCGCTTTCTATACGTAAATGTATATAAATACGAGAAGCAGTTCTCCAATTAAAACATAAGTAACAACACAGCCTTCTCCTTTTCTGCTTTCTCTGCTTCTCTTTCTCTCTCTCGCTCGCTCGCTCTGCATTGTAATGGCTAACAAAATAGCTGCTCTCAGCATAAAACAAATGAAGAGGAGTCGCAGCAGAAGAAGAAATATAAAGAAAACAGAGAGGAACAAACGAAGGCCATTACCGAAGCGAGGGCAGGTCAAGCATCGTATAGCAGCTTTGGCAAGGAAAGCAATCCGCGCAGTAGTTGTTAAAGCCACCAAAACTTATCGGTCTCGAGCAGGTCGCAAAGCAGTCTGATTTCTGAAGAAGATTTTGATGAACACATATTGAAATTGTTGAAGTTTGTGATGATTAATTTATCAATTTAATTCGCTTTATTTTGTTGAAATTTATATTGACATGGCTGGATAGCTTGTAAGATGAGTGGAAATGTTACAATGCATTGAGCTTTTTTACTAAATTATTGGGAAAATGTTTCGTAATCTAATCCTCTGCCGAGCGCATCCTTAATTGCTTACTGTTATATTCAAATCTATAATGAAGTGAAGAAGACTGCATTGACGAAGTTATCAGAGCCGGCGAGTCACAACGAAATATCTGAATGTTGGTGTTGAATTTATTTTTAATTAAATTGCAGAACTGTTGAAATTTGGCAAAGGTTTCATATTTAGAGTGAAGTAAATAGCTATGAAAATCTCGAAAAATCATTTATAAAAATCGCATAGTATTTAAGGGGCTGTTTGCTTGCCTGCAAAGTAAACGTAATATAAAGTAAATACAGTGTAAAGTAAATGTAGTGCATTCCAAATACTTTGAGGCTGTTTGGTTGTCTGCAAAGTAAACGTAGGAGAATTGTTTCTCTTGTTTGATTAGATATATCCAGAGTAAAGTAAAAACAGTGCATTTGTAATTTTTTTGTCATTATAACTTGTGTATTTATAAAATTAATTACCGATTGTTTAAACTTCGTTTGAGATAGCTTTCTTAAAACGTCTCCTAAGGTACATCAAAGGGACAATTGATATTGGTATACCCATAACAAGATCAAGCTTAATCCTTCGCACATACTCTGACGCTGACTGGGCGGCAGACCTGATAACCAGAAAGTCCATCTCCAGCCATTGCACGTTTCTTGGCAACACCATTGTTTCTTGGACTGTCAAGAAACAGTCCACGGTGCCGAGATTCAAAATACTTCGCTCCAAACTGACCGTTGCTCAACAACTATCAGTTTAACAACTATCAGTTTGCGGGGGAATATTAGAATAGATAAATAAATTCAAATTATATATTCTTTCCATCCTGTAATAACAGTACACGTGTATCTCTTTACATTATGTAAACTATATATAGGGATCTATTGTAATACGTTAGTTATAAGATGAGCACCATGTTCGGTTTATCGGCCACGACTCCAAACGCTGTTAAGGGATCATATTTTCTAAGTGCGCCGAACATGATCGAACAAGGATCATCAAGTTCTTTTACAAGCCCTAATCATGGAGAAAAGATTGGTAAAATCCGTCGCTCTGACTCTGCCGGCGTACCGAATAAAAATATTTCTTAATAATCCAACAAATAGTGATGCAATAGTTAAATTAAACAAATACTAAGGCTGAGAACTTAATAGACACCGTACCCGGTCAGTGCAGGTTAACAGAGCCTGCCCAAGCTAAAAACCCAGGCAACAAGCCTGCTTTCGCCGAAGTATGCTAGAACAACAATTATGTGACCGATTTTGCATCCCATGAAACTTTGTTCAAAACATCACAGGTTTTCGTAGGGATCACATGAAGAAGAATTGGATAATCCCTAAAGGCAGACTCTTCTCTCTTGACATCAATATGAGCCGCCGCAACCGGCCAACGATCTCTGGCCGCCGCCTCAAGTAGATCTCGCGCTCTTTCTTGTCAATATTGATGGCTTCTTGGGTGAGCCGAAACCAGGGGAGGTTGTACTCGGGATCGGTAAACTCCTCAAATATTGCTGGGTATCGCCGAAGGAAGCTCGCAACCCAGCCTGAGACATCGAGCTCGTGGCCGCGCTTCGAGACAGCGGAGATGGGTAAGCATTGATCAGACTCTTTGATGATGATGTTCTTGAGTGAGATAAGGGATCGGAGATCTCTGGACTTGGAGAGGATGTCGATGGTGTCGAAGGTTGCGCATGGCGGAGATGAGATAGGCGGTGAGGTTGCGGGGGTCGACGAAGACTTCATTGCCGACAGCGACGGTGCGAATTGAGGTGGAAGGGTGGAAAGCGGCGACATCCAAGACGTCCGCGCCGAGAACATCGTCGACGTCAACTGCGAAGCCGCCGTCCGCATCAAAACCGAAGAAGGTGCTGTGGAATTGTAGTTTGGTGGAGGGAGTGAGCAGTTATGTGAGTCCGAAGGCGTGTGATGAGCTGCCGGAGAACGGGAAGCCATGCGAGCGGACGATGAAGCATTTTTTCTTTCCCGATGAATTTAGAACCCGCTCGTATCGAGCGGGTTTCTAATTCCCGCAAAACACCCTCTTTATTACACGCCTAATGCATCGGATGGGTTCCATATGTTCCGCTCAAAATTAACCAAACAGCCTGATTTAGTAAATGGATGTATTTATTTTACTTTACCCCCTCAATTCAGGCAACCAAACAGCCCCTAAATCCATTCATTGAAAGATGGGGTGACAGACCCCATACGTCTGAGTGGTGACGAGTTGGAATGATTTATTACTAGTAGAAATGCTGTTGGTAAAAGGGAGACTATGAATTTTCGAAACATTACAAGAAATACAAGCATTTAAAGAAGAAGAGCAATTAGAAAGATTAATAATGTATTTGGCTAAGTCCTTAAGAATGCGAGCATGCGGGTGGCCGAGTCTAGCATGCCAAAATGAATCCGAAGTACAAGCTCCCTTTAGCGCGGTAGAATTTTGGGTGAGAGGAGCCTTGATTTGATCTAGACCAATGTGTTTGACACCGCGGAGAAGCAGCTGATTGTCCTGAAGATCCTTTATGGTAAAATCGTTAGCATTAAAACATATTGAAACATTATTATCGGATGTAAGTTTAAAAACAAATAAAAGATTGTGTGAGAGAGATAGGACATGTAAAATGATGTGAAGATGAAGCTTACGGTGGGACTCGGGTAAGGGAAGATTGCCATGTCCCGAGTTGTGGATGGGAAGCGTGCTTTCGTTGGCAATGGAGACAGAGTTGTAGCCAGTGTAAGGTGTGGTATGTTGAAGATTTGAGACGTCAAAGGTAACGTGAGATGATGCACCGGAGTCCAGGATCCAGTCTGTAGTAAAGGAGAGTTATTGTTGAACCGCCAGAGCTTTAGGATTTGAGGGAGGTGCATAGTTCAGGTTGCAACGGTGCCAACAGTTCAACGCCGAGTGTCCTGTTTTTCCACAGATTTGATAGTTTGGCTGATTGGACAGACTTTGGGCGAGATGTTGCGAATCGGAGGAGGATTGTGGACGTTGATTAGAGCCATGTCCACGATATCGGTTAGATCTACCACGGTTTGTATTGGAACGATTGGAAAGAAGTGCGAGAGCTTCTAATTGTTGGGTTTTCTTTGAGGTGTTCTTGCTGAAAATTTATTTCTTCACTACATAATAAAGAATAGAGAACATTTAGACTAATAGGTTGAAGGGAGGTTCGAATGGTGGTCTTGAAGGGGTTGTACAGGGGAGGAAGGCCATTAAGAATGTAGAGTATTATGTCTTCGATGTCGAGGGTGGAGCCGGCAGCCGCGATGTTGTCAACAAGTATCTTGATTTTATCAAGATATTGGTGCATCGTAGAATCTTTCATTTGGATTTGATGGAGCTTATTCTTGAGCTGGATGACGCGAGATCTGTTGGTAGGTTGAAGATGTCGTTCTAGTGTGCACCAAACATCATAAGCCGTATTAAGGGTGAGTACGTACGGTAGAATCGATGACAATATTGCAGACACCAGAGCGTAAACAAGATTGTGATCTATGAGTTTCAACAGATTTTGATCGGTCGATGCGGATTCCGGTGGACAGACTGTGAGACTGGTGAGATGTCCATTAAATTCGTTCGCAGAGAAGTGCTGATGAAGTTGCAATTGCCAAATCGCATAGTTCTCGGCAATAAGCTATGTGGGAACTAGATTCTTCAAGTTAGATATGAGAAATTTGAGAGGGGTGGGAATTACAAACTCTTGGAGAGAATCGAAGATGCTGGACGTCGTGCGATGGGAAGCCGAAGATGCTTGCTCGGCCATGAAGATCAGATAGGAGCTATGAAGCAAGGGTGCTCTGATACCATGATAGAATTATTGCACAGGAGCAAGAACGGGAAAGAGAAGAACAGGCCGAGACAAGAACGAAGTAGTGGACAGAAAGCATGAAGAATTATATTATTACTCTATGTATGCAATAGTTATAATATAGGCTATATATAGAAATGAGTCGAACAAGAATGACAAGAAAGTACAACTGACGTGTAAAGAGTGCTAACATGCATCACGTATGCGAAACATTTTACCAATTAAAGCATAATATTAGAGCAAACAAATATTCAATAACATATTATGTATTTGCTTATGAAGTGTAGGCTTAGGATTGGTTCTTTGTTCTTGAGCTGTATAAGCTCACGTCTATTTAAGAGACCGTAAGTGCTGTGTAATAGATAAGGTGTAATAAACTATCTTCTCTGTTTTTATCTATTTATGGTTCTTGCTCTCTCTTATTCATCAGTTTCTACATAGTATCAATTATCAAAACATATGTATAATCTTCAATTTCAACATACATACATGTTGAAGCGGCTTCTACGATACATCAAAGGTACGTTACATTTTGAGATACCTATAACAAGAACTAATCTTCATCTTACATCATTTTCATATGCAGATTGGGCGAGCTATCCTATATCCAGAAAATCTACATCCGACTACTGCTCTTTTCTAGGTGATACGATCATCTCATGGACAGTAAATAAACAGTATATAGTAGCATGATCATCCACCGAATCAGAGTATAGAGCACTTGCGGCACTTACGTCGGACATAATCTGGCTAAGAAGGTTTCTTAAAGACTTTAATAGTCCTCAAGATCATCCAACTGAAATATACTGCGACAACACCTCCGCCATTGCTCTAGCAAATAATCCGATCTTACACGCTCGCACAAAGCATATTGAGATTGATCAAAGATTTATAAGGGAACACACTCAGCAAAATAACATCCGCATTCTCCCAATAAGCACGATTGATTAAGTGGCCGACATTCTCATCAAAACCTTGTCTACACCACGCTTTCATACACTACGCAACAAACTGACAGTCATCCAAGACCCATCAGTTTGCTGGGAGTATTAGAGCAGACAAATATTCAATAATATATTATGTACTTGCTTATGAGGTGTAGGATTAGAATTGGTTCTTTGTTCTTGAGCCGTACAAGCTCAGGGCTATTTAAGAGACTGTAAGTGATGGGTAATAGATAAGGTGTAATAAACTATCTTCTCTGCTTTTCTCTATTTCCAATTCTTTTCCTCTCTTATTCATCAGTTTCTACACATAATATACGTCAACAGCCTTCTCCTTTGCTGCTCAAGTACAGTATAACAACAAAATAGCTGCTCTGTTTGAGTAGTTTCGAGTGTTAGGCTTCATTTGGGACTTTTTTTTTTTACTATTTTTTAAAGTAACTTTTAAAAATTTTAATTTTTATACAAACAAGCTGCTTTAAGAAGCAGTAAAAAAGCCATTCCAAATAAAGTCTTAGGCTTCGTTTGGGACGGCTTTTTTATTGCTTTTTAAAACGGAGTTTTAGTACAATTTTTTTTATTTTTGAACTAAAACTTCGTTTTAGAAAGCAATAAAAAAGCCGTCCCAAACGTAGCCTTAATCTCTTAGTTGGATTTTCTTTTTGTCTCATGCCATTTTACTGTTACAAATCTACATCAACTTAAAACAAGACTTCTTTATCAAGAGCAATAAAGAAAATATTATGTAGATTTATATCAGAAGTAACATGTGAGACAAGAAAATGAAAGAAGCAGAAGAGAGAAATTAAAGAGAGCTGAAGCCTGAATTGATTGAGAGAGAACGAGTGTTTTATGTATTAACACCCCCCACCATCGTTTTCCTGATGTCCACTTCCATTGCTTATTTTTTTTTCTTTCAAAAACACAAATATTATTAAAACATAAAAAAGGAGTACAAGAAATATAAAAGCGAAACGATAAAAAAGCTACAGAAGATACAAAGGGGTAACAACCCATCGAGCTCAATAATTGGCAGAAGCTTCCAACTACTTTGAAGCCAGACACGGGCCATCCAGTTTGGATTTGAGAGCCGTATCACACCAAGTAGCCATCCATACCAAGAAAGAAATGTATCACCAAAGGTTGCTACGAGCCACGACTATGAAATAGTGAGCCCTACCCACATCATTGTCCAAAAACGCCATCCTCCAAAAGCCAATCGATGCCCAAATCGCCACCAATACAGAGAAATCAAGAACCATAGAGAAGCACCAAAGGAGAACGAAAAGAAAAACACATGCCCAAAATTATTTCCAACCACATTTACCCCTCCCACGAGAAGAAACAAAAACAACATGACGATCATTCTGCAAAGCAAAATCACGACCAATTTCATCATCCCCACCACTTTCGAAGAGGAATATTCGGACAAGCATTGAAGCCAATCTAGTTCCATCCTAATACTCTCCCTCGAATTGGCATCACATGAGCAACCAAAGCCTCATGAGATAATAAATTAACAGGGACCTCAACAAAATGGGCAGTTACTTGAATAGTAGGCATTACCGGTTCAACACGAGTAGAAACCTCACTCGCCAAGCCTATACCAGAAGGTGTTACCGATCTATCCACACCCAAATTAACCGAAGAACAAGGCAACAAAGACCCAGAGGAAAGTTCATTAGGGTTGCCAGACGAATCTGAATCCTCCACAGCTATACAAGGCCCAACGTTACCAGGAAAACAACACGGGACATACACAACACCCACATTGGATAAAATGGGACATGAATTAACAACACAACCCAAACGACCACCATCACTAGCACAAACCCGAGAACCCTAAACTGCAGGCAAGACCCCAACGACCACACCCTCTGAAACCTCCATAGTAGAGACAGCGACAACAACCTCATCAAAAAGAACTCAAACCCACCAACGAATGAACAGGTAACGGGACAACATCATAGACAACATCCAAGTTTTCCACAGACTCAACATTCACAATGTTATGAACTAATGTAGCAGCCACCTGCACAACAATCACATCCTCCACCAAAGGCAAAACATGACCCTCATTAACCAAAGGCGCCTCAGGCTACACACAGAGAAAAGAAGCAGAACAAGGAGATTTAGGAGAAATACACTAATCAGCCTCAAGGGGAGAAGAGGAAAGAACTAGCTAAGGATTAACAAATTCCTTGTTAGAAACCTTACACGGAATCAAATTATCATACACAGGCCGATAATTACCAAAAGAATGCCAAAAACTCTTACAAGAAGAACCAAAAGGAGGGAAATCCTCCAAACCCACTTGCTGAACATAGCCAGACTTCTCAGGGCCTAACCAGACCTTATCGGGGTATGATTTAGTAACATCCAACTCGGGAAGGAGCATATATCAAATTAATGGAACAAGAGATTATATATTCCTTCCTTTTTGGTTGTGCTTTTGACTTATCTTTTGTTGGATTAGTTTTTATTCAACAGTCAGACCTAATCAGGGCCTACCAAAATGGAGCTTGTTATACTTGCTGAATATATAATTTCTTGTTCCATTACTTTTATATTTGCTCCTCGTTTATAGGTTTATAATCAACAACCCTATTTACCTTCTTTCGAAGCATTGTCTTCCATCCGATTTACTAAGGTTTTATTTAGGATAATTTTCTTACTATTTTTTAAACTAATTTTAGTACAAAAATTTTTTTAACTAAAAATTACTTTTTTAAAAAATTAAGAAATATGTCTCAAACGAAGCCAAAAGTTTGTACATTGATCGGCATCATAGTCTTCAAGTCTACATCTCCTAATTTCCCTACTTAACTGGATATGATTATATAGTGACTACTCACTAACCTATTTTATCCTTTGATCATTAAGCATCTTTTATTGATTTATCCTGCCTGAACTCTATTATAATAACATACTATGTTGGGCAATTATTAGGAGAAAGAAGAAGCTCAAGCTTCTTCGAAGAGAGAGAGAAAGAGAAGGAGAGAGAGGTCACATAAATTTCTTTTATTCCTCTTCAATTGGCATTGTTTTACGTGATCATATACATCCTATTATAGGAATTAGAAACTAGTGTGGTGCCTTGTAGAACCAGTTACCATAAAACTAGATCAATTCTAACAATCTCCATTGTGGTCCTTATTTTATAATAAAAAAATCAAAGAACTGATGCTTGTTGCAATCTGATCGGCTCCTTGCACTAACTCCATGAGCAAATCTGTCGACCTGAGCCCAATCCTACTCGCTCTCAACCTCCATTATTTGTTACGATCCACGACACACAAACTCACACTTCCGTGCATTCTAAACCACGCGCACATGCGCCCATAGTATTTCTTCCCATGATCTGCACCCTCCGGCTCATTCGTCTTCCCCGGCACTCATGCACACTCTAGCCAATGACTTCTCACAATCCACCTGTCCAGTCTCAAGTCTGGTGCCCTCTTCTTGCGCACTCTTGATTGTGGTTGTCCTGGTCTTCTACTCGGCGCCAGCTCTTGATTCAAAACCGCAAATGCACAGCCCTTATGCATTTTCTTCTCTGCCTGCGACATTGCGAATCATCTGCTTGTGCAATACCGCGGCTTGCAACTAGCCTTCTGCTATAAGATTCTTGATCATACAGTATAGAGGTTTTTAATTCACTACTTTTGTCTCCGTTGCTCCGACACACCAAATCCGAACGACCTTGGTTGTTGATATGTAGGTCTCAACCCGGACACTCCACCTCGAAGGATCTAAAGTCTAAACAGATCTTTAGCAAAAAAAAAAAAAAAAAAAAAACATGATAAACCCTGCTTCCAAAATCCGTCCCGTGGCAAATCTTGGCACTCGATCCTTGCTTGTAAGGCATCAACTCTTCCGAATCAAACCCTGCTCAAAATCGTGCATCTATAGCCCCTTCTCTTTCTCGAAACCATGACCTTGCAATAGTTGATAACACGAGCCAACTCCATAGTTTCTCTTCACGCGCGAGGCCTTGCGTGCAAGAGACCCTCTCGCGACTCCTGCTTGACCCAATAATCGGCCTGCCACTTATTGCAAGCGTGTCCGTCCTGTCGTTGTGCCCAAGGGGTATGCCCTCACTCACGCACCCTTCACACCCAGCGCACGACCCAGCTTTGCACTAACCATGTAAATTTCATGCACCCATGAGAATCTCGCCGACCCGACCCAGCTGCCTGCTGCTCAACCAATTATGCTATTGCATTATTACTATGGGCAGGCATGCCGGCATGGGTGAATGTAAATCCATTCTAATCCAAGCTCTAGTAAAAAGGAAACTCTACTTGTGAAAGTTCTTCCTTTGCATAATCCATCTCTATATTGTCACTTGATGTGTTTACTTCAATATCTTATCATAACAAGATCTCATTTATCCTTTGAGGACGACATACACTCCCCTCAAAATCAGCAATTCAATATGCTTACATGAAATATTGGTTTATCTATTATATTTACAAAATTGTGTTTCATGCTTTTATTGATGTTGATTGGGTTGGTGATTAGCATGATCGCAAGTCGATCACTAGATACTGTCTTTTTCAATTTAACTCTTATTTTATGGGTACCAAAAAGTTGACAACTGTGGCACGATCTTCAACCGAGTTAGAACTATTGCAATAGAAAATATTTGGATCAGAAAGTTTTTGTTGGACTTTGATGTTGAGCTTCCTCATCCCACACCTTATAATATGATTGCGATTCAATCATTGCTCTCGCCAAAAATCAATTCGTTCATTATCTTTACTGAAAATGGGTTTTTTTCTCTCATATTTATTTGTTATAGGTTTTAGTGGATTGCGGTTTAGATTCCAGTATTGTCATCTTGACCTAAAGTTAGTTCATACAAATTTTTAAATAAATTCTGATACAATGAAAATAAATACAATAAAATGGATTATAAATAATAAAATATTAAAACATAACTATGAATAAAAATTATATGAAGCTATTTTGTGATAAAATGAAAATTTGGTGAGGATATTTGATCCAATTATTTGTCTAACTGAAGAATGTATTCTAGTTTTGTATTTGGGCTTTGACTAAATCTAGGATTTTTCCTTGGGCTTGAATTATGATGTTTGTTTGGGCCGGCGTACTGGCAGCCTTTGGATGTTGCAGTTTTCGAGCAATGGCTTTGCAAATGCATCACAATTTTTTGAATCATCCTTCTCATTTATTTGCTCTATACCTATAGGAGAAGATCAGTACAAATCAACTTCTACATATTAATTTTTTGAATGATCCTTCTCATCAGTACTGCTAGTAAAAAAAATTTGCCAATAAATCTATTGATTAGGTTTGAAATAAAATGGCGCCGTCGTGAAAATTATAAATTTAGTAGACCTAACCATGCATCTTTTATGTCACAACTATTCCGATTTTAATTTTGAAAGTGACCCACCGTTGCTCAGCTTGATTGGTGGGTGAGTACGGTTGGGAACCATCCAATCCGTGTTCGATTCTCCTCGAGCGGCAGCGTCTCTTATGTGGGGCCCAATCAAGTGCGGGCCAGGAGATTTCTAGGGTGGGCGCCTCTTCTAGGTCAGCCGAGGATTAGCCACACCGTCAAGCACCCTTACGAGAGTAACAACAGTTGTATACCCCGTTCCAAATTATCAGAATTACTATGGAGTTAGGATTAATAATTTTTATTTTTATTTTATTCTTTGATGAAAATTAAATCATATAAATGATAAAGTTTAAAATCATATTAATTTCTTAGAGAACATTTGCTGGCAATGAAAGCGACAAATGGAAGAAACTATGGGATTAAAGACGTGTGAAGTTGCTTTAATTTGCGGGTCAAAAAAGTTCAGTTCTTCAATGATGCTTTCGAAATAAATATATAAATTAGACAAAATATTTTAGTGGTCTGACCACTCCCACTTTTTAGAAGTAGACATTTGAATACAATTTGAATTAGATTTGATATATCATTAGAAAAGTATCTTGACCGGGCACAAATCTTGAGACAAAAATCAAGTTGGAACCTTCAAAAATTAAATCAAGGACCGTCTGAAGTCCAATTTCTGCAAATACTAGTGGATTCATTCAAATAGGGTCAGACCCCGTGGTTTTTCCCTTTTCAGGAGTTTTCACATAAAAAATCTGCCTCTTATGAATGATACACGCTATCTTTTATCTGTTTGTGTACTAGATCTTTGTACAATGCTTAAATGTTAAAATTGATATTTCTCTACCAACGTGAATATTCCAGGGCGTGACAAGATTAATAAGAAAGGTTTATAAGAAAAACAAAAATTGCTGTAAATTTTTTTTTCTATTTCTTCACAAAAAACTCTAAATGAGAACTGAAAAAAAAAAAAAAAAAACTTTGCTGGAATATAATGAAGTAGATGCTTATGCGCGCGTATTTTATTAATTAGTGTTCCATGCATTATTCTATGGAGGTTTCATTTGGGACATCTTTTTTACTGCTTATTTTTTCAAATCATAATCATAATTTTTATTTGGTCAATGTTTTCACTACAACTACAGTAACAACATCAAAAACCTTAGGGTCTATTTGGGATGGATGCAATATATAAAGTTAATTTTGAAGTTGGTATGGAGAAAAAAATATTGCTATTATGGTTGCAGAAAATAGCGTTCTACCGTAAAAGTTTTTAAAAGTAACGAGATAATTGACTAAAAATATAGTAGTCAAGCAAATTTGTGATTGTTACTTGAAAAAATAAAATACACAAAAAAGTTGTTCCAAACATATCATTAATCACTATGTGGGTTTTTTTAACTAGAAAATTTATTTCTATAACAATTTTAAATCTTTATTTTCTCTATAATAACTTTATAAAACAGTAAAATAAACTCCCAAATCAAGCTTCAATCTCGCTTGCTTTCTTCACTTCTTGAATGACAACCTAACAAAGCATCTTTGTTTATTCAAATCATTCGTAACTCTTTGTGGATGGACATAGTGCCTAAGTTTGAAAAGGAAAACATAAAATAAAGCCCAAATAAAATAAAAATATTACATATAAATTATCTAAAATAAAATAAAATAAATAAATATTATATTTACGCACATTTAAACATTATTATATCTAATTATTATGTCAAATTGTACTGATCATACGTAATATCTTGAATGGCAATGCCATAATATTGGGTGATGATGTTATCTACTATTGCTTATAGCTTGCACTAAGCATATAATGCGTCATTGAATTGCATGTTGTACTATCATTGCTATAAAAATGTGATTTTCCAGCTAAAAATTCATTTAAAAATCATTAAAATTCATCAGAACTTCACCTTATATTAATGGATTTATCAAATTTTTGCTCATCGGAAAAAAATCCTCATCCCAAAAGATTATCAATAGGGGAGGACACAAAATTAGTGAGGGCATAAATTGATAATTTTTAAAATACTCCTAAAATTTTCGGATGAGCTATTCTGCCTTTCTAGATAACACTTCATAATGAATAATACTCTAAACCCAAATTTTAGGGTTTAGAATTAACGACCCAAAGTGATCAAGCGTTGAGGGAGGATTAGGAGTAAACACCACAATGACGAAACAAGCAAGAAAGTAAAAGCACCGGAAAAGTAAATGACACCAGGATTTAACGTGGAAAAACTCAAAATAGGAAAAAAATCACGGAGCCACTCCACACCAAGAAATCTAATATGAAAATTGGAAGAAATAAGTACAGATATCTCTTCTCGCTCATTCTCTTCTTGCTTCTCTTCTCACAAGCACAATTTTTAATGTCTACACATACAAAATACAAAAGAAAACCAAGTAAAATAACCCTAAGGGACGCAATCCTTCAGAAAAAATCCGTGAAAGTTAATCGTCCAGTTCGTCTCGCAACACTGCAACGCTCAAGCCTTTGTCTTGCACCGCTGCAGTGTTGTATTTATACCATTACGGCACTCTGCTCTCTATCGTTTAGATCTGGGGCGCTTGAGAACACAATACCAATTCGCTTGGGTACACAACATTAGGGTGTTATACAGGAAAAAAAATTCAAGTGCAAAGGACTCGAACTCAAGTTTCCTGCTTCACGAGCTCTAGCTCCACGTACCTCCCAACAGATCTTCTCCTGTCGCATTGTATCCCACGCAGTCAATTCCCGAGCACCATGTGTGCCTCGGTTTCGCGCGCTGTGCATCGACCCGCACTTGCACCCCATGCCCGCGTCTCCAGCTCGCGTCCTACCCAAAGATCTCTCGGACTCCACCAGAAGTCCAAATCTCCACCTCAAATCTTGACTGGTCTTTAATCAAGAAATGAAAGATCATGCTTCTTTTGGCAACCGCTACTCGCAAGCCTGTCCATCTACTCGCAATATCCTGTCGTTTTTCCTCTAAACAATAATTTGTCCCTTCTCGTTAAAGCTCGACGCCAACCTTCACTCCTGTCAACGTGCTTCACGGTTTGAATCGCTCAAACTTTCAGATCCATTGTGACTTCAATCTCTATAGACCTCTTCACTCAAGACTGGCAATTAAGAAGCCCACATGAAATTTGGCCTGCCTCTGATTCCCTCACCAGAGCAAACAAGCTGCTCAGGACTTTTCTCCGTGTGGACTTGTCGCCGGCTTCTTGCGAGCAAACCAATAGCCAAGTCGGCCTCTGTCGTTTGTGCTCTCTTAGCCGAGCCCAAAACCAACCCGGTCGGACTCTTCGACCCGACCCTGACCTCCAACCGCATGCGACACCTGGGCGATTGTCGCGTGAACTTCCTCACGTTCTCGCTGAGGCGAACTAGTTGTGACGACCCCAAGATCCGTGTAGCGAAAAGGATTCGTCTGACATTCTGATCGAACTCCATTCCAGTTGCCTTGCTCGGACCTGAAAATTTTAACCACATATAATGAGCTTACAAAGCCCAGCAGGTCACCAAAGCCTACAACTGAAATCAAAGCACGGCGATGCTATCAATATGCATGTCAATCTATCAATCCGTATCAGTCAATGGTCAATGAGTTTATGCAGCGGAAATCAATAGTCAATAAAACCAGTCAATGCAGCGGCATGTAATTCGATAAATCAATTCAATCAATCATCGTCCGTCAATCAAATCAATACGGTCAAATCAATACGATCTAATCAATGAAGTCAAATGAGAAAAGCGATATGAGACAAGGAATCTATAAAACAGTCAATACGGTGTAGAACAATAGCAACAGTGAATCTATAAAATCTATAGGCAGCAATACAATGAATCTATACTATGTCCATGTCCATGCTATCAATACAGTATTTATATCTATCAATGTCCATAACAATGCTCAGTAGTCAATGCTCGGTAGTCAATCGATGAAATCAGTGAAATCGTACAATACAGTAAATCCGATCAAATCCAAATAAATCAGAAATCGATAAATCAATAAATCCGTCAATATCAATAAATCAATACAGATCAGGAAATCGATGCGATGCAATATCATATCCATGCAATTTCATACAATGGTCTTACTCGACAAGCACAAACACTAGCTATTATCAATAGTGCTGTTGTAGTTATCAATCGTTCAATGATGCTGTTGTAGTTCGTTCAATGATCAATGATGCTGTTGTAGTGGTCAATCTATATCAATAGTGTTGTTGTAGTTCGTTCAATACACGTTGGTTTCTATAACCAACGTTCAACTAGGTTTCCACTTGTCTTTCAGGATCAATCAATCAATCAATGCAATAATCGATGCAATAAGCAATATTAAAGAAATCGAGAACGATCATATCAATAGTCCTAGGCAGATCCATTCAATCTATCAATTCCGAGAAAATCAGAAATCATACGAAAATCGGGCAGAGTAACGGTAGTCTATCGAATTTACACAAAAATCCTGCAAAAAGACAAATTCAGAATTTCACCAAATTACAACAGAATAACCACGGCATCAATGCAAGACTATCAGTCTATAGATTCCAAATCAAATCAAGTCCTGATAATTTCCTATTCAATTAAAATCGCGTAGAATCAATTCCGACCGGTAAAATCTTCGTAGAATACAGTCAAATCGTGTACAATAATCATATATATAACATACTAGAAGTTGTGCGGTGAAAGTTGTGTCAAATCAAAATCATGTCGAAAAGTCGACTACGAAAACACAAAACAGATCACAACTTGGTCAAAACACAATATCTTCGAAAACAGAAGTAAGGTTCGGAGTCCTTACCACGAGATCTACACTTTTCCCAACAGCAGCGTCGGACGAAAAGCGCTCCGCGGCCTCCAAAACCAAGCTTTCCTCTTTTTCCCTTTCTCTTTCTCTCTCCTCAAAATATCTGATGTTTTAAAATGAATTTCTCTCTCTTCAAAACGAGCTGATTTTCCTTATATCATACTCAGATCGGCCTGGCCGATCGCCCGATCGTCCCGGGACGATCAGACCAATTTCTGATCGTCCTGGACCATTCCCAGGGTGATGATCAGGACGGTATTGTGAACAGTGCCGATCGTCCCGGACGATCTCAATATCGTCCTGGACGATCCTGTCCAGAAATCAATCCAGAACACTCCAGAAATCAGCTCTTTTCAATGCACTGATCGGCCTGGACGATCTCAACATCGTCCTGGACGATCTCAACATCGTCCTGGACGATCCTTGGAGGAAAATCCAAATCAGAGAGGAACAGTAAGGGAACGAGATATTACAATCTCCCCACCTTAGAAAAATGTCGTCCCGACATTTCCCTACAGGTACGAAGAAAAACAAACAATGCAAAACGATTCGATCAAAATCCAAATCCAAATCAAAACTCGTCGAAAGCCATACAAAACACACAACGCAATCAATCACATGTCAATCACTATGTATGCAGAATGAATTCATTCTATCAAACTATCAATCAAATCCTTTCACTACACTTGCTCTGATACCACTTGTGACGACCCCAAGATCCGTGTAGCGAAAAGGATTCGTCTGACATTCTGATCGAACTCCATTCCAGTTGCCTTGCTCGGACCTGAAAATTTTAACCACATATAATGAGCTTACAAAGCCCAGCAGGTCACCAAAGCCTACAATTGAAATCAAAGCACGGCGATGCTATCAATATGCATGTCAATCTATCAATCCGTATCAGTCAATGGTCAATGAGTTTATGCAGCGGAAATCAATAGTCAATAAAACCAGTCAATGCAGCGGCAGGTAATTCGATAAATCAATTCAATCAATCATCGTCCGTCAATCAAATCAATACGGTCAAATCAATACGATCTAATCAATGAAGTCAAATGAGAAAAGCGATACGAGACAAGGAATCTATAAAACAGTCAATACGGTGTAGAACAATAGCAACAGTGAATCTATAAAATCTATAGGCAGCAATACAATGAATCTATACTATATCCATGTCCATGCTATCAATACAGTATTTATATCTATCAATGTCCATAACAATGCTCAGTAGTCAATGCTCGGTAGTCAATCGATGAAATCAGTGAAATCGTACAATACAGTAAATCCGATCAAATCCAAATAAATCAGAAATCGATAAATCAATAAATCCGTCAATATCAATAAATCAATACAGATCAGGAAATCGATGCGATGCAATATCATATCCATGCAATTTCATACAATGGTCTTACTCGACAAGCACAAACACTAGCTATTATCAATAGTGCTGTTGTAGTTATCAATCGTTCAATGATGTTGTTGTAGTTCGTTCAATGATCAATGATGCTGTTGTAGTGGTCAATCTATATCAATAGTGCTGTTGTAGTTCGTTCAATACACGTTGGTTTCTATAACCAACGTTCAACTAGGTTTCCACTTGTCTTTCAGGATCAATCAATCAATCAATGCAATAATCGATGCAATAAGCAATATTAAAGAAATCGAGAACGATCATATCAATAGTCCTAGGCAGATCCATTCAATCTATCAATTCCGAGAAAATCAGAAATCATACGAAAATCGGGCAGAGTAACGGTAGTCTATCGAATTTACACAAAAATCCTGCAAAAAGACAAATTCTGAATTTCACCAAATTACAACAGAATAACCACGGCATCAATGCAAGACTATCAGTCTATAGATTCCAAATCAAATCAAGTCCTGATAATTTCCTATTCAATTAAAATCGCGTAGAATCAATTCCGACCGGTAAAATCTTCGTAGAATACAGTCAAATCGTGTACAATAATCATATCTATAACATACTAGAAGTTGTGCGGTGAAAGTTGTGTCAAATCAAAATCATGTCGAAAAGTCGACTACGAAAACACAAAACAGATCACAACTCGGTCAAAACACAATATCTTCGAAAACAGAAGTAAGGTTCGGAGTCCTTACCACGAGATCTACACTTTTCCCAACAGCAGCGTCGGACGAAAAGCGCTCCGCGGCCTCCAAAACCAAGCTTTCCTCTTTTTCCCTTTCTCTTTCTCTCTGCTCAAAATATCTGATGTTTTAAAATGAATTTCTCTCTCTTCAAAACGAGCTGATTTTCCTTATATCATACTCAGATCGGCCTGGCCGATCGCCCGATCGTCCCGGGACGATCAGACCAATTTCTGATCGTCCTGGACCATTCCCAGGGCGATGATCAGGACGGTATTGTAAACAGTGCCGATCGTCCCGGACGATCTCAATATCGTCCTGGACGATCCTGTCCAGAAATCAATCCAGAACACTCCAGAAATCAGCTCTTTTCAATGCACTGATCGGCCTGGACGATCTCAACATCGTCCTGGACGATCTCAACATCGTCCTGGACGATCCTTGGAGGAAAATCCAAGTCAGAGAGGAACAGTAAGGGAACGAGATATTACACTAGTAGCCCACGTGGTCTTCACCCGTTTCGCCTTCTTTCCTCCGCCTAACGCCCAGCCCGAGCAATCTTCCTCATGAACTTCAGATCGCGGCACCAGGCCACCATCGAAGCCACCTCCGATTTTTCTGGTCAACCACTCGGATTTCGGTGAGACAACCCTCTTTCACCTCGACCGCCTCTGAGTCGCACAAGTCCGGCACTCTGCTCTATTCCGGGACCAAAACAAGTCTATTTTCTCTCTGTTCTGCCTGATCAAGACTCCCGCACGCGGATGTTCATAAACTAACCCGGCCAAACTCCCGTGGAAGATCGTCTGGACCTGCTTCCACCTCTTTACGCAAGAAAAATGATTGACGTCCGCCTCCTTAAGCACGTCTGAGTTTGGCCGCCGACCGCACCTCCTCCTTTGAAGAGTTTTCTTTGGACAAGAAAACCGCCTCTCCTCGAGATCGCTACCACCATGACTCTGATACTAGATGTAGAATCTTACATCAAAGAGGAAGGAGGAAGAAGCACTTCCTCTTGAGTTCTTGAGGAAGAGGGAGGGAAGAGGAGAGGGAGAGAGCAAAACTCAAAAAATTTTATTTCTTGACTACCCAAATTACAACCTAAAGAGCCTCTATTTATAGACACCTAAAAGCTATACAAAAGTCAACACCAATGACTATACAAGCCATAAAAACAACCTAAATATAGGACCAATATCTAACAAATTATTCTTGAAAACTTAATTAGAATATATATATAAACCTTAATCAAAACAATAAAACCAGAAGTTCAGCTAGCATTGGAGCTGCTATTAAAAACCTTAATCCTTCTCTTAATCTCCTTCTCCAATTCCTCCTTACCTCCCACCTCCTCCAATTCCTGTGTTCACATAAATTAACACAATACATAAAAAAGAACAATTAAATCAATTAATTAAAGCTCCACTGACCTTATGCCCCAGAAAGAGCCCGTATGGGACGCCATTAAACTTATCAGCATGATGCATCTGCGCCATTTGTTAGCTAAAGCTGAGAACATATTTGGCTTGCTTTTAAATATTTTTTTTTTCTTAATGTGAAAGCAAATAACTATAATTAAGTATATTTTGAACTTATTTTTGCTTTCAAACATGCCTCATTGTTAGGAGATCAAATATTTTTCGTTTGAGACGGCTTTATTACTGATGTAACTTTCTAGAATAAAAAATTAAAAAAATATATTAAAAAACTGTTTTAAAAATCAGTAAGAAAGTTATCTCAAATGAAATTTTAGTTTTTGTTTGGGACTATTTTTTTATTGCTTATTAAAACAATGTATTAAAAATATGCTTTAAAAAATAAACAAAAAGCCTTCCCAAAGGAAGACTTAAGGCTTCGTTTGGGACGGCTTTTTTATTGCTTTCTAAAACGGAATTTTCGTACAATTTTTTTTATTTATGTCCTAAAATTCCGGTTTAGAAAGTAATAAAAAAGCCGTTCCAAACGAAGTCTTGGGACGACTTTCTCGCTGTTTCTTGAAGCAGCTTTCTAGTACAAAAAAGATTAAATTTAATACTAAAAATCTGTTTTAGGAAGCATCAAGAAAGCCATCCCAAAGGGAATCATAGTTTTCTAAAATGAAATTGTTGGGAAAGAGAGAGGAGCGGTACCTGATGAGCAGCTGCTACCCGTTGGAAATAGGGGACGTTGGCGATGGGACCCACTGGGAATCTCCGGTGGACAAGCCCGTCATGGACAAACATATAAGCCATCCCGAAAAGAGTAATTCCCAGTCCCTATTAGTTATTCCATGTCAATTCATCGTGTTACTTTGTGTCAACTTCTTTTTAAACTCAGATTTTCCATAAAAGTATATATAAATTAAAAAATAACACATTTCTCATGCTCGTAAAATTGACTTATTTAATATACTTTTATGATAAATATGGCATACATAAGAATAATAGATAAATAAGTTAAGAAAACATCACAAGTTTTATGAAGAAGGGCATAATTTATTGATGTCACGAATAAATTTAAGATCTATTTAAAAAGGCTGTAGTGTTTTATAAAATTGATTGTTAAAAAAAAGTGATTTAACTATTATGATTGCAAAAAATTAATTCTTTATTATGAATTTCTTAAAACTAATAAAAATAATAGTAAAATAAAATTATAATTATTATTTAAAAAATTAAATAATCATAAAGCTAATCCAAACAGATCGTTTCATACATGAAAATATTAAAAAAATAAAAATAATAAAAAAATAATAAAAATAAAAAAATACATGAAAATATTGAATAACAAGTAAATTTCTATATACATAGATTTCATTGTCATAAACTATAACTTTCGGCCAAGATATTGACTTAGGCTTCGTTTGTTTATTCTGTACCATTTTTAAAATTTAGTTTTAAAACAGTTGTTTGAGATAATGAAATTTTCTAACATAAAAGTTAATATTAGAAAGTTTTTTAAAACAATAAAAAATATTTCTACAAAAGTGACACATACAAATAATTATTGCCAAAAAAAAAAAAAAAAACTCTGCAGTTTCGAAACTGAAAAAGGCGAAAATAAGCCGCCTCAAAAGAGGACTTATTCATTGTTATTTTATTTTATTTTTTTTCCATTTTATCCACCACCTAATCTTAATTTATAGATTAAATTTGATGTTAAAAAAATTTAAGAAAATAACACAACTCCTCTTGGCCTATTGGTTGAGAGCTTAGGCTTCCAACTAATAGGTCCAAGGTTCGAGTCCATGTGTATGCGTTGTGTGTGTGAGTTTGCCTTAAATAGCCTAAATGTCCCAAAAAAAAAAACAAAATTTAAGAAAATAGCATACGTATTTGCTTGCAAAATAAAAATTGAATATATAATCTTTTTGGGTCATGGATGGGGAAAAGAGAAGAAATGTAAGGGCTATCAGGAGGAAGCTTACGGCGCCGAAGCAAAGGCCGGGAAAAAACCCACGATGGAAGAAGCCGAATGCGAGGAGCGCAATTGCAGGGACTGCATTGATGATCGCAAAGACGTCATTGAGCTCGAAGGGGCCATCCCTCGGCCTGTGGTGCGACTCATGCATGTGCCAAAGCGAAGCATGCCATACTGCTCGGTGTGCCCATCGGGCCCAATACTCCATACCCACCTAAATAGATATAAGAAAAAAAAAAAAAGGAATACCGTGAGATTTGTATTATTTTATTATTTTTTTAGAGTGATGAGAATCGAAGTTCTTTTTTATTTAAAATTAATATATTATGCGGTCAAAGGCTGGCTTACTTTGACCACTTTGAATATATGTAAATTATCTTCAACTTTATATGATATAGTAATTTAGTAATATTAAATATGTATTAAAATTATCCTATAGTTTTATTAATATATCCTGCTCAGTACTATTTCTCTTCCATTAACTTTATTTAATATTTCATATTTTAGAATAATTATCTAATAAATTACTTAATTATATTGGCTTATCCCTCATATCTAAGAGAGATTATTCTGCGCAGACCGTTCACCGGACGCCAATCGGAATGCTCCACATTAGCGGTACTGAACAGTTCCAAGCTAGATACCGAACAAGATGTGATGTGACGCATTCTAGTTGATTTCTAGATTGCGCTCGGCATCCGCACAAAATAATTTCACCGTATTATTATCTAAACTCTTAATAAGAACTTTTTTTTTAATAAACTCTTAATAAGAACTGGTATAATATTATTTTCAAAATTAATTGATGTATTTGATCAAAGGATAATATTTATTTATTTATTATTATTATTATTTGGATGTCAACAATACTTTATTGGAAAGGTTGAAGAGGTACATAAATTGAACTTACAGCCGCCCCAACAGCAAGAGAGAATGTCCCCATCATTTCTGTCAATGGAACATCGCTTCCCTGCAAGTTATTTGAGGATTTGAAATCTCATCATTTTATGCTATTGCGGGAACCTTACGAAACCTACAAAATTATTCAGCTTTAGCCTAAAAATAGTTGAACCAACCTTTCAATTTTTAGCAGTTTATGAGATATATTTTTGTTTGAGAATAATTATAATTTTTCCACACAATCAGATAATGATGTGATATGAATTTTGGTGAAAATTTTGTTAGAATATTGTATTTTTCTTATTGAATTTAAAAAGAAAAAGTTATTGTACAGAAATACTGTGTATTCAACAAAATATTAATGTAAAATTGATAAAAATTCTTCTTAAACAAAAATGCATGATACTATCTTGTTTTATTTTGATCAACTAAGAAATGAACTCCAAAAATTATACTATGAAAATGATTAAACTTTCTCCTAAGTCATGAGTAAGGATTTTAGGAAAACAGAAACTAAAAGATTTAATGGCGATCGTAAAATTCGAGAAAAAACAAAAACAAAGGAATCGATTGATCAAAGATTACGGGGGCGGAAATATACCTCCATTTGCCAGGCAAATCTATAATACACAGCTGCGGCAGCCATAGACGTGAATCCGAAGCTGGACATCATCGCCGCAACCAAATACGCCCTCCGTTCCGCCTTCTTTCTCTCCGACCGCTGCGTAGCAGAAGAGCTTTTGATCGATGTCGGCACCACAACGTCCTCAAACTGATCCTCCTCGGCCTCCACTAACGAGTCCGCGCCACCGCCTTCCCTCACCACAAAGCTGATCATCGCGCTGCGTTTACACTGTGCAATCGATGGATTGATCATCGACGTTTCGGAGAGGCGACGAGTGGAGATGGGAGCAAAGACGAGAACGAAGTCTCTGCGGCGAGAGGAAAAGGGGTTTCCAGCGCGGCTTTGGTATTGGAAGATTGTTGATGCAGAGGGGATAGTAGAAGCCATGGCCTCCCGGCCGATGAGAATTTGTTCTTCTCTCTTTGGGCCGAGAGGTGGAAAGTGAAGAGAGATGGAGGCTGGAATCAGTGATTGGAGAGGAAGAAGACAAGTTCGTGTGTGGAGCGTGAAAGGCACATGGAGGCATCGTTCCTGCGCAGATGCGCTCGTGCTTATAAACTAGTGGGCCGTCAAGAAAGGCATTGATCAGTTAATTACGTTGAATGCCACTTCAAAAGAATAAAAATAAAAGACCGAGCCATACATGAATTATATACCTACACGTCATTAAAACCCAGCAGGAATCTTAAATTAAAATTGAGTTGAAAGCTCCAAAAAAAAAAAAAATCAAGGGCCATCTAAATTCTGATTTCAACAAACTTATAGTCAAATTGAACGTCTCAAAAAGACGAACTCAACGACACCAAAATCAGTCCGATCTGAGACCAAATGAGCGTAAATAAAGGGTTCAAAGCACTTTTGGAAGGTTCAAACTTTAATTTGGATTACTAGATGAATTCTAAACGCAACATGCTTATAGTTAAATCGAGCAGCTCGACGAGACGAATCCAACAACCCCAAGATCATTGAATTCCAATATCATTAAGGAATTCAAATGACCATTTAAAGGTCCATGATCAAAGGGATCAATATCGACCGTCCATTTAAACCACTCCCATTTTGACCTTGATCATCTCCATATTTACAAGCCATCTTACTCTAAAAAAATTATAAATAGATCCTCATTCTTCACATAAAGGGAGGAGGAATGGAGGAGGAGAATGGAAGAATTTGGGAGTGCTTGCTGCCAGCCATTGCTGGAGTTCTTCCCGACCACCGTCAGACTTACGCCGGTTTGTCGATCACCGCCGAAATTCTTCATAACCACCGAAGGACTTATGCTAGTATAATGACCACTGTCGAACTTTTGCTAGTTCGCTGACAGACTTCCGCCAGTCCTCCGACCACCGCCGAACTTCCACTGATCCGCCGACAGACTTCCGCGAGTCCAATGACCTCCGTAGGACTTTCGCCACTCCTCCGACCTTCGCCGAACTTCCGCCACTCTGCCGACCACCGTCGAACTTCCGCCTATCTTCCGTCCACCGCTAGACTTTCTCCCGTCCACCAACCACTACTGGAGTTCTTACCGAACCTTGTCAGACTTCCTATTGTCCGTCAACAACCATAGTCAGAGTTCTTCTCGACCACCGCCAGACTTTTGCCCGTTCGCTGACCACAACTAGAGTTCTTCCCGACCACCGATGGACTTCCTCCAATCCGCCGATCACCGTCAAACTTTCGCCAACCACGCCGGACTTTCGCCCGTCCGCCAACGACTGCCGAAGTTCTTTCAGACCACCGTCCGACTTCTACTAGTCCGCTGACCACCATTGGACTTCCGTCTATTTGTCGACCACCACCGAACTTCTTCCAGTTCACCAACAACTGGAGGACTTCTGCACGTCCGTCGACCACCAACAGAGTTCTTCTTGATCGCATATTGTTCTCCTGACCTTTGTCACCCACTAACTACAGTACTTCTGACCATCGTCGCCTAACTACGGCCCTTCTGACCTCCGTTGCCTACTGACTACGATCTTTTGACCATTGTCGCCTAATTAAGACCCTTCTGATCTCCGTCGCCCGCCAACTACTGTCTTCCAACCACCATTGCCAATTACGGTCTTTTCTCACTATTGTCTCCCACCGATACAATCCTTCTAACCACTGTCGCCCAATTATGGTCATTCCGATCACCGTCATCTTACTACGGTCGTTCTGACCACCATCATCCGACTACAATCTTTCTAACATACATCGCTCGTTGACTATGATCTTGCCACCCAAATGAACATTTTAACAATGATACTTCCAACTCCTATAATATAATGCACTCTCTATGATGTATATTTGTTGCATCGAGCCAAGACCTCCCTTTTAAGGAAGGGCCTTATTTGTAATAAATTTCAAGCATTAGTGGATTCATTCAAACTGGGTCAGGCCTCGTGGTTTTTCTCATTTTCAGGGGTTTCCACGTAAAAATTATGGTGTCTCTTACAAACATTATAATCATACTCTTTTATCTTTTTGTGTGCTAGATGTTCGTACAAAGTTAAGATGCTAAACTATATCACTCTCTACCGCCGCTAATTTTCTAGGACGCAACATATAAAAACTTGTAAAATTATATAAAATATAGCAATTATTTAAATTAAATTGACACCCACTGTTGCTTAGCTTGGTTGGTGGGCACGCCCCAACCCGTACTCGAATCTCCTCGAGCAGTAGCCCCTCTAAAGTAGGGCCCAATCAAGTGTGGGCTAGGAGGTTTCTGGAGTGTGTGCCTCTTCTAGGTCAGCCGTGGATTAGTCACGCAGCCAAGAGCAACAGGTGGATATCTTGTTCCAATATATATATATATATATATATGAATTTATTATTCTTTATTAAAAAAAATTAAAAAATAAACATAATAAAATAACAAAAAATTAGTGTTTGATAGTTATTAAATTAATTCATAATATATTTTAAAATAAAAGAAAATAGAATGCTTAAATTAAGCTATTTCTATATAAAAAAATTAAGCTATTTATATACTATATTTTTAAAATTGAAATTATTATTCATGACATGGGTGGGTCGCATATTTTTATTAATTTTTATTATTTTTTAATTTAACATGTAGATAGTGTATTATTTTTACTGGTCAAGCCACTATCAGAAAATTATAAATAGAGAAAGGAGGGATAAATGAGGCCTAAGCCGGAAGAAAAGGAAGAGAATGAAGAGTTCTCTTATTTCCAGACTCCTGCTCGACCACCTCTTGGCCACCGAACGACGTCGGACATCCACCCGTCACTAAACTTTTGTGCATCACCAGACTTTCATCGTACATCTACCCGATGTCGAACTTCCGAACATCGTCAGACTTCTTTCCGTCGTCAGACTTTCGTTGGAATTTTACTCGACGCTGAATTTCCTTTCATCTACCAAACTTATGCCCGTCACCAAACCTCTTCTCTTCGTAACACTTTCATCAGACTTATACCCAATGCTGAACTTCAGTTCATCGCCAAACTTCTATTCATCACCGGACTTTTACCTGACGCCGGATTTATGCCCGTCGCTAAATTTTTACATGACGCTGGACTTCTGCTCGTTGTCCGTCGCTGGACTTTCTTCATACTTCTACCAGATGCCGGACTTCCACCTATCACTGAATTTTTTACATGACACCGAACTTTCACCTGTCTCCAAACTTTTGCCAGTTATTGGACTTTCATGGGATATTTATCCAACTCCTTCATGTTATGACATATGAGCCTCTCCGTCTATTTTCAACCTAATATTAATCCAAATGTCAAGTCAAATTGCAATGAATAAATCCTTCAAGTCATTCAAAACCTTACTTTATAGATCAAAATGACAAATAAATTGCCCAACATTAACACAACTATTCACTTCTCTAAGTTAGGCTCAATCTTATGATATCTATTACTCCACTATAGTTATTTTAACTCAAGATTGTGAACATCATATTTGATTAAACCAATAGATTTAACACAATTTAGACCAATATGGGTAACCCTTATGATCTCAACTAGAAATTATAATGCCTTAGTGTGACTTAAAATATTTTCAAATCTAAACTATCATTAGATTGATCAAAAATGTATATCTATTTTACCTCAAGTTGATGGTGAGTGTCTAGTTTATTGGAACATAACATCCTCTATACATTAAAATCAAATAATTTTGACATTATTTGATTGCTTGCTCAATCCTCTCTTTATGTCTAATACTCTAATGTTTAGGGTCTTGAATTATTGAGCTCTATAAATTATAGTTTTAGCCTTTTAGGTACATACTCAATAGATATTTTGTGGTGCTATGCTAAATAAAAATTAGCCTACGATATAATATTACCTCATCCCACTTATCCACTTATATAAAAGATATATATATAATCCAATAATAATTATTGACTCCATGTTTATAACTTATTCAAAACTTTCCAAGCCCTAAAACAAACCTAGCCACATCATTTTTTTTCATCTCCTCTATTGAGCCACATATTTCTCCTTTTAGCTATCATCACTGAGGCCTACATCTAAGTCACACACTTTTCATAAAGGGTGACTATGGTTATTAGATTTCTGGTGAATATGTAACATTAAGATGGTAATTTGGTGATGCTAAAATAGTTAAGAATGTAAAATGCTCTTCAATTTTTTAGCGATATCAATTTTTATCATGTGAAATAAAAATAACTAGAGAGAGAGAGAGAGAGAGAGAGAGAGAGAGAGAGAGAGAGAGAGAGAGAGAGAGAGGAGGTTAATCAAGTTCTTATCTAGAATTATCATAAAATTTGCTCGCAAGTGCTAGAAGCAATATGTGAAATCAACTGCTAGCAAGTTATATATTTTTCTTTTACCAAACATGATTAATATCACTTCTGAATACTTCTCATTTAAAAAAAACAAGAGAAGCGCCCTCATTAATGTTGGAAATAGGGGAACTTCTAGCTGTCTTAATTTGCTTTTCATTCATAGAAACTATCAAACATTGAATTGGTTTGGAGATATTGGAATATCATAGATATGTGCAATAAACTATTGTTGTTACTATTGCAGATGGAATCCTATATTTAGCACGCATGGCTCATATTCCTTAATATTTTTATCAATAATGGATCCATTATAATATGCTCCCTGCTAATAGAAAGTGGCTAGATGAGCTACCTCAAGGTTAACTTGATCAACTTATATGAACCATATTCAAGTCAGATAGTTGATAAGTGCATGCAGACAGTTATATATATATATATATATATATATATATATATATATATATATATATATATATATATATATATATATATATATATATATATATATATATATATATATATATATGGCCTTATGATGGTGTAGTAGTGGCCTCAGAAGTGAAGTATTCAATCAACAAACATAAGACACTATCTTGGAACTCTTATTTTTGGTTTGGCCGCCGGAAACTTAGATACCGGACGATTAATTAAAGCCGTTAGAAAGCTTTTAAAACCACCGGTCAACACCGGCGGTACACTGGTGACACGCCGGCTGTCGCACCGCCGGTAACAAAACCAGCGATCACCGACGCTTAGATCGCCGGAAGCTAACAAGTGGTTAACCGACCGGTACTCCGCCGGTAACAAAATCGGCGGTCACTGGCACTTAGACCGCCGAAAGATAACCGACGGTATTAACCGCTGGTAAAACACCGTCGTAAAAGGTTTCCGGCGCGCTTTTTACCAACGGTTGTTGAACCGCCGAGAAGCCGCCAATTTTTTACCAAACCGCCAGAAAACAAGTAGTAACCGCCAGAATAAACCGTCAGTAATGAGTGAATTTCCTGTAGTGAGAGTACTGGAGTCCTGAATTGCAAATTCCACTTTGAAATTATAGAACAAAACATTGAGTATAAGTTATGTTTTACTATCTCCTAAAATAATGTTATTTGAGCACAACTTATATAAATTTATACATCTGATAATATAAAATGGGTCACGAATTGGATACCTATGACGTAATAATTAGGACTAAAAATGAACAAAGCTAAGCTGAGCTGGAGGCTATTTAAGCTCAAGCTCAATTGTTAAAAGCTATCTTGAGCATGATTCAAGCTTTTGTGACACTCTTCATACTTATTTGAGTGTTAGTCTTGAGAAAAAGATAAAAATCGTATAAATTTTTTATGAGATTAGTGCAATATATCCAACATAATTTTTTAGATTTTCTATGAAATTAGTGCAATATATAATATTTAAGAATTGCATTAATCTAAACATTGTAAAATTGATCCAAACATAAAATACTTTTGTTGCGTGTTAGAAAATACGCGGCGGTAGAGTTTGTAAATTCGCGTCCTTCCACGAAATTTACAAGATTCTGCTAATTCCTGGCGTTTCCCGAAAATCCGGCAGAGTTCCGGCGTCTTCAGGCGGCAGGAAAAACTCCGGCGGTGGTGGTCGAGGAGGTGAGGAATCTCCTATTCCCCTTTCTCCTTCTCCTTCTCCTTCTCTTCTTCTTCTCTCTCTTCACTTGAGTCCCTTTGGTGTAGAATGAGGGCTCTATTTATAGTTTTTCTAGAGTGGCATGGCCTGTAAATATGCGTGAGATCAAGGGCGAATTGGGAGTGGTTTGAATGGACGGCCGATATCGAATCCTTTGATCATGCACCGTTCGTTGGATATTTGAAGGCCTTAATGATGTCATAATTCGATGATCTTGGGCTCGTTGGATTTGTCTCGTCGAGCCATTCGATTCGAGTATAAGCTCGTCAAAATCGGAGACCGTTTGGTAACTCAAATTGCGGTTTGAACCTTCCAACAACACTTTGAACTCTTGATTCGGACTCATTTGGGCTCAAATTGGGTTGATCTTGGTGTCGTTGGTTTCGTATTTCCGAGACGCTCAATTTGACTGTAAGCTCGCTGAAATCGGAGTTCGTATGCTGCCGAAATTAATTTTTGAAGTTTCAAATTAGCTTTTACCTCGAGATTCGTGCCCGATCAGGCTAATTTTGAGATGACATATCAACTTTAATATTTATTTTTAACCTAACAATCTAATACAAATAACAAAAATTTCTAATTATCTAATATTTATGAAAAAAAAAACCTATATTATACCTACTCATGAGTGACCTTTATATTAAAAAAGTACCACTCAGGTGGACCCCGATGTACTTCACGGTGACGGCGATGTTATTTTTAGAAGGCATGGATAAGGACAAATTTAAAATATTCTAGTGAAAATTAATTATATTTTCTCCATTAAAAAATATTATAATTAATTTTCTAACAAATGCATTAAAAATATTCCTAACAAATGTGGACATCAAATAATTTTTATCGTTTCTTATCAATCACATCAATATGAAATAATAATATTTGTATTTTGCATAAATAATTGAAATATTCACTTAATATTTATATTAAAATGTGTTTGAGAGTTATTAAATTTATTTTAAGATTAATGTAATAGAAAATTTGAAAAATAATATTAGTTTTAAAATAAATATAGGAGCTGTCTCATTGAAGTAAAATAGGTGTAAAATATTTTAAATATAAGATTTTGAAGATATTAATTGATATGTCATCTAAAATATTATCTTGATCAGGTACGAATCTCAATGCAAAATCAAGTTGAAAACTTCCGAAATTAAAATTGGGACCATCCGAACTTCGATTTCAGCAAACTTATAGTCAAACTGAGTATCTCAAAAATATGAACCCAACGACACCAAATTCAAACCGATCCAAGCTCAAACAGGTCCAAATCAATGGTTAGAAGCGCTATTGGAATGTTCGAACCATAATTTGGATTACCAAACGGTTTCCAAACATAACATGCTTATAGTCGAATCAAGCGGCTTGACAAGAAAAATCCAATGAGCCCAAGATCACTGAATTTTGACATCACTAAGACATTCAAATATCCATGAAACGGTCCATGATCAGGGGATTCAATATCGGGCGTCCATCCAACCACTCCCCATTTACCCTTGATCTATCACCTATTTACGAGCCATGCCACTTAAGAAATCTATAAATAGACCCCTCATTTCTCTTGAAAAGGGATCAAAGTAAGAAGAGAATAAGAGAAGGAAGAGAATGAAGGAGCTCCTCCTCGACCACCTCATGAGTTCGTTGGACCACCACCTGAGACCCTCGCATTCGCCGGACCACCACTTGAGGCTCTCGCCTTCGCCGGACCACCACTTGAGGCCCTAACCTTCGCCGGACCACCATCTGAGGCCCTTCCCTTCGTCAGACCGCCACTTGAGTACCTCGCCTTTGCCGGACTATCGCTTGAGGCCCTCACCTTCACTGGACCACCATTCGAGGCTCTAAACTCCGCCAGACTATCAACAGACGCCAAAGTTCTACCAAGTCATAATCGGAGTATTAACTGACACCCCGACTTCCGAGTTTAACACTAGACTTCAACTATACGGTTAACATTTGTAATATGATAGCCCTCAAGGACGAGTCAGCCCATTATACTCAACTTCTAGTGAAATATTTTCAACTGGGCTAGATCATGTGGTTTTTTCCCTTTCCAGGATTTTCCATGTAAAAAACATATGTTCTCTATGTGTGAGCTGAATATCCGTGCAACGTTAAGACGTAAAATTACAACTCTATCGCCACATATATTCTAGCCCGCAACATTAATATTTGATTGGATGAAAAGAAATGCAAAATAAAATAAAATAAGTGTAGTATAAATCATTTTAATTAATTTTTTAAGGTAATTAAACTCACTCAATTTTAAGCAAAAATCCTTTACACTGCAAGCAAGTTATTTGCTTGACCTTAAACATCCACTGCGACTACCACCCACTGTTGGCCACCACCATCACATCCATTCGTTACTGGCCTCCACCGCTACTACCGCCTCCTATTACTATCATTTTTAAATTTTATGATATATGCATTTTATTTCAAATCAAATTAAAAAAAAAATTCATATGTATTTACTTTACATTAATCTAAATAATTCCAAATCATTTCTTTTATATAGTTTTTATATTATATTTCTTTTACATTTTATTTCTTTTTTTTAGCCAATCCAACAGCCTCATAATAAATTTTAAAGTAATTTTAATATAATTTATATGGAATATATTTATAAATCACATAAAATTATTTTACTTCGGCATGGTGGGGGAACCCTGAGCCTGAGTGCAGCAAATAAACGCGGAGAGGCCAAATTGGCGAGGGGGTCGCAGAGCCAGCGGTGAGCTAACGCCACGTGTTGGCCTCTCATCTGCTTCTTCCGCCGTCCCCAGCCTCAATCGGTCCTACACAAATTCCTTCTTCGGTGCTTCCAGTGCCCACTCATTTGATGACTTTGCCATGCATGATTATTCTAATGACGATCTTCCATCTCATAGATCTTCTCGTTTTGTCATATGGCTTATGGTCTTCATATAGCGTATGCGGACATCGGATGCAGCTCTATGTTCAGAGACAAATCAGATACAATCATATCAGCGGCATCGAGACACGGTATCGAACTATACAGAGCAATATCGAGCCACAGTACCAAACAAAAAAGTGATGTAAAGCATTAGAATAATTTTTCTCATGTAGCATTCCGACCGGACTGTTATATGAAATTATACTGATTATTTCACATTTACAAGTGAAGTATGATACATGAACTAATCTAAACATACAGTGTATGTGCATGTTTTATCATTATATAAGTATTGTAGGATCTTGCAGGAAGATGAAAATCTTCTTTGATCTTCTAGGATGAGAGGGAGAGATGGAGGAAAGAAAGGAGAAAAAACACTGGGCAGAAATCTAATTAACTGGATTGCCTCTATTACAATCTATTACATTTATTTATAGATAATATAGGCTATATCAATACCAATATAATAAGCTAAAGCAATCTAAAAGAAAGTACAAAGCAAGAAACAACCTAAAATCTGGACCAATATCCAGTATTGATTTGATGTTGGAATTTTAAGAAAAATATTTTGCTAAGCCTAAAATAACTTTATAAATTTCTTGAATGACTGTCAAATGTATATGTGGTATATGATATCCTCTGTAACCAAACTCAATCTAACAAAAAAAAAAATGATGTATAGTCTCATATCTAATTAGGGGTGTCAAATATTGACACGACATGAAAACCCAACTTGAATTCGACCCAGAAGTGTTTGGTTTGACCCGACCCGATTTCAAAATGGGTCGAGTTAGGTTCACAGATTTGACCAATTTGAAAAATGGGTCGGGATCGGGTTAGCCCGACGGGTTGCCGGGTTAACCCGTAAACCCGTTTAACATGAGCTGCCCGCATCTACCCAGGCTGCCTGCGCTCCTTCCCCGACTGCCCCTGCCCTGCTCGCCCAGCTACTAGCGTAATAACGCCTGCCAACCCACTGCACATGCGCCTGGCGAGGCAGCCCGCATGGGCTCGCGCCTGGCCACACGTGGTCGCATCTGCCCCCTCGCGCCTGCCCACGGGCACCTACGGACTCCCGAACCTGCCCAGCTGCCCTCGCAGGCGCGCACCCGCTTCCTGCTCGCGTCAGTGTCATCCCGCTGCCCGCTTGCGTCTGCTTCCCATGTCGGGCCGGGTCAACCCGGCAACCCACCTGGTCGGGTCTGGGTGCGAATGTCAGAGCAGTTTACCTACCCGGGTTAAATTAGGAACGACCTAATTGAACCCGGGTCAATTCTGGATTCGACCCGAAACCCGGTTTTGACACCCCTAGACCTAACAAATAAAAATCTGTGTTTGTCATAAAAAATAGATAGATCAGCAAGAAAATTTAGTGACAGCAAGTGATTTTATATTCAACTAATTTTTTAGTGTGACTGAGGCTTCATTTGAGATGGTTTTTTTTTTAATGCTTTTTAAAGTAGTTTTTTAGTATAAAAAAGAAAAAATTTTAACTAAAAATTTACTTTAAGAAGTAGTAAAAAAGTTATCCCAAATGAAGCCTTAAGCTTCGTTTGAGACAGCTTTTTTATTATTTTTTAAACCAATTTTCTAGGCAAAAAAAAAAAAGAATCAAAATTTTTTTACTAAAAAGCTACTTTTGAAAACAACAATAAAGCTGACCTAAACAAAGCCTTGATTGCAACAAATCAATACTTCTTTTGAGCTATAGTGTAGCATTACTCTATATAAAAAAAAATTTATAATGTGCTTATGTTAAAAATAAATAGAGAGAAAGTTTGATAACTTTTTAATAATATTTTAACAGTTCAATTAAAAAAAACATATTTAAAATGAAGCTACAATATTATATCATAAGATGGATAAATTAAATTAGGCTTAGGCTTCATTCGAGACATATTTCTTACTACTTTTTACAATAGCTTTTTTAGTTTCGTTTGTGATAGTTTTTTGTCATTATTTTTTGCTGCTTTTCAAGAATTTTTTATACAAAAATCTATTTTAAAAAACAATTAAAAAAATCATCCCAAATTAATGAGAGATTTTCTTTTTTAACCCAGTTTTTGAGATGCTCAGATGACTTTACTTAAAACATAAAACTATGAGGAGTGTATCATTTGAATTTTTTTATTCGCTCATCTCTTCCCATCAGTTACTTTATAGTTTAACCATATGATTGAGATTAGACAAAAATTAGGTAAACAACAACCTAATTAATGTGATTAAGAAGTATAATAACAGGCGATACACTTAGGAGATATAGATAATCTTTCTAAAGGACTTTTACAATCTCTAATTTTTTTGTTAAAATGATTAATTGGCAGTATTGGGCCATTGGGAAAACTCATAGAGCAGTACATGAGAAATTATTATATGCGGATATCGGACGGTAGGAAAACTAATCAAAACGTACCATGTCACCCAGCACACAGCGGTACCGAGCACTGGTTCCAAGCAAAAAAATGACATGGCACGTTCTGGTTGGTCTCCGGACGCCGTCCAGGATCTATATAAAAAGGAAAAGCTTAAGGATTTGTTTGATTTGCTCGAAGAAAAATATAGAGTATACGGAGTACAGTGTAAAATATAATTTGAATGCTTAGTTTGAAGAAAAAAAAAATGCAATATAAAAATTTAGAAAATTCCTTTTTCACTTTTTAGTTCATTTTTATGTATTGTAAGCTCATTTAGTTTTAGCCAATTTTTTTTTACAATAAGGCAATTGCGTTGTCGTTGTTCGTCATCATCATTTGGCTATCATAGACCATCACTTGTGACCACCAGACGACCACAGACAATCACCCACCTATTGGCCATTGTCACCACCGCCACTCTTCCTTGGTTGCCACCACCACAACCAGAAAAACCTCCTACCATCACTGGCAAATCACATGATATCACAGGCCATTGCCGCTGGCACCGTTGGCTACCACGATCATTTTATTTTAAATTACATTCATTTTACATTAAGCTCAATAAATAATAATAATAATAATTTTATGCATTTTTTTATATTCATCCAAATAACTTCAAATATTTTAAATATATAACATTCATTTTACACTATATTCTTTTTAAACTATATTTATGTTTTAGCCAACCAAATGGCCTCTAAAACATGTGGATCCGACCATACCATGCAATCATGCATCAGATTTTGACTTGTTCATACTTTTTTTTTTGGTTCATACTATAATTTTGCAGAAAATATGATATTTAAATTAAAATTTCATCATGATTAAATTTTAAATTATTAAATTGATAGTTAGGATGAATATAATATAAGTGTTAAATAAATCAATTTGTACACTAATCTAAAATCAAATTTAAATATTTTAAAAAATCATTATTAATTAATTTTAATCAAAATCATATGTGGTTCAATATTTTTATTTTTTTATATGTGGTTCAATATTTCTTTTTGTAAAGGGGTATCATAGGTTGGCTAGCACATTACTAGGGCACATAAATACTAATCAGCTTTTACGGTGGCCTTGAAATACTATTTAGTGTCCTATTTTTTGAGTGGTGCTCAGACGACTTTGATGGTGTTTGTTACAAACAGATAGAGGCTAGGGCCCCATTATGAAAAGATTATTATGTGTGGAGTTCGGACAAAAAAATCTGTTCGATTTTGTGACTGTGAACAATAAAATTGCAATTATTGTTCACCACACTTTTTTTACTTGTCACAGTCTCAAAACCAAACAGTTAGGGATACAAACGAATCGAGCTAAGGCGAGTATGTGAGTGTTTATATTTGTGTTCATTTATTATCAACTTGTTCAAGTTTGGTTTTTGTTTGATTCGAGTTTTATCGTTTGTGTTCATGTTTGGTTCGTTTAAATTAATGAGTATTCGTGTTTGGTTCATGTTCGGTTCATGTTCAGTTCGTTAAGTGCTTATCGAGCTTTAAACAAATAAGACTTAAAAAACTATAAATGAGCTCTACTTCTAGATGTTCATTAACTTAACAAACTAGCTTTATCAAGCCTCATAACAAATAATTTCATCGAGCATGTTCACGAACATATTTAGTGAATATTTTTTTAATATCAAACAAGCACATCACGAACATACCTAACGAGTATTATCGAGCTACCAAATGAGCAAGTTCACTAACATATAGAACTAGTTTTTTTAAGCTACCAATGAACAAGTGATCTACGATTCATCTTATATTTATTCATGAATATTTTAAACAACAATCAAGCAAACATAGACAAATGTGAAATATCTCTTGTACATGAATTCAACACAAATCGAGCTTTTATCGAGCCTAATGTCAAGCTTGTTCATGAGCTTTAAATGATGTTGTTCATGAACATAAATGAGCCGAACACATTAGTGTTAAATCTTGTTTATTTAAGGATCGAGTATTTAAAGTATTGTTCAAGTTTATTTGTTTAGTTAATTAATCGATCACAAACGAGCGTTAATCAAACCAAACAACGAGTAGCCCGTCGAGCGTTTGGCTAACTTACAGCCCTACAAACGGTTCTCTATGCCTGGTCTCTGCACATAATAATCTCTCCCCATTATGACAACTGAGGGACTATTTTTTTATGTTTTTGTATTTTATTTTGTTATCTTTGAAATGTAAATTTGTATAGAACAATCTAATTTGTCTTGCTCATTCCTCTCTCTCTCTTTTATTTTGATGAGGTAAGACTCTTAAAGTGTCCCCAAACATACATGTTTTATACTCATTTGTACTGTTTGTTCTTCAAATTTAGTAATGCAAATGCAACTTTTAAGAATAAGGAACCAAATCAAATGGAACTAATATAACTAATATTTATTTTATGATATTGTGTTTTTAGGGCCATAGTAAACAAGGCCGGACAAGCCCATATGCCAATGCAGAGCCTATATAAATAGTCGGGCCCAGCTCCGGAAATAGCCATATTCTGATTTGGCAAATTTTTAGAGAAGAGCACCTCAATAAAGACAATTAACAGAAACAGCATATTTAATTAAAATTTTTAAAAGAAGCCAATACGCCATTTTACATGGCGCATTATCTAGAGAGAGAAAATGAGAGGAGAGAGGAGAGAGAGGAGAGAGAGAGTGGGCTGGATGAAAAAGGCCAAATTTTAGAAAGAAGCACGGTATTTTCTAAAATTAGTTTAAGGAGCGCATTTAAAAAAAAAATTAAAAAGAAGCAAAATAGCCAAATCATTTGGCGTATTCTGAATACGCTAAATGATTTGGGTATTCTGAATAAGCCAAATGATTTGGCGTATTCAGCTAACAAAAATAACCAATTGACAGGGAGAGAGAATGTGAAAGAGTGAGAGAGAGAGGGAGGTGGAGAGAGAAAAAGGAGAAAGAGCGCCACGGAATTGAAAGATAAGAGAGAGTAAGAGAGATGGATGATGTAGTTTTTTTTAATATAATATTATGTAAATATTATTTTTAATATTAGTAATTTAATTTTTTAAATAATTATTTATAAAACTTTTTAACTTTTTAATTAAAATAAATAAGTATGAAATAGTTTTTAATTAAATTTTTTAGGCCATTTAATATAAATGTAATTAAAATGAAAATAATATTTCATTACATTTTTATTCTATTTATATAAAAATTTTATTAGAATAAAATTTTAAAAGCTTTTGGAATAAAATAAATTAGTAATATTAAAATTCATTAGAATATATTTTATTAAATTATTAATATTAAAAATAATATTTCCTTATATTTTTAATTTTTATCAATATTTTATTAGAATGAAAATTTAAAAGATTTTGTAATAAATTAGATTGCTTAAGTAGATGTAATAGGGATGAAAATTTCATCCTAATAAAAATTTGATAAAAATACGTTGAAAATATAATGAAAAAGTGAATTAAAAATATATTGTTTATTCTTGTTTAGTTTAATAAAAATGTTTTTATAAATAATTATTTAACAAATTAAATTGCTAATATTAAAAATAATATTTAGTTATTTACATATATATAAAATACTTTACCCATCCCTCTTTTATATTATTCTTCCAATACCGTGCCCTCTCTCTCCAACTTTTCTCTCTCCTCCTCCCTCTCTCTCTCAAACTTTTCACAATGCGCCAAATGATTTTGCTCATTTGCTCCTTTTTAATTTTTTTTTTAAATGTGCTCTTTAAACTAATTTTAATAAATAGTATGCTTTTATCTAAAATTTGGCCGATGAAAAAATCCTGAGAAAGTGTGTAAGAGAGAGAGTGTAGAATGATGTGGATTTATTAAATATTTAATTATTATTTAAATAATAATTACATATTTAAAATAATATTTAAATATTTAATTATTACTTAAAATATATTTTTATTAATATTTAATATTGAATAAATATTTTAAATATATATTTAATATATAACTAAAAAATATTTATATTATATTTTTTGTTTAAATATAATATAATTATTTATACTTCAAAATTATTTTTTTAAGAAAATATTTATAAGAATTTAAAATTATTTTAATTTTTAAAAATATAATTTATTAAAATATAAATAATTAATTAAATAATTTTAAATTCTTCTAAATATTATATTTAACTAATAAAAAGCATAATTAATTTTAAATAATAAATTTTATTATTAAATATTTAAATTATTTATGTAATATTATAAATATCTAAAAATTATATAAATAGTAATTTTAAAAATTTATTCTATAGAAAAGTTAAAAAATATAAAATATATTTAAAAAGGATAATATTAAAATTAATATTTAAAATAATATTTTGATATTCAAAATAATATATAACTAAAGCTCTGAAAAAAAAAAAAAAACTAAAGCTCTGCAGCGAACTTTATTTTAAGTAATTATTAAATTTTTAATTATTAATTTAAATATTTTAAAAATTTTTTCATCCCGCCCACTCTCTCTCTCCTCTCTCCTCTCTCTAGATAATGCGCCATGTAAAATGGCGTATTGGTTTCTTTTTAAAATTTTAATTAAATATGTTGTTTTTGTTAATTGCCTTTATTGAGTTGCTCCTCTCTAAAAATTTGCCTTCTGATTTCTAGTTAGGGTTATTATAAAAAAACATGTATCATAAATTTTTATATATTTGACATAAATATTTCAAAAAAAAAAAGGGATTTTATTTGAAAAATAATTTATATATAATAATAATAAGATAACTAATTTGTAATATGGTTAACATACAAACACCTTCAAATGCACTATACTCAATATTTTGTCTTTAATGTTCAAAAATTATGCATATCATAATTGGTCTCAAAATATTTAAAATGTATGATTAGACTCAAAAAATAACAAATTTAATGTCTTTTTTTCCTTTAGAGAAGCTTAGATTTTTCGTTTAAAAAATAATAATAATGAAAGTTGCATATATATATATATATATATATATATATATATATACTTTAAAATATGCTTGAATCACTATATTAAGCGACATATTGCAAGGAAACAAAAAAAAAGAAAGAAAAATAATCCATAATTACAGAAAATAAATAAGACCCCACAGTCAGCTAGACTCAGAAGCCACCAATTTGTCAGGTTAGGACCATTCTTTCGAGGTAGAGAATAAATCCCAAATACGAACAACGTAGACCGAGCAGATGACTCAACCACCAAAGTTCCCAAATAGCCAAAATTGGTTGGTAAGCTTTTCTTATTTAGGTTTGAATTAACTAATAATTTGCTGTTTTAGGATTACATGAGTTTGTGCTAGACTATCACATCTTAAGTCACCTTCTAAATATGCCATGTTAGTGTTGGTAGATCGATCAAATCATATTTTAAATTTCTTTCACACAAATGACTTTGAAGGGACATATGAAATAAGGTGCTCAAAATTAGGGGTGTCAATATTTGACACGACCCGAAAATTTCGGGTTAGGGTCAACCCGAACCAGAAACGGGTCAGGTTCGGCTTAACTCTTTGACTCGAAATTGACCCGAAAGTGACGCGATTTTGACCCGACAACTCGAGATTGACCGGTTTTGACCCGAAAAGAGGAGATTGACCCATTTTTTACCCGAAAATTAGCCATTTTTTGTTGGAAACGGGTCATTCGGGTCGTGCCGGGTTGACCCGGACCCGAAGCGGGTCGGGTTCGGGTCTGAAAAACCGACCCATTTCTAAAAACGGGTCGGGTTCGGGTTGACCCGAATAGTGCCTGGTCAATTTCGGGTTCGACCCGAACCCGACCCGTGACCCGAAATTGACACCCCTACTCAAAATACAAATATTTACTCAAAATAATAAGATATTTTAGGTATGTGGAGGATTTCCATACAAGCCACTTAAATATTTAAAATAAATTAATAAATTCGTATCTCTATATTCCTATGATACAAATAAATCATTACAATTTAAATAAATAGCTAAGAACGAATAAATAAAATAGTTTTTTTTCTTTAATTTTGATAATATTACTATAAGTAATGGCATAATACTTTGAATGTTAAATAAAAATGCTAAAAAAACCCTAAAGCAAAGAAGCGAAAATTATAAATAAAAGAACTAAGTTATAGAATATAATAATACAAAATATTGATTTTCTTCATCTCCGAAAGAAAAAAAAATGTTAGAATTTTATGTATAAAACCTATTAAAATAGGCTTCAAAGTCCTTTAATTGATGCCAAAATTACTGTAATTCAAGAAATCATATGCAACATTAATCTTAGTGCTAATCAAAAGATTTTAAAGCTCTCTAATATATTTTATATCAAAATATTCTCAGATAATTTTTTAATTATAAGCTATAAGGGTCTGATTTGACTGCGCTTTAACTGCTCTTTACATGCGCTTTTGACTACGCTTTGACTGCGCTTCACTTGCGCTTTACCTGCGCCTTAGGTATACTTTTGACGTGCTTAATTTAAAATAATATTTTATTAATATCCGAACCTATCTCCACGTCCGGTGACCGGATGCAATAATTTGCTCCTTAATAGAGGGAAGTTATCGGATTGATAAGTGTTGGAGTGGAAGGCTCCATTATGGTGGTCGTTACACTTATCAGCTATTGAGAATATATTTGTAGAATGATGATACGATTTTCACAAATGACCCCAAATTATTATACGTTAAAATATTCACGATAGTAGAGAGAATTAATATCTTTATTTTGTATATCTACTAATAGAGAAATTATCGCCATCCGAACAGAATGAACTGTCAGGACTATAAGTGTACACATTTGTGTACATAGTGTGTAATGTGTATACTAATTTGACATACACTATTACAAATATGTACACAATGTATACTTATATAACCAGACGATTTTTCCAACGGACAAAATAATTTCTCCTATTAATGTGAAGTGGCATAATAAATTCAATGCCTAACCTTTTCCCAAATAAAAAATAAAAAAAAATCATAATACCCAAAGCAATTTTAAAATCACATTAGTGATTAGCCGTTATTCATTCTCATCCATTATTTAATCATCTTAATAATTTCCTAATAAATTCCACGTGTCATCTAACTATGTTGAGGCACGTGGAGAACAATATATCTAAATATAAATGTTTAAAATCATAGATATTTATTAAATTATTTAATTTTTTTTTATTAAAAATAGTATCATCTAAACCTTATAAAATAGTATAAAACAAAATATTTTTATTTTTTAATAATTAAAAAGTTAAATAATATACAAATAAAATTCCTTTAATATCATCTTGGCCGCCAGATGTGGAACGCTTACGTCAGTCCGATTCAAAAATCCGAACCGGGCTCCGACGGATGAGGAGTTTAACAGAATGAATCGATCAGAAGAGAGAATGGTATAAATCAGTTCTCTTCAACTCTATCGATCAGCCATTTCTCGATCGCTAGAGAGCTAAGAACTGGACACTGAGAAGTTCTGAATGCCGATTACAGACTCGCATTTCGAAGGAATCAGCCCGATCTCTTTAATCCACTTCTTCCTCTGATACTTTTTCAGTAGATTCGTGTTTGCTTCGGAAGCCGGCAAGTGAGAAGCTACAGAAATGGCGTTGGCGTTCTGGAATGAATCTTCGCTCAGGAATGAGCTCTCGCACCGGTCCGACATTTTCGGGCTTCGGCTCTGGGTTTTGATTGCTATCTCCGTCGGCGTCGTTATTGTTCTTGTCCTTTTTTTACTTGCTATTTGCCTTGCCTACGGCCGCCGCCGATCCCTTCCCTCCTCCTCTTCCCACAGAACCCTAAAACATCTCCTCCGTGATTCTAACCCTCCCATCTCCAAGGAAATCCTCGATAGCTTCCGTCTCCATTCTCCTCCTCGCGCAGGGGCCGCCGCTGCCCAGAATGCTGCCTCTCTACCCGTCGCCGAGGTTGGGATGGACATCCCGAACCACAACCTCGGCGACGCGAATCACCACGTCGTGTTATACGAACAAAAGCCTCAGCTGAGGCTGCCTTCGTCGTTGACAGCGAGCGCAGAAAGTCACAGCACGGTGGTTGATGTCACTGTCTCGCCAACAGGGATCGGTGGCCTGCCGGAGCTTTCGCATCTGGGATGGGGCCATTGGTACACGCTTCGGGAGCTCGAGGAAGCCACAGGTGGCTTCGTGGATGAGAACGTGATAGGGGAAGGTGGGTACGGTATCGTGTACCGTGGGGTCTTACCTGACAACACCATGGTCGCTATCAAGAACCTTCTCAATAACAGGTTGATAATTGCGAAATACCACTTTGCTCTACATTGTAAAATCTGTAAGATCTTTGTTTTCTTTTAACAGGGGACAAGCAGAAAAGGAGTTCAGAGTAGAGGTTGAAGCAATTGGTCGTGTTAGGCATAAAAATTTGGTCAGACTGCTTGGTTTCTGCGTTGAAGGAACCCATAGGTAAGGGCACCTCCAACCGAAAATCTCATTTTCCACTTCAAAATACAATGAAACTAAAAAAATGACGGGATTCATCACCAATCGAACTCAATTTTGCGCCCAGGTAACCTTCTTTCTCCTTCGCGTGTTTCTTCGGCAAATCCAGTAGAGACAGAAAAATAACTCAGGTGAACAGTGCAACGTGAGCTACACCATTTCTTCGGCAAAATTTCCGGTATTGGCGTCGCACTGTTCACCCGCAATCAAATACCGAAAATTTTGCTGTTTGCCTGGAGCTCACGGGTGACACCATCCATGCGTTTGGAGTTCGGTTGGAGAAGGCCATACCTGTTTCCTCTTATTTGGCAGTTTTTGCACATTTTCCTATCCAGTTTGAAGTATGTAATTCTTTAGATAGATCAAAGTTTGCTTTGGTGTTGGTAAATTTTGTGTGTTTGTGTAGGATGCTTGTCTATGAATATGTAGACAATGGTAACTTAGATCAGTGGATTCATGGCGATGTGGGGGCTGCAAGTCCATTGACGTGGGAAATGAGGATGAACATAATCCTAGGGACCGCTAAAGGGTAAGAAGTTCCACTCTTTTCTTCTCCAGAACTGGGGAAATTATTAGGGTCGGACAGTAGACACAGCTTATCATTCAAAGATGACACGTTATCCAGTACTGCTCGTTACCAAATAGGAGGTGATGTGGTGCATTTTCATTTGACTTTGGACGGCGTCCGCTGTCCGAACCCAATAATTTCCCCCAGAATTGGGTCCATGAGATGCTGGATTGTTCTTATAAAACATGCATATAACAATAAAACTTGTTCAAAGAGGATCGAGAGGATCGAAGATATAAACAAAATTCTAAATATCTGAAAGGAACTAACTCCTGAATTTGTTGACAGTTTGGCTTACCTTCATGAGGGACTGGAACCAAAAGTTGTTCACCGAGATGTGAAATCTAGTAATATATTGCTTGACCGGCAGTGGAACTCTAAAGTTTCTGACTTTGGGCTGGCCAAGCTCTTGTGCTCAGAGATGAGTTATGTGACAACGCGTGTCATGGGTACATTTGGGTTGGTCCAACTCCCATAGCCCAAATCCCCTCTTCTCTCTATTAAAGAAATGTTCAGTTCATTTTCTTTTACTTGCAGGTATGTTGCACCAGAGTATGCTAGTACTGGAATGCTAAATGAGAAAAGTGATGTTTACAGCTTTGGGGTTCTTATGTTGGAGATCATTTCTGGAAGAACCCCTGTAGATTACTCAAGGCCACCTGGAGAGGTCAATACCATCAAATTTCTTTGGATGCAATAAAAATAAGATAGAAATGAAATTCTATATAAACTTGCTTGATCTTGTTTTTTTTTTTTCGCCTGTTAGGTGAATTTGGTTGAGTGGTTGAAGAATTTGGTTGGAGAACGGAGATCGGAGGAAATATTAGATCCTAAGATTTTGGAGAAGCCTTCCTCCAAAGCACTCAAAAGGGCACTTCTAGTGGCTCTTCGCTGTGTTGATCCTGATGCACCAGAACGACCAAGAATGGGTCAAGTCCTTCACATGCTTGAAAAGTAGGATTTTCTGTTCCGAGAGGTAATGGTAAGCATATTTTAGCACCATAGAATTTATTCTTTAATGATTCATCTTTAGCTTTCTCGATCCTTTACAGGATCGGAAAAATGGGTGAGAAGCATCTAATAATCTCAATCAGACTGCCAAAATAGGAATGAAGATGGAAATTTGGGTAGGTAGGCATGACCATCAAGCTAGGTGGAATTGGTAGAGTAATTAGTAGGAGTTAGGGGCATTTTTTGCTTTGCTACATAAGGGCAGATCAAAATTTACTTCATTGATTGCTCTATTTGGTTTTTTTGTTTCCTCATTTCCCATAGCATTTAAGGATCCATTAAAGCATTTGTATTTTTGTCTATGCTGCCTCATTTATGCCATTTTATTTATTTTTTGCTATTTTTCATTCAATTCTACAGCTTATGTAAGTTTTGTTTTATTAAAATTGTTCTAGTTTATGACAGGTTAATTAATATGTTCGAGTTTAGTTCGGTAGCTCTATTCAAGGTTTGAATGTCAGTACATAACAACAACATCAAGCATTTATCCCACTACGTGGGGTGGGTTCTCCGTAAACTTGATCATTGCATAAATAATTATAAAAAATTAATTTTTTGAATGTTTTTACATAACAATAATATGAATTACTGATTGAATATATATTTTATTAATTAATGAATTTTTCTTGAGATTGATCATTGTTGGCACAATTTGAATTTGATGAATGGAGTTAAAATTGAAATCTTCATTCTCGAGTTTTAATGGGTTAGTAGAGACATAAGAGTTTATAAAAAAATCATATAATGAGCTTACAAAGTCCAGCAGGTTACCGAAACTTACCAGCATTCAAAGCAAGGCAAAATAATTAATATGTATACTCTAGTTTCAGTTAATATCAATCAATAAACTATCAATATGAATGATAAATAATCTATGCAATCAATATCAATTAAATAGTAAAAAATAATATACTCAGTAAAACAAGAGTATCTCACTAAGTAAAAGGTGCCTATCAATCTATAAGAAAATCAGTAAAAATTCTATAAATCTGTACGTAACAGATGCTGCAGCAAAACAATCATCAATTATTTATCAATTATATTCATGTTGATGGCTATATTATATGTTTCTATCAATTATTATATCGTGTATAGCTTTCTATCAGTATGCTATATCAATTTATCCAGTAATTAGTTTAACACACTCATATAAATACAATCATGAATACAATTATGAAGAGTAAAGCAAGACAAGCAGCTTTAATGTGTGATATATCTTCATACAAAACTAGGACCTTAAGCTCACTATCTCTCTCTATTGTAACGAATGTTCTGACAGGCAACAATAATAATTATTGACAACATTGATTCTGCAAATGAAAGTGCAAGCAAAAAAAAAAAAAAAAAAAAAATTTTTTTTAATAATTAGATATATAGAATGGTCGGAGAAGCAGAAAGAAATTTGACTTCAACTAACTTCTTTTTAGTGCTAACATAATAAGATCTTATCAAAAGATAAACCAATCAAAGATTGAAGCAATAATTTGAGAAATTATTAAATTAAATTATTAGAAGGTGCTGACCTAAGGTCAGTAGATCAAATAATTGGTGTATCATTACAATTTTGTTCTAATTAATATTATTAGAAAATGAAATAACATAGCTTAAACTATTTTGGATCTACTGTGTATAACTAAGAGCATACCTCCCAAGTTAAAAGTATCATATAAAAATGAAGATATGAAGAGTAGCATATTACAAGAGACTAAAATGAAATATAACTAAGAAAACTCGACAATTTCTCTTACATCAACTGGAGTATGCTCCAACATCACAACTTCCTAGCTCATCAACATCCTTTATTTGCTCCTTCAGTGCATTCCATGCACCATAGATTTTGTCAGCTTCAGGGTGCTTTGTGTCTCCCACCATGAACCTGCAACTCTCCTTACCATTAACTTCAATAGAACTCCACCCAGCCTCCTTCTTCTCCCCATGCCTCTTCATCTCTGCTCTGACCCTTGCAGCATCTTTCCATCTCCCACCCAATGCATAAACATTTGATAATGACACCTTCCAAGCATTACTATCAGGCTCCAACACAGATAGAACTTCTGCTGCTCTCTCTGCAACTTCAACATCTCCATAAACCCCACAAGCACCCAACAACGAACCCCAAATCGCCGAACCTGGTTGAATGGGCATCTCTCGAATGAACCACTCTGCCTCATCAAGTCTACCAGATCTTGCAAATAGGTCCACCACTGATGCATAATGTTCCATATCAGGATCAATGTCATAGTCCCTTTGCATGCTCTTGAAGCATTCATAGCCTTCCTTCACTAATCCTGAATGACTGCAAGCTGTAATAATATTGACAAATGTTATTGCATTAGGCTTAAGAAAGCAACATTTCTTAAGTTCGTCGAAAGTGCTTAGCGCCGCCTTGCCATCGCCGTGGATACCATGTGCTAGAATCATCGCATTCCAAGTACTGAGATCATTTAAATTCATGCTGTGGAACACTTTCTCTGATAAATCAATCCTGCCGGATGTCGCATACATTCCTATGAGAGAATTGGATACAAACACATCAGAATCAAAGCCTGATTTGATTGCATATCCATGAAGTATTTCTCCATGTTGCAATGAAGCTAGTTCAGCGCAAGCTTGTATCGAACTCAACATCGTGATGGTGTCCGGAGCAAGGTCATCGACATTAGAACAGTGTAATTCTGTGAGAAGCTCCAAGGCCTTGACAGAATTGTTGTTCTTCAAGCAGCATGAAATCATGGTGTTCCAAGATACCACATCCCTCTCTGTCATTTTTCTAAAAATCTGATTCGCTGAATCAACTTGTTCGAGCTTTCCATACATATCTATCAGCGAATTCTCAATGAAGGTGCAAGGAAAGCAGCCTTGCTTTACCAAGAACCCATGGAATGTTCTACCAAACTGCAAAGACTCTGAAAGCATGCTACCACGAATGATCGCTGCCATTGCTTCTGGATCGAGACAAGCATTTCCTTTTACAGACCAGAGCTCAAGGAAGACTCTAATGCCCTCTTCAAGTAGCCCATTCTTAGAATACATCTCCACAAGAGAATTCATCACAAACTGATTGCTTTCAAGCTCCAATTTTGAAATCCAAGCATGAACACAACCGAAAAATCTAGGCTCATTCATCAAAGAACAAGCCTGAATGATACTCAGCATAGTCACAAAATTTGGAAGGAAGCCATCTTCTAACATCATTGCGAACATATCTATGGCCTTAACAAACATGCTCTGGAGGACATAACCTGAAATAAGACTACTCCAAGAGACCACACTTCTTCCCCCCAAACCAAATAGCACTTTCTCTGCGCTAACAAAAAATCCCAACTTTGAATACATAGCAATCAAAGAATTGCTAACAAAATCGCACTCAAAAAACCTTCTTCTTAAGCAATAGCCATGCACGGCCTTCCCCATCCTATCATCCTCTAGCAAGACACATGCATTTGAAATGGTAGCAATGGTGAATTCATTTGGAGCGGGTGCCGATTCGTCGGAAATCAAATCAAAGAAAACAGACAGAGCAGCTACGGCTGAGCCGTTGCGGCAGTGACCAGAGATCAGGGACGTCCAGGATACAATATCCTTATCAGGCATTTTATCAAACAGCTTACCCGCGAAACCCATTTGGTCGCATTTCGCGTAGGCGTCGAGTAAGGCATTGGCAACGAAGAGGTTGGAGTGGAGGAGACCGGATTTGATTGTGGCGGCGTGAAGAGAAGCGGCCGTAAAAATGTCTCTTTTGGCGGCGCAGATATTTGCCGCAGTGACGAATGCGGCTGCATCAACGAAAGGAGGTTCACCGCCATAGACGCTGGGCGGTGGAAGCGGAGGGGAAGCAGAAAGCATTGGATTTTGAGTTTAATTTAAAATGGAAATTAGGGTTTCTTTCAACTCTTTTTTGGACAGGGAAAAGAGCGGGTACACTCAGCTAACTTGCTCCAGACAGATTTAATGATAAGACCGTTTGAAGGCCAGTTCCCCTGAAACCCTTATAAATCAAAGGGGCTGTTTGATATCATCTAGGATTTGATATAAGTAGGATTTCATAAATCTATTAAATCTGTATGAAAATTGTTAGCTAATATTCGTGATAAATCTTATTAAATTATGAGCTGACTCTTTCTCTCGAGCCAATATATTTCGTAAATTTGGAAAAAACAAGATTTCAAAAATTTGGCAAAAAACAGGATTTTGGAAATCCATAATTTAGCACGAAAAGACAAAATTTTTCATCTACGGCAGCTTTCATTTGCTATGCGATTTGGTTTTGCATTCTAGGCCGTTTGGATGGATTTCACTCAAATCCTCCTCACAGGATAGACCTCTACGATGTGGCAAGAATGAATTGATAGTAAAATTTAAATAAGGGGAATTGCATACCTATCATATAATTTAATGTATTTACATATTAATATTTAATATCTTTTATAAAATATTTAAATTTTAATATCATATTTAAAATAGCATTAATATTTATTTCATAAGTAAAATATATATTATAACCAATCTATTATTAAATAAATAGGATCGAACATGACCTTGTTCATATTTATCTAATTAAATATGCAAACTTAAATTTGTTGTGTACACAAGCAAACTAAATATATGGATAGATAAAATTAGAGCTGAACAAGTAGAAAAGAAAGAAAAGCTACATATTATGTACGGAAGTTTGAAAATTTGCTTGTAAATTAATAATGCTCAGGCAATACTCAATGAAATCTAAATGAAATAACGATTGATATCACCAGCCTTGAATGGTATTGGAATAAGACTAATGACACTAATGATGAATAATATAGACACTTATGCACCTATATCTCAATTAAAATGATACAATCAATAGCCCGATCTCTCGAGGAATGTTTCGAGTCCGACTAAAAATTTATCCAACATAAATCCAACCAACTCAAAACCAACCATTTTAATAAAACAAATTAACAAATTCAATCCGAACTGACCCATTTAAGTCAACCCGAACTCTTCTAATTTGGTTGACAAAATGGATCAATTTTTGACACCACTAATGTTACACAAATTAATCCGATTACTGTTAAAAAAAACTGTCCTTAATGCAGCCACATCATTCTGCTCTAAAATTTTGCCCCAAGACAGCGTTTATTAACTTTATCTTCCTTTGAAAGGCATTGAAATAGCACATATAACTAATCATGGCAATTATAAGCTCCTACAAAGACCCTGTAATAAGATAATAATAGGATATTTTTGCAGTATTACCATACGAGTAATTCTTAACAGATTAAATGTGAACAAATCAAATGAACGTAAATTTTATCCGGAGGGATAATTCAAAATACTTTCAAATGCCTCTCAAAAATCCAAAACTCCACAAAATTCAAAAACCTTAAATTCCCAAATATTTAAAATTAAAAATCAAACCATTAAACACTTAAAGCAAATACCGATTCATCCTCTGCAATAGTTTGTCGAGGTGGCCAAATTGAAGAAAGTAGCAAATGCCCACACTATCAAAATTTTAGTAATGAAGTCTAACTATTATGGGCAAGCGTGCACCAATCTAGCCTACTAATAATACTAATAACATGAGTCGGCTAAGCACAAGAAATTTTTTTTCTGGAAGGACCATCCTGCCCTTCCAGTTATACAGAATCACACATAGTGCTTCATATTTTCATCAGGAAAATATAGGGAATTAGCAGCTGAAAGCTGAAAATATTTTTTGAAAATTAGTCTTCCTTTTTACTCTCCAGGTCTTCCAAAGCAGCAAGTCTTTCAACTAACGGGGGATGAGAATAGTGGTAGGCTGAATACCATGGATCTGTGTTCATTGTTGAGAGATTCTCTTCCTGACATTTAAAACATAAAATATTAGTAAACCAAGATAGGATTAAAAATGCAAAAAACAATATATGGTGTGTGAAGCGAACTACATAAATATGGCACCTGATCTAGTAAATATTACATGGTATTAAAAAAACTTCGGCTTCGTTCGGGATGACTTTCTTACTGCTACTTAATACAGCTTCTTAGTACAAAAGTTTAAATTTTTATACTAGGAAGCCGCTTTAAGAAGCAGTAAAAAAGTCATCCCAAACGAAGCCTTCATTTGGTGCTAAAGAACTTCATCTGGGTTGCAAGCACTGCATTTCAGTGTGAAATCCACTTCAGTATTTTTTTTTCCAGCCATAAGTTGCTTGGTTCTAAAGATCAACGTTTTATCTGGTAACTGTTACACCATTAATTAGAAGGAAGCAAATACAAACAGCAAAAAATTGGGTCTGGATTTCTAACAATTTTTTTCATTATGATGAGTTTCAAATTTATAAGATTTATTTTTAAATTAGTGCAATAATAATTTGATTCATTATCCACACATCTCAAAGTAAATCTGATGACTTTAAGATCCATCATGACTGAATATTATTCAAGATATCATGATACAAAAGTTCTCCATTTTTTTCTTTCATTTAATTACTGAGTATGTGCATCACGATCAAAATACTGGTTTTATGGTTTGAACTTTGAACCTGCACAATTTTTTTTTGACAACTAGATGTTTGGCAAAAATTTATGTCAGGATACATAAACAAAAATTGGATAGGACGGATCTCAGAACCATTGAATTCAGTACGAGTTAAATGCAATTCATGAATACTCATATAAAAAATTATATTATAATCATTTAAAAATAAATTCAATGAATTTAAAACTCATCCTGACTAAAGATCTGGTCGAAATATAAATAAACAGATGGCTGCTGCAGCTCCAGCAAACATTATATATAAGACGGGGTTAAGGTAACAAATTATTGACAGGGTGCAGCTCCTGAAACCTACTAATGCTAACTAAATATTGAGTAAGAGATGTTTGCCTCACCTGCAACTTTATAAGGCCTGCACTAAGTAATTTTCCATAGCCAAGTTTCTTAGCAAAAGCATCAGCCTACAAAGCATAATATAAAGAGATTAATCCTTCTCTACATGATCGCAGAAGCATTCATTTGTTTCTCTGAAGGAGATCAAAAGGCAATATTAGCGAGAGCATGGAAACCAGAGTGTAATCAATGAATTACCTGAAATTCAAATGCCCTGCTGACAAGATTAAGACCAAAGCTTACGATGTGTTGGATGGGTATTACTGTATGCTGCAAATCATGCTCATTACGTTAGAAATAACATTGCATGCAATCTTTATACAACACAACAACAACATCAAGCCATTGTACCACTACGTTGGGTCGGCTAATTTTGAAGAAATTTTGTAAGAAAAATTTAAATCGGTAAAATGCCATCTAACAAGGTAAGGATGCTTTGACTCCAAACAAAACTTCCCAATGTTCCTAGAGAAAACATCGTTTATTTTTCAAGAGTCCATGATGATATTAATATAAACAGATTTTTCCCAAAGAATAAGAGTTCCATGCATATACTGTTGCACTGCAGCCTAAAATATGGGGAAAGAGGGTGTGACAATGCAAAGTAAATTATATTAAGATTACACAATTCTATCATCCATAATTTTATCAAATCAATCTGAATCCAAAGGGGTGAAAATTTTTGGTTGTGCAAATATGTCTTTCAAGTACAATTGGATTTCTCACAAAGCACCATAAATTCCCTAATCCGTGATAAATAGAATAGATCGCTCAGAGGTAAGAACTTGGATGATTTCAGTTTAGAGGTATTGGCATAAATAACGAAGACAAAGCCATGTACTGGGCCGCATGATTGTAGTTCAAGAAAGTCTATATCGTCATTAAGGGTAGAGATGGCACCCCTTGAGGTGCCCTTGGAGTGGACTAGTGCCCTAGGATGCATTTTTGTGTATTTGATAAAACATAAATGCAACAACACATATCAATGCATGTTATAAGCCTCAATTCCTTGAAAACATGTTTTGAGGTAATTTTGGGCGTCAGTTGGCTTGGCAAATCTATTGAGGTAAAGACTCAAAAAAGACCTTTTAGGTTAATTGAGACACAATAGGGTCAAAACCAAGTTCTTGCAATGTTGCCAGATCAATTAGATACACATTGGAAGGGATATATCAATAATTGGAAAAAGTTCATTAAGGATGTTATGTATATGTTATTTGAAGCTTTTCCCAAGTGAGCATTTGTAATTTAAAACCCTAGGAGCACAATTTCATTATTTAAACATATTTTTTTAGGATTTAGATGTTCTGCAAATTCGACCCAAAAGAGTATTTTGGCCATATTTTGATCTTCGAAAGGCTAGTTTTGAGCCACGAAGGGTATTTTTTTACTTCTAGCTCTACGGGGCATTTTGATAATTTTCTATTAGGGGGTGTCAAAATGAGTTTTCGGGCCGGGTTTGGGTCCAACCCAAAATTGACCCGCCATTAATTGATTCAACGCAAACCCGACCCGATTAGACAAATATGTCAGAAATCTAGATGTGGGCCAGACCCGCCCCTAAAACCCAACATAACTTGTTAACCCGCAATTGCAGAGAGAGGGTGAGGCTGCGAGCAGGCGAGGCAGCAAGAGGGGGGGGGGGGGGGGCGGCATATTAGCATACACTAGCTAGCACTATTAGGATTATCAAGTATTTAAAAAGGAATCAAAATAGTCCCACGATGGAACTATTTTTGTTCCTTTTAAGAAGTTAAGGAATCAAAATGATCATTTAATATAGTTGGGGACTATTTTGATCTTTCATAAATAGTCAAGGGATCACTTTGATACTTTGATACTTTAAGAATGATGGGTATCCTAGGATAGCTAAAACAACATGAAAACAAAATTTTGAACTTCTTGTTATTAAGATTTTCAACAAGTTTAAAGTTATAGGCTTATAGCAATTCTATAGTTACATAAATGGCATTCATCAAAAGGAACACTTTTCAAAGTTTCTAAATAAAGATATGTACTAATAGGAAGCCAACTATATCTTCTACGCAGCCTACAAAAGATTAAAGTACTAGCCACATATCGAAGATCTAAAAGGGTCGTTTTGGAGTAAAATAGAGAAGCTAGAATTGGAGGAAGCTTGTGCACAACATGCAATCATGCATAATAAAAAAAAGTACGTTGTCGAGGTTAAAAGAGCAAAGCTGAGCATGAAGGGAGCTGATTGTTCACCTAAGACTTCTAATCTTTCTCATAAAACTCAATAACTTAATACACAATTTACCTCCAGATCTCCATATCATACTCCAATAATATACCATAAGAACCTCCCAATTTAACCATTCAACATTGACTCTATTATTATACACACATATAACTGTTAGGCCTGTTTAGATTTACAAAAGGCGGACTGGTGGGGTCCGCCCCTTTAACGCTGCCGCCCATTTGGAGCAATGTGGAGAAGGGGTTTTGGGAGGCTAGTTTGAGAGGGAAAATTTGAATGTGAGATGTTTGAAATTAGGAAATGAATTGTATTAGTAAGGGGACTGGTTGGAGGGAGTTTTCTCATGCTTGAATATTTGTATTCTCTTTAAGTTCTTGGGTGTTTTGGCTCTAGATTACTTTTCTAGAGATTTGGGAGAGCACGATCCTCCTCTCGAATTGAGGATCACTTGTATCTTACTTTGTCTTTGTTTGGCTTGATTTTCTCATTGCAATCCATCGTTTGGGGATGTTTTTCCGCCCAGATTTTGCATTATTCTTGTTGTTTTCACCAATTAGTGATAGGTTTGTTTGCGAACTCAAGTATTTCCCTTGGGGATTCTTGTGAACTCAAGTATTTCCTATCAATAACCCACATTATTTTGAGTAAAAAATATCAATATTTATTAAATCCAATTAACAGAATCAGTCATCATCAGTGATGAATAATGATGGAAACTACCATCTAGTAAAAAATGCATATGATGCATGAAGTATTTATTATGCTTCAAAATCACTCTCATCTATTTAGATTATGTCAAATGCAAATAACTTAAAACAAACAATCACATTTTGAATATATGTTGCAAACACATCTACTAGTAGCAACAAAAAAACAAACATGAACTTAGGTCAAAGGCATCACTCAGTTACATGAAATTTCAAAGTGAGATGTGTTGAATCACACAGTCAAGGGGAGGCATGTCAGCAATTCGAGGGCTGTAGTTGGAGATCCATGGTCAGCAATCCAAGGGCTGCAGTTGAAGATCCGTGGACAATAATCTTAGGGCTGCAAATGGAGACTCATGGGCTACAGTTGGAGATCCGTAGGATATGATTATTATACTTAATTAAATTAAATGTCTTCCTTTTTTCTATTTATTCTCATAGATTATGTGTGTGTGTGTCTATATATATATATATATATATATATATATATATATATATATATATATATATATATATATATATATATAATGATTCCAAAGAATAAAATATAATTTGAACTTCTCTCTAAACAATTTCTTCATGATATCAAAGCCTAGGAAACTCCTAAGCCTTCTTTGAGTGTCGGCGACAAACATTCCTCCATTTCTTCCAAACCCTCAACCGGCGATAATTCTCCATAATCCTGTCGATAGCCTCTCTTCACGCATCGATAGCCCTTGCCCAAAATTCATCTTGTCTTTCAATCAAAGAAACCAAACCATGTCCATGGATAGCGAGATCTCATCCTCCTAACCAAATATTACCGGTTTAAGCACCGGAAACTTTGGATCTGCATACAACTCATCTACTCTTCATAGACCATGATGTGATCACTGTGCCAAACCAGAACATACAAAGAAGACATGTTGGAAGATTCATGAAAAACCAACTGATTGGAAGGCAAAACAATCAGCACAAGAAAGCAAAGAGAACTCTATCAACATCGCGCAAGATCAATCCATCAAAGTTAAAGCTATTCCTTTGACCTAGGAGCATTTAGAGATGCTGAAGTTCTGCTTAACAACATCACGAACCAACAATCTCCAGAACATGCTACCAGCCTACACACTCACTCATGTATAAAACAGTCAAAACTTTGGGTTATTGACTCAGGAGCATCAGATCATATGACAGGAGGCATTACAACCCTTCATGACTATCAACTTTATCATTCAAATCGAGTAGTTAAGATTGTTGATAGCTCAACATCCAAAGTTTTGGGAACTGATTATGCTTTTATCACAGAATCTATCACCCTTAAAAAAGTGTTTTATGTGCCCAATCTTGAGTGCAATCAGATTTCCATTAGCAAATTGACTCATGATAGTAATTGCTTAAAAAATTTTCTCCAATAATGCATGTATTTTTTAGGAATTGAATTCGAAGAAGAAGATTGACAGTGCTGAGATGTGTTCTAGGTTATATTACATAAAAACACCCAAATCAATATAAACCTTAATTGTTGCTCCTAAGAATCCTCCTCCTAGGAATCCTCCTTTAGTCTTATTGTATGTCAATTTGTTGAGAGTCATTATAAAGTTAGTCAAGATAGAGAGATTATTATGTGGCGTTATAGATTAGGTCAGCCAAATTTCATCTATCTTGAAAAGCTTTTTCCCCATTTATTTTTTAATAAAAATTCAAATTTGTTCAAATGTGAAACTTGCCAATTAGCTAAACATACCAGATCATCTTACCCAATTGTTCCTTACCAACCTTCTAAACCCTTTGCCCTAATCCATAGTGATATTTAGGGACCCTCAAAGGTTAAAAATATAAGTGGAGCAATGTGAATTGTGATATTTGTTGATAATCATACTAGACTTACTTGGGTTTATTTAATGAAGAAAAAATTTGAAGTTAAAAGATATTCAAATCATTTCAACTGATGATTCAAAATCAATTTGATACAAAAATTCAAATCTCAAAATCAGACAATGGGAGAGAGTACTTCCATTCTATCATAAGAGAATACCTATCAAGCCAAAGGATAATCAAAGTGAGTTCATGTGTGTATCGCCTCAACAAAATAGTGTAGCTGAGAGGAAAAATAGGCAACTCCTGGAAGTCACCAGATATATTATGCTATTCACAAAAGTACCAAATATCTATGGGGGGAAGCCATTCTTATAGCTGCATATCTAATAAATAGGTTACCGACTCGGATACTAACATTTAAAACACTAAGACAAACTCTACTCAAAGCCTATACTTATGCTGGTTCATATTATCAAACCTTCTACCTAAAGTCTTTGGGTTCTCTTCCTTTGTTCATATATATATCCACAAGATAGAAGCAAGCTTGACACAAGATAAAAAAATACATCTTTATTGGATATTACCCGATAAAAAAAGGTTACAAATGCTTTTGCCCTATTTCTAGGAAAGTATTTGAAATCATGGATGCCACCTTTGAAAAGAACCCCTACTTCACTAGTTTTGAAATTCAGGGGGAAAGTAAAGGAGAATTTCAAACTTGAGAGTGGAATTCCTCATTATACGACCAAACATAATCAAGTTAAAATCAACAAATATCACAAGGAATCCAAACCACGAGTATTTCCCAAGGTATATCTCCTATATCTCAAACTCCACCTTCAGACTAATTACAGCCACCCATAAGTCCTAATCAATCCCTACAAAGAGCAGCAATTAAGGAACAACATTATATATACTCAAGAAAAAGAAAGAAAAATTAGCATATGTAGAGCAATGAGACACATCTTACACTTGTCAACTCTACTTAAATGGATCCAACAACTATAGAAATTCATACAAAGGAGAAGATTGAGGAAGTTCAAAAAGCGATACAGTCATCAAGTAGCCAGAAAGAATCATGCACCAAGCATACAATCAAAAACTTTCTATCCTATAGCAGATTATCATACACCTATCCAGTCTTCCTTTCCAAATTGGATGATGTACAAATTTCGACCAATATTCAAGAAGCTTTGAATCACCCAGGATGGAGGTAGGCTGTTGAAGAAGAAATTATGGCATTGAAAAAAAATCAAAACATGGGTGATTACGAGATGGGTGTTCACTGTAAAGTATAAAGTTGATGGTAGTGTTGAGAGACTGAAAGCTAGACTTGTTGCAAGAGGATTCACTCAGTCTTACAGAAATAGACTATCAAGAAACTTTTGCTCTTGTTGCAATGCTCAACACCATCAAGATTCTTCTTTCATTAACAACAAATTTAGATTGGCCCCTACATCAACTAGATATCAAGAATGCATTCTTGAATGTGAACCTAAAAGAAGAAGTCTACATGGAGATTCCAATGGGGATTCAAATGTCTTATAGAAGGAATAAAGTGTGTAAACTGCTGAAATCCTTGTATGGATTAAAGACGTCTCCAAGAGCATGGTTTGAAAGATTCTCAAACTATGTAAAAGGTCATGGTTTTAAACAATGCCAGAAATATCATACCTTGTTTGTGGAGCAATTAGAAAGAGATAAGGTAGCAGTACTGATTGTATATGTGGATGACATCATCCTTACTGGAAATGATATAGAGGAAATAATGAAGATCAAACAGGCTTTGTCCAAGGTGTTTGAAGTTAAAGATCTAGGATCACTTAAGATAATTCCTTGGTATGGAGGTAACTCGATCAAGCAAAGGTATATTAATTTCACAACGCAAGTATACCTTAGACATACTGAAGGAGACCGGCATGCTGGGATGCAGACCAGCCAGTGCATTTATTGATCCTAAGAAGAAACTTGGGATAGAAGAGGGAATTCCAGTAAATAAAGGAAGATATCAATATCTTGTGGGAAAGCTTATATACCTCTCCCACACCCGTCCAGATATTGGGTTTGCTATGAGTATGGTAAGCAAATATATGAATAATCCTATAAAGGAGCACATGGAGGAAGTATATCAAATCTTGAGATATCTCAAGAACACTTCTCGAAAGGGTCTATTATTAAAAAAAAAAATGAAGATATGAAATTGATCCTTTATTCTGATGCAGATTGGGCAGGAGGCCAGATTGACAGTCGATTGACCACAGGATATTGTTCATTTGTGTGAAAGAACCTTGTGACATGGAGGAAAAAAATAATCTATTGTTTCCAAAAGTAATGCAGAATCTGAACTAAGAGCATTAGCAGTTACTACTTGTGAAGATATTTGAATCAAACAAGTATTAATTGAACTAGGAATAAAGATTGAAAGCACGATAAAGTTGAAATGTGACAATCAAGCCGCAATCAGTATGACCAAGGATTCAATGCATGATGACATAACAAAACATGTGACTATTGATAGACCTTTATGTATGAAAAAATAGATAACTCAGAAATTGAAGCATTATATACCCCAACTCATGAACAACTTGTCGATGTTCTAACAAAGACGCTGTCGGGCTCTCTACTTAACAAGTTTGTTTGCAAGTTAGGATTGCACAACCCAACTTGAGGGGGAGTGTTGAATCACGAAGCCAAGGGGAGGCCGCGATAGCAATCTGTAGGCAACAATCTGAGGGCTATAGTTGGAGATCCGTGGGGCTACAGTTGGAGATTCGTGGGCAATAATCTGAGAGCTATAGTTGGAGATCCGTAAGATATGATTATTATAATTAATTAGATTAAATGTCTTTCTTTTTTCTATTTATTCTCATAGAATGTATACATATGTAATGATTCCAAGGAATAAAATAAAATTTGAATTTCTCTCTAAACAATTTATTGAAGGTGGAAGGCAAAAGATTAAATCCGAGTTTCTTTCACTTGTAGCACGATCACCTGTTCTAGAAAAATATCTAGCAAATGATCATTAGAATGTTCATCAACATGAGCATGTGGTAGAACCAGTGTACAAAGAGACTTCATCAAAAAATCTAACTATATACTATTCATTTCATGGTCATCGACATAAGTTGTTTGGACTATATTCAAGTATTGAAGCAAATCAATTTGCAGGTAGCTGAGCATTTACTCATGTTGACCACGAGATAGTAGGAGTACCAAGTAAAATTCCAACTAGCTGCTTTGTATTTTGGGAAACAATAAAACAATGAGGGCTTAAAGAGAGGCTTCCAAAGAGGCATTCTCTTATGAGTGTACGAGCTTGCCAACCCCAAAAACAATTATAATTACGGATGAGCCTCTTATCTCATTTCCCTTAATATCCGCTGCCTAAAATCCTTCTAATTTCTTAAGTATCTGGTAATAGTACCAAGTATTGGCACTTCAAGAACCAAGCAAAGAATGAAAAAAACCACAGAGCAAAAGTGCCCTTGGACAGAACCTATGATGCACCGACACTTCTCCTCAAAGAGGCGTGCAGTGTCCGACACGACACTCGTCCGACACTCCTCCGACACGTGTCGGACACGCCGAAAACGTGTCCGATTAAAAAAATATTAAAAACAAATTGGACACGCGTGTTCGACATGCGTATCTTAAATATTTTATAATTTTTTTTAAAATATAATTTCTTATATTTGGCGAGATTTAAACTAAATTTCTTATTTTATATCTACAACACCAAATCAACATCTGCATTTAATACCCATTAATCGAATATTCTCATTTTCATTTTTCTTTGGCAGTGAAAGTATTTTCATCTCCTTCTCTTTTTGCACAATTACAAATCTTTCTCTTGTTGAACCATAGTTGAAAGTGGTGATATTCAATGATGATGATATTGAAGGCCAAAATCAAACCTCTAAAGCTAATCCTAGTAGTTGAAGCTTGAATGCTTGATGTTGTAGTAAGTGATTATTTGCTTATATTTTTGTGGTTATACTATATATTTTATACTAAATATTTTATATTATAAGCTAGACAAGTTATCATGTCATTCATTTATTATTATTTATCATTTTTAATATGATATTACATTAATATATATACACTATATAAGAAAATGTATTGCCGTGTCCGCGCCGTACTCGTGTCCTATATTTTCAAAAAAAAACCGTGTCCCGTGTCCGTGTCATGTCGTGTCCGTGTCGCCGTGTCCGTGCATCATAGGACAGAACACTATGTGCCAATCAAAAAGTAAAACCTCAAAAATATAAATACTTCTTTTAAAGCACCTAATCGCTCACTTTTTGTCTAGCTCATTATTTTTTATTGTAATTTCCCCTTTTATTTTTTACGTGAGAGATAAGTGAGGCACCTGAAATATTAAGAGACCAATAAGCACAGGCTGCGTATCAAAACCAAAACTCTGGAATAGCTCCTTAGAATTCCTCACAAGGGTATATCCTCCAAATTGTAGAAATGTGATTATCTGCACAAAAATACAAAAAAAAAAAAATACATTTATCAAAACAAGAATAGCATCAATACTAGCAACTAAAGTTAAGACAAAGAAGAAGATATTCATCATCAGTTCGGTACTTCTAGGCTTGCAAGTAAGAAAACCATTAAAAACATGACCTCAAGAAACTAGGGCTGAAACAAATGGATTACAGGTTTGGAAGCAGTACATATCTCATGTAAAAGTCGACAAATATCGATTAAAATTCAAATCTAAAATCATTTTGGACAAAACAGAATAAACAAGGGATAAACAAAGTTCAAATTATAAGCTCAAGAAGTTTCCAAACTTTCTTTGAATCTCTTATCAGCAAATTAAGATTTTATGATAGATTCTGTACAGGAAATCAAACCATATCAATATATTATAAGCAATAGATTGAAAAAACTAGATCCAGTTGCAAATCTGACAGGACTCAAAGCCAAACTCAATTAGATACTATCCACCTCAGTTTCAGCCTTAAATTATGCAGGAAATGAAAGGATATAACTTACAAAAAATTATGAACACCTTTTTTCTCCAAGAATTATTAACATCAAAAAACAGCAATCAATGTTGAATACGATGCTATGCAGCACTACCCATAAATTGTGTTCCTTATCAAGTGCTTAAAATTGGAAAATAAATTAAAAAAGTACAAAAAAATTTAAAAAAAAATGATAATGAAACAAGAGAAAAAAAAAACTAGTTAAAAAATGTGAGGTAAAAAGCATAAAAAAATCACCCATGTACATTCCAAGAACCAATTAAGCCCAAGAAATGGTTGCTAAATCTGAAGCTGTTATAGGATGTGATCCTCAGGAATAACTTGATTACTTAGCCTAGATTATGAAGTAACTAGATTTTAAAGTCGGATAATGATCAACAGAAGAAGATTTCTTTTAAAGCTAGCAAACTACAAAAGTTTAATTAATACACATGGACATGTAGGTTCGAACATGCTGCTTATAAAATAAATAGTTAATAGCGCTAGAATTTGACTACATATGCTTCAGTTAAACCCTACGGTAGTAAAAGTTGAAATAAGTGATGGTAGAATCTAGAATATTATGGGTTCTTTGGCAATGCCAAAGAGCAGCTGGAAAAGTAAAGCCAACTTCACTGAAAATAATGTGATAAATATTATTTTTTAATTTTTTTTAAGAATCAGAGAATGACTATTCTTTTGGTGCAATGCACCACAATGTAACATGATTGTGGTGAGACACAGAGTTTGCCAGATCACCCATAAAAACCACTACTTAGCAATATTGTGCTAAAAAGTAGGCAAAGGTTAGCCATAACACCACCTGGATGATGCGCTACAACTTAATCTGTTTGTAATGAAAAGTGAAAATTGACTGGTTCTAAATCAAAGATTATATTTACTATACGGAACTTGAGATCTTTGAATATAAATACAAGAAAATTACTAAACAAATATTACTTGGTTATAAGAAATAAAATGAAAAGGAGAAAATTTTAAAAAAAGCAATAATTTTTTGTATGTTAGAGATATTAATAACACGAATGAGATTGGATAGTACTAAATAGAGTTGTAAGATAAAATTGTTGATGTAAATAGAGTTAGTGATGGGATGACTGCTATTATGATTATCAATGAAGATGGCATTATGAACTTGGTTGGCTTATGCTTAGTGAGTATCATCTTCCATCTATACACAAATGACCAAATGGAGGTCGTGAACAGGATAATGGTGCATCAACTATGAGCTTAAAGTACTTCGGATGAAAACCTATCTAATCTATAGTTTGCTTTCAACCAAGATATAAAATCCTCGATGATGAAAAGTCCCTTCAAGGTCTATTTGAGTTACTTGCCTCAACTCTTATTCAAGCTCCACTTCTGCATCAAATGAAGGGGTTGAAATTGTGGAAGATCGCAAAGACTAATTTAAGGCATTCGCAAGATCTACATGGTGGTGAAGATGTAGTAGGAGAAAACACAACAAAAATACAAAGAAAGGTATAATCACATGTCATTTGAGAACTAACTTCCAATTGACTGATCGTGTATAGTTGGACTTGGACAAAGATCGATTTAAGTGAGGATTAAGATGAAGATAATCCAACATTATTCATTCCAAATTTTCAACAAGTTTGGTGATAATGCTGGTCAACAGAAGTTGCCACCATGCATGAAAGTGTATTCAGATGTCAATGTGGCACATGAATTCATTTGAACCTTTTATGCTGGATAGCAAGCCTAGAGAAGTCCTATATGCAAAAGATTAACTGTTTATAGACCAAGAGTACCGCTGGAGCTGGAAATATTATTGGAGATAAAGACAATCACCTTAATGCATGGCCAGAAGAAAGCTTATCGCATTGGCAAAAAGGACAATTCCTTTGAGCAACAAAATGGAAAAACAAAAAGTTGGACAATCAACCATCCCTTATCTGCAGCTGTAATTTTAGAAGAAAGAAATAATCCTTAAAGAGAACCCGTGATTAGAGAATTAGGTTAGGTAGATGGTAAATATTTTCATTCATCACCGAGATTTAGGCATCATATCATGAAGATACCAAAGAGATCGGAATCACTTAGATTTTAATGGGCTAATATATTAATGTAAATTGCTAATGATTGTGAATGATTGTGATTCCTAGATAGCCCATTAAGATTAAAGGTTAAGTCCAAAAAAAGTCCATATGTGAGATAGGTTTTCAATTAGACATTAGATGATCAAAATCAAGATGGAGAAAATCTGAACAATTGGATTACAAGGACAACAAAGATGAAGTGGAATGAAGTAGTTGAGAAGTCTATAGAAGCTTATATGGCCAACCAATTGTTAATAGGGTTTTAATTGAATTAATTTGTTTAAATAGAATTTTAAATACAAATGAAGGTTTGTTTTATTCGTAAAGTTAGCTTAGGATAAATATTCTTAAATTTGAATTCAAATTTCCACAAAGAGAATCAATTCAATTCTCCTCAAAATCCCCCTCTTCTCCTCTCCCTCTCCTCTTAGCCAGCCTTCCTAATACTAAAAATCATCTATTGCTAAAGTTTCAACCACCACAAGCCGCCAGGTCCAACCCACTACTATCACAAATTGCCCAATATGACACCTTTTATAGCTATCAGAGCTATTGGCCACTGCAACTACTATCATCACCTCTAAATCAATTTAAAGAGGTAAGCATCAGATTAATAATAGTAATGTATGAATGTCATAAGAGTAGAAATAAAACATTAAAATTAAATAATTATCTCAACATAAAGAGGTGAAATTTGAAGGTATGAAGTTGCTAGTCTTTCAAGATAAATTATCAAGGTGGATAAATTGAAATACTTAAAGTTGAGCAGAACTTAATGTGAGATAACATCACTAGTCCATTAGAAAGATTGTCACAAAAGGTTTAATTGAATCTAGTAATATATCAAATAAAAAGATTTGGTGGAGTAAAAAGTACAAAGGGTTACGAAGAAAAAGTGTTTTTAAATAGCAGCAAAAAATAAATGCCAATAAAGATAAAAAAATCTTGTGGGCATAACATATGCTATAACTTTTGTTAATTTATTTAATAAATTTATTATTAAAAAAGGAAAAATAAAAGGAGATACATAAAATAGATAAAATAAGAGATCCATAGACTTTGCCCAAAATATATAGATTAGAAGCAAAGATAATATGATCTTAATTAAAGATAAAATATAAAGAAATAGGAAAATACTGTTTTGAAAAATAAAAAGAGTGTTTAAAGGAATAAATTATTTTTGAATAGCATAATAAACAATATAAGGCTCTATTCAAATTAAAAATAAAATAATATTTAGAGAGTCATGTCAGAAATTCAGTGGCTTGGTTAAAATTTTTAATAGAATTTTGAAGGCAAAACGATAATTAATACTTGAGAAAAAAAAATTTATGATAATATTTAGAAACAGAGAAGACTCAAAACTACACTATCGATAGAGTAATAAAACATCTAAGAAATATGATGAAGTTATGTGAAAAAAATAGAACATAAGCTTAAAAAGATTATGTCAATATTGGGGAATCAATTTAATTTTGAGTTAGAGAGATCCATTATGAAAGCTATTTTTTTGTTAGAATAATGAATGAAAAAAATTTAGAGAGCAAAGAAAGGATCTTCATCTGAAATTTATTGATATTTGAGAAAGCATAAAACTGAGTATCATGAGAATTAATTTGATGCGCATTAGAGTAAAAAGGTCTTTGTTAAAAGCATATTAATATTATTAAAGATAAATATTATTTATTGAGTATTGATTAGTGGTAAAAGTGATTACAAAATAATCAAATAATTTCGACGATAGTAAGATTACATCAACAAAGTGCAAGAATGCCATTTATTTTTGCATTGCTTATAAAGGATATCTGAAAAGTGAGTTATCTTGATATGTTCTTTTTATAGATAATATAATTCTAATTGGAAAGATGGCCGCTAAAAAAAGTAAAAAGTTAGAACAATATAACAAATGTCTAGAAAATAAGGGCTCACAATTAATAGAAAAAATATTGAGTATAAGATTTGCAATGTTAACGAGTATGATATTAACAATTATTTACCAATATTATTAGATAACAAAATGATATATAGATTTGATATGTCTAAGTGTCCTAAATACATTATACAAATGAATAGAAATATAGAAGAGAATATAACTTCTAGAGTAAAGGTTGAATTAATAAAAATGGAGAAATGCCTCAAAAATATTACACAATAAGAAGATATCATTGAGACTCTTTCATATTTTAAATAAAATCATAATTAAGGCGCAAAGTTGGGCGAATCTAAGCATTAGTAAAAAAAAAATACTTTGGGTGAATATGGGTGTTGATCCACAAATGGATGAGGGCCTCTTTTATGGTGTACAAGCCATCCGGGAGATGCTCTCATGCCCGTGTCATCTCTAGCCTCGATGTGGCTTGACTTGATCTGGCTCAATGCCTTTTAATTTAATTTCAACTCCAGGTTGCCGTCATGCATCCTCACTTCCCTTTAATTTGATCCATTCCTCGATATCCAATCCATCTTCTCCAGTGCCTGCTCATTAGGTAGTCTCATCTTCTACAGTGCCTGCTCATTAGGTAGTCTATCCTAATGGGGCTATTCCTTCACCTCCATCAGGCCCAATGCCAAAAATGTTCCTCATGGTTCCTCATCATACTATCTGACCAACTATGGTTGATATGTCTCATAATGTCAAACACTCATTGGCCATTTGTTGAAGTTGTTGATGGGGGTGATGGCTCCAAACTCAAAGGGCTTTGTCTACCCAATTTTCTCTGTTTTTTGTTCTAAGGTATCCTCATCAATACAAGAAACCCTCCACATTTCAGGGTAAGACAACTCTTATTTTCACAAAATTTAGGCTTTTTTATATAATACTCCATTCTCTTTCTCAACATGGGAAAACTCTCGATATGGCATCCCATGCTTGCGATTAAGTGTAAATTTATGCCCTACATTTAGCTAGAGAATATTCTATTGGCCTTCTTGATGATCACCATATTATTAGCAGATTATCGATGGAAGTGGATTATTCTAAAATATTCTCAAAATAATCTTATAATACATGTGGCTTTCTAATGTGTATGTTAAAGTGGTCCCATCAATTTGACTCATCCAAGAAAATGCTAATCACTCCAGTTTGATTTCCTTTCTTCAGCTTCAAAGATACAATTTCAATCAACATGCATTATATTCTTTGGTTCTATCTTTGACAAACGTTTGCAAGTTGATGTCACTATCACTTGTCTTTCCAAATATCCATAGCAAGGTTTGTTGTGAAAATGGAAATTATTATACCTCCAAATAGCGAGATTCAGATTGGATCTTCTCGCGATTACTGACATCATGTTGTATTTGAAATGATTTTTGTATTACATCTCTTGAAAAATATTTGGGCATAAATAATCTGATTGCTATTAATCATCCAAAATTGAGGAACTTTTTAAGTTATTGATCCTAATAGTCATCAATAAGGGGAGCATATAAATCATCAAGATCTTTCTTTACTAGTGGTGGATGCAATTTTTGTAATATTTCATTTTTTCAGGAGGTGAATGTCCCAAATTTAATATATCCCACTTTCCGCACATCTCGAAATTTATAAATAATATTTTATAAAATTCTATAATTTGTATTGATCATTTGTGTGTGTGTGTGTATAATTGCAAGTATATAATCTTATATAAATTAAATTTGATTTAATTAAATTTACCCATGTTAACTTTATAATTTTACTATTTACTCAACTATTGCACCGTAGCATTCAAGTGGTTTTCCGCCTCTTCCACTTTCCTTCGCATGCAACAGATGATGAGATGATGAACGGTTGTGATAGTTTAACATAAAGTTATATAACAATTATATAAGTATTTATATTAAAACAACTAAACAAACAAGTCTTATCCTCATTTCACCATCTCCTGCTTAGCAGCCAGGGAAAACAGTGACTGGAACGGCTCTGGGCTGAAGGAGAGAAGTAGGGAGGAGAAAACTGAGTTTTGGAGGTAGTACAATTTTTTGTAATTTCCTTCGTTGAACTGATTATAAATAAGAGTTGAGGAGCTTGGGATTTATATGAAAAAATAATATTTTGAGGTAAAAAGCATTATTTTGAGGATAACTTTCAATTTAACTAATTCAGAAATTCAAATTGGATATTTATGAGAAAAATCTATTATTAGGTAGTATACAAATCAAAGAGGTGACAGGGTGTTAGAAGTGAGATAATTTATCCGAGGATTGACAGTCAACACCTTCAGCCCAGTAAGATACGCAATTTTAATTTCAAAAAAGAAATTAATTACAATGTTAATTTCAGTATCTGTCTTCTATGAAAATTTGAACATAAAGTTTATCTTGTTCATTTTAAAAGTGAACGCATGAAAAATAACAAAATGAAAAATGAGATGTATATATTTAGATGTTCGAACAATGAAATTTGATGAAAAAAGCTTTAGAAAGATCATGTATATTGACCGAATTGCAAGTGACAAATAATACAAACTGTGCAACAGGGGCGACAAAGGCAAGTCCATCGGAAGGCCAAATGAGTCTTTCAATTAAGTTGTTTATGTTGACCTATACAAGTAGGGCAACAACGCCAAGCCTATCAGAAGGCCAAAGGGTCCTCAACACATAGCTTTCAAGCTATGTTAGCCAAATGAACCCCATTCACATACATGATATATTCTAAAATTGAAAAAAGAACTATATATATGATACACGTAATCAATAAAAGAAGTTTGTATATGGTTGATTAATAGTGTTATGAAATATAATTATTACCTAAAACTTAAATGTTTTTCTAAAATTTGTTTCAAATCAAATATTTTGTTTACGAAGTACATCAAATGCTAATTCAGGTATTTCATATACAAGGACTTCAGGTATCATATTAAACTAATAGTTTAATATACAATTAAAATCATACAATAGTTACTTTTTATCTTTAAATTGTTTATCTTACTGAGCCTCTTTCTACTTATACTCTATTATTTTAAAAACTATTTTAAGGAAAAGAAAAAGGTAGAACTTGAATAAGGGTCATATTTTGATATTTTGGGTGTACAGTTTTTGATATGCAGTATTAATATAAGATAGTTTTGGCAGGTATTTCCAGTATAATTTTTATGAAATTACGATATAAATAAAATTTTGAATCATTTTAGCAACTATAGAAAAATAAATGATTGTTGCTTGAATGTTTCTGTGCTAGAAAATTTTATAATGTGCTCAATAGAATGGTCAATGTTTTAAATTTTGGATAAGAAGTTATAATATGTAAAATGCAGTAGTTTATTTTTCTGTCTGCCTCACGTTGACCTATAGGGGTCATTGTGGGTTGTGACAATTTCACCTTAAATAATTCAAACATGCATATGAAATTTGGAACAAATTCTAGATGGCACATGAAATCGAATCTTTCAAAGCCTCTCCTTTACTGAATTAAGCACGAAGAAGGATATAATAATGTCAACAACATCCAAGAACATTTGTACAGATCCTCTGGATGAGTTAGCCCCTCATTCCATTCTTATTATTGAGTGTGTTGATGCCACAAACTATGAGCAAGCTTTCTGATTCAGATGATAGTTTATTTAGTATTGATGCTGAAGTGAATAGGACATTTCATATCTCCGTTTTCTTCTGATTGCCTTGAATAAACTTATGTATTAAAGTGCATTGTGTATGTAAAGTAAAATTAAAAATCTATATTAAAGTGCATGTCAGTTGTTCATTTTACTTTCAGCAAAATAGACTTGATTCATAAGAAATTCAACAGCTTGATATCCAGTAAATTATCTCAAAAATAAGAAGTAGAAATGATGCAATAAAATCTACAAAATTATCAAAATCCTGCAAGGATACCTGTACAGCAATGAAAGAAAACACTGTATGGTTTAGTTTCCAGTGCCCGAGTTCATGGGCAATAACAGCAACAACTTCATCTTCATTCTTGCACTGCAAAATATCAAATTAACCAACTGTTAAACAAATAATTTTTTGTCAAATTAAATGATCATTGTTGCTGCAGCAAACTAATGCAGCTACAGGCATGCTCAAGGGTTGTCCTTGATACAACAATAATTAAAGGATTTACATTAAAATTTTTGTATCATTAGTGTCCAAATGTTCAATTAAGAATTAAAAAAAAAGATGTTTAAATCAAGCATACAAAAGAAATAAGTGAAAAAATAATAATAGCTACTAGATGTAAAGTTTAAGACCACTGGAAAAGAACCAACAAAAATGCAGAGCATTGGTATCTTCGGAAAACATAACACAAGTCCACCACGGTGGTAATCAAATGAAATATCATGAAGCTACCTACTGCCCAAACAAAAGAAAGACACAGTTGCATTAAATAGTGTACACTCCAGCTGTTAAAGTCAGGAGACTCGTATTTATCCCGTGAATGTGTCGCACACCCCGTAAACATTTGTCTTTGGAAAAAATTTAAAATAGTACATTGTTAAGTGCCAAAAGTTATACGACCCTTCATTAAAAAGTGCGTGTGACGCGCCAAATCACCAAGATCATGTTGCCTAAGAACCCCTAGTGTATAATGCACATGTACCATAGACATAAAAGGCATTATATAGATACATCAAGTGGCATGTATGTACACCATCAATCATGCGGGTAGGGCTGCAAACGAACTGAACCGAGCCGAGCTTTAGCCTGCTCGAGTTCAGGTTCGTTTATCAGAACCTAGCTCAAGATCCGCTCGAGGCTCGTCGAGCTTCATGAACCCCTGTTCGAGCTCGAGCTCGTTTGAAAAAAACATTCGAGTTCAGATTCAAGCTCGTTAAATTTCACTTAACGAGCAGCTCGTCGAGCTAGCTCGTTTAAACGAATCGAGCATCTCAGTTAAATATTCTGACTGGATAGATAACCCGCCTCCGCCTACTGGCCGCTCTTCGCTCTTGCCATTACATGAACTTGTTTTTATATAGCATAAGCAATGTTCTCCAAGCGATGAGGGACTAAACCGCCTACAGATTTTTTTTTTAATTTGTTTACGCAGAGAGAGAGAGAGAGAGAGAGAGAGAGAGAGAGAGAGAGAGAGAGAGAGAGAGAGAGAGAGAGAGAGAGAGATTTTTTACCGCCTACAAATTTCTCCAAGTGGAGAGAGAGAGGGAGAGAAAAAGAGATTGAGGCGGGAGAATATTTCTAATTAGTGTTTGGAAGAAATATTCATTTAAAACTGAGAGGAATTTTAATAAAAGTTTTAATAGAATATTTCTAATAGGTAGATTAGTAAAAATAAAAAATTAAAAACCATTAAATTTAAAAATATTAAATTAGTATAAATAAATTATTAAATTAATAGGCTAAATAGTATTTATTTTTAAAATTCTAATTGAGCTCTAATCGAGCTTCTAAGCGAGACTGTTCGTGAACATAAATAAATCGAACAACGTGTTGTTCAAGCTCGTTCATTTAGCTATCGAGTATTTCTCAAATGTGTCCAAACTCGTTTGTTTACCTTATCAAACGAACATGAACAAGCCCTTATCGAGCCGAGCCACGAGCAGCTCATCGAATGCTCGGTTCATTTGCAGCCCTACATGTGGGTGCGTCACAAAAACGCACTTAGTAAAAATGTACGAGTACATTATACAATTGCAAGTGTATTATGCACAATGCTAAGCAACATACGAATGCACGTGAAAATATCCAAAATGCATGTATACAATATACAAATATATCATGCATACATACCAAACAACGTGCAAGCATACCATATGCACAAAATAAATGGTACGCAAGTGCATCATAGATAAATATTGAAATATATATAAGTATGTTATATAAATGCATTATGTAAATGTACCATACAAATGATTATGCGTATCTTACAAATACAACAATCATCATGTAAATGTATTATGCTTGTCACACAAATGCACTGTGTCATTTATACAGATGTGTCATGCTAATCCTCAATGTGCATTATGTTAAACATACAAATGCATTATACCAATCATGCAACATGCATCATGCATCATGCATCATGTAAACCATATGACTGCATTATGTAAAAATGAGCTGAAAAAGCACATTCTGCATGGGCCCCGACAAGCATGACACATACACGCGACGTCTGAAGAAGTTGCACGGACTAAAGAAATAATGAATGAATTTTCGAGTGCACGAAATACATAATACAAGTACATAAAATGACAAGTGCATCACACTATTAAACTCTTGTCTGATCCTCCTCTTTGAATGGATCGGAGTTAACATGACTTGAACCATCAAACAAATATATGGTCATAGTGTTGACAGGAGTGTTTAATTTTATACGTTCATATTAGGCCTTCAAAGCCTCTTATAAGAAAAATTCAACATCAAAATACAAACTCTCGGAACCAACGCTCATTGAATTAACCTAAGTATTTGATTTTATATATCATGTTATGCCTTCAAGGTCTTTTATGAAGAAAATTCATATATTAAAATATATACTCTCGGTTCTGATATTTCTATGATAACTCCAAAAATTGGGAGTTGAACTCAACCCTCTGTTGGCAAACAAATAGAGTCGACAAGGTTTGACTAATGAAATGAAATTACCCATAATCCCCAATAATAGCTGTGTTGAAAGCTAATCTCAACCGAAGGGGACTACTATTTCAAATGCTTCCCAAACTCATGAAAATATAATCTTTTAAAGTGATTGCAAAATCACGCCAATGATGACCGTGTTAAAAATTAATATCAACCGAAGGAGTCAATATCTTTTAAACGCCCTTAAATCTCAAAATTAATCATTAAGGAGCTTTGACTTTAATAAAAGTTGAAAACTAAAAAAAAACAATCACTACAATTTAAAATATCAAGATGAAATACATCAATTAATAACTTAAAGTGAAAATCCATCAACCATCCACAATAGTTTGTCGAGATGGATAAATTTTAAAATCACTTCAGCTTACAAAAAACGAATGTCTAGTCGAGAATATCACTAGGATTCATTTTCAAACTATTTACTACTAGTAAGGATGGGGCACGTGTCCTCTAATCGATAGTCTCGCCGCCAAATGCCACTGCAAGTAAATAGTTATGATCAAGGCCCTCTGACCATGTGATTTTGCTATCAAAAGGTACCACTAAATTATGGTCATGGTTAGGTGTGTCAAATTTTGACACGATCCAAAACCTAACCCAGACCCGACCTGGAAAAATCCGAGTTCAGGTTTACCAGTTTGTGAAACAGGTGCGGTTCGGGTTCAACATTTTGACCCGTTTCAAGAATCGGGTTGAGTTTGGGTTGACGCAAAAATGATATGCCCACGTCGCCTGATGCGTCGAGTCGCGTCACGTGTGTCCCGTCTCTTCATGACGCAAGTCAGTAGCCCTGACGCGCCTCTTTGGCCTCTTCACCCGACACACCACCGCTGCTGTCACTGTCACTATCGCTACGCCGCCACTGTCATTGCTTCGCCGCAGGCTTCAATCGAAACCGGAAGGAGGAAGTAGCGACAGGAGCTCAGATCACGTAAATTTGGGTCGGGTCGTGTCAACCTGGTAACCTGGCGAGTGAGGTTCAGGTGGTGTCAAATAGCGTCAGGATAGTTCCGGGTTTGACCCAAACCCGACCCGTTGATCTGAATTGACTCCCCTAGTCATGGTCACAACCCATATGTTCCCTAATGGCTCTAAATCCTTGAGTAATGAATCAATAGGGTATAATCGATATGGCACAAAGCTATTTGTTAGCTAAGGTGGATAAATTTATCCCCTTAGGCAAATATTTACTCCATGTCTACAAGATACCCTTGTATGAAGCAATCCATGGCTGCAGACAAGAATCCTTTGGCCAGGTTGGGTCGACTACCACCTCTGACTAAGTAGACTAGGGACCATGATAGTCCGAAATGACAGAACCATGGGATCTTGATCGAATTCATCATCATTCCCCTCACTATATGCTTTAAGTGCACTGTGATAAATTTTTAATTTTTCAATATTTAATTCTATTTTTACTATATGCTAGATACTACATATCTGTTCAACGACTAGCCTTAATCGAAAGTTCTCTCTCATTATCGAGAGGGATAATTAACTATAGGGGCTTACACCTATAGGAAACCAGAACTCATATCATAAAGTCTTCGCAAAATGAGGATGAAATCTCTAGTTAGTGTCTTATCTAAAAATCCAATCTTCTGAAAATTTACCCTGAAATCTAAACTCGTTAAAACTCTCCTCGCCGACACAAAAAAGAGGTCGCCAAGAGGCTAGGAAGCGAATTTTCGGAGCCCACAAGTATTTCAAGAAATCTAGGTTTACGAGAAGGGTTAATTGTCATTGCTTGTAAAATAGAGTTTAAGACCTTCAAATTACAAACATTTTTTTTTTTAAAGACCAAAATACAAGGAGTTGCATGCAAATAGTATTCAGATATAACATGCGCTCAATTTATGGGAAATATAATGTATATGGACCTCACCTTTTATTTATAACTTTATGTTAGCATTTATTTATTTATTCAAGTTAGTATGAAACTAAGCTCACCTTACCTTGAAATTAGCCCTTGCTCACACTGTTTTGATCAGAGTCAAAAGCTGCAAACCTGAATTGAGATTGAGTCGTTCAAACTCAACTCATAGCTGTGTTAGGTGTATGGTACATGACTAATATTGGCTAGATGTTTATAGGATAAAGCGCATTGAACAAGTTAATCATCGACTGATTTACTTCTAAAGCATGAGATGTTTTTGCATCATATCTTTTGTAGTTTCATAGCTAAATTTAAAAGTTATTTATTATACTTTACTTTAAGGTGCCTGAAGAAAATCTCGTGGCTCTTACTTGTAAGATATTATTAAACAAAATTTGTTAAACCAACGTCATAGGTAAAATATATGTGTGTATTCATGGATAGACACAACCTACACAAGACTTCTTTGTATCATATTTTCTTAAGATTTTCAATCTACAAACCCATAATTCATATATTATCTAGCACACAACAGAGCACACGCAGTGCACTAAACTTACACCTACATTTATAAAGGTTATTTCTCCATCTCGAAACTGAGATCTCCCAATCGAGGCCCACCCTCATATAGTCTAACACAAATTCATAAATCACATGTTGATCAGCTACAACTCTTACTAAACAGGCATTTCAAGGGATAGCATCATAATTTGAATTAATAAAAATTCCAACAACCTAACATGTTAGCTAGAAAGCACAGTAGGAAAAAACAAAGAAACATATAAACAGAAAGCTCATATATGGAGCTCAAACAATTCATTGGTTCTTGTAGATACATCTATATGCTTTGCCTAGTTAGGTGCTTCAAAGCATGTAAGATGATCGGTGTTGCATAATACAGAACTGGAAACATATAAAAATGTAATACTAAGTTAGAACTTAGAATTTTATTTGATGTAAAGCTTTTATGATCAAACAAAAATATTCCATGGTATGAAAAATTTGTCATTTGCTACGGATAGGGCCAAGTGATGAAAATGTATTGACAAAATAAAACAATGCATAAAATCACACCTGTTGGATTAATGTATCATAAAGAACAATGCGCTTGTTCTTGAAAAATCCATACATGTATGCCTGCCAAAGATCATATAAACCAAAATCAGAAGCATATTAACATCTAAAAAAAATTCGGACATATTGACAAGAAGTTCAGCATAAATCTGAGTAATCATATCAAGTTAATGGCTTCAAATTATTTTTCAAATAAGCATTAATTTTTGGAACCTGAGAATGGATCAGTCATGACAAACAATCCAATATCTTTACAGAGTTGTTGCACATGCCGCCTCAGTAAACCAAAAACCATGGTCAAAGAGGAGAGTAGGCAGACCTGCAGCAATGATTAGATTGCCTACACCACGACCTAGATGTCACTGTTATTATAACTAGAGTTCACAGTTCCAAATCTTGGAAATTTTACTTGGCATCTTAACAAGAGTTCCTAGAGCTTGAGAAACTTAGCTGTTACTGAAACTTGATCTTAAAATAAGTTTTAAAAGGCTTGTACATGCATCAAAGATAAAAAATTCTACACAAATTTTACCACCAAGGAATTTCCTAATTATCATAGCCCTTCCGATAAGTATGGGAGTAGAATGGAATTTTATCCTATTAAGAGTATTTTTCAACAATTAATAAAACAATGTAATGTCACAACTTATGAGAAATTTAGCTACTTTATTTTCTCGCTAACATAGTTTCTAAAGAATGTAATGTCATTTGTAAAGAAAGAATCTCAAGAACAAAGACCCGTCTAAGTCAATGTGATGCATTATAACTCTTAGAGACTGTTTGGGGTAGCTATAACATTTTGTAAAGTTGCTATAGGGAAATTAACTTTTTGAAAAGTGCAATGAGTATTATAGATGTTTTCTTAAAAAAAAAAAAATCATACAATAGCTTTCTCATATCTACAACACATTAACAGATCTGGTTATAAAAGGCAACTATTTAACACTATGGCCTAAAAAGCAAAACAATGAGAAAGCTGACTCAAACAGACCTTAAGGATTAAAATTTCAAGTCCATAAGTACCTTCTTTACAAAAAAAAAAATCATCCACATTTGTTATGTTGTCATTTCGCATCATAACCACTCATTTACGACAATGCTATTATTCACTTCTTCCTACTTTGTTATCACTATTTCTTCACACCAGCTTTGTCGAGCAATGCTATTTTTTTCCATTTCCCAAATGCTGCTCCTTTCTCTGCTATCACTTTCTCCATCATGCACTCACAATTTAGTAAAGCTCAACAAGTAGACAATGAACTTCAAGCACTTTGGATGCACCAAGCTCAAGCAGACCCAAGCTCACATCAAGCTAAAGATCTGTAGATGTAAAACAATACAAACCGAAGAGAAGAATGCAAGATCCTTGCCTTGAGTATGAGGTATGTGGTCAAGTTTTGGGAAAATTAAGCAAGCATACTTATTGTTGAAATAATCATAAGTCCATGGCCAGCAATTTTCTATCTACAGCAATCAAGCATTTCATGACATCAGCTTTCAAACTATAACAATCAAGCAATTTGAGAACGGCAGAGCCCTGCATTGGGTACCCATACCCACACCAACACCCACACCCACCCATGTACCCACCCATACCCAATGGGTATGGGTGGGTATGGGTATGCCCAAGGTTTTAAAAGGCAAAATCGGGAATCAAGGCGTTTTTTCTAAGTGAGGCGAGGCGTAAGCCTCAAAACGATTAAAATAAATTAATTTAAAATTATAAATAATGACAAAAAATAACAAAATATTATGTCAACTATGTACCGCTCAGTACCGAGCGGTACTGGCTCGGTACCAAGCATGTACCGCTCTGTACCGAGCGGTACTGGAAGCCCATTACCTGCATGAGCAAAGGAAAAAAGCCGAAAGATAAGGAATTTGTTCTTCGCTGTGAGCTCCGTCGAATCCTAATGAGGCATCGCCTCACGCAGCCTCGAGGCGTTACGCCTCGACGCGTACGCCTCGCTGAAAAAAATCGCACGCCTCGTCAAATACATTGAGGCTTAAGCCTCAAGGCGCCGGATTAGCGCCTCAAACTGAGTCGCGCCTCTGTTCAGACGCCTCGACCGCTTTTTTAATCGTGGGGTATGCCCACAGCCTTGTGTGTGTCGGTATGGGTGGGTACTCAACATCGAGGGATAAATTGATTTACATTATCAATCACCGTATATCTTATATTACTGCAATCCCACTACGTAGTGTGCAGCACTTAACCACGTTGCGACTACGGTAAATTCTGATATGCGGCTTGAAAATTTGCAATTAGAGCAAAGGGCAACAAGCCTCAAGGCCATCAGCCCGTGGTAGACTGTGTTCAAAAAGCATGGAAAGTGGGTGGGTATAGGTGGGTACAATATCCCGAAAGTCACCATGGGTGGGCGTGGGTGGGCGAAGCCTGTCCGAGTAAAGCTTGGGTCCAATAGGTATCCAACCAGGATCCCATGTAGGACTTTGGAGGACAAACCCTTTCTATCTAAAAAATCCAGCAATTCATGAAGAATAACTTTCCATTTTTGTTATGCAATTAGTTCTAGATTTCATACTTAAACATTAATTTTCATTTTTTTTTTCTTATTTTGTTATTTCTCTGCCTACTTATATAAATTCTCATCTTATTTTTAATATAATTCAATCATATAATCTCTCATTTTTTACTCTCCCATCTTCTAATTTTATTTTTCAAAATGGTATTAGAGACATTAAGGTTTTACTCCCAATTAGGCTTATGTGTCATTCAAAATAGACTCTCTCTCTCCTGCATGTCAATGGGTCATTCACCAACAGGTCCAACATTGAAAGCCAATCCTATTTAAGTTTCAAGAAGCCAATCCTATTCCTACAAAAGTGGCAACAATATATATATATATATATATATATATATATATATATATATATATATATGAAGAATCATCATAGAAACAAGATGGTGACAAATACCCTAAAGAAGATGCTAGTAGTTGCCACAAAAAGTCAGTAGCATAGTTTAAAATTGCGTAATAAGAGGTGCGTCTCTGCCCAATTTAACCCCCAAAAGCCTCATTGCTTAAGCAATTTTGGGTCTAGGTGAGGCTTACGCCTCAGGATCTATGAGGCGAGCCTCAGAGGCCCAATTGCGCAATAGTGGGTGAGGCGCACGCCTCATAGAGCCGGGTCCCACCCACTTAAGTTCCTAATAAAAAAACCCTATTTCCTCACTTCTTTCATTCGGCCTACCCGAACTGAAAGGAGTTCTCCGCAAGCCTAGATCCGCGACCTAGCTTCCCTTGACCAGCCTTCCCGTCGCCTCTCCCGCCAGCGCCACCTCACGTCGATGAGCTTCTAGTGTTCGGTAGCCCTCTAGGACACATCTACTACCTGTTTTAGGTATTTTTTTAATTCAAGGCTATGTAGCACGGATACTCTTATTTATGAGACATGATGTATCGGACACGTTTCGAATATAAATACGCCTCTGATACGGCACAGATACATGTCGGATACGTGTCCTATTAAAAAATTGAAAAAAATGGTACCGAAACTCGGTACCGCTCGGTACTGCTAGGTATTGGAACTCAATACCGCTCAATACCTCTCTGCATTGCTCGATACCATGCTCAGTATCAATGCTCGATATTGCTCGGTACCAAGAGGTGCTGAATGGTACAAAGCGGCACCGAGAAGCTAGAGAAGTTTTAAAACAAATCTTGCAATAAAAATTTGTTCCAGGGGCGTTGCCCCCGAAAACCCCCGCAGGTCGAACCCCGCTAGGGGGCAGCGCCCCCTTGGACCCTCGGTATATCTGCGACATAGATTCAAGGTATGATTTTTCAAGTTATAGAAAATCTAGGGTTTAAATTTTTTTAAGATTTTTTATTTGATTTTGCATTTGTGCATTAGGAAATATGGTTAGGGGAAAGGAAAAGTCAAATACGTCACGGCGGCGTAACCCTTCTTGGAATTACAGTGTGCAGGTTGACGTAGGAGGCAACGAGAAGACATAGGTGTATTTGAAATGTAATTTTTGTGATAAGATGATGAAGGGAGGAGTTACCCGCATGAAGGAACACTTATACGGCTTACATAAAAACGTAGCACCTTATGCGAATGTACCGGATAAGGTGAAGGAGGAAATTACTGCTAACATGAAGAAGAGTACCATTGCCAAACATTACAACATGAGCAATTTGATAAAAGGGTCGAACATGGTGCTTACTACGGGAGCGAGAGTGGAAAGGACTCTTCCTCCACTATACATAATAGAGGTGCCCGGGGTCCTATGGACCAATATATGATTAATCCAGGAGAGGATAGAGGAAAAACACAAATGATGCATGTTGCTGGTACTAGAGAGGGTCGACGAAAGGTTTGCATGGATATTTGCAGATTCTTTTTTGAGAATGTCATTCCATTTAATGTTGTGACATCGCCGGCCTACTTCAATATGTTGTGATCTATAGGGTTGTATAGGAGAGGGTTGAAGGCACCTTCCATGTACGAGTTGAGGACATAGATTTTGAAGGAAGAGTTGCATAACACAGAGTGGAGTATTGATGAGATTAAAAGGACAAGGAGTGAGACAGGTGTTACCATTATGTCAGATGGATGGTCTGACATGAAGAGCAGGAGCATGATTAATATCCTTGTAAACAATCCCTATGGCACGGTGTTTTTACGATCAATTGAAACTTTAGATGAGGTTAAAAATGTTGATTTCATTTTCAATTTATTAGATGGGGTTATTGAGGAGATCGGAGAGCAATTGGTTGTTCAAGTGGTGACTGATAATGCCAGTGCATACAAAGCAGCTGGTCAGATGTTGATGCAGAAGAGGAAACACCTCTATTGGACACCCTACGCGGAGCACTATATTGAATTCATATTTGAGGAACTTGGTGATCTACCTCAACACAAGAGCGCCCTTTCTAGGGCGAAGAAGATTACAAAGTTCATCTACAATCACTCATGGGTCTTTGCCTTAATGAGAAAGTTTTCGAAGAAGGAAATCATTTGCCCTGTTACCACTAGGTATGTTATTACATTTGTGCACTGCAAAGAATTTTCAATTTCTAATGCAAGTTTATCCTACAAGTTTGCCACATCTTATTTGACACTGCAGAGCATGTTGGATGTTAGGCAACCTCTTGAAGCCATGTTTATATCGGCACAATGGCTTAATTGTGCGTGGGGCAAGAAACCTGAGGAGAAGGAAATACGAAGGTTGATTTTGAATAATAAATTGGGCAAGTGTGACCTATGCCATATTGAGCACAAGACCCTTAGTACAAGTGCTACGATTAGTGGATGCCGAGAAGAAACCAACCATGGGTTTTACATATAATGCGATGGATAAGGCAAATGAGTTGATTGCACATAACTTGGGAGGAGAGGAGGCCAATTATAGAGAGATTTGGGATATCATCGATGCTCAGTGAGAGGTCTAGTAACACCATCATCTACATGCAGTGGTGTATTATCTCAATCCTCAATTTCAGTATTCAGAGAAGAAATCCTCAAATCCAAAGGTGAAGCTGGGCTTGTACCATTGCATGGAGCGGCTGAACTGGACCAGACCGTCAGGGAGCTTGCATATTTAAAACTAGTTTTATTTCGGAATAGAAAGGGATTTTTTGGTCTGCAAGCAACAAAATCTACTATTGTCAAACGCTCTCCAGATAAGCTTATTTTTTGCAAAGTAACAGTACATGCATAACACTTTAATATGTTTTGATTGTCATTTTTTTTCTTGAAAATAGTTGAATTGTGGATCCAATTTGATGATTCCACCCCTAAGTTACAAAGTTTTGCAGTTAGATTTTTGGGCCTCACTTGTTCTTCCTCTAGGCATGAGCGAAAATGGAGCACATATAGTCAAGTGCAAATGAAGAGAAGAAATCAACTTTCAACACTCAGAATGAACTCTCTTGTGTATATTATGCACAACAAGGGGTTGAGAGATAAGAGGTTGAGAAACAAGGGGTTAAAGGATGATGAGACCCTTTGGTGTGTGATGATGTGGCATATGATAATGAGTGATTCATAGATGATGAGACATATTTGTCATTATCAAACCTGCAGCTAGATTATCTAAGTTTGATGTCTTGAGAGGCGAAGAAGATCAAGTTGGCACATCTACTAGTATCTCACCACACACATCCACTAGTACCGCAGCACAACAAACAAACAAAGGTATCTCACAATTTCTTATGTGATATTACATTTAAAATATATACAATTAACAACACACTAATCATTCTTATTAAACAACGAAAAGAAAATTGAGTAACATTGAAGATGATGAAGATTTAACATTCATAAATACAACTGGATATGAAGATGCCTCCCTTGAAAACCCATTTAGTGATGAGACAATTGGATTTTAGATGTTCTTTTTTATTTGTATTTTGGGAGTTTTGATAGACTTATATTTGTGATTTTGATCTTTGAATTATGCTATGAGATGCATATATTACATCTATTTTATTGTTTTCCACTAATTTCACTTCATATTTAGATGTTTTTTATTGTATGATAAACTCTTACTGTTATTTACATGCTAGAATACTTAAATTCTCATTTACAAAATTCTTCGTTCGTGAGGCTTATGCCTCGCCTCTGGACGAAAAACGTCTCGAGGCATATTTACGCAATTTTAAACCTTAGTCAATGGTAAAAACTATCAATTCCAACACTTGAAATCAACTTCAAAAAGAAAACTCAATTAAAAAAATAAAAAATCCATGATGAAATACTAAATTGATAAATTTCAAATAAAACGAAAAAAAGTCAACAACTATCATTTTACTATTTCAATGGATAGTAAACCAAAGATAATCAACTATTCTAAAGTTTAGTTACATAAAAAGTAAATTTTTATATACCCTCACAATGAAAGAGAAGAAAACTACCATTTGGATAGGAGAATCGAGAGTTTAGATCATAAAACATGAGACAAAAATGTCTTGCATAATCATAACCAATGACATAAAAATTATAATGTCCAAATTGCATATTGATCATTTTAAAAAAATTGCCAAAATAGTTTTAGTCATGCGCTCAAGGATCTCAAACTTGACTCAATGCTTTTAGTATCCAACATAGATTGCAGCTGACTATCAATCAACAAACTCACTTGACTTAAAAAATGTGTTACTAATTTCTTGTATGATCAGTAACTTACAAAACTTAAACTCAAGGTCTCAAGGAGGATGATTGGTAGTACAGAGAAGTGCTAAGAAATCCACCTTCTAAAGAATGATTCCTCAAGTAAGGTACGAGCTCAGACAATGAATTGTATATCCACCAAATCCTAACTTCAAAATACAAACATACTTCAAATAATAACAGCGATGTATGGCTTTGGCACTATCACCTTGGATACCCAAACTTTACTAACCTTCAAAAATTAATTGATTCTCTATCCACCAACAAAAAAATTGAAGGATTTTAGTGTTAGATTTATCATCTAGTTAAACACACTCGTAATTCTTATCCTAGTCAAATAAAACTTCTCAGCCTTTTGTTTTACTCCATAGTGACGTGTAGGGACCATCTAAAGTTAGAAATATATCTAGTGCTAGTTATTTCCTATATCAGAAATCATACCCGTCTCACTTGGGTCATTTTAGTGAAAAAATTTTTTGAGGCATGACACATTTTTAAATATTTATGCTACCTTAAGAATGTAAATTCTCAGATGCCCTAATTCTTAGAACCTAAAAAAATTAGAACTAAATATATCAAATGTATTATTCTGAAATACTCCCCAAATTAAAAAAAAGGTTCAAAAGATATTCACCAAACATTAGAAAAATTTACACTTCCATAGACGTAATCTTCGTCATCAACTTTATTACTCCAATCTTGAAATTTAAGGGTAGAAAATTCAAAAACAAGAATTTCAATTTTGGAAGTTATTTGATCATCCATTATCAGCTTCTACCAAACTCATGGACAATGAATAGTTCTCATTGCCCCTCATCAATATGCTAAAGCCTCACAAAAACTACAAACTCTATCGTCACCTTCTCATCAGACCTAATCTAAGGAGAATGAGCTTCACGTCTATATTAAAAAGAAAAAGATAAACCAAGGGGAGCAATCAGCATATCTCCGGCACACTAAAAAATCCAAATCTGATACAAATGAAGTAGAAACTAGTGAGAATAAATCCACACATGATCATATTGATCTCCATCGTCCTATCTCCTTAAGAAAAGGGGTGAGGTCATGTATCAAGCACACAATCTATGCTTACATGACTTTAACGGGCTTTCATCTAGATTTTATACTTTTATCACTTCTCTTGATAAAATATAGATTCCAAAAAACATTCATAAGGCTCTGTGTTAGAATTTATAGAATTTGAGAAGGGTAAAAATACCTTCTACTTATTATACAAAAATATCCCTATCAATAGAACTATACAAAATGTCTTAATAAAGAAATAAATAACTTCTAATTGATACATAATTGCCTCAATATAATCCTTCTTAATTCAGCTACCCAAATAAAGAAGGATATTGGCGTGATCCAGGTGAACCTCCCACGGATTCTCATCCTGACCGTGGGATCAAATGCGAAGGGATGACTGAGATTTTGACACTCTGAAAACCCCTAGGGAGAAGAAACTGCAATGAAAGATATTTGGGCCATAAAAAAGATGGTACATGTGAAGTTTCTAAACTTCCACCAAGAAAATGTTAGGTTGGATGGAAATGGGACTTTGCAATCAAATATTGATGCTATCAAGAATTTCTGTACTTTTTATTTTATTTGAACAATAGTATATTTTGTTTTCTTTTCTTTTTTAGCTATCCAATGATGGGAAAGCATCCAATGATCATGGTAGGTAGTGCATATGGCTTGGTAGACCTTTGGTTTGCTGGCTCGATTGGTCCCTGGCTGCTGGTGATTCACGGGTTGGCTGTTTTGGAACATTCGGTTTTGAGCTGATTCTCTAAGTTGCTTGAGCTAAAGTTTAGTAGCTCATTAATATCCAAAAAGGTACCTCATTATGAAGCTTACTTTTGGAGTGGCCTTGTCCCTTCCCCTTCCCCTTTCTTCTTGTCTCTTGGGATACCGTGGCTTGCTTTTTAATGGTGGCTGAATTCTATGCATTAAAATAAAGAAGGGTGCTGTTTTTCGTGTTGGCCTCTTGGGATTTCACGGCTGGCTTCTATTTTCCGTGCCTGGACTCCTTTCCCATGGCCTTGGCTCTTTGGTCCGTGCGGTTCCCTCGTCTCCCGTGGCTGCCTCTTTGGTTCCTGGTTTGGGTGATTACCCGTGAGCATGGGGGGAAGATTTCTATGCTTATAATGCTTTGGTTCTTATGGAAAATTAAAGTCATGTGACTCTTGGCATTCCTCTCTCTCGCCTATATAAATGAGAAGATGTTGTGAAGAAGAGAGAGTTGATATTTGTGAGCATATTTGCTATTAACCTGCGGGTTTATTCGGAAATCCTGCGGGCTCTTTCCACCCTTTCTTCTCGGGCTCTAACCTCTTCGTCTCTCCGCAAGTGTCACTCCATCTGTATCCTACTTCTCAACAGTGAAGCAACTTTAGGGTGTCGTATCAGAGTTGATTTGAAGCATCTATTGAAGAAATTGGATAATCTTGCAGTGGTGGACCATCGGTTTGCTAGTTCTATGCACTTTACTTATTTAACCTACAAATTCGATGCATGTGAGGAACCCACTCTGACGGTTGTCTGAGGATAGCGTCTTTTTAAATTTCTTTATTTCTTTAAAATCTCCTAAGCATCTTTTGTTGTGTTTGTCAAGTTTTGGGTCATTTGCGTTTATTTAATAAAGTTTGTTTTAAGTTCTCTCATTGTGTCAGTTTTCTTCTTGTGTGTCTATTGTGTTCAAGAGATATAGGCTCCTTATATCTCTTGTCTACATCAAATATACGTAGATGTGTGAGTGAAAAATTTAAAGACCAACTTGTTGCAAAAGGGTGCATTCAATCATATGATAATGACTATCAAGAAATTTTCTCCAATTGTCAAATTCAACACAATTCAAGTTTTGCTCTCTTGCAGCAAATTTGGATCGACCTCTTCATCAACTTGACAAGAAGAATGATTTTCTTGATGGGGATCTTTGGGAGAAAACATACATGGAGTTCCCGCTTATATTTAAAAATAATAGAAACATCAATTAGCTATGTCGACTCAAAAAAGCTCTATATAAACTAAAACAATCTCCTTGTGTCCGGTTTCACAAATTCTCCAAATATATTGAAAAGTGAAGATACAATGTCACACTGATCACACTTTCGCCTAAAGAAGAAAAGGTGATTTTGATCATCTAGGCAAATGAAATTATATTAATAGGTGGCTTCGAGAGCTAACCAAATTAAAAGGTTTTTTAGCAAGAGAATTTGAAAGAACAAAAAAACTTGAGAAATCTAAAATACTTTCTTAGAATGAAAGTGATATAATCAAAACAAGGTCTTGTTACTTCCCCAATGAAGTATATTCTTGAACTTCCTTAATAAAGAGAATTGTCTGCATGTTAGTCTGCAGATATTATGATGTACCCAACAAAGAAAATAGGAATCACCCCAAAAATTATGGTTTAAAAATCGTTTGAGGTGCACGCCTCAAGGCGCAACTCAAATTAAGATGCACAAGGAGCGCCTCAAGGCTTAAGCCAAGCTGGCTCCAATGAGACTTATGCTTTTTAAATGAGGCGTGCAGGTCAAGGATTAACACCTAGAGGCATTTCAAGGTGGTACCTCAATTCTATAAATTATTTAATATATATTATTATTATCAATATAAACTCTATTCTAATATATTACTTCATGGGCTCCAAGCAGAATCAAGACCAGGAAGCCTCATGCAAGTTGAATCTTCTTCGTGTGTTTTGTATTCTTCTTCCTTCATTTGTATGCAACCTCATGTGCATTTTCTTCTACCTCATCGCACCCTAGTGCAAAGTAGGACATCATGATTCATCAGGATCGAGAACAGGATTGGGAGGCCGTGCATAAGCATCTTCTTTGCAGTGGAAAAGACAACTGGAAATTTACTACTCGGCCTAGGTCAGTTAACTAGCCAGTCTTCTAGTTTTTTTTTTTTTTTCTCAACTTATTAAAGGCTTTACATGTCTTGGACTTTGTCTTGCTCAACTACAAAGTATTATGACTGCATGAAAAGATTGACACTTGAGAGCTTTTGTATTTTGAATACCCAAGGCTTATGAACATGTAGTTTCTATGGTTATGATCACCTAATAACCTTAGCTTTCATTAGAGATTAAGGTGCCCTACTTTTATCCAATGTTTAAAATTGCGTATTCGGGTATTGAGGCGTTTTTCATTCGTGAGGCGAGGCGTAAGCCTCAAGGCGTTTGAGGTGTAAGCCTCAAAATCAAAAGATTGCGTAAACATAAAATGATAAATTTTTTATATACTAATAAATGAATAATATAAAACATAAAAAAACATAAGATATGAAGTGAAATCAAAATATCTCAATAATAAGACAACATGAAATATAGTTCAACTCAAAATTCTATCTTTCCCAAATCTCAGTATTATTTTCATTAAAATATAATTTCAATTTCCAAAAATAAATAGCAATGACATATCACATAAGAACTCATAAGTCATCAGCACTGTCATCACTAAGGGGATCTTCATTTGAATCATCATTATGATGAATTTCTCTCTCCCCTTCCTCCTCTCCTATAGAGTCCAATGTCGGGCATTTACTTCAAGATTTATGTAAATTTTAATATATCTAGCGTGAGGCGTAAGCCTCATGCCAGTAAGGCGAGGCGGGCCTCAACCAAGTTGAGGCGCAAGCCTCATAAAAAAAACTCGAGGCGTAAGCATCGAGGCGTTTTTTACTGGAATTGCGCAAAGACGGGCCTCAAGGTGAGCCTCATATTGCGCAATTTTAAACCATACTTTTATCAAATCAATTATTAAAAAGAGCTTAATTTTTTGCTTAGTTTATTTAGAGATCATAGCTTGAGGACTTGACATGCCAGCACACAAACTAAGGTGATATACAATTGAACTAGCATGGTATGAATCTTCATGTTTATTTACATTTTTCTTTCAAGTGCTTAATTCCTAGTGTAGGTAGTTTTCATTATTCAAGCACCTACTGAAGTCGATTATAGAGGCATTGTCATGTCATTTGATCAATTGTGACAAGTTGAAAGTTCAAAGTAAGTGTTTGCTTTGAATCTCGTTTCAAACTGTGTTATAATAACATTTGTATTGATATTTTTCTTATATCCTATAATAATGAATAAAAAAATATGTTGATGGTTTATTTCATTTTTAGTATTTTAATGATTTATGAAGATGAGTAGTAAGGATTTAGTTCAAGTGAAGTGTATTAAAGATGAAGATCAAAAAATACTTTTCTTAGAAGATGATATTCAACAAAGATGGATGAGATATTTTGCTAAACTTTTTAATGAAGATTGTGAAAATAAGATTGACTATAATGACCTTAGCACCCTAAATGAAAATAAAGATTTCTGTTTTTATCGGCGTATTAGTAAAACTGAAGTTAGAGAGGCTTTAAAGAAAATGAAGGGTGGAAAAGCTGTTGGACTTGATGATATTCCAATAGAGGTGTGGAAATGCTTAGGAGATGAAGGAATTTCATGGCTTACTAAACTTTTTAATACTATTTTGAAGACTAAAAAGATGCCAGATGAGTGGAGAATGAGCGTGTTAATTCCTATTTTTAAAAATAAAGGTGATGCACAAGATTGTGCGAATTATAGAGGTATTAAGTTAATGTGTCATACTTTAAAACTTTGGGAGCGAGTTATGGAGCATAGGTTGCGGCGTGATACTAATGTTTCTCAAAATCAATTTGGTTTCATGCCGGGTAGGTCGACTATGGAAGCCATACATTTATTAAGAGGTTTGATGGAGAAATATAGAGAAAATAAGGAGGATCTACATATGATATTTATTGATTTAGAAAAAGCATATGATAAAGTTCCAAGAGAAGTGCTATGGAGAGTTCTTGAAAAGAAAGGAGTCAATAATGCTTATATTCAAATCATTAAAGATATGTATGCAGGAGCTATTACTTGTGTTCAAACACAAGGTGGATTGACTAAGTATTTCCCTATTTCGGTTGGGTTACATCAAGGATCAGCCTTAAGCCCATATCTTTTTGCTTTAGTCATGGATGTTCTCACTAGACATTTGCAAGAGGATATACCTTGGTGTATGCTTTTTGCTGATGATATTCTTCTTGTTGATAAGACTAGAGAGGGAGTTGAAGGTAAACTTGAATTATGGAGGTCAACCTTAGAGTCTAAAGGTTTTCGCTTGAGTAGATCTAAAATGGAATATATGGAGTGTAATTTTAGTAGTAATAGACCTAGTGAGGGGATTGTGACTTTGGGCGATCAAGTCATTAATAAGAGTACACGTTTTAGATATCTTGGATCTATTGTTCAGAGTGATGGTGAAATAGATGGGGATATTATCAGCAGAATTCAAGTTGGATGGTTGAAGTGGAGGAATGCATCGGGCTTGTTATGTGATAGAAATGTACCCCTCAAACTTAAGGGAAAATTCTATAAGATGGTAGTGAGGCCTGCAATGCTTTATGGTGCTGAATGTTGGCCATTAAAAGAGAAGCATAATACTAAGTTAAGTGTGGCAGAGATGAGGATGCTCAGGTGGATGAGTGGCTTTACCCTTAGAGATAGGATACGAAATGAGCATATACGTGAAAAGGTTGGAGTAGCTCCAGTAGAAGATAAGATTAGAGAGAGTCGCCTTAGATGGTTTGGTCACATTAAACGGCGGCCTTCCGATGACCCGGTTAGGAGAGTAGAGGTATTAGATTTGACTTATGTTAAGAAAGGTAGGGGTAGACCTAAAAAGACTTGGTTAGAAAATATTAGGAATGACCTTTCTTTATTAGATTTAAACGAGAATTTGACTTTTAATAGGACACAATGGAGAAAAAGGATTCATGTAGCCGACCCCACGTAGTGGGATAAAGGCTTGATGTTGTTGTTGTTGTTGTTGTTGTAATGATTTATGAGATTTTTATTTTAATGTTTCGAGGCTTACGCCTAATCTTATCAAGGAAAAACACCACAATTCTTGATTTTGCCTTGTTAAACATTGCTAATAACACACCTTTAATAAAGCATTTTGTATCAACGTCTTGTAAGAAAACTCATTAACCTCTCTTTCAATAGTCCTGGAAGTGGGTTCCTTGTTAGTATTGTAAGCCAATACATGAACAACCCTATTAAAAGTCACATGAAAGTGGTAACCGCATTCTAAGGAACCACAAATTGATACTAAGAAAAAGCCTATTAATTAAAAGTCATACAATAAGAAAATAGAAATTTTCATAGGCTAGATATGGATCAAATTGAAGATCAACCTCTAGTTATTGTCCATATATACAAGGAAAGTATATTACATAGGGAAGTAAGAAATAATATGCGGCCTTAAAAAGAAATGTTTAAGCTAACTTAGGGAAGTGGCATTTGGTATTTACAAAAGAAAATTATTAAAATGATTGTTAGCATAACTAAACTATCAAGTGAAAAAAAAAAAACTCTAAATGTATAATTTGACAATCATAATGCCCTAAGTATTGCAAAAAAACTATTGTCTACCCTAGCATTAAACACACTAAGATAGATTGATATTTTATATTTAAAAATTAAAAATTGATTAACTCAACTAAATTATGTTCTAACAAACTCTCAAACTAAAGATATCAATCAACAAACCAGGCATGATCAACATCTAAAACTCAGCATAAATTTAACTAAGAAAAAATGATCAAAATGGTCCATTGACTCTTTATGAGGGACCAAAATGGTCCCCAACTATATTTTATCATTGTAGAAACTATTTTTATCTTTCCTAAAGAATTAAGAGACCATTTTAGTCCTTTTCTCATTTAAATAATCCTAAAATCATGGTCAACAACTTTCCATCTACAATAAAACAGAAGTCCATGAACAATGCTTTGCATCTACAACAATCCAACAATATGAGGGCAACAACTTTCCATATACAACAATTCATTAATTTGTGGGCAGCAAATTTTCATCTACATCAATCCGTCTATAGCAACTATCCCTGCTGGTTGCTCTCGGGTTGGCCTTGACTGATTTGGGTTTGAGCTGAATTTTTGGGAGCTACTTGGTTCTAGCTCATTATTTTGTGGAGTTATTGCACTTGAAAGCTCATTATGTGGAGTTTGGAACCTTGCCTCTTCCCCTTCTTTGTGTCCCCTCGGTTTCTCCCTGGTTGCTATTTCTCGTGGCTGTTCCCTACTCCTTTCCGTGGGTTGTTCTGATTCCCTGCTCTATCCCGATTCCCCGGGCGCCTGCTCCTTTCCCATTGCTGCTTTTACTCGGTTCTTTGTGCTGTCTCTTTGGGTGCTGTTATGAGATTATTTCAGGCCTTTTTTATTGGTTTAGTTGGCGGTAAAATGGCTATTTAGCTGCCAGCTTTTCTCCTATTAATATAAGGTGTTTTGTGTGTTTTGAGAAGTACTATGATGTTATTTTTGGAGTCAAAAACCTAAGGATTTTTTTTTCTTTCTTCGAAAAGCTTGAGAGCTTGTTCCACTTCTCTTCGTCTTCCTCTAGGAAAACTTGCGAGCTTGTCCTCTCCGTCGTCTTGTCTTCTAACCTATTTCTTATCTCCGCAAGTTCGACGTCACATGTATCTTTCTTCTCGACGAATGCAAGAGTCTTTATTTTGTGTTTGTAAACATCAATAGTTGTAAGGTGTTCATTTTATTTTCATAAGTTTGTAAGTGTCCTTTTATAATATAAAAAAGTGTCTTTTTAAGTATTTCATGTAATTTTCTACTTATTTAAGAAGTCTTTGTTTTTACTTGCAAAAATTAGGCTTTCTTCTAATTTTTGCATGCATCAAAAACTCAGTATACAACCTCCAATTTTCTAATCTTTTTTTCTTCTCATTCTATTTTCAAGAAATTATCAACACACATTCTTAAATTTATGGCATTGAAGGAATGGGATTGATGAGAAGATTTTTGTTAGCATCCCATTGAAAGTTCACCGCACATTCTTAATTTATGATAACACATATAAGCTAAAAATTAAATAGAAAGCTTTTCAATCCAGGTAATCCACAATAAATCAAACAGCAAAACCTAACTTTTCCTTTAAGCTTGAAAAATACTTGACTTTACAAGTGCCAAATCGACCTAAAAAAACTACTTAACAGTTACATATCAAATATAATTGCATCGGCATCGCCTCACCCAACTCAACGAGTACAATAATTGCACCTTGGAAATCAAGGCAATCATAAATATTACGGGGATTTTGTTACGCGTAACCTTGGACCGGTCCCAGCTGGACCGGTCCGGTTCTACACCCGGCGGTCCAAAGCCGGGCGGAACCCGCCGATCGCAGAAACAGCGGACGAAGGAGCGGGCTAGGCGGATTTTGAGCGTTTCGTTGGAGGGAATTTTTGAATGAAGAGGGTGTTTATGTAATTTGTATATTTCCTTTTGCTTTAATTAGGGAGTTAAGAGAGAATTAGGGATTATCTTGAATTTGAGTTTTCTCTTTGAGATCTAGGATTTGCTTTGGGCTCTGGGCTTCGCCGGAGACTTTGGAGGGTACGTTCTTCCTCTCGAATTGAAGAACAAATTGTATCTTTGCTATTTGTTTCGTCTACTAATAAAAATACAAGCCTTTGCTTTCGTTGTCTCTCAATTTTCTCGCAATTTTCACTGTTTTTCCTGCGCATAGTTGCTGTCCACTGTTGGAGACAGCAGTTTTCTCCTTGTTTGGCTTCAGTTTTGGCTAGGAACTACTTGGAATTAAGTATTTCCTATCAAATTGGTATCAGAGAAAGATTTTCGGGACCACCGGCGGCTGAAATCCTGAATTTCAGCAAGATCTTTGTCTCCGGAAGAAGATTTTTGTGGATCCGAAAAAAAAAAAGGCCGGAAAGAAGGTGGACGTTTTGGAAGGAGAAATCGGTCAATTGAAAACCGATCTGGAGGAGAGATTCTTCGACTTTCAGAATCAGATCACTACCAACAACGAAAGGTTGGAGGGAAAGTTTATGGCCATAGAAGAGATGATGAAGAAATTGTTGGAGATGAAGACAAATCCGACAACGTTAGAAGCAAGAGAGAATACCGGAGAGGCGGAGACCATGGTGTAGGAGGAAATCCGAACCCGCGTAGGGGGAGGAGGAATCAAGATGTGGAGATCCTTGAAGGAGACGATGACATGCCACCTCTAGAGCCACTTTCTAGAGAGGAGATGAGCTTGGGAAATGACCGCCGAGGTGCTGATTTTCAGCGTCGAGGTGCTGATTTCCAGCGTCAAGGCGTGGATTTTGAAGGCAGGAGGGGAGAATATGAGGGAAGTGCAGATTTTGGCGAGAGAAGAGAATATCAGCGTCGAGGTGCTGAATTTCAGCGTCGAGGTGCTGATTTTGAAAGGGGCAGAGGGGATTATGACGAAGGACTCGGATACCAACGACGAAGGGAGGACCGGGACACTTGGGGAGCACCTCCTCTTCGAGGAATGGGAGGTTATGGAGAGTTCCGGGGTAACGAAAGGGATCCGAAGGTGAGGAAGTTGAAGATGCCCATCTTTGAGGGCGAAGATGGCCATGGTTGGATCTACAAGGTGGAGCGTTACTTTGCTGTCAACGGGTTGACAGATGATAAGAAGCTGACAGCGGCAGGATTGTGTCTGGAAGGGAAGGCGTTGGCATGGTATCAATGACGAGACAGAAGAGAGCCTATCAGGACTTGGAGAGAGTTTAAGGATTGTTTATTAGAACGTTTCCGAGCCGATGGGGGAGGAGACTTCTATGAGCAGTTCTTTGCTCTGACTCAGGAGGGGACCGTGGCCGACTACCGAGACAGATTTGAGTACTTAGTGAGCCGTTTGGATCATATCTCAGAATCAGCCCTGGAGGGAAATTTCATAAAGGGGCTCAAACCTGAGATAAGAACAGCGGTCAGAGTGCTGGAGCCAAGGAATTTAGGCAAGGCGATGGAGCTTGCACAACTGGTGGAAGATCAAAAGAAGTCAGAAAGAGGAGCTCGAGGCAACTACTATGGGGGATCATACAAGATGACTACTGCTGTGTTACCCTCAAAAGGGGTAGCCACAGGAAACCAGAGGGAGATGCCCAAGGAGAGATCTGGTGGTGGTGGAAGTGGGGGACAATTCAAGAGGCTGACAGAGAAGGAGATGCAAGAAAAGAGGGCCAAAGGGGTGTGCTTCCGTTGTGACGAGAAGTACATGCCTGGGCATAGATGCAAGGACCGAACTCTTCAGGTTCTCCTTGTTTGTGATAACGAGGAAGACGAGGAGGAAGGTGGAGCCGGATTGAGGAGGAAGAGGAAGAGAAATTGCACCTGAATGTGGCAGAAGTCTCTCTGAACTCTGTAGTGGGATTCACTCCGAGTCACACTATGAAGGTGAGAGGAGAGATAGCTGACCGTGAGGTGGTGGTGTTGATCGATAGTGGGGCAACCCATAATTTCATTTCCACCCAGATAGTGGAGTCGCTGGGAATGGAGCTGGTGGATACAGACGGCTATGGGGTGATGATAGGCACGGGGAAGGTGGAAATGGGTAGGGGAGTTTGTAGAGGGGTGGTGCTGAAGATTCAGGAAATCCAGGTGAAGGAAGACTTCCTTCCATTGGAATTGGGAAGTACTGACATCATCCTAGGGATGAAATGGCTGCGTACCTTGGGGGAGACGAAGATCAACTGGGGGACATTGAGGATGGAACTGGTGATAGGGGAGAGAAGGAGGACGATTCAGGGGGACGCGGGGCTGACCAAAGCTGGGGTTTCTCTCAAATCCCTAATCCGAACCATTCAGCAGGAGGGAGGAGGCTACCTGGTGGAATTGCATAGTTTGAAGGGGGCAGGAGTGGAGGAGGGAGCAGCTATACCCCTCTCCGTTCAGCCGTTGATTCAACAGTTCCAAGAGGTGTTTCAGCCGCCTCAGGGATTACCACCGCAGAGGGAGCATGAGCATGCTATTGTATTGAGGGAAGGAGTATCACCCATCAGTGTACGTCCTTACCGCTACCCTCAGTTCCAGAAGGATGAAATTGAACAGTTGATCAGAGAGATGCTGGGGGCAGAGATCATCAGACCCAGCATCAGCCCTTTCTCTAGTCCCGTTCTGTTGGTGAAAAAGAAGGAAGGCAGCTGGCGTTTTTGTGTAGATTACAGAGCACTCAACAAGGAGACTGTACCTGATAAGTTTCCTATACCAGTTATCGATAAGCTCTTGGATGAATTAAGTGGGACCGTGATTTTCAGCAAGATAGATTTGAAATCGGGCTACCACCAGATTCGAATGAGAAAGGAAGATGTTCCCAAAACAGCTTTTAGAACTCATGAAGGCCATTATGAGTTCTTGGTGATGCCCTTTGGCCTCACCAATGCACCTGCTACTTTCCAGGCCCTGATGAATAAGGTCTTCAAACCTTATCTCAGACGGTTTGTATTAGTATTTTTTTGACGACATCCTGATATACAGCAAGTCAGAGGTCGAACATTGGGAACACTTGAAGAAAGTGTTAGAGGTATTACAGGAACACCAGTTGAGGGAAAATTTAAAGAAATGCTGCTTTGCACAAGCCAGTGTAGAGTACTTGGGTCATGTGGTGTCCAAGGAAGGGGTGGCAGCTGATCACTCCAAAATTGAGGCAATGCTAAAGTGGCCACTACCAAAGAATCTGAAGGCGCTGAGAGGATTTCTGGGATTGACAGGGTATTATAGAAGATTTGTAAAGGGATATAGCACCATAGCATGGCCACTTGGAGACCGATGCATCGGGATACGGATTGGGTGCAGTACTTATGCAGAATCGGAGACCCATCGCCTATTTCAGCCAGGTATTGACTGCTAGGGCAAGGATGAAATCAATATATGAGAGGGAATTGATGGCCATCATGTTAGCCATCCAGAAATGGCGGCCCTACCTACTGGGAAGACACTTCATTGTCAGGACGGATCAGCGGAGCCTGAAATTTCTCCTGGAACAGCGGATGGTGACAGAAGAGCATCAGAGGTGGTTGTCCAAGTTACTGGGGTACGATTTTGAGATTCAGTATAGGCCCGGAATGGAGAACAAGGCGGCGGATGCCTTGTCCAGATGTATGGAGGAACTACAGACAGTTGCTCTATCCGTTCCCTTGATGCTTGATTGGGAGGCCATCAGAGAAGAAAGCGCTAGAGATGAGAGTTTGGAAAAGATCAGGACTGAGTTATTGAAGGAACCAGGTAGCCACCCGGGGTACTCACTAGAGGGAGACAAACTGCTGTATCAGGGGCAATTTGTGATGCCCCGGACGTCGATCCACATCCCAAACCTACACCAGGAGTTTCATGGGAGTGCAGTGGGGGGCCACTCAGGTGTACAAAAGACATACAGGAGACTAGCTGGGGAGCTGTACTGGAAAGGGATGCATAAAGATGTAGAGGAGATGGTAACCAGATGCGAGGTCTGCCAAAGGAATAAGTACCTAGCTATGTTACCAGGAGGATTACTACAACCGCTAGCTCTACCAGGTAGAGTATGGGAGGAGATATCTATGGACTTCATAGATGGGCTGCCTCGTTCAGATGGGTTCACGGTGATCTTAGTGGTGGTGGACAGGTTGAGCAAGTATGCCCATTTCATTCCCCTCCGACATCCCTATACCGCAGTTTCAGTAGCAACAACCTTCATCAGAGAAGTGGTCAGATTACACGGAGTGCCAGAGGCGATCGTATCAGACAGGGACAAGGTATTCCTCAGTCATTTCTGGAGGGAGTTATTCAGGTTGCAGGAAACAGTTCTCAAGAGAAGCACAACCTACCACCCCCAGACGGATGGCCAGACGGAAGTAGTCAACAGGAGCTTGGAGACGTACCTAAGATGCTTCGTGTCAGAAACACCAAAGCTATGGGCAAAGTGGCTATCCTGGGCTGAGTATTGGCACAACACATCATTTCACTCAGCTTCACAGATGACCCCATTCAAGGTGTTGTACGGACGGGATCCCCCACACTTGGTACACTTTGGGAACAATAGTACTCCTGTTTCGTCAGTAGAGGAGTACTTGGCGGAGAGGGATCGAGTGCTTGAGGAGTTAAAGAGGCATTTGCTGAGGGCGCAGCAAATCATGAAAAAGCAAGCAGATGGGCATAGAAAGGATATCCAGTTTAAGGCAGGGGATAAGTTGTTCTTGAAGCTCCGTCCATACAGGCAGAAGACAGTCGCCAACAGGAGGAATGAAAAGCTGGCTCCAAGATACTTTGGTCCTTATGAAGTGATGGAAAAGATTGGGGCAGTAGCATATCGACTGAAATTACCCACATCGGCGACTATACACCCGGTTTTTCATGTCTCACAGTTGAGAAAGGTCATTGGTGATCACATCACCATTCCCGAGCTGCCGGCCACACTTACGGAGGATTTAGAGGTGATCATGGAACCCTTAGAGCTAAGGGGTGTTCGCCAGAAAGAAGGTAAAACTAGGGAAGTGTTGATCCAATGGAAGAACCTTCCTGACTACGAGGCCACGTGGGAGCCATACGAGAGGACGAAACATCAATTTCCTGATTTTCACCTTGAGGACAAGGTGATTCTTTGGGAGGGCGGTAATGTTACGCGTAACCTTGGACCGGTCCCAGCTGGACCGGTCCGGTTCTACACCCGGCGGTCCAAAGCCGGGCGGAACCCGTCAATCGCAGAAACAGCGGACGAAGGAGCGGGCTAGGCGGCTTTTGAGCGTTTCGTTGGAGGGAATTTTTGAATGAAGAGGGTGTTTATGTAATTTGTATCTTTCCTTTTGCTTTAATTAGGGAGTTAAGAGAGAATTAGGGATTATCTTGAATTTGAGTTTTCTCTTTGAGATCTAGGGTTTGCTTTGGGCTCTGGGCTTCGCCGGAGACTTTGGAGGGTACGTTCTTCCTCTCGAATTGAAGAACAAATTGTATCTTTGCTATTTGTTTCGTCTACTAGTAAAAATACAAGCCTTTGCTTTCGTTGTCTCTCAAATTTCTCGCAATTTTCACAGTTTTTCCTGCGCATAGTTGCTGTCCACTGTTGGAGACAGCAGTTTTCTCCTTATTTGGCTTCAGTTTTGGCTAGGAAGTACTTGGAATTAAGTATTTCCAATCAGATTTTTACTAAAAATATTGAGCCAAATGACTTCTCAACAGGATCTATTTAAATTATGTTATTGGGCAAGCCATTTCATGTCATCATTATGCTGCCAAAACCAAAAAGGAAATACTCTTGATTGATATTGCAAATTTTTATTTCACCAACAACCTATGCATTGCCGTTTCAACCCTGAAGTGTGGACCATCTTTTGTTTAAGCCTTTATTTGTTCTAATTATTTCGACTAACTTCTACCATAGAAAGCTTCTGGATACTTTATATATCTTAAAGATATTGCACGTTAGGCATTTAGCTCTCTTTTCTGCATTTATTGGTTTCAGCTATTGTGATACCTGCAGTTTTCTGGCTTTCCTTGATCTCCTGTTGAGTAAAATTGTACTTGGCATTATTTAGTTATATCTTCCACTATGGAGGCACTGAAACTTCAAAACATTTAATGGTAATTTCTGTCGATATGCTTTAACAGCAGTACATGCTGCAGAGCATAATCTACACCAAATGGAAAATGTATTCAAAGTTCGTAGTTGAAAGTTTAAAACATGAATTGGACAGATGATAGAAACAGCGATTCAACCCTAAAAGTCTTTAACTTCTTGGAAACACAAATCAAATGTGATGATATCATTTTAGTTGTCCTATGCCTTGTTGGTTTCTGCTTTCCAAGATTATATTGTCATAAAACACGCCTATGACAATGGAATGTGTCCAATCCAGATACGCTTGATTTACTATTGCAAGTAATTTGACTCAGCTCAGTCGATCCCTTATTATTGTGTTTCTTTTCCTCTGTAACTATTCTACTGCTCACTTTCCTGCTATAGTCAATCAGCAGCCATGTTTCCTTCAATGCTTTGCTACCATAGTCAGTCGGCTGCTCTATTTTCTGAACTCGTATCTGGTATTGTAAATGGGATCCGAACCTATAATTTCTTCTTTGTGCTGGAAATCGAGACTTGCTAATTTGTCAATATGTGATAAAATTATTGACTTGATAAAATCTGAAATTGTTGAATTGAAATTTACAGTTTTAGTCTGGACCTTAAAAGATATGAGAAGTTATTATTTTTTTGGTCCTTATTATAAATAGGAGATTCTTAGAAATGTAAAATGCAGTCTATAGTTTAAAATAAATTCAAATTTCCTCTCAATAATTGTGTGTTGTCGGCTATGAATTCTCTGATCACTTTGCAAGTCTTGATGGGAATTTCTGGGAATGTTTCTTCTCGTATCGATGTGACAACTAGATCTCTAAATGGATGAGTCACATCCTATGTTCTTTCATCGAAATTATTTTTTGATAGATTTGCATGTGTGATTGAGATTTGGCTAAATTCTTTATATATTAGTTTTTATTTTGTGTTGTGAGCTTAATAGGAATAAAATTTACAATCATTCTCAAATTTCTAGTTGAGAATTTCAGATTTTGGCCACTTTTATCGTATTATTTGAAACTGTTAAAATCCAGCCGTTCCCAGTGCAAAGGATCCGACGGACACAAAGATCAATCCGTGGGATACTCTCATGGATCACGCCATAATGAAGGAACGAATTTAGGAAAGATTTTTATGTATTATTTATGTATTAAATCTGCAATTTATTATTTCCTCATTGGGATATCTTATATAGATCTATAAATAGGGAAGATTGTAATGAAGAATTTCAAGCTTTTCCCTCTCAAATTCTCAGTTTTAACAGAAACAAACTAAATTAATCTTCTTACTTTGTATCAAACAACATAACAACAACAACATCAAGCCTTCATCCCACCACGTAGGGTCAACTACATGAATCTTTTTTTTTTAATTTATTTTATCGACTACATAAATCTTCTTTCTCCATTGTGTCCTATTAAAGGTTCAATTCTCATTTAAATCTAATAATAAAAAATTAATGAAAAAAATTACAAAGGTCAAGAAATTAAAACTTCAGAAAGTATGAATTGTGATCTTTTGAGTATTTCATTGCACATCTCATTCTAAATCTGCATTTGTAAATCCTAAAGCCTAAAACATCCAACATCAATTAGCATCTTCCGCCTTTCGCAAAATTGAAACAAAGCAAATGTTATATGTACACCTTTCATTTTATGAGTTCTTATCTGCTCATAAAATAAGGGATGATCAAGTGCTCTGTCCATTAACTTCTCATTCATTTCTCATCAATCTAAAATGTGAAACATTTAGGTCAATAAATCTTCCCGAATAAAATAGTTAAAAGGCCACAGCATCAGTTAAAGCACATAAACTACAGTAACAAACAATAAATTTACAAAAATTAAAGAAAAAAGTCCAAGTAGAGAATACTGACATTACTATGGCTTGACCTTGTCGATCCATCAATAACAAATAATTTTTTCAAAGGAAATTTGAGGGAGGCTGCCAATTTCTCAATCTTTTCCCTTAGTTCTCCATCTGGAAGCTATTAGCAGGGTGTTGCCAGAGAAAGGGCATGTTAGAAAAATTACATAAGATTGTGCAAAAAAAAAAAATCTTAAATTTAAATACAAATAAGATCAACATTATCAACAGGAAATAATATCCTAGTTCAACAATATACATGCTAAAGAGCTATTAGCCAAATTCAATAGCTACTAAGGACAACAGGAATAAACAAAATACTTACAGGGGTAAACTTATTAAAGAGCGGTGCTATTAGAACAGGATAAATAGTCATCATTACAATGGAAAGAACGAACATAAAAGCCCAGAGGTAGATTGCCAGATAAGGACCACCTTTCTGCCCAGCAATAATAATTAGACAATCAATCAGACATTATGAATTCAAAAAGTAAAACATTGAAATTAATGAAAATAAACAGTTAATCCATAACACGACATGATTTGTACATAAATATCGTAAAAAAGCATCAGGAAAATGAAAAACACACCTGTACTATAACAATTAAAGCAGCAACAATAGGTGGCCCAAGCAGGATGGAAAGACAAATTCCCTTGAACAGGTCTCTAAAGAAAAGCCAGATTGTTTGCTGAAGAAGAAAAGGTCAGTATGAGACAGCAATAGAAAGCGGCAAAGAACTTTCAGCACAAAGTCAATGAAAAAAACAACAAGTAATATCAAGATTATGTGAAACGCAGCTTCTGTCTGACATAGAAAACATAATGCCAAAGATGCATATTAAATACAATACAGCATCAAAAAAGTTCGGCTCACTTTGTTAAAACCATGGCGAGCCTCAATCACAAATGTTGAATAAAGGGCAAATGGAAGGTCAGTTATCTGCACAAAATTAGAAAACAAATCAATTGGCATTATCATAAGTAATAATCTAAGCAATGAACAATTAAAAGTTCCAATGAAAACATAATTATCACTCTTCAGCATCCAGCATGGAGAAAAAATAAACAAGGCAGAGTAAAAACAAATGCAAACTAGATGTACATATACCATTTATACTAACAGGAACAACTTCCCTTCAATAATGATATGTAAAATAGCTTGCTAAAAATTTTAAAAACTTTTTAATCTTAAAAAGGATTAATTTCTAAGGAGCTTCAGAGAGTAGCATATCATCATTGTTTAGATTCATTGAATCATATCAACAAGATCACAGCATGTAGTGTGGAAAAATGAACATATATGATTTATATAAACCCAGTTTTGGATAAAACAGTTTACACCAGCTCAATTTGTGATGATGAAGAACACAACTCACCAGATGGGCATATGCAAATTGAAAAAAAAAAATTTACAGGACTACTACTTTTAAATGTATAACAGAGATACTTCATGAATGAATCTTTTTAATGTTCTAAGAACTAATAAGCATACCTGTGACCAAACCATAACACCAGCTAAAAACGACAGAGTATGTATTATCTCGTTTTCAGAATTCAGACCCATGTGTGATGCAAAATTTCCAGATTTCTGCAGCCAAAAAGAGAACCAAACTGTATGCCCCATGAAAAAAAATCATAAAATAAATAGCAAGTCCTTTTACCTCCCAAAACCATGGTAGCACACCAAAGTACAAAATTGATGTGTCCATTACAATAGTTACAGCTTCATGAATAAAGTGAAAATGGCTGACAAATCAAAAAGAATGGGTCAGTCTTCAATTTTGAATAATGCATTATAGTTTCTCAAATAATCATGCAGGTCTACCAAACTTAGACATATGATACAAGAATGATTGCATTGACTGTAAAATACCTTTACAAATGGACTAATTGATTACCAAAAGAGAAAAATTGACTAGTTGTAAACCTCAAGGAAGAATGAACCTTTTTTCGAGGCTGTAAGCTTTAGATTTTTCAAACTTCTCGTCACTCACTACTCCTTCTAACTGTTTGGGAAGGCTAGGCAACTTCAAAGCTCCGTATTGTCGAATGTCAAGATAAGTCTCAAAAATATACATGAAGATCATAAAGCCTGGAAAAGAAATAACATGGCAGGTTACAATTCCTACCATAAACATGGCAAACAAACAAAAAAATCCAACAATAGTACAATTGTCAACACAAAGTTGGATCGAAGTTTAGTTCATACAATAGACCTATATCTTCTATGTTTTTCCAGAAGATTTTTTTTTTTTTTTGAATTAGTATATAACTTGCTCATCTGTCATACATTAGCAGCATTATTAAACCAAGCACTTGAGGAACCAAATAATGCTACTTGAGGCAGTAATATTGATGCAGGCAAAAATATAGGGAGACCCATACTTTTTGCAAGCAAATAGAAAAAGAGACTAGGAAAGTAGAAACTATGCAATAATACTCAAAAATACAACTTTAATGGAAATAAAACGACGCTTACAAATTTAAAAAAAAAAAAAGACAACATCATTTTGACAACTTGAAATGAAATCCTAAACTTGCATTTCCATCACTTGAGAAGAAAGATACAGATGGCATCGAACTTGCGGAGAGAAGAAAGAGGTAAGAAGTCCAAGACGAAGAGAGGACAAGCTTGGAAGTTTTCCTAGAGGGAGAGGAAGAACGGAACAAGCTCGCAAGCTTTTCCAAAGAAGGAAGAAAAACCCTCAGATTTTTAGATCCAAAAATCACATCTATTTTTTTATCCACAAAAACATCACATATCTATAGGGGAAAATGGGAAGCCAAACAGCCTAAAAGACCATTAATTAGACTAATTAAAAATAGGGGAAATAGAATGCCAAGGGGCTGTCCAGGAACAGCACCCAAAGAGCCACAAAGGGGGCCAACTTTCAGTCCAGAAACACACCCCGAACAGCCACACAGAAACCGAAAAAGGCAGCCAATGGGGAAAGGAACGGGTGACCAAAGGGGAAGTGGAACAGGCAGCCAAAGGGAGAAGGAACGGGTGACCAAAGGGAACGGAACAGGTAGCCATAAGGGGAACCGAAACAGGAAACCAAGGGTGGAAGGAAACAGCCATGGGAAGAGGGAGCCAAGGGGCTTTTCACGAGAACAGGGACAGCCTGGTGGAGAAACCGAAGGCCAAAACAGGGGGAAGAGCCATAATTTATGAGCTAAAAAGGAGACTGTTTACAGTAATAATAAATGAACTGAGCTAAAGTAGAAAAACTAAAGCAGCTTACTAAAACAGCAGCCAAAACCGAGATAGCCAAACTCCAAACCATGAACCAAATCAGCCCAAGAGCCAAGGCACTGAAAATATCTATTGACCCCACCCTTTGCCTACATCAAATATGCTCAAAAATAGAACCTCAAAATCCTTGATCGCAATATCTTCTTCTCAGTCATCTCCCTAATAAATCTTGAGGGTGTATATCTCTTATGTTTGGTTACTAAGAGCAGGCTTTGTGACAGCATAGATGTTTACATTAGATATATAAGCACCTCTTAATACCTCTCAAATGTGTACCATTTCAAGAACAGTTAGGAAATTTATATGGATACATGGATGCAAAATCTAGACAAGATGAAAGTTTTGTTCTAGCATTAACTATTTTAAATTATATAATCAATTCATCATCGGCAACAGCAGATTACCATCACCCTTTACCAACTATTTTGCAGTCGACAAATTGAATCATGCTTCACCATATTATTCCATAGAGGCATATTTGGTGTGAAACTAATTTGAAGTATGTTTTCCTGTGTATTTCATAATGTTTTAAAAGATTGAGGCATAAGGTGAGGTGTTCTCCCAACAAATGGGTGTCAGCTAGCCCCATGTCATTAGCCCAAAGAATTTAATATTTCTTGTATTTCTATATACAAAATATGATTATATATATATATATATATATATATATATATATATATATATATATATATATATATATATATATATATATATATATATATATATATTCATAAATCTAATGACCATAGCCGTATGATTCATATTCTAACTTCAAAGTCTAATTAAGGAAAATATATAACAACAAACAAAATAAGACATCAAAAGGAAATAAGATGATAGGACAAAGAGAGATAAGTCCACGAGGGATATCTAAAGCAACATGGAAATCACTAGTGAAGTGAACAAAGATCAGGGATAGATGAGACTAGAGTAAGATAAAGGTGATTGAGGCTTAGGGCTTCAATGTTTCTATGGGCTCGTAAGAGAGTAATAATTTTGTAAGACTTAACTCTTAAAAGATTAAAACACAAATAATCATTTCACTAGTATTCCTATATAAATAAATAGAAAGAACTTTTGTAACAAATTAAAATAATTAATATGGTAATTTAATTTAATTTAATTTAAGTTATATTAATAGATTCTTTCCCTAATAAGCCAAAGGCGATGCCTAAATATATGTATGAGGCAACTTGGCCAGTTTGGAGGTGAGCCGCAAGAGATCCCTAAAAATGCCTTGTAAAACATAGATACCTTATGTTAGTGACCTATATTGCTTCATAACCCATTTACATTATTTTTATCTCTTCATTCCTCTTCTCATCACCAGACCTGTCCAGGCCAGCTTAATCTGTTTTTTTTACTTTCTACTATGTTATCTTTATTATTGTTTATGCTTTATAACTGGTGGATTCCTTAGATTTTTCTAAATGAACCTTATTGTTATATATTCTATACCATCATTCATTAAAAAATATTTATTATCTTAAATTACCTATTTACAACATTTCACCTCAAAATATCATTAATCATCCATGATTTACAGTTAGATCTGCAATGCTTTATAGTGTAGAATGTTGGCCATTATATATTCTATACCAACCTTTGCCTACATCAAATATTTTTGCAATTACATCATTTAATTATTGGATGCTTCTTATTTAGAATAGCTTCAATAAGTTTTTTAATCCCGCATGTTTCCTCCAACAAAATGTTTTTTTAATTAATAAATTTTAATTTTTCAAAATCTACAACATTTTATTGTTGGAGATATCTTTTTCTAGAATTCTTCCTTCGTAATAAAATATATGCAATATACTCTTTTGTACAACTAAACAGCATAGTTCATTTTAATTTCTCCTTGGTAAAACATAACCAACCTATGATAATTTGAATTTGATTCAAATTAAATGGATATTCTACCATATCATTATCGATAAATCTCAGCAAATGTACCTTTGGAATAAACAATATTTTATGCCTACATCACATTAACAAAGATACCATCTCAAAAATCTAAACAAGATGCAAAAATTAAAATATTGTTACCTCGTGTATCATTGTATCGTGAGAATTTTTTAAGTAATTTTGTTGATCTAGTTTGCACAATAAGTGAAAAAATAAGGTCAGCCCATCCAGAGGGAATTTGCTACCAAAGGGAGCCCATAAGTTTGAATTAATTGTGACTAAAGAAGCTTTGATAAAGCTAGGTAGGAGAAGGATCCCACTTTGGATATATTCAATTTCCAAATCTTAGCTTACTTGATTCTAAATGATCATGTCATGCCGATATGAGCATGAGTAAATCAAGATTGTTCGAATCCCCACTCAATGATGTGTGTAGATCATCAAATCAATTTGAAACAGAAAAAATTCAAGGATAGCACAACAATGCATTATCTTTCTCATTTAAGGGACACAAAACATCATCCTCCTTAACAAAACCATTGGAAGTTACAAAATTTCATAACGAAAACCTAATCCAAAATCCTGTAGGGAAATTCAGAATTCCCAGAACCAACAATAGTTATGGGCCTTGAACCTAGCTATTAAAAAGCTGATATGGCATATCTATAATCATCAGATCAATATCTCCTACAACTTTTTTTTGAATCACAAAAGCAAGTGATATGAGCATGAGTAAATCAAGATTGTTCGAATCCCCACTCAATGATGTGTGTAGATCATCAAATCAATTTGAAACAGAAAAAATTCAAGGATAACACAACAATGCATTATCTTTCTCATTTAAGGGATTTAAACCATCGTCCTCCTCAACAAAACCATTGGAAGTTACAAAATTTCATAATGAAAATCTAATCCAAAATTCTGTAGGGAAAATCAGAATGCCCAGAACCAACAATAGTTATGGGCCTCGAACATAGCTATTAAAAAGCTGATATGGCATATCTATGATCATCAGATCAATATCTCCAACAACTTCTTTTTGAATCACCAAAGAACCCCCAACCCATTTAATCATAATCAAGAGATTAATACGAGTTCTACACATATTCAGAGTTCTTAAAACTTGGAACCAGTGCTGCATTAAGCTTAGAATCAAATGCAAGTTTCATTCAATGGGAACGAATGGAGCACTTTATTGGGTTGCTTTTCCAACATCTCTCAGGGTCCCAATCTGGTGTAAAGGAAAAGGGAACCATGAAAACAAGATGGATCATGCCATGATAATCGATACTCAGAAAACAATACGCGGGGAAAGGAATACAAGCATAAATAATCATTATAAAAAAAATAATAAAAAAAAAAAAAGTGATCAATCAAAGGGTCGCGGGCACATACCCAAAACCGCTTCCAAGTAAGGCAGCGCCATTTAGGGTTCGGGAACCACTGGCTCGCCAACAATCAGATCGAACGGCTCTGGTGTAGGTCTGAAGGAAACGAAAACTTGGCTGAGTGTCGGGTATGCGACGACTGCTAAATGCGAAGCGTTGAGCCGGCCGGCCAAAACTTGATAAGGGCTACAGCACATCAACAGATTACTAAAAATAAAAAATTTAATAGCCAAAACCTCTTACACTCCCCCTAAGGCTAGTCGGATTCGAGCAATTTCAGGTCGGGAGAAATCTATCTATCATTTTGAAAGCGCGCGCACGCGTGACAGCATCGGGTACGTGTGTTGGATGATAGATAAAATAAAGGGAAATTTACATACGTATCATTATATACCTAATATTTTACATATCTAACATCTCATTCATTAATATTACATATTTACCACTCAAATCCCAACTTTATAATGTTTCTACCACTCCATCTAACGCCTCCTCACGACGTTTCTCTGCCTTCCAAACGACGTTTCTCGGCGTTATTGTTGGACGGCGCGAATCTGAGAGTCGGTTAGGGCAGAACTGGAGGAATCAGAGCTTGCAAAAGCGGAAGAAGGTAAGCTTTCATGCATTCTCTCATTTTTGTTCAAAATGATTTAGGGTGCTCGGAGACTGGCTTCTTATCCGTCAACTAAAAGATGAGTTTCGTTAAAAATAGCCGGATCTCGTTCAAATATGTTGGTCTTCCTCATGCATTCCTTGAAAATTATTTTGTTAGGTTTTCCTAGGAAGGTTCTTTATCGGACATTTGCTTATGTAACGGTTTCGTGTTTGATAACCTTTTTTATAAATACAGATTTTTTGTTGTGTTCAAGCATATGAAATTCTTAGCAATTTCTTGCATTTCTTGAACCCGTACAGAAAGAAGTATCGAAATTCTTAGCAATTCCTTGCATTTCTTGCAATACTCAGTTGTTCAAAGATCCATTTAGCATTTATTGCATTTCCTTGAGTTTGCTGAAATTCTTTGCATTTCTTGCATTTCTTGGTGGAGGCCGATAACTTAATTCCTTGCATTTCTTATTAATTTATAAATGGCTAAGCAATCAAACTGCTGTTCTGCATATTTTCAGGTTTTGCAAAAGTTTTAATGAGTTCTTCGAGTCTTCTATTGTGAAAAACAGCCGCAACATTCTAAGGTGTACTGCCATTGTCATCTAAAATGTGTCTTATTTACATGCCACCGAGGACCAAACAGTGGAAGGTAGTTTTATAGGTGTGTTTATAATAGAAGTGAGGACGATTGCAGTTACTTTAAATGGGTGGCTGAGCAAGAAGACTCATCTTATGTCACACATTACGAATTGAAGGCATATGAAGCAAGGAATTCTAAGAATTTTGACTCGATTCGTCTTATATTGAAAGTTTTGTTAGTGATGGTTTTTATCGATATTACAGTACGAGTTTATTTTGGTTAGTGTTATATTGTGTTCAAGCATATGTTGTGCTTGCTTTTGTGGAATGCGAAGCAAACTTTGGTGTATCTTGGAGAAATTATCTCCTTCTTTTGTATGAAAAGGAATCATGTATTTTCAGCTTTTGTGGAATTAAAAAAACTCATTGTTGTTTTAATGTTAGTTTGTATTTGAATCCCAAATTATAGATATGAAGTCTGACTATTGTGATTCTTTCACAGTTGAATTGTCATCTTATTACTTTTTAGCATTTATAACAATAATATAAGATGAAAGCTCCAGTTCCGATAGTAGCTCCAGTTCCGTTCGGATGTCAAAATCCGGTATTAGCTCCAGTTCGGATTGGCTCCAGGCTAAGCTGGTAGAGCAATGCTACTACTTGTTCAGAACTCACCACCTTCTTAAGAGTAGAATTTGATTCATGTCCTTCTACTCCTTGTATTGTAATAACTATCTCAGCACGGAAGTTATCATTAGATACATTTATGAACTCAGTCACCTCAACATCAGAATTGATTTCTTTGTACTCCTTCGGTGATGTACCAAATATGTAATAATACATATTATATGGATGACCCTTAATACATGTGCATATTCTAGCAATCTCTCCTCTAAGTGTGAAAATTGTGAGTTGTCCTTTCTCAACTTTAACAGTCCTTTGTTTGCCACCATCATACCTCTTTCTATTTTGGTCATTGGTTTGAACACAGATTCCACCATACTTAAATACAACAGAAATATACTCTTTCTGCTCTTTATATAAATTTTCTTCAATATTGTCACCATAAGCCTGCAGTAACAATAGTTAAAATGTTATTTGAACATTTATTAAAATCTTGCATATGAATCATTGAACACTTATATAATCGGTCGTCTTAGAAACCATCAGTATTTGCTTCAAATAAATACACAATTTCCTTCTAATTTATGTTTCAAATAACAAACAATGCTTATTAATGCCATGTAAGGCTTCGTTTGGGACGGGTTTTTTACTGCTTTCTAAGACGGAGTTTTAGTACAAATTTTTTTATTTTTGTACTAAAACTCCGTTTTAGAAAGCTATAAAAAAGCCGTCCCAAACGAAGCCTAAGTTTATCCACAAAAGCTACAAAAAAAAATTTCTTACAAATTTCGTACTTTTTTTTTAATTCTGTTTTATTTGTAAAAAAAAATTTCTATTTGTTTATCCACAAATGCTACAATGGCTCAAATAAAATTTTCTGTTTTATTTGTCTCCTAACTTTTATTTCTGTTTTAAAAATTTCTATTTTATTTTTTTTAAAAATTCTGCTTATCCACAAAATCTATTTAGTGCCATTGTAGCAATGACGAATTTTCTGTCTTATCCACAAAATTTCTGCTTATCCACAAATGCTACAATGACGAATTTCTGCTTATTTTTAAAAATTTCTATTTTATTTTCAAATATCTGTAGCAGTTCGTATTAGTGCCATTGTAGCAACCTGAAGGCAAAACGGCGGAAGACATTACCGTGGAGAGCAATGCGATCAGCAACTGTTTCGGCTTCAAATGGTGGAAAACACGAGACGTCCGACAAAAGGAAATATGAGAGACTTAGCAGCAACGGGTATTTCGGCGGGAAGAAATACTTCCGTCCGTCCGCCACTTGTATTGCCGTATTGGGCGGGAAGGCAGAAACGTGGTGAGGAGGTGTTAGATAGAGCGGTAGAAACGATGTAAAGTAGGGATTTGAGTCGTATATATATAATATTAATGTATGAGATGTTAGATATGTAAAATATTAAATATATAGTGGTATGTATGTAAATTTCCCTAAAATAAAATGAACTTCTCGTGGACAAGATTAAAATGATGACCAAGGAATTTTACTAGTTATACTAAATACTCATATTCATTGATAAAATACATTATTTATGCAGGTTTTTTTTTTTTTTTTTTTTGGTTGGGAGTTTGATTCTTAATTAAGAGGTTTTGAATTCGAGTCTCACGTATGTATTGCATATGTATTTAAACGATCCTTCATTTCTCAAAATAAATAAATAAAATAAAACACATAATTTTAAATAATATTGCTACATTGTTTTATTCCATTAATTCTAACTAATCAGTTTTTTTTTTTCAAAAACTGAAATATCATAATCCAATCAAATTCCCAACTAAACAAAATTGTTTTGAATCTCAATGTTGTTGAGAATGGAGAAAAAAATTAGTTTGATATAATCCCGAAATAAGGATGAGTAAACCATATAAATCAAAAGGAAGAGGCACAAATGATTGCAAAGAGTTGGAAGTGATTCAATCACGAACTTCTGTCATATTTGTTTGATAAGCTGTAATTTGGAGAGCAATAATAATTTGCAAGAGTTCTAAAGGATAAAGAGATCAAATTTCAAGAGCATGCACAGAGCACCAAACATGATGGTTTGGGTGATTGACATGAATGGTGGAAACTCGTTCTCTAAAAGAGATGAGAGGAACTTGGGCACTAAGAGTTCATAGATTTGAGAAAGATATGTACATTGGTACCCAATGAGGAGGAGAAATAAATATAATAACAAAAAAAATATTCATTAAGATTTAGCGTAGTTTGATGTTGTGCTTATGCCATATCTTATTAACTATGTATACTCATACATGCTCATTTAGGTAATCTATGGCTTCGTTTGTAACGACTTTTTCATTGCTTCTTAAAGCAACTTTCTAGTACAAATTTTTTAATTTTTGTATTAAAAAGCTGATTTAAGAAGCAATAAAAAAGCCGTCCCAAACGAAGCCTATATGTATTAAATAGGTATCAATCGAGAGACTTAGGCTTCGTTAGGGACGACTTTCTAGTTGCTTCTTAAAGCAGCTTTTTAGTACAAAAATTAAAACTTTTATACTAAAAAGCTGTTTTAAGAAGCAACAAAAAAGCCATCCAAACAAAGCCTTAGTCAAAGTGATCATATAGTCAAGGAAGCCAAAAACTTAATAATTGTTTCTATATTGAAATTATTGATCATGCTTCAATTAATTATATCATATTATATAATGGGGCACCATAAAAAAATGATTAAATGACATACATAATGCGAATAAATTAAACATATGTTATTGCATATACCAATTGATTGATGAAATTCGCCTACTTATCGTCGTCTTATAATATTAGCTGGGCACACTAATATACCAGCACAACATTAAAAAAATATTAATACTGAACAAGAACCTCAAAGGACCGGCAGGGCTTCCAGACTTCAATTGATGAAAACAAAAAACATCAGAACAGCATAGTTCGGTAAGAAACGGGATGAACAACAAAAAATAAGACAACCGAAGAAGTGATTAAGGTTTAGTTTAGGACAGTTTTTTTATTACTTTCTAAAACAATATTTTAGTGTAAAATATTTTTAAAAACAGTAAAAAAAAATGTCCAAAAACTGTTCCAAACAAAACTTAAATCTTTCCCATAATTATAACAGTTAAGAGATAATTTCAAAACTGAAAACTGTATGGGCCTTTCTAATTCCACTACTGATCGAATAAAAAAGCACATTAGATATATAAAAAGTTACTACTTATAAAATAAAATTACAAATACCCAAAATTTGCTCCTACAATTTCAACACCGAACATAATAGGGTGTTCTCTGGGAAAAACTATTATGTGCGGACCCGCGGCGTCCGAAAATCAATTAGAATGCACCACGTTATTTTTTTCTCGGTACTAATACTAGGTACCGCTGTGTACTGGGTGACCGTGTTCAATCTCCGAACCGTCCAGCGTCCGTACAGAATAATTTCTCGTTCTCTTGATACTCGATTAGCCTTCTGAGCAAAACGCAACCATAAACTGATTTACTATTCAACTTGTGACAATCTTTTCGACAGCAGTCCACCAAGCAGAATCATCATCCATAATATCTTTATCCTGCAAGTAGGGAAAATTAAAAATATATTACTGAAAATGCAAAAAAGTGGATATAAACAAAGCCTTTATACAAGCAATTATGTGAAAGAGTGAATGACCATTTTTCCTTTTCTTTTCTCTTTGATGTGGACATCGGCACGAAGATCTGGCGCATCTATCACAGGAGGCGTCGTAAATCGACGGCTCTAATTTAAATTGTTATTTAAAATTTATTTATGAATTTTAGCTATTATTTAATGTTATTTCCTGTTTTACCCCTAGGTTAGTTTATTTGAGTGTTATGGCCCAAGGGGCATTTTTGTAATTTTTTATTTTCTCATGTTATGGCCTATATATAGGGCCTTAAGCTATTGTAATAGGATGGTTAATTTGATATGAAAATTTTGTGTTCCACACTTGTGTTCTTGAGAGAGGACGAGAGTGAGATTCCTATGGGAAGGAATCGGTTGTCACCAGCCGCAGGATGGGTCCGGGCTCGTGAATTGAAGTCCCTTGGAGAAGGAAAAACAAATCACCCGTCAGTCTTCGAAAGAGTCCAAGACTAGCGGTTCTTATTTTCTCTCTTTCGTTTTGTCTTCTATCTTTCATTATCTTTGTTTTGATTTCTTCCTCTTATCTCTCTCCATCGTCATTTTCATATTCTTCCTCCCCTCTCCACCTCACGGCCAAACCTCCATACCAAGCTCCACAAATTTTTCCCCATAGCCGCCGGCCACCTTCCCCCGATCCCACCCTCTTGGCCGCCGACCCACCTTCCCTCATTAGCCCCTCCCCCGCCGACCACTCCCCTCCTTTTTTTCCCCCATCCGATTTTATTTTCTATTTTAGATTAAATTGAATGTGGGAAAGTTTTGAAATTCAAAATTAATCATTGCGAATTTTCAAAATCTTTCCTAGTTTAAATAGTCTATTTTAGGAAAGTTTCTTAATTAACTCAATTTGAATTTCAAATTCAAATTGAATTTAATTGAGCCCTCTACCATTTCATAAATCTCCTCTTTTGGTATGAATTAATTAAGGGATAATTCCAGAAATTCAAATTTCGTTGAATTTGCTCCAGTAGAAGATAAGATTAGAGAGAGTCGCCTTAGATGGTTTGGTCACATTAAACGGCGGCCTTCCGATGACCCGGTTAGGAGAGTAGAGGTATTAGATTTAACTTATGTTAAGAAAGGTAGAGGTAGACCTAAAAAGACTTGGTTAGAAAATATTAGGAATGACCTTTCTTTATTAGATTTAAACGAGAATTTGACTTTTAATAGGACACAATGGAGAAAAATGATTCATGTAGCCGACCCCACGTAGTGGGATAAAGGCTTGATGTTGTTGTTGTTGTTGTTGTTGAATTTCAAAATTATTTCCTAAAATAATTCTCCTATTTTGAGAAAGCTTTTATTTTAATCTAATTTGAAATTGAATTTCAAATTGGATCACAAATAATACTTTCCAAAATCTTATACCTATTTTAAAGAGCCTTATTTATTTTAATTAAATTCCCTCTTAGATTATCCCTGCCGCCGGCCACCCTATTTAGTCAATTAGGATTTATTTCCTAGTTGACTCATATTCCCCTTTGCAGTTAACTCAAGTCTTTCCCCACCCACCCAGCCGTTACTTCTTAAATCAAATCATTGATTTAAGAAAACAACTCCCTTTTTTCCTTTTTCTCTCACCCGCCCCCTCTCATTCATTAACTCCAGCAGATTTGGGAAAGAAATACCAAATCTGAGAATTCCCAAAATCTCAGATTCTCAGGGAATTAAAGCACAATTTAATTCCTATCCCTCCACGTGAAACTGAACCATCAATTCCTTCCATAGCCTGAGAGTGGCATTAGGAGATTCTGGTCTCAATCAGCCGCCTCCTCCTTCATTGTTTTGCTTGGAATTATTTCTCCAAAATCTCTCTGCTGCTAGCCGAACTCCCATGCTCTTTTCCTGGGTTGTCTCTCCTCAACTCTCTCTCTCTCTCTCTCTCTCTCTCTCTCTCTCTCTCTCTCTCTCTCTCTCTCAACACCTTGCTGGAATCAAGGCGTGAAGGCTCCTTCAAATTTCCCTTGCTCCTAAGCCATTCCTCTCAGGTTTTGAATAAGAAACCTGAAGAAAATTTCAGATTTCCTGAAGAGTATTTTTCAGCTTTTTGGAGAGGAGATCCTCTCCCTAGCAAAGCCTCCGCTTTCGTTCTACATCAGTTTGGTATCAGAGCATGGACTCGGATCGACTTGGAAGGACTCTAGACTGGATGGTAGGTCAAGTGGCCGCCATTAGTCAACATCTCAAGGAGACTCAAGCAGACTTAGCCGACTACCACCGTCAGACAATCAAACGGTTCGATGACCTAGAGCGAGGTAGGACGGACCCATCGCTCTACACCTCTTCAAGATCCCCTTCATCAAAGGATAGGAAAAATGCACTAAGAAACAGAGAAAGAGTGGATAGAGTTGACAAATGGCTGGAGGCCAATGAAGCTTTCTATTTCCCACTCACGGTGCAAATCAAAGAAAAAAATAAGGTGATCAAGGAAGAAGAAGATGAATTGGTCGACAAGGAAAAATGCGTGACAGCAAATCCTGCAAAGAAAGACTTGGTTGGCTCAATTTCAAATTTTCAACTCCTACAGAAGCAAAGGTTTCTCCTGACCCAGTGAACACTCCTATAACAGAGAAGGTTGAGGAAGCTCTGGAGGTGATATCCATCGAACTCCATATTGATCATATCGCCAGTGAAGCCATCGAGGAGAGTGAACAAGTTTCTGCATGCGAAAAGAAGTGCGATAGTTTGGAAGGTGATCCCTTGACTCGGGTTAAGGAAATTGACGAGCTTAAGTGCCCATTGGGTTTATTACCCATTTCAGAGGATGAAACTATGTCTCCAAAGAACCGTCCAAAGTTGTACCTGGGCAATTGTGATGCTAACTCGACGGAGTCGAGTATTCTCCCACCTGGGGAGAATGATGCGGACATCGGCACGAAGATCTGGGGCATCTATCACAGGAGGCGTCGTAAATCGACGGCTCTAATTTAAATTGTTATTTAAAATTTATTTTATGAATTTTAGCTATTATTTTATGTTATTTCTTGTTTTACCCCTACGTTAGTTATTTGAGTGTTATGGCCCAAGGGGCATTTTTGTAATTTTTTTATTTTCTCATGTTATGGCCTATATATAGGGCCTTAAGCTATTGTAATAGGATGGTTAATTTGATATGAAAATTTTGTGTTCCACACTTGTGTTCTTGAGAGAGGACGAGAGTGAGATTCCTATGGGAAGGAATCGAAGTTGTCACCAGCCGCAGGATGGATCCGGGCTCGTGAATTGAAGTCCCTTGGAGAAGGGCAAACGAATCACCCGTCAGTCTTCGGAAGAGTCAAAGGCTCGCGGTTCTTATTTTTTCTCTTTCGTTTTGTCTTCTATCTTTCGTTATCTTTGTTTTGATTTCTTCCTCCTTATCTCTCTTCGTCGTCGTTTTCATATTCTTCCTCCCCACTCCACCTCACGGCCAAACCTCCATACCAAGCTCCACAAATTTTTCCCCATAGCCGCCGGCCACCTTCCCCCGATCCCACCCTCTTGGCCGCCGACCACCTTCCCTCATTAGCCCCTCCCCCGCCGACCACTCCCCTCCTTTTTCCCCATCCAATTTTATTTCCTATTTTAGATTAAATTGAATGTGGGAAAGTTTTGAAATTAAAAATTAATCATTGCGAATTTTCAAAATCTTTCCTAGTTTAAATAGTCTATTTTAGGAAAGTTTCTTAATTAACTCAATTTCAATTTCAAATTCAAATTGAATTTAATTGAGCCCTCTACCATTTCATAAATCTCCTCTTTGGGTATGAATTAATTAAGGGATAATTCCGAAAATTCAAATTTCGTTGAATTTGAATTTCAAAATTATTTTCTAAAATAATTCTCATATTTTGAGAAAGCTTTTATTTTAATCTAATTTGAAATTGAATTTCAAATTGGATCACAAATAATACTTTCCAAAATCTTATACCTATTTTAAAGAGCCTTATTTATTTTAATTAAATTCCCTCTTGGATTATCCCTGTCGCCGGCCACCCTATTTAGTCAATTAGGATTTATTTCCTAGTTGACTCATATTCCCCTTTGCAGTTAACTCAAGTCTTTACCCACCCACCCCCAGCCGTTACTTCTTAAATCAAATCATTGATTTAAGAAAACAACTCCCTTTTTTCCTTTTTCTCTCACCAGCCCCCTCTCATTCATTAACTCCAGCAGATTTGAGAAAGAATTCCCAAATCTTAGAATTCCCAAAATCTCAGGGAATTAAAGCACAATTTAATTCCTATCCCTCCACGTGAAACTGAACCATCAATTCCTTCCATAGCCTGAGAGTGGCATTAGGATATTCTGGTCTCAATCAACCACCTCCTCCTTCATTGTTTTGCTTGGAATTATTTCTCTAAAATCTCTCTGCTGCTGGCCGAACTCCCCATGCTCTTTTCCTTGGTTGTCTCTCCTCAACTCTCTCTCTCTCTCTCACTCAACACCTTGCTGGAATCAAGGCGTGAAGGCTCCTTCAAATTTTCCTTGCTCCTAAGCCATTCCTCTCAGGTTTTGAATAAGAAACCTGAAAAAAATTTCAGATTTCCTGAAGAGTATTTTTCAGCTTTTTGGAGAGGAGATCCTCTCCCTAGCAAAGCCTCCGCTTTCGTTCTACATCACTCTTCATAAGAGAATCTGTATCAAAGCAATAATGTGAAAGAAAATCCAAAGCAAGGTCTGGAAGCAATTGTATTTCCAAAATGAAATTTCATCAAAAATAAATTTTAATTATGATAGTTCCAAAAAGCGATAGTATTGACAAATATAATGTATTCAGAAGTATCTACCTTTCATTTATGAGTTTATACGTGCAAACATCAAAGAAAAAAAATTTTATGCTATTATGTGTAGTTGAAATGACTGTACCAAATACTCTTAAGTTAAATGTTCACAGTTAGGATGCTTAGCATCAAAATAGAGTTTAACATACGGCTAGAATACTCACAATTAATTTGTTAGGCTACTAAAAAAATTAATCCAATTGACAATTTAAAATAAACTAATTTGTATAGACTAAAAGGATTATTAGTATTTAAATTAGGTTTGACAAAGATAACAACAACAACAACATCTTGAATCTTATGCTCAAAGATATTTTTGTTAGAGTTCTTTAAATGCCATCATCTAATCCTAGAACAACGATATATTATATTTTTCATACTCTGCCCCATCATCTTAAAATCCAAAACTAATAAGCGGCGTTGGATACATAAACTTTCACTCGGAATATAACTTTACAATCTCTGCAATCTAAACGATCTATTTTTCTTACAAGAAAATAAGCAATCCGAGTTTTACTATATCCATTCCAATAAGTGATGAGATGTTCATCTCTTTTCTTAAATAAGGTATTAGCAATAACAAAATCATAAGCTAGAGCAAAATCAAATATAGTCTTACCACCTTCATTAGTCACTCCAAATTCATAGCCACCATGAATGCTTTTGAAATCTTCTACCTCTACCAACATGTCCATTTAAATATCCCTCAATAAAAATTCTTTCTTCAAGAGGTATTTTTTGTATTAATTCTTCTAAGTCATTCATAAATTTTAATTTTGAGCATATATCCAAACCTATTTGAGGAGCATAAGCACTAATAAAATTAATAATTTTATCATCAACAATAATATTTAAAGCTATAACTCTGTCTCCAATTCTATCAATTTTTACAACATTATCTTTCAAACTCTTATCTATAATCACACATACACCATTTCTCATACAACTCCACCTGAATATCAAAGTTTAAATCCTAAACTATTAATCTCCTTAGCCTTCTCTCCCACCTATTTAGTTTCATGAATGCATAGAATATTTATCTTCCTATGAATCATAATATCAATTAATTCCATTAATTTGCATGTAAGGGAATCTACATTCCAAGATCCTAACCTAATTTTAGTTTCGTTAACTAGCTTATTTGCCCGCATCCGTTCATGTTGTGGGAACCCTTGCCAATTTAACACTGCATCCGGACAACAAGGTACCGGCCCTTGCACACTTCTCACTATATTAAGGTGATGTAGGCAAACTGGAAAGAAAAGCCAGAAAAGGAGAACGATGGGCAACACAACCAAACTCGATTCAAATAGTAGCAATCATCCAAAACACATAACCAATGGACAAAACAAGAATTGAAATCAAACTAAACAAAAGAAAAATAAAAGAACAATATCCACAGAACAACCGACAGAACGATTTCCTCACATGCATCGAAATGTAGGTAAAGTAAAGTATGTGCTTAGGGCTAGCAAACTGATGGTCCACCACAGCAAGAAGGTCCAAATGTCCAACCAAACTCCTCCGGCAAATGCTCCCAAATAAGCCAACCAACAACACTAGGAAGCTCAAGAAGAAAGATACAGGTGGGATGGAACTTGCGTAGAGAATAAGAGGTAAGAAGCCCAGACGAAGTAGAGAAGAGAAAGAAGTGGAACAAGCTCTCAAGCTTTTCCAAGAAGAAGAGAAAACCCTCATGTTTTAGAGACTTTGCTCAACAATCTTCAACAACATTTTCCTTCCAAAACATCTTCTATTTATAGGCAAGAGAGGGGAACCAAACAGTCATAGCACCTCCAACTAAACCTATTAGATTTAGGGAAATGAAAGGCCAACAACCACAAAACAACAACTCCCAAGCCAGCCCAGGAAACAAAGCAAAAAGGCCACGAAAGACCCAGCTGGAAGTCACGGGAAACCCAGCCAGCAGGAGTCCCGAACAGTCAGCACAGAAAACAAACCGAGAGGCAGCATGGGGAAGGGAAAGGGACAAGTTCCACCATAATGAGCTTCCATTAATCTTAAATAAATGAGCTAAACTTCAGCTAATTATGAGCTAACCAAGAGCTCAAAAATAATGAGCTAGCACTTTTGAAAATATAGCTCTCAACACCAAAGCAACCATCACCTCCCAACAACAACACCAGCTCAAAACCGAGAACCATAAGCCCAACCTGAGAACCAGCAGCAGCCCAAGGGATCCAAACAAGCTAGCAAACCAAGGTCTACCAAGCCCAAGCACAACCTACCATGATCATTGGATGCCTTCCATCATTGGATAGCTAAAAAAATATAAAAGTAAATGAAAAACTAATGTTCAATGTTTGATAATAAAAGTACAAAAATTATGAATGCATCATAAGGCCATATAGCGCGTCACTTCCAAGGAACGCCATATATTAACACAATGTATTAAATGATTCATGCCATGATTATTCGACAAATTTTACGTTGGCTGTCGACTACCTAACACAACCCTCCACTTTTCTCATCGAGAGCTTTTATGATGATCCAAGATGCCTAAACCTTTCACAAGCAGTATATAGTTTTGGCAGAAAGGGATTAATGGAATGTGCACCAAGAAAGGACTTGCAGGAATCACAACAACTAATAGAAATATTATCTGACAATGAAAGAAAACAAGTATTAAGAGGGATTAACACAATGTAACATTCTTTAGCTTGGCGGAAAAAATAAAAAAAATCAAAGTTCTCAAACTTGCAGGTAAAAGGCAAAAATGAAAAGCAAGTAACTCACCAATACACTAAAATCAGATACATTTCTCATGTTTTCGATACATTCAGCAAAATTTATTGCTTCATGCCACCAGCTCATGTCTGTGCAACTATCTGTTAATAATTGTTCACTATCAAATGCATCCATGTTAGCATTGCCAAGCTGAAGATCAATATCTATATTGACAACCTCCTCATAATTCTCTATTTGAATCGAATTTGATAGTGTAGAACTGTCAGGAAACACATCCCATGGTAATGGACGAAGAGGAGAACGATAGCCTAATGAAAAAAAAAGGATTCTTGTCACAAAAAAATTAAATAATATTCAATGTATAATAAATAGCAAACCTCTACAATCAGGATCATGACATTTCTGATAGTAGCCAGCCCTCTGGAAGTCTACCACATACATTACTGGTCAGAAAAAAAACAATTAGCTCTTAAAAAAATTATGCTCAAGGAAGAAAGAGCAAGGAAACAAAAAAAGAAAAATAGCCGCTTTCTTTTGAGATACATGCATGTCAAATACAAAAAAAAAATAAATATTGGTTCATTTTACACCTAAGGATTGAATGATGCGTAAAACATTAAAACTCTTCGTAGAAGAGTTCAGCATGGATTAGGTGAATTGGTAGAGTAAAAAAGATATTGATTGATTATTTAACCAATTCAGCCTATAAAGGCTAGAGTAGAAATTGAATTGAGCATTTTTCAAGCCTCATTAGACCCATCAGACTTTTTGCCAAATATTGCATGTTTTATTTTATTTTTTTTTCTATTAGATTAAATGTATTGAAGACAAGAATAATCCTAGGGTTTATTTCCTCTATAAAGAGAAAGAGCTATAGATTATTATTAACTAATGAATGAATTATTTGATGAGGATAATTATGATTGTTTGCTTCTTCCTTTCCTAATATGATCCCTCTCACTTTTGTTTATAGATCTCATCCTCTTTTCACTCGAAGTCGTCTATGTAGAATTTTCTCTCTTCTTATTCTATTATACTCATTTTTACTACGATTCAAACTAACTTAATTTATAAGAGAGCATTAATATACCTCTACGTCATTTACTATCAGAGCATTCATTTGTCTCTCCCACAAAGATGTGTCAAAACTTATTCTGTAAAACTTGGGCCAGGCAGCTCAATGAGCAGGCAAGCCGCCTCGAGATGGAAACAAAGGCATTTTCAAGCTTTAAGTCTGAATTTTAAGCAAGTTGCAGTTCAAATGAAATTAATTTGATGCCCAGTCAGAAGCATAATGCCGATCATATATCAGATATGGAAATCAATACCTGACTAAAACAAATGAAAGGGACAAATAAGTAAGCCCACACCTATCGGTACGGTTAGCTAATTTTTTAGAACAAACTGCAAAAACGAATTAGGGAGTCCAGCAGTGTTTCTAATTAAGTCCGTAGGCAAGACAACTATAATTCAAACTTAGTAAAATTGTTTATCGCAAAAATATGCTACAAAAACATTTTTTTATAATATACTTTTTTCCAACTCAAGCAAAAATAATATATTATCTGGGAGACATTCCCAAGCAAGGTTAGGGGCGTTTTAGGAGAGAAAAAATTGTTAAATGGGTAAAATATGCCTCAAATCACAGGAAAAAAGCTGCTGAATGCATTACCGTGATTGCTTTTATGTGCTCTTCCAATGCGCTCACAGTATCTATTTCTAGACATGTTGTAGACCATTAAGCCATACGATGAAAACCAATACCAGCTTTGGATTTTCCCTGAAATAGAAAAAAAAAGCCTAAGAGAATAAAAAATAACGACAACCTTTAAAAAGATTGAACATTTATATACTGGCTTTTTTATAAAAGTTAGAAAGTACTCAGACATCCTGGAACTGAACCGTCAAACTTGAAATAATAGTTATCACAAGAACGAATTCGTGAACATGGCACATATTCCTCAAATAGAAACCAGCAAAATGATCATTTGTAGTAAACTGGCAATAAGGCAGAAAATATTTCTCCAAAAGAGCTGAAGAAATAAGTGAAGATGGATAAAAGAAAGAGGGAAGCAGATATGAGATATAAGCAAAGTTAATCAAGCCTAGTTAGAATAGAAAGCAGGATATCAAATTGAAATTGCCAACGTATTAGTTAATCTGCATATTCAAAAGTATTTCAACAGGATAATTAACAAATAAGGACCGCTGAAAAAAGTGATGTTTTTTCAAGCAAATCTATCAAAACCCAGTCTATTATACCGTCGAAGCACGCTCAGAATAGAGATCTTCCCTGCACTTCTACATCAGTGAGCACAGCAGCCAGTATTCATGTTCCTATAATCTTGAGCAAATTTTTCTCAAGTAAATGGACCTAAGCCCTCCCACATCACAACCGATAAAAAAAATTTCTCATTACAGGCAGCAAGATGAAGCTTGTTGGAAAGTAGTAATTAACACAAAATTCACATATCCATATATATATATATATATATATATATATATATATATATATATATATATATATATATATATATATATATATATATATATATATATATATATATATATATGCAAATAAAGTTTGCAAAACGAATAATAGGGGCATAACCAAATGATTCACAAATTGTTGCAAATGTGGTTGTATCACTCCACAACTATTCTTCTATGAGCTAGTTTTTCACGAGACTAAAGTACTTGGTTTTACCTAGTTTCTTCTGTGGCCACTATTTTCCTGAAACTATGGCACCAAGTGCACTTTCCTATTACAATTTTCTTTCTTTGGTTTCTTGGACTAGCACTTCAGCACGAAGCACCTTCCATTTATAGCTTTCCTAGTTACCTTATAGGACCTCTGTATCAAGAATTTTTTTTTTTTTTTTTGTTTCACTATCATGTGCAAGAATCAATACTTCCATGTACTAGAATTTATAAAACTAGTTGAATTTAGCAATATCATGATGGATTCTGAAAAGTTATTATATTTGAATCTTTTAGGGTTATAAATAAGACCCAACTAGCATGTACATTCATTCAATGATTCAATAAAACTCAGGAGTTCCACTTCAATACTTGAGTGAGGTTGGATGTGGACTCTTTGAGCACATTGCAGGTCTCAATAACTGCTTTCCATGGTGAGTCTCCATGTATCAACATGAGGCATAAATTTTCCATAAGATGATTTCTTTTATCATTCTTTATATCTACTTGTTTAGAGATTAGTGTGTACATGATGCAGGACTAATTAGATGCTATGGTTATGATTTCATTTGAACATTGCACAACTATTAAATTAGAATAATTTCAGAACAAAACTATAAGCAATCTTCAAACGACGGTTAAGACAAATGAAGCGATCAATTGCGTAGGCGAAATCACATGCTCCGAATTTGAAACGTGCAAGATAATTAAGAAAATAAAACAACACAAAATAGTAGCTTTCAAATTAATCCCTAATCTAACAATGAGATCTAGGATGCATAGAAAGCACACTCAATTCCTATGATTCACTAGGCTTTGGCAAGAGCATTCGGAGTAGGCTTTAGCGAGTACAATCTTAACCAAACGAGAATTCAGAGTTAGAAGAAATTGAAGACAAGTAGAAAGAAAACCTTTCGCTAAGAAGATTTTGGAATTCTCCACTCAAGACTTTCGAAATACTCTTCAATGGATTCCGTCAATTGGAACAAAATACGAACTACGTATTCTTCGATTGTATGATCGATCTCCAATTGTCCTCCAAAATATTTCTGGTTATGGCTGTCAAGAAACCTGAAATAATTCAAGTTTTCCTTCTCAAATCTGAGAGGAAAATCAGCTCTAAACGTAGAGAAGATGGATGGGACGGGTTGAGTGTATGGCTGTGAACAAAAGGGAATGAGATGTGGAGAAGAAGTGGGAGAAGGAGGGCAGTTACGGGTGAGGGACGGAACACAGCTGTTGGACGGAAAAACAGGGAAAAAAGTAAAATAGAAAATCTGCTCTATTTCCCAAAGGGGATGATACCACTTATGCAATAACAAAATCCAATCCCGGTGGAGAGAAATTTTGGTCAGAGGAGTCAAGGGAAATTTGAATTATTTCCAAAGTATGAATTGGGGATTAGGAAATAATTGCATATGGCATTAATGGGTGGGAGCATGTGGCCGGCGGCATGCATGGGGGATGGGAGTAATTAGGGGAATTAATAGAGCTCCCTAATTTAAGTTATGGGATTAGGAAATTTTAAAATTAAATCCACTTGAAGGAAAATACTCAAAGGGATCTCATTCAAAAAGTTTCCTAAAATAGAATTAGTATATTAGGAAATAGTTTGAAATTCAAATATTGTGAATTCAAATTCCATTGTATTCCAAAATACACCACATCCGAAATAGGAAACAAATCAAAGGGGGAATGAAGGGGGGATGGTCGGCGGCAAGGAGCTATGGCCGATGGTCAAGAGCTATGGTCGGTGGCAAGGAGGGATTGCGGGCAATGCGAGGTCGTGGGAAATTTGGGCGGGATGGTTGGGTGAGATAGCCGGAGGTTTGGGGTGGATGAGGTGGAGGAAACCGGTGAGTAATGGTTGGGGAAAAGAGATAGGAGAAAAGTAAAGAGGATTAAGGAAAAGCCACGAACTCGACTTATCTAAGTTGGTGGGTATTGCGCCATCTCCTTCCTCTCCAAGGAAGCTCTCCACTAGAACTCACAAGTTCTCACAATGCTCCAAGCAAGAAAACACAATTCTCCAATAATCATTCATTAGTCATAATAGAATAAAATGGGGCTTTAAATAGCCTCCTACAACATGACTCGAAACAAAAGACACAAACGCCCTTTGGGCTCACATACGATAACTCCCACAAGAGGGGTACAACGGGAAAGAAAACACATAAGCAACTAAATAAAAAAAAATAAAAATACAATGACTCATAAATGCCACATAAGCAAGCTACAAGAAAATAAAATACATCAACGACTCAAAAGTATAAAGACTCGATCGTGGCCGTAGATCGGCGGCCGCGTCTCTGATAAACTCTCCATGATGATCTGATGTCCCCATCAGTACATGTTTGAAGTTTTGTCAAGCGTGATACGTATCAAATCCTTTTGGTTGCGTGAATCTTGATTGTTAAAATTTTATATTTGTTTTTCTTTTCCGGTGAGATTTCATATTTTGGCAACATTGCATTATTGGTCAGGATGAAAGAAATATCTTAGCTATTTTTGTATTAAAGGTGACTATTTTTTACTGAAATTGAGAGTTGATGACCATCACATAGTGTCTTTTGTGTGTTTTCATAATACATATCATCCTAAGTTGCATTAGTAAATTCTAGACAAGAAATTGTCCGACACCAAAGCTTAATGGCTCTTGCCAACTATGGGGTTGTGGAGGGGAAGATATGCATGGCCTTAAAATTGTGTTAGAAAAGAAGTTATTGCAATATTCAAGCTAATGACTTCTAAGTTATAATACCAGCAATATCATCAATGCATTAAAGTTTATTATAGCTATACAATAGTTAGGTTACCCTTAATGTACCTATTTTCTTTTTCTTACTTTATTAAGTGTTATTTGATAATTAAGAGATTAGATGTCAGGAAAAGTGGCTAGCCAATTTGCACCCCATCCCCTTAGAAAAAGAGAAATTTCTGGAGAGTATACTACTTTTGCTGGAATGGGACAAACCATGTTTTGAGGAGGATTCTCTCCCAAAATTTGGAGAAGATGGTTGGCAAAGGACATCATAGTGGAGTGCGGGATTCTACCACAATCGAACAGTTGAGCTCCAAGGTCATCTCCCGTAGCCGTCCAAAAATCGAGACAATGAATGCCTACTGCTGGAAAGGCTGACGACAGTGGCTGCTCCAAAACCTTGCGGACAATGGGCTTCACACAAGAGACAATAAGAGGGGTTGTTGCTTGTCAGGTTTGGACACATCCGTGCAATACAGCAAGGGATGAAGGGTTTCGGGACCTGAATTCATGAACAGAACATTGTTCTGTCAGCATTCTAAACCACGGTTGAAAGAAGAAATTCTCTTTTGAGTAGTTTGTTTATTGTTGGTCCTTCTACAACACAGCAACATTTCTTAAGCCTTGAAAGTTTGTTTATTGTTGGTCCTTCTACAACACAGCAACATTTCTTAAGCCTTAAGCATCTTGAAGGAAGATTCTTGAGTAGTTAAAAGGCTTGCCAACAGCATTTAGAGAGAATACAACCTTTCGGATATCCAGTGAAGAGATTAAACATATCTACTTCAGGTTCTCTATTTTCTTTTATTTTCTATTATTAATTTTCATATGCGAAAAGGACAAAAATGGTCCCTTAACTTTTTAAGAGGGACCAAAATAGTCTCAAGCTATTTTGAGGGATCAATTTGATCCCCAACTCTTTAAAATGAAACCATTTGGGTCATAACATCCAAACTAATGAATGTTGAATTTAATGGTAATAAAATAGGCGTATTTTAGTAATGTTTTAATTAAACTATTCATTAGATATAATTTTTAAGTAATTATAATTTTTCAAAAAAAAAATATTAATCGTTTGTTTAATAAGAGAAATTAATAATATTTTTAGTTATAATTTTAAAAAATTTAGTCATATAATAATTATCTAACTTAACTAATAATATCTTTGGGATATTAACTAGCTTAATTATCTAATTACTATTATAAATATTAAAAACTTAAATAATTATATAACTATTATTATTATTTTGAATAATTATCTAATTTATATTTAAAATATTAATTATCTAATTAATTCTTTAATTATTATTTACATGATTAATTATCTAATTATTTTTTAAATTTATTCATTTATGTTAATTAAATTACATAAATTAATTTCTAAACGATTTGCACCCCTTCCCTCTCTTTTGCGTTCTTAGTTGTTGTTGGACTTTGTGTGCTTCACGTGAGGTAGGGTTTTGAACGAGTCGCTAAAGCCTTTCTTCGCCTCCCTCGACGACGTTTCAAATTGAAATTCATGAAAGTTCACTGTTCTTACTGTTGGTTAGGACGTAGCGACGGAGGGTTTTGAACAGATCGCTAAATCCTTCTTCGCCGCCTTCGACGATGCTCCTTCATGTAGAATTGGAAGTCGCAAAAGCTTGTCGTTCTTCCTGTTGGATCGGACATAGCGACGGAAGCTCGCTTGCTATGAAGGTAACTATTGTTCACCCTTTTTCTTATTATTATTTTTTTGGTTATTCCGATCATACCCTCGTTATCATCCAAATTTTTCATTATTTTTTTTGATGTCAGGACCAAAATAGTCCTATTTTAAAGAGTTGAGGGACCAAATTGGTACCTCAAAATAGTTGGGGAACATTTTGGACCCTTCTAAAGCGTTAAGGGACTATTTTGTATCTTTTCTCCTTTTCATATAGTTCGATAATGATCAACCTTTCATTGCTCTTTGAATTCGCTGCAGGTTACAAAGATATTAGAACACCTTGGAAACCTATTTAAGTACTAGGGCTGTGGTGAGGCTATAATTAAGAGAAACCAGAGGAAATGATGCAGTATTAAGTCAGAATGACATTTCTTGAATTAAGAAGATCCTTCCCTACATCAGCTTCTCTTTTTTTTTTTTAATTATTAGTTAAGTTCTGATTCTTGCTATATTGTTGTTCGATTGCTTACCTAATTTGTATATTATGGATTCAGAGGGTGCTGGAACACCAGCAAAACTTGGAAGAGTTCTTGATATGAAGAAGTGGCAAATACTCTAGACAGCAAAGAAAAATCCTATTTCTAACGTCAAAATAGCAGAAGTGCGGTCAAAAGTAAGAGCCACGGCTATAGGGGTTGGGAGCTGAGAATGGGTATTGTTTCAAGGATGAACCTGTGAGCCAAATACACAGTAATTGAAATGGAAAGTGATTGTGTTTACAAGATTTATTGGTTCTTATAAATTGTGCCATCTTGTGATCATAATTCATTTTTGTTGTTTTTTTTTTTACTTGTACTAGTTTTGTAATTGTTAGTGCATTCGTGAAGTCTTCCAAACATCCTCGTTTCAGTGTCACCAGCCACAGCACTTGTGACCACCAGGCCCACAAGCTTTTATTTCAATGCGCCCCCTCCCCAATCACATTACAGCTGCGACCACAATGCAGCCATAGAAATAAGGTTATGCATAGTCAAAGAAAGAAAAAATAAACGCAAGAGTACCCAAAACACTTCCAATTGACGCAATGGATTCCACAAATGCGTCCAAAGCAGGAAATGGTGATCTCCCTGTAACGTAACTACTAGTAGTTCCACTGCTATGAAGATTGGAATCAACCTCCGAGAGAAAATTCTGATGTTGAACATGATCCTAGGAAAATAATAATTAAATTAAAATAAGCGTATTGAATTGAACACAAACGAATAAATTTTTCTGATAAATTTTTAACACAAGCAAAAGACGTTAATAAAGCTATTGAATACAATGAAAGCATTCTGCATACAACCATATTAATATTGTTTACAGAATATCAAAAGACTAACAACTGAAGCAAATCACATACAACAAGGTAGCCTGACTAACAGTAGGTCGATTAGTTCCACAAGATTTAGAAAAAAAAAACCTAAATAAAATACATCATTTAATAGAAGATGTATCTCAGGGAAAGCAGCAGAAGCAAGCCGTCCTTACAATTGTCACTCCAAAGGTATCCCAACAATTCTATTTGATTAGCTTACTTTATAATTCTTATGTATCATTAATGAGATATGATGGATGGAGAGATGAGGTTTTTAGGCAGAGGAAAAAATTTTCAGTTCTTTGTATCTTTCTCACCGTAAGATTTCCTTACATCGTTTTGCAAAATAACCAAAATAATAATTGATGCAGATTAGTTACTTATATGGTTTCACAAAATTACCAAAATAATAATTGATGCAGAGTGAAACGATTGCTTTAAATTTTCAATCTTGCATCCTTGTTCGATCAGTTTAGTCATGTTTAGTTTATAATCTGCAATTCTCAAATCATGTCATTAGTTATCATTATTCCAATTGTCAGCATTAACATAGTAATTTGTCATAATAGGCATGCTTGTTATTTTGGCATGTTTATTAGGCTTATGTTAGGCCGGTTCCTCCTGAACCGGCCCTGGACAGGGCCGGTTTTTGTTTATAGGAGGCGGGCTAGTCCCGCCTCCTCTACTATTGCTGCCCACAATAGTGGGTCCCACAATTCCAATTAAGTTCAAATAAGAACAGGAGGGGGCGGCTAGGGCTTCCAAGGGAAAATTGATTTGGAAAGTTTATGTATTAAATAGCTTGAGGTGTTTTAGGGTTAGGGTTATGCTTGGATTGTTTCTCTTCTAGTTCATTGGGGTCTTGGGCTCTAGATTCCTTGTCTAGAGATTAGGAGAGACGATCCTCCTCTCGAATTGAGGATCACTTGTATCTTGCTTTGTGTTGTTTGGTTTTGATTCCCTTATTGCAAACCATTGTTGTGGGGTTGATTTCGTCCAGATTTCTACATTATTCTCGCTATTTTCACTAATTAGTGATAGGTTTGCTTGCGAACTCAAGTATTTCCCTTAGGGTAACTTGCGAACTCAAGTATTTCCTATCAGCTTAGAATGCCAGTGGATTTTTGGCTACTATTTCATGAAGTAGGCCTTCAATTATAATTAATGGTTAAATATCGTAAGAAAAAATGACCAAATTAGTCACCTAACTTTTTCTGATCGACCAAAATAGTTCCTGACTATATAAAAGTATCAATTTGATCTTTGACTCTAAATAGCGACCAAATTAATCCTTCAATGAGATTATTTAAGTCCGTATTAAAAAGTCAAAGGACTAAAATTGAACTATATAAAAGTCGGTAATTATTTTGATCTTTTATAATGAGTTAGGAGATCATCCTTATCTCAAAATTATAAAGAATGGCTTTTCATTCAACTTATTTTCTTCCTTCTCACCAGTCTGTTTTCCCTCTATCTTGATCCTGAATTCAAGGGGTTCACACTCATAACCCATGATTTCTTCCTCCGTTCTTTCTCATTATCTTTTCACTCCCATCCCTTAAAGAATTTATCCTTCAAACCTCTTCATAGAAACAACTTTGGAATCCACAGTTGAAGAAGGAAACTTCAATCCCGTGGAAAATCGCTCCATCTCCATCTCTAGCAATTGCATATTTCAACAAGATGAATCAAAGATGATGGGGACATCAGATCATCATGGAAAGTTTACCAGCGACGTGGCCGCCGATCTACGGCCACAATCGATTCGTTATATTTTTGAGTCGATGTATTTTATTTTCATGCATTTTATTATTTACTTATGTGTGTTTATTTATTTTCCCTTTGTACCCTTTTGTATGGGAGTGGTCATATGTAAGCCTAATGGCATTTGTGTCATGTCAGTTAGAGTCTTTTGTATGAGGCTATTTAAAGCCCCTTTGTTATATTTTCAAGGTAATGAATGATTATTGAAATTTCTTTCTGCACTTGTGTTATGAGAGCCTTTGAGAGTTCTTGGAGAGCTTTGGAGAGATCCCTTGGAGAGGGAGATTAACGCATCACCCACCAACCTTGGAGACGGCCGGGTTCGTGGTTTTTATTTTCTTTTCTTTATCTTGTCATCACCTCCCCCACGAACATCTTCCTCCTTCCACTTCCCACCACCGGCCATAGCCCCTTCCAACTCCTTTCCCATTCACGGTCAAGCCCTCTCACCCGATCCCTCATCCTCCTCCCCACACCCACGGCCAAACAACACCCACCCCATTGCCGCCGGCCAAGGCCATAGCCGCCGGCCCACTCATCCCCTTGCCTCTTTTATTTTGTTTCCTAATTGGGTTAGAATTAATTGGGATTACTTTGAAATTCAAATTCTTTCAAATTTGAATTCAAATTATTTCCTAAATTAGCTCTTCTATTTTAGGAAAGTATTTGATTTAGATCTAATTTTGAATTTTAAATTCAAGAGGATTTAAATTAAATCTTCTTAATTTTAAAACCTAAATCATGAATCCTTAATTACTCTCAATTAATCCCCCATCAGCCATGTATGCCACCGGCCCCATGGGAACCACTTAGGATTTGTTTCTTAATTATTTCCTAATCCCCTTTGGGAAATAATTAATATTTCTTTTCCCCACCTCCACAGCCGAAACTCCCCATCCCCTTTGATTTACATTATTTCCTAAGTGAGCTCTTTACTTTAGGAAATATTTCAAATTCCCTCAATTCCCTCCCTCTTGCCCGTAACTCCTCCTGGCCATATCCAGCCAACTGATTTCCCCAACTCAAAGGAATTGCTTCAGGATTTCACGCCTCCCTCATCTCCATCCCGCCATCCCTCCGTAGCCGTCCCATCTCCCAATTACTCCAAGGAAGATTCATGCCTAGCTCTCTCCAATACTCCCACACCTCCCTTACCCAAAATCTGAGATTGTTTTTTCTCAGATTTAGACATTCAAATCTGAAATCGTTTCAGATTTTGGAATTATGCTTTAACTTTTGCCTCCTATTCATTTGCAAGGAGAAACTTCTTTCTCTTGGTACTCACTTGTGAGGCGGATTAAAGACCAAGGAGACTCTACTTCCAATCACCAAGGAATGATGGGATCCATTGACGAGTACTTCGACGGCATCAAGTGACGGATCTCTACGTCTCCTTAAATAAAGGTTTTCTCCTTTCCACTTGTACCCAATTTCTTCTAACTCTAAATTCTCAATTGGTTGGTTGTAATCACGAAAGCTCTTTCACTTGCTCTTGCCAAACCTAGTCATTTGTAGGAATTGAGTGTAATCTTCTATGCATCCTATGTTTCATTGTTAGACTAGGGATTAACTTGAAACTACTATTTTTGCATTGCTTTATTTTCTTGATTATCTTGAATGTTCAAACTTGGCGCATGTGATCTAGCCTATACAAGATTAACTCCCTCATTGTTTGACTCGCCGTGGATAATTGCTAGTAATTTTAATCCGAACTTATTCTAATCAACGAGTTGTGCAAAGCCTAAGTGAAATTCATAACATTGCATTTAAGTAGTCCTGCATCAAAAGCCTACCTAAATAAGATGATTGGCTTCAGTAATAGTCTCGCTATTCAGATTTTCAAGTCAAGTTAAATTTTTGGCTGCCTGATAGTAGATTTAGCTTATGATTAATGCAAAAAAGATTGCAAGATACTTCTGTATCTAGGTTCAATTTTTAAAGTCTTTTTTTTCCTTCAAGTGCTGGTAATATATTACTTTTGCGTGTTAAAATTTGTAGTTTAGTCAACATCTTTTTCCTTCAAAATACGATATTTTATCATAACAGCGCCGCATCTCATAAAAGAATCCCCAAAGAACATCAACAATAGGCCGGCTCTGGAGACTAATAACTGGTCTTAATTGATCGCCAGAGTTACCACAAAATACAACGACGCTGCCAAGTTTGTAATCAAGTCTGTGGAGTGCCTCAAAAGGGCATTATTTTAAAGGGGCTGGATCCGCAACCAACTAAAAACACCATTCCATAGTTCAGCAGATAAGTTACACCTTTTGGGTGAATGCTATCATTGGTTAACCCTCCAATTTTATATTTTTACTGATGTGTTCTAAAATATCCCCCACTACGGAAAAAAATAACCAACAATTTCCTGAAATGACGGCATGTTATCATCACCATTGTGTGCATCAGTTAAAAAAAAAAAGACCAACCTGACCAGAATCAGGCTCTACCCAGACCAAGCTAGGGCATCCCTTCCTCTTGTCCAAGAGGAATGATCCTCTTCAGACAATTGAATAATTGAATCTTATAGACCTTATGAATCACCAAGAATGCCACCACCCTTGGCGACAGAAGAACATTGCTGAACTAACAAATGAGAAACTGCAAATGCATAATTGCACCCACTATCGTGGTTGGATGTCCTCCAGCAATAAAAGGACGGCTCTTTGTTAACTAAGTTTCCAAAGCATCTTCGAGCAGTTTTATTGACTCGATGTTGATTGCAACCTTATTATCTTCTACTGACCCCTATACCTCAATCCATGTGAGAAATGACCCAAACAGGTGAATAAAGCGATATGTGCTATGGCGCCACACATCACTTAAAGGATCAAATGACCTATGATTGCCAAACGGAGGGCGTCGTTGCGGTCGAATTCTACTAGGTCGAGGTCTCTCACAACCGAGTCGGATGAAATCAATAAAAAGGGACGATCGACACCCGAAATTAATGCGTGAAGCTGATCAAACGACGTCGGATCGACAAACAGACTTCATCGTTGCGTCCAGAATGTTGTCAACCTCTAAAAATTGCATTTTGTTTATTAAATTTGAAGCATCAGGATTTGGTGGCACGGATCACGAGACGACAACACGAATATCGAGGAAATAAACCTCGTTGCTATCCAAATGATGTCCATTCGCAAAATGGATTTCGCCATTGCGATCGGAATAATGTGAATAATCAAGAACTACACTTTCTATGTTCAATTTAGAGCATCTGGATTGGTGGCATGAATTTCGAGACAAAATATGCATATCGAGTAAAATTGGTATAGGCGTTGCCCAAACGAAGTCCGATCGCAAAACGGACTCAGCCACTACGTTCGGAACATCCCAAATACTTCAGAATGACAGTGAATTTTTGCAAATTAAAACATGCAAGGAGGTCGACATGCATCTGATGCAATCAAAAAATAAAGACTCTACTGGGTAATAGAAGAGACAAATTGGTGGGGCAAGAAATATAGGGAGCCTATACCCCTCGCGCACACGAATGATTGTGATAGGAAACACTTGAGTTCCCAAGTGTTTCTCACCAAAACTGAAGTTGATCCGATGGAAATTGCTGTCCACAGCAGAAATACAGCAGAAATCTGCTGTTTACAGCAGAAAAACAGCAAAACGACAAGAAAATCTGAGAGAAAACTCAAGAAAAGGCTTGTATTCCACTTAGACGATGCATAAAAGAGCAAGATACAATTGATCCTCAATTCGAGAGGAGGATCGATCTCTCCCAAATCTCTAGACACAGCTAGAGCCCAAAGAAACCTAAATCTACGAGATCTCAAATTTCAGCCAAATTCAAGATGATCAAACCCTAGGAAAATCTACTATTTAATGCATACAATTCAAAAGGAATTCCCTAAACAGTCCCTGCAATCAATTTCCCTCCTAAACTTCCTCAAATTTCCTTCCCGAAACCGTCCCGCAAGACGTGCGTCTCGCGCGCGGCTTCCGCCCAGGCGGAGCTGTTTCGCGAATTTCCCGTGAACCGGTCCCGCCTGGACCGGCTTGACCGGTCCAGTGGACCGGTCTAACAATACTCCCCTCCCAAAGATCCACCTTGTCCTCAAGGTGGAAATATGCTCGTGTTCCCGCGGAGGTGGCCATCCTTGAGGTGACTGAAAATCCTCACTGTATTGCTGAACCAAGGGCTGCATGGAAAGAGAAACATCCCCTTCCTCCTCCATCCTAATCACATCCAGCTTGTGTAGTCCCACCAAATAATCTTCCCCCACTTCTTGTATATCCCTAACCATGGTCTTAAGTGATTTTGTGGCTTTGGATAGCCCTGCATCTCCCCTTATAACCATCTTTCTCCCATCCACCATTAATTCCATTGTGAGTGCTCCCCAATTGTCCTTGGTTTCCCCCAAGGTCTGCAACCATTTCATCCCCAGGATGACATCCGTACTCCCCAATTCCAAGGGAAGGAAGTCTTCCTTTACATGGATTCCTTGAATCTTCAGTACTACTCCTCGACAGACTCCTCTACCCATCTCCACCTTCCCCGTGCCCATCATCACTCCATAGCCTCCGGTATCCACTAACTCCATCCCCAATGACTCCACTATCTGGTTGGAAATAAAATTATGGGTTGCCCCACTGTCAATCAACACAACCACCTCGCGGTCAGCTATCTCTCCTCTCACTTTCATAGTGTGACTCGGGGTGAATCCCACTACAGAGTTGAGGGAGACTTCTGCCACATCCAGGTGCAGCTTCTCCTCCTCCTCATCAAATTTGCTGCCTCCTCCCTCCTCGTCTTCCTCATCTTCACAGACAAGGAGAACCTGAAGAGTTCGGTCCTTGCACCTGTGCCCCGGCATGTACTTCTCATCGCATCTGAAGCACAACCCCTTTGCTCTCTTGTCCTGCATTTCTTTTTCGGTCAGCCTTTTGAAATTTTCCCCACTCCCTCCTACTGGCTTCTCCCGAGTGGTCTCATTACTGTTGCCTGATGCAGACCCCTTAGGTGCTAGAAGAGTGGTCGTCGTCCTGTAAGAGCCTCCTGAGTAGTTTCCTCGAGCCCCTTTTTCTGCTTTCTTTTGATCTTCTACCAACTGCGCCAGCTCCATAGCCTTTCCCAGGTTCCTCGGCTCCAGTACCCTGACTGCTGTTCGGATCTCTGGTTTCAGCCCCTTCATGAAATTCCCCTCTAGGGCCGATTCGGAGATGTGATCCAAACGGCTGGCCAAGTACTCGAATCTGTCCCGGTAGTCGGCCACGATCCCCTCCTGAGTCAGAGCAAATAACTGCTCATAGAAGTCTCCTCCCCCATCGGCTCGGAAACGCTCTAATAAACAGTCCTTGAACTCTCGCCAGTTCCTGATAGGCTCTCTCCTGTCTCGCCACTGATACCATGCCAACGCTTTCCCTTCCAGACACAATCCTGCCGCTGTCAGCTTCTCATCATCTGTCAACCCGTTGACAGCAAAGTAACGCTCCACCTTGTATATCCAGCCATGGCCATCTTCACCCTCAAAGATGGGCATCTTTAACTTCCTTACCTTCGGATCTCTTCCGTTACCCCGGTACTCTCCATAACCTCCCATTCCTCGCAGAGGAGGTGCTCCCCAAGTGTCCCGGTCCTCCCTCCGACGTTGGTATCCGAGTCCGTCGTCAAAATCCCCTCTTCCTCTTTCAAAGTCAGCACCTCGACGCTGAAATTCAGCACCTCGACGCTGATACTCTTCTCTCATTCCTCCAAAATCTGCACTACCTTCATATTCCCCCTGTCTGCCTTCAAAGTCAACGCCTTGACGCTGAAAATAAGCACCTCGACGCTGAAAATCAGCACCTCGACGCTGAAATTCAACACCTCGACGGTCATTTCTCATACTCATCGCCTCTCTAGAAAGTGGCTCCATAGGTGGCATGTCGTCGTCTCCTTCAAGGATCTCCACATCTTGATTCCTCCTCCCCCTACGCGGGTTCAGATTTCCTCCTACACCGTGGTCTCCGGTAGTCTCTCTTGCTTCCGACGTTGTCGTATTAGTCTTCATCTCCAATAATTTCTTCATCATTTCTTCCATTGCCGTGAACTTTCCCTCCAACCTTTCGTTGTTGGTGGTGATTTGATTTTGAAATTCAAAAAATCTTTCTTCCAAATCGGTTTTCAATTGACCGATCTCGCCTTCCAAGACGTCCACCTTCTTTCCGGCCATCGCTCTCCTAACGGATCTCCAAAAATCTTCTTCCGGACAAGATAAACTCGCTGAAATTTCAGAATTTCAGCCGCCGGTTGTCCCAAATCGATGCTCTGATACCAATTTGATAGGAAACACTTGAGTTCCCAAGTGTTTCTCACCAAAACTGAAGTTGATCCGATGGAAACTGCTGTCCACAGCAGAAATACAGCAGAAATCTGCTGTTTACAGCAGAAAAACAGCAAAACGACAAGGAAATCTGAGAGAAAACTCAAGAAAAGACTTGTATTCCACTTAGACGATGCATAAAAGAGCAAGATACAATTGATCCTCAATTCGAGAGGAGGATCGATCTCTCCCAAATCTCTAGACGCAGCTAGAGCCCAAAGAAACCTAAATCTACGAGATCTCAAATTTCAGCCAAATTCAAGATGATCAAACCCTAGGAAAATCTACTATTTAATGCATACAATTCAAAAGAAATTCCCTAAACAATCCCTGCAATCAATTTCCCTCCTAAACTTCCTCAAATTTCCTTCCCGAAACCGTCCCGCAAGACGTGCGTCTCGCGCGCGGCTTCCGCCCAGGCGGAGCTGTTTTGCGAATTGCCCGTGAACCGGTCCCGCCTGGACCGGCTGGAGTGGACCGGTCTAACAGATTGATCCTTAACCGACGACCCACTAAATCACAAAAGATGCGACTAAGATGAGGAAGAACAAACTCTTACATTTCAAATTAAACTAAAAAGAAGAAAATTTTTAAAAACAGAACAAACGACGACGTATTACAACTTTTGACTCGAAATCAAAGACACCTTAAAGTTGTTTTACTTAGAGACGAAAGATACAGATGGAGTGGCACTTGCGGAGAGACGAAAGAGATTAGAAGCCGAGACGAAAGGTTGGAAAGAGCTCGCAAGATTTTCGAAGGGGATGAGAAAGAAGACGGACAAAGCTCGCAAGCTTTTCCAATAACCCACAGGTTAGATTCCAAAAATCACATAACATTCAACTATTAAAAACATTACAAGCCCCTCATATATATAGGTATGAAAGGGGAATACAAAAGGACACACAACATTAATTTTCACAAGAACCTAAACATCACAAGCATGGAAATCCCCCCATGCTAATCACGGAAAACCGCCCAAGCCTAGGAACCGAAGGAGCAGCCGCGGGAGACAAGGAGACCGCATGGAACCAAGGCGCCACAGCCACGGGAAACATCCCAGGCTCGAAAAACCAGCAGCCGGCCGGAATTCCAATGGGCAAAGGCACAAAAAAAACTAAAGCCCATGGTGGAAGCCAAGGAACCACACATTGGAAAACCAAACAACTTGGGATTCCAAAAGCCCTTTTGGAAACCCAAGAGACAACTTAAATGATGATATTAAAAACTATAATAAAAAGTACATTAAATAAAAGATAACTATGAACTAAAACTTAGCTAATAATGAGCTAACCCTTAGTTCAATAAATGAACTAAAAATCAGCTCAAAAATGAGCTAAATTCAAGCTCAAATTGATTGAGCTTGTAAGCTCAAGGGAAGTCAAATCCAACTTATTTTGGATTTGAGTTGATCCCCTCTTTGCCTACATCAGACTCCCCTTCTTGAGAACTCATCTCCCTATGAATTAGCTTTGGGTTCTCTTGAGGAGGTGCATACTGATCATCCAGCTCTTTGATTTTCTCACCAAATTTCTTCAAAATTTCTTCCTGTTCCTTCTCGAATTGCCTTTGCAGAAATCTCTTCCACTTCTCGAATTTTTGATCACATAGGAACATGTGATATTGAAGCTTGTATAGACGGTCTTGAAGCGGATCAGTAGAATAGCCTTTTGTAGGAATCCATCTGTCCAACGGGAGTGGGACGTCAGGATTATTTGAATTGATTTCCTCATTATATGAATCCATATTTTTGTTGTTTTCCATTTTTTAAACTGACTCAAAAAAGACTCAAAAAACTCAATCTAAACTTAGACTCACAATTCTTGCAAGACTCACAAAAAGATTTGACTCGACAAAACAAAACTTGACAAACTAAAACAAAACTTGACAGACTCAGACTTAACAACTCAATTTGACAACCAAACTCTAGGACTTCCTAACTTGCTCTGATACCAAATTGGTGGAGGCAAGAAATATAGGGAGCCTATACCCCTCGCCCACACGAATGATTGATCCTTAACCGACGACCCACTAAATCACGAAAGATGCGACTAAGATGAGGAAGAACAAACTCTTACATTTCAAATTAAACTAAAAAGAAGAAATTTTAAAAACATTACAAACGACGACGGATTACAACTTTTGACTAGAAATCAAAGACACCCTAAAGTTGCTTTACTTAGAAACGAAAGATACAGATGGAGTGGCACTTGCGGAGAGACGAAAGAGATTAGAAGCCGAGACGAAAGGTTGGAAAGAGCTCACAAGATTTTCGAAGGGGATGAGAAAGAAGACGGACAAAGTTCGCAAGCTTTTCCAATAACCCGCAGGTTAGATTCCAAAAATCACATAACATTTAACTATTAAAAATATTACAAGTACCTCATATATATAGGTATGAAAGGGGAATACAAAAGGACACATAACATTAATTTTCATAATAACCTAAACATCACAAGCATGGAAATCCCCCCATGCTAATAACGGAAAACCGCCCAAGCCCAGGAACCGAAGGAACAGTCGCGGGTGACAAGGAGGCCGCACGGAACCAATAGCCACAGCCACGGGAAACATCCCAAGCTCGGAAAACCAGCAGCCGGCCGGAATTCCAAGGGGCAAAGGCACAAAAAAAACTAAAGCCCATGGTGGAAGCCAAGGAGCCACACATGGGAAAACCAAACAACTTCTTGGGATTCCAAAAGCCCTTTTGGAAACCCAAGAGACAACTTAAATGAAGATATTAAAAACTATAATAAAAAATACATTAAATAAAAGATAACTAAGAACTAAAACTTAGATAATAATGAGCTAACCCTTAGTTCAATAAATGAACTAAAAATCAGCTCATAAATGAGCTAAATTCAAGCTCAAATTGATTGAGCTTGTAAGCTCAAGGGAAGTCAAATCCAACTTATTTTGGGTTTGAGTTGACCCCTTTGCCTACATCACAAATGAACACAAATAAAGACAAATAATATCATTTTATAAAAACTATTACAGCTTGGACACTTACAAACTTGACTGAAACAAGACACCCTAAACTTGCTTACTTTGAGAAGAGGGATACAGGTGGAGTGGCACTTGCGGAGAGACGAAAGAGGTTAGAAGCCAAGACGAAGGTTGGAAAGAGCTCGCAAGATTTCCGGATGGGATGAGAAAGAAGGTGGACAAAGCTCGCAAGTTTTTCCAATGAAACCCGCAGGTTTACATTTCCAAAAATCATTCACATAACTTAACTTTACAACTCTAAAACATCTCATATTTATAGGTATGAGAAGGAAATACAAAAGGACACGGCATTGAATTCACACACGAATTCAAGCGACACAAGTACGGAAATCCTTCCCATGCATTCACGAAAAACATCCCAGCCCAGGAACCGAAGGAGCAACCACGGGAACCAAAGGAGCCGCACGGAACCGAGGCGCCAAAGCCACGGGAAAACCCCCCAAGCTCGGAAAACCAACAGCCACTGTGAGAACCAAGGAGCCTTGCACGGAAAACAGCCACCCGTGGAAGCCAAGGAGCCATGGCATGGGAAAACACATTTTCTTGGGATTCCAAAATGGCTTTTGGAATCCCAAGAGACTAACATAAATTAAAACATAAAAACTATAAAAATTACATTTAATAAAAAGATAACTATGAACTAAAATATTAGCTAATAATGAGTTAACCCTTAGTTCAATAAGTGAACTAAAGACCAGCTCATAAATGAGCTAAATTTCAGCTCAAATTTGATTGAGCTTGTAAACTCGAGGGAAATCAAGATTGATTTATTTTGGACATGAGTTGACCCCTCCTTTGTCTACATCAGACTCCCCTTCTTATGAACTCATCTCCAGATGAGTTAACTTTAGATTTGACTACAAAAACTCAAATGACAACATGACTCAAAACTCACAAGACTTACAAGACTCACAACTTGACTTGACTTGACAAACTGACTCACAAACCTAGGACTTCCTAACTTGCTCTGAAACTAAATGATGCATCAAAAAATAAAGACTCTACTGAGTAATAGAAGAGACACAAATGAACACAAATAAAGACAAATAATATCATTTTATAAAAACTATTACAACTTGGACACTTACAAACTTGACTGAAACAAGACACCCTAAACTTTCTTACTTTGAGAAGAGGGATACAGGTGGAGTGGCACTTGCGGAAAGACGAAAGAGGTTAGAAGCCAAGACGAAGGTTGGAAAGAGCTTGCAAGATTTCCGAAGGGGATGAGAAAGAAGGTGGACAAAGCTCGCAAGCTTTTCCAATGAAACCAGTAGGTTTACATTTCCAAAAATCATTCACATAACTTAACTTTACAACTCTAAAACATCTCATATTTATGGGTATGAGAAGAGAATACAAAAGGACACGGCATTGAATTCACACACGAATCCAAGCGACACAAGTACGGAAATCCTTCCCATGCATTCACGGAAAACAGCCCAGCCCAGGAACCGAAGGAGCAACCACGGGAACCAAAGGAGCCGCACGGAACCGAGGCGCCAAAGCCACGGGAAAACCCCCCAAGCTCGAAAAACCAACAACCATACACGAAAAACAGCCACCCGTGGAAGCCAAGTAGCCATGGCATGGGAAAACACATTTTCTTGGGATTCCAAAATGGCCTTTGGAATCCCAAGAGACTAACATAAATTAAAATATAAAAACTATAAAAATTACATTTAATAAAAAGATAACTATGAACTAAAATATTAGCTAATAATGAGCTAACTCTTAGTTCAATAAGTGAACTAAAGAACAACTCATAAATGAGCTACATTTCAGCTCAAATTTGATTGAGCTTGTAAACTCGAGGGGAAACCAAGATTGATTTATTTTGGACATGAGTTGACCCCCCCTTTGTCTACATCAGCATCTCAAGGCAAAGCACGAATTTTAAGAAAAATGTCACTAGGCGCTATCCAAATGATGTCCGATTGATGAACGAACTTCGTAGTTGTGTCTGAAACACCGTCAATACTTCAAATGAATTGCCAATTTGTTCGAATGAGGTTGTGCGCGCAAATCGAGACAACACGTATTTCGAGGAAATCAGGCTTCGTCGTGCCCAAACGAAGTCCGATCATGAAATGAACTACGTCGTTGCGACCGAAATGTCGACAATACCTAAAATGCACTATTAATTTGTTCAATTTTGATTATTCAGAAAAATAGACACGTTAAACGATGGGAAAGGCACGAAAATCGAGAAAACACGTAAACCGAGACGGTTTTTGCTTGACTGGTGAAGTTCTGTCATTTCTGAATCAATGTATTAATGTCAAATCATTAATAGAGTTAATAACTTGATGAGTTTGACAAAAATCATATTACCAAACAGTGAAAGAAATCATATGGGAAACTAAATGCCTTAAGGAGATGCATTGTTTAGTCAAATCCCCTGTCAATCTGTTCCATATGACAGCTGGACTTTGTCTCTTTTGAATGCAATACTCTGTCGTTAAAACCAAATATAGACGAAGTCTTTAGGGCTCTGTTGAATGGCACTCAAAAGAACTTCTCTTCACAAACCCGTTCTTTTTACCCTTCGTCCATCTACACATAGGAAAGGCCTCATCCATCTATAGCTGGATCTTCTCCCAACCCGCCAAACTTGCGTTCTTCCTGGCCCAGTCCCTCTTCCCATCCCTCCAAACAGCCGAAAATCCATCAGCTTCACCTCACGACCAAAAAGCCTTCAGCCGAACTCCAGGCATCCACAACCAAAGCCACTGCTCCACCTTGCCAATAGTGTGGAAGCTGCCTCCTCTCCCAAGAATAATGGCATACAACCTTTATCTATGAGATGGAAATGGAAATCTCTCATACTCGAAGATGATGCAAGGTTCCGGGAATCACATGCTTCCAATCCAGTCCATAGCCGGCTTCAGAAGACCCCAAACTTAGATAATGGCTTTTCTCTAGATAATGGTGATGTTTCTGAGAATATCATTGAGCTCGGTGGATGGAGCAGGAGACGACAGAAGTCTGATGCTAACCCATCTTTTCACACACCAGAGATTCTACTCAAGAAAGAATGATCAAATGCCAAGAAGAAGAAAGATGGAAAATTGTAAGAGCTGTTCGATACTTATGCCACAGAGCACGTCGTTGATTTCGTCTGCAAAGTATGAAAATAATAAAAGAAAACCGTTTCATGCCTTGTTTCGAAAGGAGAAGCAAGATAAAGAAAATAAAAGCAAAAATCTCGCTCATGACTGTAATGAGAAAGGAGGTTGAAGTCCCTACCTGTCTCACTCAAATCACTCATAAGGCCTGTATGGATAAAGATATTGCCTCAAAACCCCCAGATCAGGTGGAAAGATTTGTTCCCAGATATTTGAGAAAGCTCGGTGTGATTCGTCTGCCAGTCCTAGTTGAGCTGCATGCTTCTCTAATCCACACAGCAGCCCATTAAAATTCACTGAACATTTATCCTCCTCCAAACTCCAATATTCAGCCCACCAAAACTCCATCTAATCAGCCTCATTAAACCCATCTCTCCACACTCCAAAGCTCAACAAATCAGCCCCTTAGTCCAGCCCATTTAGCCCTCTCCAAAGCCCTCAAGCCGCAAGTCATTAGTTCACTGTTTCACCCAAACACTCAATCCAAATCCCAAACAGTGAAATTCCTTATTTTCTTTATTCTGTTTTGACTCTATTTCATTTTATCAGCATCACAATTAATGTTTGTTATAAATGATTATTACTGTGAGTGGTTTTATTGATTTTATTATTTAGCTAACAGTGCTAATTATTCCCATTATTATCGTCCTGAATAAGCTTAGACACATATATTTGTGTGTATATATGTCCAAAAAAAAAAAAAAAGTGAGATAACAAAAGAGAGAGATTAAAAAAGAGAGAAGGATTAAAAAATAATAATAATAAGAAATAAAAAGGAGAATGAGAAAAAAAAAAGGAGAATGAGAAAATAAAAAAAGAAGGGAAAGAAAAGAAAGTTGTTTGCATGCACTCATTTCATCGCCGACATCAAGCCCGAAAAATCCGTTCTCGGTGATAGTGGGAAGGGAACCCAGTGCGACGCCTATGGCGAGGCAGGTAAACCCCGTACACGCTTTTCTCTAGCGTGGCGGTGACAAAATATACAACTGCGTTTTTCTTGAAACAAGTGTCCGATGACCCATACACGTCTTTCTCTGGCGTGGTGAGAATGAAGATTTAACGGCCGCGGTGTCCGAGGACACCTACCGTACACGCTTTTCTCTAGCATGGAGGGAGACCCAATTTTACGTAGTTTCCCCTAAACCGGGAAGACGAAGGAAGGCTGCGAAAATTTTCAATGAATCGTGGACAAGACTTAGACAAAATGTGACTTAAATTTGAGCAACTAAAATGACTTTAACTCGTGTTAAACAATAGATGAACTTGCAAGCATTAAATTCAAACTCGAATGAACACTTACAAGGGACTTGAACTTGCAAATCAAATGAGATGAACAAAATTTGAACATTTGGACAAAGTGCAAGAAGATTTGACTTGGGAGCACAATGAACCCGAACTCAAGTTGGACTTGATTTGAACATTAAGCCGATATGACTTGAACATTTTAACTTAAGCCAAGACTTGAGTTGAACCACAGGGGACTTGGATAAGATTTGCATAATTTGAACTTGACATTGAACAAATGAAAGACAAAAATGAAAATTAACATTGTATTTTAACAAGATGAGACCTTTAAACATACAAATAAAGATCAAGTGGAAAATGCTATGACATGTTCACACTTAACGATACAAAGTTTTCAATGAACATTAAGGAATCATCATTTCAATTAGGAGGCAAATGTCATTTAGCAAATCTATCATGCATAATCTAAGTCATTTTCATATGACATAGAAGACTTGCAACTTGACCACGGAGGACTCAAACTTTAACTTGGGTGTGAACCTGATTGTGCAAATAAAATTATAATTGCATGAGCATGACGATGATGCAAATATTGAATGATAATTATGATCATTCATGCTTCAAGTGAAGAATCAATGATGGGCAAGACAGCAATATGGCTTTCCTATGCATATCAATTGATGAAGTTGAAGGAGATGTGCAGCTTAATTGCAACTCATGAAACAAAAACCTTGGAGAACTCTTTATCTGATGCAAATATGGAGCTTGAGGAGTTTAGAGAGAAAGAGGTACTTCTAGAAGACTCGTGCAAGCCACTAAATGCCACATCTTATGGTTAATGTTAACATGAAGTCAAACACAACGCATCTTGCAAGAAATAAAGAACATGGATACACCTATCTTCTGCAACAAGAAACCAAGGAGAGGCTTGGAAAGTTCAGTGTTTGAACAGATTAATTAGTTGGCATTGTGGTACATGATGTGATAGTCTTCAGGCTTATCAAAGTCTAATCATTGAGGAGATTAAGAATCATGGCTCTATGAATGAAGAATATTGCACAAAAATGTTGGAATACAGTTATGATGCTAGAATTTTTCCTCAACCTCAAGATAGATATTTTTGGAGGAGCTTTTTAGAAGAGTATGAAGATTTGTTAAATGAGACACCACGGATGTCTTACTATAATCCTAGTTTACATTAAAACCTGGAGAAAAGACTAGGCAACCAGCACTCCTTCCAAAAGAAATCCAATTACATCTCTACTAGATCAACTGTTTCAAATGAAATCCCAGCTCCCATGACTGCTACTGAGCTAATGAAGAAGATTGCAACTCTCGAGTTGGAAATTGTCCACTAGGAGCAGTATCTTTTGTCACTATATGGGACAGCTTTTGATTATCACAACAAAAACTCCTCCAATACCTCTAGTGAATACCTTAGGCATTCTTCCAGTGAAATGCTTATAGGAAAGAACATAAAGCTAGTGGTGAATCAGGGAAAGAATGGAATTAAATCAGATCCTTCTCTAGGAGAGACCAATTACAATATCAAGAGCGTTGAAATGGATACTAACTTGAAACTATGGCATAAAGAAAGTTGTAGTGCCCTTCATCCACAACGTGATTTAGAAAACATTGCCAGTCATGTTCCAGGAGACGAGCCTCAGAAGAAAGATGCAATAATTCCTACCACATTCACTTGCAAACACCATGAAAGAAAAAGGTCCTATGAGATCTAAGTAGGGTACATATAAGCATAAAGGAATTGTCAAGGAACATAGTTTAGCCTGCATTCAACATCAAGATCGAAATGATCACATTGACCTATATACAAGTGGCAATGGGAGATACGCTGTCGATGGGATGAATCTCTTGATCGTACAAGAGTTTGTGTGAGGGATCAATGACACCGAAAGTTACCCATTATACATTCAACATGTTATCTGTGGGCAAATATGAAAGAACTACGATGGATGCAAATATCTACCAGCAAAAGCAGGATATTCGTTAGTGCAGTACGATCCACATGCAGAAAGAAATAAGTAGTGCACGACAATCTACCTATATAAAGCAGGAAACAACTCAATCCAGAAGCTGCTACAAAACGTCATCGGATCCGCAACATCTATGCAAGCGGACATAAGGTATTTACAAATATTTTAAAGTACCCCCGCACATGCATTGTAGTTTGTATACACATAAGTACACAAAAAGGGTAAGTGCAATTTTAAACCCGTATGGGCCCCGACGAGCGTGAAGTATTCATACACGTGACATCTAGGGATGCTGTGCGGATCAATAAATTTGAACACAATCTTCCTAAGCGGGTAGACATGAGTCGACAAGATTTTACAAATAATTATTAAATGCCCTCAAACACTCGCATGGGCCCCGACAAGCGTGTTATTGGTACACACGTGACGTCTAGGAATGCTAAGCGGGTAAAATAATAAACCTAAGTTTGAGCTCAATTCTTCTATGAAAATGAATAGGAGTCTACACGGCTCGAACTATTAAATAAATATACAGTCACAAGGTTAACACGAGGTTGACCAAGATATTTATTTTATACATTTATATTAAACCTTCAATAAAGAAAAATTCATAAACAAAATAATAAAACCTACGAAACCCGATCCTCTGTCGACAACTCAACAGAGTTGACAAGGTACACCCACAAAATGCAAACATTTTCAAATGAAAATGGCCCCAAACACCCCGATGATGACCGTGTTGAATGCAAATCTCAACTGGAGGGGTTAATTTCAAATGTTTCAAATTCCACCCAAATACCCACCAAAATCCAAAAATCATTCTAAATTCAAATATTTAAAATTGAAATAATCTATCAAACACTTAAAACAAAATTCATCCACTCTTCGTAACAGTTTGCTGAGATGGACAAACTTGAAATTTACTTCAGCTCACATAGAGCAAATGCCTAGTCGAAAATATCACTATGATTCATTCTAAAGCAATCTCCTGCTAGTAAGGACGTGGTATGTGTCCTCTGACTGACAGTTTTGCCGCCAAATGGCACCGCAGGATAAATAGTTATGACCCGGGGCCCTCTGAACCGAGTGGTTTTGCCTCCAAATGGCACCACGGAATACCAGTTATGGTCAGAGTCAATATGCTCCTTCATGACATCAAATCCTTGAGATATGAATCAATAGGATATAATCGATAGGGCACAAAGCCCTTTGTTAGCTAAGGTGGATTCAAATTTGTCACCTTAGACAAACATTCAACCCTGATCTACAAGGTCCCCTTGGACCAAACAACACATGGTTGTCGACATGGATCCTTCTGTCAGGTTGGGTCGACTTCCTCCTCTGACTAAGCATACCAGGGATCACGATGGCCCGAGACGACGGAACCATGGGATCTTGATCGGGTCCATGATCCATTTACCCACCATCCGCTTTAAGTGCAAGGTGGTGAAATTTCTAATTTTAAATATCAAACTTTCTCAAATATCCCAACCCAAAACCTTCAAATTCTCAAATCCAAGCCCATGCTGCTACTATATGACATATAACATGTACTCTACACGTATCTGATTGATGACTAGCCTTAATCGAAAGTTCTCTCTCATTTTCGGTAGGGGTAATTAACTATAGGGGCTTGCGCCTATAGAAAACCAGTACTCAGATTATAAAGTCCTTGCAAAATGAGGGCGAAATCTCTGGGTAGTGTCTTATCTAACCCATCTGTCTTCCAAAATTTACCCCGGAACTTAATCCGTTAAAACTCTTCCCTGAAAAGAAAAGCAACAGTCGGGCGGAGGTTGGGGCCGAATTTTCGTAGCCCACATCTTCTCCTACATATTTGGCAATTATGCATCAACAAAGTGTTGCATGGCAGCTTTCATCGTGCTCCTCAGGCTTCTTCTTGACTACATGATGACAGTTATGGCCACAAAAAGTGCTCCACACAAACTAGGAGACGGTAGATACATCTTCCCTGCGGAAGACAACTGATGAGAAGCACTGTCAGCCCATCCAATCCCTTGATGCTCTAAGGCGTCTAACATGGACATTCATCCCTTGTTAAGGTCATAAACATGTGACAACCATCTTTAAAAAGTGAAGGGCACTATTTCTCAACGTCTCAGATTACTAAACATTGCCCTTCAGGACCTCCGATGGTGGAAGACAAGCAATCCAACACCAACCAACACTGCCCTAGGGTGCCAGACTATTAGATAAAGGGGTACGCCCCATGATGAATAAGTAACTCAAGAGAGTAATTGGCCAAAATTCACTGGAAAAGCCATGGCCGATTCGACTAAGGCCGGACAATTTAAGTCAGGCCAAAATAATCTGGACTAACATAGAAATCACTCTACAATCTGCGCTGAACATTTATCTTAATGGGCATGATTCTCCTGCCTGACATGGTACCATATGCAGGCCTACCAACATCTTTGTCAACATCTACCATGTTGTCTCTCATAAGCACTTCAAGGAAAATATGATGTTCCTTGCTACGGCACACTAAACCTCATCAAGAAAAAGTTCAACACGGTAAGTTGTACAGACCAATTCTGCACTGCAACAACTTCCAGAGACGTCATGGTCATCAAATTACAATTTTGGCCAACAATCATATCAAAATGCCTGAAGGACCCTTTGACTAAGCTATAGATAACCCACGAAGATTATCTTTTCATTCATTCTACATTTTGCCCTAGCAGTCCTAAGATAAGAATCAAGCAGAGAAGAGCTTTGCTAAGTAGCACCCCTCATGTCTAACCAAATCAAGCCATTTCAACTCAAATTAGAAGATTGAAGAGTTTGAAACTTCTCTTTGGGTTCAACAACTTCATGGAAATTCTAATCTTATTTTGGGCTGATTGTGAAGAGAAGAAAGTAGCTTGAGCAGTAACATTTCTGCTCCAAGAGTTTTTAGCAAAGTGAGCGTTTCAAGCAAGCAAAAACTACATTCCAAAACTATTAATGCCATCCTTTTTGCACCATCCCTGATTCTCAGAATCCATCAAATATCAAATTTTAGTACCATACTCATAAAGCTGACTATAAATTAGCATACCAGATGCAAATCTAAAAATCTTATTCATTGGAAATGTGAATCATAAAAGAAAGTGAACCATTGAAGCGTAGAAGATAAAGTTATTCTGATAGCATATAAAGTGTTATAATAAGGAAATATACAGAGAATGGAGAAGAGAAGTTACAATATTTGCACAAGATTGAAATTAGAAGACAACTGCCGAAATGTGAGAGAAAAAAAAAGGTACTTTACTCTTCTTTTTCATCAATCACATAAGTTAATATATTTATACAAGTCAATTTTATTGTTGAGATAAATATAAATTATAAGTAAATTGCGTAATCTTTTTTAAATAAAGCAGTTAAAAGTATAAATTATACCTTAAAGTGGAAATGGTTAAAAGTATTTTGTAAGGAAATGGCAGAAATGGTTAAATGTGTAAAAATTATACACTAAGTGAGCTCATAGTCGCCATACTCTTCTTTAATGCACTTTTATTTTGTTCCCAAAGCACCATTACAAACCTGCTGTAATTTCAATTGGAAGAAATGGCAGAAATAAGGACTTTTATCCCACTGTAATTTCAATAAAGCTATGGGATTAAGACGTCTTAAGGATATCTCCAAATGCTGAATGCCCTTCGTCTGTGGTTATCCTAATGCAGGTATTGTATTTTCTAGCCAGGGGATGAGGTTTTTACTAATAAAAATAAGTTTAAAAAACTAAGTAAAGTGGCACTAATTTTGACTTCAGAATTGCATTTTGTTGGAAACACTTTAATACTCAGAGGTTGGCTCAGGATGAGTTGCAATTATAATAATAGTTAGTTAGCAAAATATAATCATGCTAATTTTTCAATAAGTGATACAACAGCCTATAGCTTTTTTCCCTCCTTTATAATGACATTTGGTGACTATCCTCTACACCTAACATCTCCAAGGTGTGGTGGTTTGTGTACTTAATAGATGAATGCACCCGTGAGCCATGAATCATTCTACTAAAAGTCAAAAGTTATGTACGTGTCATCCTTTCCACCTGTTTCAACACGATCAAAAAACAATTCAATACTAAAACTAAAAGAGTCAAATGCAGTAATATCAAAGACTTTTTTTAACAATTCTCTCTCATATTTAATAAATAAATAAATAATATATGAGTTCTCTTGTATGTACACACCCTAACAAAAGAGGGTAGCCTAACAAAAGAACAACCACGTACCTATAACAACAGAAGCTCGCGATTTTAAAATAATATTCTAAAATTATAATGGGAGGAAGTTGTTTTAATAGTTTCTCGCAACTTAAATCTAGTACCTACAAAGGTGGTTAAATTCAAAAGTCCTACATGAATCCTGAAAAATTCTTTTCTCAACTCAACATCTCAAATAATCTTATTCTCAAGATATTTGGAAGCATTGCCGTTGTCCATGCACATCCTTAATACAGATGAAATTTTGATCCGAGAATGATAAAATGTGCCTTTATTGGCTACTCTTTCACTCAAAAATGGATAAAAATACTACTATTCCCCTGAGAAAGGTGTTCGTGTCTGCAAATGTCGCTTTCAATGAGGAGGATTTCTACTTTGATGCTACTTAATCCAAATAAGAAATATCATTAACAAATGAGTTTTAACTCCTAAATTTCCCTTTCATACCCTCACCCTAAAATCAACTCTACTCCAAAATTAGCCACTCCTACACAAATCAATCTTACACCAGAACTATCTTCAATTCAATCATTACAAGTTTACTCGAGGAAGGGAGCTCAATCTATGTATTTCCAATCAACATAATCAATCCCTGACATCAAGCCTGCTAAGAGAATCATTGAGCCTGTCATTGGGCCTGCATATAAAAGGTACAGATACTTCAATTAAACATTCCTTATATTCTTATCATAAAAAAAATTTCTCATGGTCACCAATCCTTCTTACCAGCCTCCATATTATTTTTATCCCTAAAATCATTTCTGAGGCTTTAAATAAAATGAATTGAAATAATGCTATGTGAAAAGAAATAAAAATCCTTCAAAAGAACAAAACATGAGAATTTGGGACACTACCAAAGAAAAGAGGCCAATAGAACATAGAGGAGTTTTTCTTGTAAAGAACAAATTTAATGGCTCAAAAAATGCTATAAAGCCAAACTGGTGGGAAAAGGCTATAATAAAACTTATGGGATTAATTTTCTTAAATTTTTTGCTCAAATTTTCAAAATGAACAATGTTTGAGTTTTTTTATCATTAGCAGCTAAAAGAAACAGAAAGATAAAATAAGTTGATGTGAAGAAAGAATTCCAACATTGTGATCTAGAGGAGAAGTGTAACTGGAGTTCCCACCAAGATTTGACTTCAATTAAGAACAAAGGGTATGTACACTAAAAATGACATTGTATGAACTGAAGCAATCCCCAACAGCATAATTAGAAGGTTCACCAAGATAATGCTTCACAGGGGATATAAATAAAGTCATGGAGGCCATATATTACATGTGAAACACACAACTTCAAAGGGAATACCCACACTAGTAATGTATGTCGACAACATCATCACTATAGCTAGTGACATGAAAGAAATATAAACTTTAAACAAAATGATACTCCAAGAATTTGAATTCAAAGAATTACTAAGTTAAAATACTTTCTCGACATTGAAGTTGCGCTATTGACATAAAATTTTCATATCACAACAAAATACACAATAGACTTATCGAAAAAGTAGGTAAGTTGGGATGCAAACCTGTTGCAAGCCCCATAAATTTTAATGATAAGTTTTTGTAGGAAGACTTATCTACTTAATAAATACTAAACCTAATATTGCTTCTGTTGCTGATGTGGTAAGTTAATTCATGCACAATCTAAAAGAATCACATCTTAGTTCAATATGTCAAATTTTACAGTATCTAAGAGAAACCACAGATAAAAGAAATTTATTCAAAGAGGATGAACTAATACTTGAAGCCTATAAAGATGTGGATTATGTAGAGTTGATGATTGACATAAGGTCAACTTCAGGATATTGGACCTTTTTTTAGGGCAAACATATAATTTGGATAAGTAAAAATAAAATATTAAGGCAAGATCTAGTGCAGAAGTAGAATATAAATATATGGCATTAGGAATCTATGAGTTGCTATAGCTAAAATTTATTCTCGATGATTTAAAGGTTGTTTATGGAAAGATCCTAAGAGACTCAATTATGATGAAAATTAGTTATCAATATTGCACAATCCTGTGCAATATGATGAAATGATAAATACCAAAATTGACAGACATTTTATTAAGGAGATGCTATACAATGGTCTAATTCATACTATGTTCATAGCCACATGTAAGCAACTTGCCAAAATTCTTGCCAAATGATTATTATGGACAATCTTTAAAAAATTGGCATGCAAGCTGGTAATAAATAGCATCCATTCAGTTGCTTGAGAGGAAATGTGGAAAATCAAATCCAAGTTTAACTCCTGGGATTCCTCCCCCAGCTATTCATGGCAAGACTTTCACCTCAGCTCCCCCATACTGAACTAAATGCATGCCATGTTGACTCTCACCGACTCTTTGCCTCCAAGGTTGCCCATTAGCTAGATGTTGTCAGCAATATCACCAAGATAGTTAGTTGTAAACAAGGATTCCACCTTTCTTATTTTCCTCATGCCACCTCATTGATCCATAGGATTATTACTGCCACCTCACTAAATTATGAGTTATCTTAATTATAATTAATTTTGTAATTATTTTTCATTCTCAAAATTTTAAATGTTTCCTATTACAAGTTCTCCTAGACTTGCATAAATTAAGCACAAATGATGGAATGAACTAATCAACAAATTCTCTCATATTCTTTTCAAGAACATTGAGCATGGTTAACTAGGCAAATTGAAGAGAATATATTGAATTTGATAACTCAAGGTACCTAGTTTTCATTGATAACTTGTTCAATTTCCTATGACCAGCTAAAATTATTTGACCATACTGTCAACGTAACTCTAATGGTCTCACTAGCCAACAAGGCTGATGTGCTACACTCATTAAGCCAAACATTATCAAAAACTTATAAGATACTTTCAAGTAGGTACAGTATGTTATTCTTTAGTGCAGTCAACAATAAGAAGCATAATTATGCGCCAAGTTGGACTCTTGTAATGGAGCATGATCTGCACAAAAATAGCCAACAGAAAAATAGGCCCAACAGATTACAATGACAAGAAGCAGATTAAACATTACACTGACCTCAGTATCAAAAGAAAGAGCTTTCATGCAATCTATATCCATTTTGCATATCAGAATTTTCTCGAAGTCTTCTTCCATTCTGCATATAAGAGATTCCAAAAACACTTGTTGTTCGGTCTGTGACATGCACCAAAATCTGTTAGAATAACTGCAATAAATTTTAGTAGCAACTGGCCTATCTGGCAATTGAAACAAACAATCAGCTTGAAGGGAAAAACCATAATTTGCAAGGTAGATCAATAATCGATAAGCATAATGGAAGTACGATGCCGTTTAACATAAGATAGGCTTCACAATATAATATAGAGACGTTGGGTATTCAACCAATAAGATGTAATTTGCATGGTAGATCAATACTCGGCAAGCACAATGAAAGCGTAGTTGATCATAGACTAGCATTGAGTATGATGCCCCGTAACACATCATATGCTTCAAAATAAGATTTAGAACCATTGCCCGTGAATGGGACGTTGCTGAAAATACTTCCTTATTGACAGCTGAAAAGACTATTTTTGTAGCAAGTTAAAAAAAAGGGTGCCTATCAGTTAAGCCTTCATTTCAGGATGAAAAAGGGTGATTATTCAGCATAAAAGCACTAACGCCTGTTGTCAAATTAGTGGAAGCTCCATGCTTAACACATAGGCTTTCCAATTACATTCACCAAGTGACTTGCAGTAAAAGGGACTCATACATGGGGATCAACCTGACAGAGGTAAGATATATGAATAAGTGAGAGATGTCTAGTCTGTTTCATTATTCCGTTATAAAAAGAAATCAATAGCAATCACAATATCGCTAAAATACTTGATAATATTTTTAAAAATAAAAGAATCAAAAGTAAAACAAAAAAGCTCTTTGCCGCATAGCTTTTTGACCCAAAATATTTCTATTGTTAAAGTGGCTAGAAATTGTGCCCAAGACATCTTCACAAACTAAAGCTAAAAAATCATGTAACAATTGATAGCAAAGATGGAGGACTGTTCAAAAAATTGATTCTTAAAAGCTGAGAAAAGAAAAAGATAGACATATACATAATGATGCTAGAGCAACTAAACAAGGTAAACAGGTCCAATAAAGACCAAGATAATGTCTTTTGAAGCAAAGCATCATTGTGAAGTAACAGAACGGAAGAGCAAGAATCAAGTTATACAAATCGCCTATGGCATAGACCAAGGCCCAAGGTCAAATTGCCTAAAAGTGTCCCTTGCTCCCTCCCTCCGACATACTTGGTATCACATTTAACTTGGCTGCTATGATGCACAGACACGGACATGCTGGCACGGATACGACACGACACGGACTGTGATAAAGAAGTTGGTGACTCCAACATTAGAAATCAACCTCAAAAAGAAAATTTAATATCCAAATTTTGTAAAATCCATAAAAAAATATTGGACTATCAAATTAGAAAAGAACTGCCCGATAAAGATAAATCATAAATAAAAAAGTGTGTCTGATGTGATAAATGTTGTGTGATCCAAAGAGCTGGCAAGAATGGATTGATTTGCAAACATAAATTGTAATCTAGAATTTCCAGTTAAGTGGAGCGCAAGTAGAGATGACAGAAACAAGTTGGAGAAATCAATGAAACTAATATAAATTCCCGATACAAAATCCTTCTTATCCAATGGACCGAGCACCTTAGAGAATCTAGGAATTATCACTTTTTAAAGTATTACATATTTTCTAGTTTCTTTTGAATTTGAATAGACTTCCAAAATCTTTTTTTGATCTTCATAAATAAAAAAGTCTGTGTGATTTATCATATTTTTGTTATGAAATCAAATTTGAATTGAATGGAAAGCTCATTTTCCACATGTGGCTGCAGCTACAATAAAATCAGAGAGGATACAGAGAGCTAGCAGATTTTTGCTTATTATTTTGCTTAACCTGGTGTTAGACCGTTCAACGCGGGACCGGCCCAGGCGTAACGAGGCGGAAGCCTCCGCCTCTCGATCAGCCGCACGCCCCCGCCTGGTTCAAACAGAGCCTTTTAGGAAGTTTTTTTTAGAGTTCTGAGAGGGAAATTTGAATGTAGGGACTGTTTAGGGATTTCCTTTTGATTTGTATGCATTAAATAGTTTGTTTTCCTAGGGTTAGGGCATCTTGAATTTGGCTCAAATTTGAGATCTCCTAGATTTAGGTTTTCTTTGGGCTCTATCGTCTAGAGATTTGGGAGAGATCGATCCTCCTCTTGAATTGAGGATCAAGTGTATCTTGCTATTTTCCATGTTCCTTTCATCAAATAATATAAATTATCAACTGTTTATGTGATTTTGTGCGGATTTTTGTGAAGAATTCTCGCAGTTTTCCGAAGATTGATAGAAAATACTTGAGATCTACAAGTGTTTCCTATCAAATTGGTATCAGAGCAAGTTTTGGGATCGTTCGTGGGCTGATTTTGGCGAAGTGCGGCGGCTGATTTCTGGTCGGGAAGGAACGAAGTGCTATTTTTGTAATCCAACTCCGAAATTTTTGGATTTACAAAAGTTCGGATCGAGATGGCGGCCAGGAAAGTTGATGCGCTAGAAGAAAGGCTTGAAGGGGAGATGAATCAAATCAAGACAACGGTGGAGGAAAGGATTTCCTCCATGGAAGGACAAGTAGCCGATCTCCGGGACATGATGAAGAAAATGTTGGAAATCCACAACTAAACGACTGCTTCCGTGGCAAAAGAGGAGGAAAAAAAAAACACGAATTCTGAAATTCGTAGGGAGGAAGATAAGATGGAAAACGGGGAAGGGGAAGGAAGAAGACCCCATCTGGAGCCTGTCCAGAGGGAAGAAAGAGGAGGTTATGGGGAACGCCAGGAGGGATACTACGGCCGCCGTGGTGCTGATTTTGAAGACATAATGGGGGATTTTGAAGGGAGTTTGGGTTATGGCAGAACAAGGGAAGATTGGGACACATGGGGTGGACCAAGCACTGGGGAAAGGGGTAGTTATGGAAGAATCAGGGGAAATGGTGATGACCAGAAGGTGAGGAAGTTAAAGATGCCCATCTTCGAAGGAGAAGATGCGTATGGATGGATTTATAAGGTAGAGCGATACTTTGCCGTCAATGGGTTGACATAGGAGGAGAAGCTGACAGCAGCAGGATTGTGCTTGGAAGGGAAAGCCCTATCGTGGTTTCAGTGGAGAGACCAACGGAGGCCGATCAAGAACTGGAGGGAATTTAAAGACTGCATAATAGAGTGTTTCCAAACCTATCGGGAAGGAGACTTCTATGAGTAGTTCTTTGCTTTGACACATGAGGGATCAGTAGCAAATTACCGAGAGCAGTTTGAGCACCTAGCTAGCAGGGTGGAGCGACTCTCAGATACAGTGTTGGAAGGGAATTCCATGAAAAGGTTGAAGGATAAGATCCGAGCCGCAGTGAAAGTTCTTATGCCTAGTGACTTGGGGAAGGCCATGAAATCGGCACAGCTAGTGGAAAATAAGAAAAATCTGAAGAAGAGAGCCAGAAGCAGCAGCTCAGGAGGCTCATACAAGACTACGACCACTCTTCTAGCACCCAAGGGGCCTGCCTCAGACAACATTAATGAGACCGCCAGGGAGAAGCCAGCAGGAGGAGGGAGGGGAAAATTTCAAGAAGCTGACAGCCTGACAGAGAAGGAGATGCAGGAGAAGAGGGCCAAGGGATTGTGTTTCAGATGCGAGGAGAAGTATACGCCAATGCATCTGTGCAAGGACCGAACTCTTCAAGTTCTCACCGTCTACGATGACGAGAAAACTAAGGAGGGAGGTAAGGAGGAGATATAGGAGAAGCTACACTTGGATTTGGCTGAGGTTTCCCTAAACTCAGTGGTAGGATTCACTATGAATCATACCATGAAGGTGAAGGGGGAGATAGAGGGCAGGGAGGTGGTGGTGCTAATTGATAGTTGGGCTATCCACAATTTTATTTTCACTCAGGTCGTCAATCAATTGGTAGTGAAATTGGTGGATATCGGTTGTTATGGAGTGATGATGAGTACAGGGAAGGTGAAGAAAGGCCAGGGGATCTGTAGAGGATTAATGTTGACCATCCAGGGGATTCAGGTAAGGGAGGACTTTCTTCACTAGAATTAGGAATTATTGATGTCATCCTGGGAATGAAGTGGTTGCAAACCTTAGGGGAAACCAAGGACAATTGGGGAGCACTCACGATGTAATTAATGGTGGATGGGAGAAAGGTGGTTATAAGGGGAGATGCAGGGCTATCCAAAGTCATGGTATCACTTAAGACCATGGTTAATGGCCTTCAAGAGGTGGGGGAAGATTTTTTGGTGGGACTGCACAAGCTGGATGTGATCATGAAGGAGGGAGGGGAAATTTCTCTTTCATGGCAACCCCTAATTCAGCAAATTGGTAAGGGTTTCCAGCTAACTCTCCACCGGAACACAAGCATATCTTCCACCTTGAGGACAAGGTGGATTTTCGGGAGGGGAGTATTGTTAGACAGGTCCAATGGACCGGTCCACGCGGGACAAGCCCAAGTGTAACGAGGCGGAAGCCTCCGCCTCTCGTTCAGCCGTGCGCCCTCGCCTGGTACAAATCGAGAGGGAAATTTGAATGTAGGGACTGTTTAGGGATTTCCTTTTGATTTGTATGCATTAAATAGTTTGTTTTCCTAAGGTTATGGCATCTTGAATTTGGCTGGAAATTGAGATCTCCTAGATTTAGGTTTTCTTTGGGCTCTAGCGGCGTCCAGAGATTTGGGAGAGATCAATCCTCCTCTCGAATTGAGGATCAAGTGTATATTCCTATTTTCCGTATTCCTTTCATCAAATAATACAAATTATCTACTATTTTTGTGATTTTGTGCTGATTTTTGTGAAGAATTCTAGCTGTTTCCGAAGATTGATAGAAAATACTTGAGATCTACAAGTGTTTCCTATCACCTAGGAAAAGGGGTTATGCCATTAATAAGCTTCATATTAAAAAAAACTGTGTTAAATTGATTTGCAATTAAAGAATAGTTAGGGCTCTACTTGCAGACGGGAATTAGAAGGCCATAACATTAAATAAAAAGCTCTGCTTTGAATGAATTGAATGTCATAGGAATTTTTTGGAGTGCCCTTTCTTTTTTAGATTTAAATGAGAATTTGACTCTTAACATGACACAATGGAGAAAAAGAATTCTTGTAGCAAACTTCACATAGTGAGATAAAGGCTTGATATTGTTGTTGTTGTTGTTGCCCTATCTTTCATAAAGCTTCGTAATTACATTGTTTTTCATATGACCATAAAAATCATAACATCCATTATAACTTGTCATATTATTTAGTTGGACACTTATCCGATAAATTTTGTGCATACCTGTACCCTAAAATATGGTTGTTTCTTCAAGATTTAATACACTTGTTTTCTTGTTGTTGAATATCAAGCTGGCATGCAGACTTGCATTATTGCACTGTATTCAAATGCATGTGTGGATAATTGTAGTATGTGAATGCTTGATGATGTGAATTGGAGCAGATTTGAGCTCAGAACTGGTAAACAAATTCCTACAGGATTCTCTATATCTTCATGGTTGGAACACGTTTTCATTTTGCCAAGTGAAAACATCACTCATATTGAGGCAGTGCTTGGGGGATTAAAATTCTTCATGAGCTCATGTAGCCATCCCAGGCTTCATGTTACTCGAGGTTGCCAGCTAATTAAATGTTTAAATGATTGATCAATTGATCTATGACTCCCCAATTGTTTTTAAAACTTTTTGTTGGGATTTAATTAAACGTTTTCATACAGCATTATTCCTTACATATGGATGACTCGTATGAAATTATAATCATGCATATTGAATTACTTTTCATGGACTCTTATATGACCGTGGCATATAGGGTTTTCTAGAGTTGTGATTTGCTCATACCTTTTATTTACATATAACAAATATTAAATATCACTAGATCAGAATTGGAGATCGATATCACTACTAATGACTTGTTGGTGTTGGGCTTTTTCAGTAGTACATTTCACGAGATTATTTTTGAGATTATTTTTTATTTTATTTTAAAGTTAATTTAATTTTGAGTATTAAACTCCAACCAACGGCACTTTACCAAGCTAGTAGTTCATAATTTATTTTTGAATAGCAACTTCAGTTTTTGCTTTGTTTAATACGAGTTGTGTATGACTTTGGACCTTATTTGTAATTTCTAAGAACTTTGTAAAGTCCATTGAGTAACAATACATTTTCAAAATCAGCTTGTCTCCGCTAATTTTATTAAAAAAAAAAAAAACACGAAAAAAAACTATGCCTGCATCCAGCAAGTTATGCTTGCAAGGATGATACAAAATCTTAGAGAAAGAAAGGAAACTGATGAAACTTTTTCTCTTTTCTTTTTCCTTATCTGAAAATGTTTAAGTGATACACCAACATGGAAGTCAAAAGCTAAAGACACAACAAAACTTCACGTCAAGCATTTTTTACATGCAAATTTTGAAGAAAAAGCTCGTATATTTGATGCAAACAACAGGTAAAAAGATATGGATGTGTATTAGAAGTGTCAAAAGCATGCATCTTACCATGTTTTTACATTTGAAGCGTCCAGTGGGTAACAAAAATGAGCTTTTCCCAGACTTTGAAGAGAAGGCCAGACGAAAGCAGCGGTTTCGAGAGTAAACAGCAGAATCAAGAAAAAGGTGATCCGCTGAATCAGAACAGCATGAGTCTTTCCTAATATATAATTTATTAACTCGAGGATCAATTTCCCTCAAACTTGCAATTCGCGAGCAAATCTGAAAGAATGAAAACATTGCAGATAAAGTCTGTTTAAGGAAACACATAGAAGGCGGTATATATTATCACAGCACTTAGTGGCACTCAAACACGTGTAAAAAAACTTTGCAGAACTCTGCATATTTATAATTACAGCACTTCGTGGTACTCTACCGCACTTTCTGCAAATAGTATGTGAAGAACTTCACCGCACTCTGCCTACTTATAATAACAGCACAGTGTGGCACTCTGCCTCACATGGTAAAAGCAATCATCAACATAATAAATATATTAACAAATAATTAGCGATAAATGTTGCAGAATCATTGATTAAAAATTTAAAATACAACAAGATAGATAATGGCTGCACTGGATTGTAAACCATGCTGACAAAAGATTTCTCAGTAGATTTTGCACGCTATTCTTCTATGTTCACTAACATGATAATAAAATTAAATGTCACAAATGATATGAAGATAGAAAATGGCTGCACTTCGTGGTCACAAATAATACAGACATTACAAAAAAAAGAATTTATAATAATAATTAGTAGTTCTTATAGAAATAAATAATTTGAAAACTGGATTGTTGGCATCGCAAGGAACAGTAACTATGTCTGTATAGAAGCACTATAAATAATGTAGTAACAATAAAATACATTGATCTCACACGAGATTCAAACCAACTTACCTCAGAAACAAATGCACCAACATGTGAGTTATCTTTAAAGGCAGTCTTTGGAAGACGAATGATCAAATGACGTGAGAACTTTTCTACCAAATATCAAAAATATTTTCATTAAATTAGTAAACTTTCATTTAAAATGTATGTCCAACAGAAAAATAAAAAATTCAAGTAAAAACAAATTTAAACAGGCAGAATACCTGGCAAAACAAAAAAGTATTATACTAAGCATATAAATAGGGTAGAATTAGCAAAACCACTCTAAGGACTTCATAAACGTGTAAATTCAAATGCATACATATATGATTGATGCCTCGCAAAAGTAATTTATAATACTTCAAAAAAAAAACAAAGATTCTCCTCAAACAAGACTCACAGGCAACACGTTTGAACATCCTACAACAACAACAACATCAAGCTTTTATCCCACTACGTGGGGTCGGCTACATGAATTTTTTTTTTCTCCATTATGACATGCTAAGAGTCAAATTCTCATTTAAATCTAATAAGAAAATGTCTTTTATAATATGTTTTAATCAAATCTTTTTAGGTCTATACATCTACTCTCCTAACGGGTTCTTAGACCGCCGACATTTTATGTGTCCAAACCATCAAAGGAGACTCTCTCTAATCTTATATACCACTGGAGTTACTCCAACCTTTCCACGTATATACTCATTTTGCATTCTATCCCTAAAAGTGAAGCCACTCATCCACCTGAGCATCCTCATCTCTGCAACACTTAACTTTTATGCTTCTCTTTTAATGGCCAACACTTAGTTCTATAAAGCATTGTAGGTCACACCACCATCTTATAGAATTTTCCCTTCAGTTTGAGGGATATTTTTCTATCACACAATAGGCCCAATGCATTCCTCCACTTCAACCATCCAACTTGAGTTCTACTAATAATATCCTCATCCATTTCACCATCACTTTGAACAATATACCAAAAATATCTAAAACATGTACTCTTATTCATAATTTGATTACCCAAATTAACAATCCCAACACTATATCTAATACTACTAAAATTATACTCCATGAATTCAGTTTTAGATCTACTCAAACAAAAACCTTTAAACTCTAAGGTTGACCATCATAATTCAAGTTTTCCTTCAACTCCCTCCCTAATCTTATCTGGCAAATGTCTAATAAGAGCATCCATGACTAAATCAAAAAGATAAAAGCTTAAAGCTAATCCTTGATGTAATCCAATTGAAATAGGAAAATACTTCATCAAATCACCTTGTATTTGAACACAAGTAACAACTCCTGCATGCATATCCTTAATAATTTGAATATAAGCATTATTAAGTTTTTTTCATTTATAGAACTCTCCAAAGAACTATTGAAACTTTATCATGTGATTTCTCTAAATTAATAAATATCATTATATAGATCCTCCTTATTCACTCTATACTTCTCCATCAAACCTCCCAATAAATATATAGTTTGCATAGTAGACCTACCCGGCATGAATCCAAATTGATTTTGAGAAACATTAGTATCACGTCATAACGTATGCTCAATAACTCTCTTAATACATACACTCTTGTGTATCAACTTTATTTTTAAAAATAGGAATCAACACACTCTTTCTACACTCATCTGATATCCTTTTAGTTTTCAAAATAATATTGAAAAGTTTTGTAAGCCAAGAAATTCATTCATCTCCAAAGCATTTCCACACCTCTATTGGAATATCATAAAGTACAACAGCTTTTCACACTTCATTTTCTTTATAGTCTCTCTAACTTAGGTTTTACTAATACAATAACAACAACAACATCAAGACTTTGTTCCACTATGAGGGGTCGGCTACAAGGATCATTTTTCGCCATTGTGTCCGGTTAAAAGTTAAATTCTCATTTAAATCTAATAAAGAAATATCATTTCTAATATTTTCTAACCAAGTCTTTTTAGGTCTATCTCTACCTTTCTTAACATAAGTCGAATCTAATACCTCAACTTGCCTAATCGAGTCATCGGAAGGACTCCATTTAATGTGACCAAACCATCTAAGGCGACTCTCTCTAATCTTATCTTCCACTGGAGCTACTCTAACCTTATCACGTATATGCTCATTTTGTATCCTATCTCTAAGGGTCAAGCCACACATCCACCTAAAGATAAAAACAAATATCTCTATTTTTATTGAGGGTGCTAAGATCACTAAATTCAATTGTAATCTCACAATCTTCATTGAAAGCTTATCGAAATATCTCATCCTTTTTTATTGAATATTCTCTTCTAATAAAAGCACTTTTTGATCATCTTTAATGCACTTCATTTGAACTAAAACTCAACTTTTCCAATCTCTTTGTTTGGTTAACTTATACATACAACTTTCGCCTGTCTTAGTATATAATTTATCATATAAATCATTAAAAACTAAATCATTTGCCTTGCATATTACGTTCTTAGACTCCTTATAGGATCATATATATCTTCCCAATTTTTTGAGCTTTTACATCTAAATTAATTTTTATAACAAAGCTTTTTACTTTTTTATCTTTTCTTGCATATTTTAATTTCACTGTCACTATTTTTACTATTAAATTTTTTTTCTTTTTATACTCCAAGCCCACTCTTATACAATTTTTTTAATATCACTAACAGCTTTTTCCCACATAATATTAGATTCCTCATGCAAAGTCAAAATCTTAAGATCTTGAATCTTGATCTCAAAAATATTTTTATTAATGCTCTTTAAATGCTCCCATCTAATCCTAGGACAATATTTTACTTTATTTTTATATCCTGCTCTTTCATCTTAAAGTCTAAAACTAATAAGCGATACTTGATACATAAATTTTCACTCATAATAACTATACAATCTTTGAAATCTAAACGATATATTTTTCTTATAAGAAAATAATCAATTTAAGTTTTACTATATACATTCTTATAAGTGAAGATATGTTCTTCTCTTTTCTTAAATAAGGTATTAGCAATTACAAATCTAATATGATCCTACTACCTTCATTAGTCGCTCCAAACTCATAGCCACCATGAATGCATTTAAAATCTTATACAACTCTCCAACATATCCATTTAAATCTCCTCCTATAAAAACTCTTTCTTTAAAAGATATCAATTGTAATAATCTTCTAAATCGTTCAAAAATTTTAATTTTTAACACATCCAAATATATTTGAGGAGAATAAGCACTTATAATATTAATAATCTTAACATCAATAGCAATCTTTAAAACTATAATTCTATCTTCAATTCTATTAATTTCAACAATATTTTTCTTCAAAATCTTATTTATAATCACACCTATGTCATTTCTAGTACAACTCCTATCTGAATACCATAGTTTAAATAATAAACTACCAATTTCCTGATTTAAACTATCAAATTCCTTAGCCTTTACTCCAACCCAAGATGTATCTTAGCCATTTTGGAGCATAATTCTACAATATCAGCTACTATTAGATCCCTATTTCTTGGGGTTCGGTTTAGAGCATATGCAAGTTCATTTTTGAAATTTAAATGTTGTTGAGAATTATCAATTTGACCAAAAACTAGGGTATTCTTGGCTGGAAAAATGATTGAGATGGTATAAGCATTAACTAAAACCATCAAGTACATTCAGATGGCGCAAGGATTTTAGATAAGTGTACACAATTGCATTGAAGTTCAAACTGTTTTGTTAATTTGGTACTACTTATTGTTATGAAAATGAATGGTAAAACGAGATATGAATAGTTTCCCTTCTTTCAACTTATCTATGCTTATTGAAATTCCTCAGTGGAGCTCTAAAGCTAAAAAATTTCTACGTATTCCTGTTGAACCAAGAGTAAGTACTGTACTGATAATTTGACATGATGACAAGCTTTGGAGATTGGACAAAAGCTTTTGGCAACATAACAATAATGTTTATCTTCAGCAACATGAACACCATGCATCGTTAGTCAGAAGAATGTCTCAGCAACTTGAACGACAACTTCAATACGTAAAGATGATTAATGAATGCCATTGAGCTTCCAGTCTCAAGGGAGAAACAGCAAGCTATCATCATTGAGCTCGGCAAGCACCAATACACCAAAACAAGCAAGATCAAATAGAGACAAATTGAAAAAGCTATATTTTCTTAAGAAATGCATGCTTCTATAGATTACAAACTTGACAAAATTTCGTAAGGATAAAAAAAAACTACAGAGAAAATTCTACACAGAATAAGTTGTTTAATTTGCAGCTATATGTGATGTGCAAATGTAATATGAGCTTGATGTACTTGCCAAGTGCGTTTAACTAACACATGCAAACCATGGATGATTAGCAAATTATTCTTATGCTTAGGTAGCTCAAACAAATTTATTCTCGTTATACCTTGCAGTATGTAGACTAAAAATGCTGTAAATGGACATTTTGAGCGAGGGGCACATTTCCAGATTCAATGAACATAACTAGGTTGTTCTACATCATTAGCACATGCATCACTTAATCTCATTCGGATTAATATCTTACTTCTTTCCCTTTCTCATATATTTGGCTTTCTGACTAAAAAGCACATTTGGGGCAGATTCACTTTACATATTGCTGCCACACTTCTAATTGACTTTCATGATGCTTTTTTGAAATTTTTGTGCAAAGAAATAATTTTTCAAAACCAAATATACTAGAATATAATAGCAATAAGAAAGCTTATGTTCAACTTTTTCTGGACAGAAAAAGTTTATAATACTCATGGTACATTACAAAACTCTATTTTTCCCATAATAATTTAACAACTAAATTAACAAATAGTTGCAACCATCCCAAACAAAGCCTATTTCTATCTCCTTTAGGCACCTTAACTGTTATGCCTCATACGGTGGTAAAATATTTCTTTTGTCACATTTTAAATAAAATTTTAAGGTATTTTTTGGTTATTATGCAAATTTATACATAATATTAGTACATGTTCTATGTGTATCAAGGTCAGTGCCCCAGTATAGTCCTGTCTGTAAGCATGCTTCATATATTTGAATCAGCTAAGGAGGTTCAAAATCTCAATTTTAAGTGTTGTAATGAAAATTTTTACACAGGAAACCTAGCATACAACCAACTACCTAAATATGGAGAAAATGGGGGCTTAAAAATACATTCAGGATTTTTACACAGGAAACCTAGCATACAACCAACTACCTAAATATAGAGGAAATGGAGGCTTAAAAATACATTCAGGCATAATTATAAATAGGATAATGAAACGCAATAGATATGTCTATAATAAACTATGCGTAGACAATGTAAAGAAGCAGTACTTAAAATTATAAATCAAAGTATAAAACACCTAGCATAAAGTGCATACCTTCAGTAGATGAATCAAGCTCTACAACCAATTCATGATTTGCTTGAATAGAATACTTCTCATATATAGCAGTTAAAGTGACAGATGTCAAAATGTCGACCATCTCGTCTACATTTCTACCAATATTGAGCCTCTTATCAAATTCAAGATCAAAATATAGGTGGCAAGGATGACCCTGGAAAGGAAGTCACTCAGCATTTTCTTCTAATAAAACTATTGAATTTGAGCATAGAAATTTGCTAGTAAAGCATAATTGAGTTAGCATAACAGGAAAAAAGAACATAACAATAGTTTGTATGTTTGAAAAAAAAGTTAAGATAGCTTTCATTAAAGCAGATGTTGCCAAATGCTACGTTTGTTCGTTTTTAGAGTGTTAGCATGTCTAACACATTTCATGCAAATCCATGCAAGAATATTTTGAGATCTGCCAAAAAAAATAGTTTCAAATCAATTGATAGCTAAGTTGGAGTTAACAAATCAAACATGCATCAGCATGGAGCCAGATTAACTTTAATGTAATCAGTATAGGAAACTCCTATTATGTTAGGATAAAGTTCAAAGAATGACATTGCACGGCTATAATGGTTACATGGAGATGGTGTTCCAACAACTGAAAAAGAACTGCATATCAAAAGCTTACCTGGAAGACAACACATTAGAGGACTTTACGGAATGATCATTCATATCCTTGCCCATGACAAAAATGTGCTATCATGGTATAAGATCTAAAAGAATGTAAAAATTCAAAACTTCCCAAAGCTTGACTTTTAAGTTTTACGTAAGGCTAAATATTCTAAACTGAATTGATTCAGTGAGCAGATGATAGCATATCTACAGAGGATGTGAAGCCTAATCAATTCGACATCAAGCTTCAAGCTGACAACTCATATAAAAGGTGCTTTACTCCAAAATTCCAAATTATGATTTCACCATATTTTAAAGTGGCTAGTTATCCTATTATTAGTTCACCAAAAGCCACATTTTATGTATTCTAGAATCAAATTATAGAATGGTAAATTATAGAAATACAGTAAGATACTGAAGTTATTGAACATGAGAAGGCACCAATAAACTACGCCCTAAACATTTCCAAATACTCTCGGTTAATAGTCATAGAATGGTTTAAAATTTAAAGAAAAACAAAATAAAAAATAAAAACATTAGCTGCCTTGGCACTAATATCTAGCTGTGTGAGCTCTTTCATGTAGTTGATTATGACAACCAATTAACGGTTACATAGGAGTGGAACTCAAATAAAACTAAGTAGAAAATACCCTTATAAGGAGAAGCAAAAAGATGGCAAACGGTTTAGCTAAGTTTATAAGATTATCTGTATAATTTTCTTTTTGCTAAAGGAGATTCTACCATTTTTTTATGCTGCATAGTATTTCGGTAAGTGTTGATTTGTTGTTTGAGGGGTTAGGACCTATTTAAAGCCTCTTCCTCTTGTGTAATTTTCTGATTGATCAATAAATTTTTAGAATTCTGCTCTTGGAGTATGGATTTTCGGGTTCTTAGAGAGGTTACCGAGTTCTTGGAGAGGTGGACAGGAGAAGGAAGGTCATAGTGAAATCATTGACTCCATCACAATCAACCCATACCTGTCAATGGCGAATGGCGCACCACGACAAAAAGTCCTCCGTGGAGCCATGACGCATAGCTCATGGTGCGGCATGCTCCATTTCAAACATGGCGCACAAAGTAAAATAGTTAAAATATAAAGTTATTAATATTAAATACCATTAAATGAAAAATAATATGCTGATTAAAGCAAAATATAAGCATAAATATCCTGTCAAACAACAAAAATAATAATTTTAAATCCTACATAAACTTACATCAATAGATTTGAACATTATTTAAGCATAATTTTAGTCTAAATTCTCCTAAATAGCAAAAAGATAACATTAAATCATATGAAGAAGTTAAATCACTTAATTTTTTTATATTTTATTAATTTGATGTTTAATTAATAAATAATTAATTATGATATTAATATATAAACCTTAAAATTTTTAATTATAATTTATAATTTCAAGTTCATAACATGTTAACAAAATAACGTGCGCCATTTGTGACATGCGCCATTTCCCATACATGGCGCAAATAGCGTGCGCTATTTTGATATGGCACGCCACGTCAAGCAAATAGCTCCATATATACACCGCGACGTGTGCCTAGCGCGCGCCATTTTGCACCATTGACATGTATGAACCAACACACCGAAACTTGGGCTTTTCTCGAATGGACTGGACAAAGCCAGCTGCAACAAGGAAGAAAGCTGCACACAACTACAGTGGAGACGACAGACAATAACTCTCAATAAGCAACTGTGGGACCTCTTCTAGGCAGCTACATTAGGATCTGGTGTATACAACAAGGCAACCAGGGATAGCAAGGATCCATCGGCCACAAATTCTGCATTTCTGAAAAGCTAGACAATACGGGGTGAACAGTTGATTAATCCCAACATAAGAAACTATTGACCAATCATTGTGTATGCACCAGCTAAGTCCTACCATCAAGAACTGAAAAGATACACAAGAAAACAATTTTCATTACCTTTAGGTTATCATTTTTTAGGCCTTTTAAGCTCTTTAATACTTTTTTTTCATGTTCTATTGACCGCTCTTCACTTTTCTCAGGGTATCAACAAAGAATGAAAGATAAAAACACCACCATAAGTCCTAAATGCATCAAAACAGATTGTCTTCTTAACTACAATTTAAGAATGACTCTTCATGTTGGAGCATAAATACTAATGTTCAATCAGGAAAAGATGGCGTTACGACACGAGGCCCGCTTTCTCAAGCTTAAGGTCCCATTTTTCCTGAGGTAAATTGGATTTTAAATTAACCAGAATTCCCCCGATGATCGGCATCATAATTTATTTAGTTCCGGGATTCTACTTCCTATGAGCACAAACCCTCATAGTTAATTACCCCTCCTAACACATAAAAGAGAACTCTCGATTAAGAATGAATCAATGTTTAGACATGCAATAGTTTTAAACTTTGAATGTGGGGGATGAAGGTAGACCCAATCAAGATCCTATGGTTCCGTCATCCAAGAAATAATGTAGGTTTCAATCTACCAACACTAACAAATGTTGATCATAGTGTTCACGAAAATTTGATTAGCAGCTATGAGTTGTCTCCTCTCAGGAATCCCGATTAAACTGAAGTATGTGTAGATTTTAATTTTATTATGGTTTGGGTTTTTCATTTGTTAGAATACCCATCATTTAATTTAGTTTAGGATTTATAAATTTATTTAGAAGTTACCCAATTGTTTAATTTAGATTTGGGGCTGGGGCTTATGGCTTTTAATAAAAGTAGCCAGTGCAGCGGGTCTTACAACTTTCATTGAAAGTAGCCCATTGAGCTTGAGAAGTTGGGTCTTACTGCTTGAAAGTAGCTCGTGAGTTTAAGAAGTTGGGTTTTACTATTTTTAATTGAAAGTAGCCCGTGAGTTTGAGAAGTTGGGTTTTACTGTTTTCATTGAAAGTAGCCCGTGAATTTGACAAGTTGGGTTTTACTACTTTCATTGAAAGTAACCCGTTTAGCATGTCTTATGACCTCTATTATATATTGTCAAGGTTATCAGGGATGTGTTATTTGTTCTGGGAAAGAGTTCCCTGACACCCTAATTAAAGTGGGACTTACGGCCTCTATGAGAGGTGGCCTGTGCGTTGGGTTAGGGAGGATTTAGTTTAGCAGGGCTTTAGTAGCAAGCATGTAATTTTGCATTTGAGTGGGTAAGTATCCTATGTGGCAGGTCTTACGGCTTCACTTGGAAGTAGCCCATATAGCTTAGCCTTTTTTAGAGTTCGATGCTTCACTTGGTAATTTCTCTAAATAGCTTGGTTAAAAGCGGGTCTTACTGCTTCACTTAGAAGTAGTCCACATAACGGGTCTTACGGCTTCACTTAGAAGTGGCCCATATAGCGAGTCTTATGGGTTCAATTAGAAGTGACCAAGCTATTTTAATAAATCTTACGGCTTCTGAATTTAGAAGTAGCATGTAGGTGGGTCTTACAACCTAGCCCTACAAGCTGAGCAACCAGTAGGTGAGATTTAGGGTTAGATTACTTTTACCTATGGATTTCCCCTAGTTTGTTTGGAGTGGGGTTGATTGCTCCCCTTTGGAGGATTTGTTGCTCCCCTTGGGAGGCTTCATAACTCCCTTTGGGAGATTGCATGTATTAATTTAACTGAGATTTAACCTGCTTTAGCTAGTAGTTGCTTATTAGGCAAGCTTTAGAGTAGTTACACACCCTACCACTTGACACCAGTGCTTTCTACCCTAGCCATTAATAGTTTGCTGTGATTTTGCTTATAGTAGTGCTCGTAGCTATCCTACTTCAGTAGCTTGTCTTTTTGCTTTAGTATATTTGCTTGTTCAGTATTTTGTTTACATCATTTTGTTTTGCCTATAGTTCTAGTTTTCTTTCAGCACTAGTTTTGCCTATAGTAGTAGCTTTACCAACTTGTTTTGTTCCAATACCCGTCTTTCCTATAATAGTAGTTTTGTTTCTTTTAGTACTAGCTATTCTAACTAGTTTTGTTTAGTACTAGCTTTATTCTTTCCAATACAAATTTTGTTTACCTTGCGCTGACTTTCGTCTACTTTTTTGAAGATATTCCTAACTAGCAAAAGGAGCTGGACTTGCCAGGAGCTAGAGCTGGGTTTAGGTTTGTTAAGAGTTTTTGGAGTTTGATTTTTTAGTGTTTGAGTTCGGAGTTTAGTTTATGAGCGTTGCACAAAGGTTTGTATAGTGCAAACACTAATTTTATTTTTTTATGCATTTTATTTCATTTTTATGGTTATTTAATTTATGAATTAATAAGATGTGTTTTAAATTGGTTAATCAATTTAATTAATTAAATTAGGTTTCAATCGATTAAATAAATTTTGAACTTTAAATTTATTTTAAATTAGATTTTTATTCTAAATTGATTATTAAATACTCCATTAATTAGATTTTATTTTATTTTTTAAATGATTAATTAATAAAAAAAAAAATTATTTTAATTCAAAAACTTTTATTGACTTTATTTGAAATTAATCAATTAATTATATGAGAATTTAAATTTTTATTTAGAGTTGACTGGTTAATTATTTAAGGGAATTTAGAATTTAAAATTGATTTATTAATTATGAGATTTTAATTTAATTAATTATTATATTAATAGAATTTTCAAATTACTCTATGATAGTTCCTGGATATTCGGCAATCTCCCGAGGCAAATTTGGCAGCTTCCCAAGGTAACATCGGCAACCTCCCAACATCCCCTCCCTGAATCGAGGTTAGTGAGGGTATTTTCCCTTTCAAATCTGCTCGGCCAAATCAAATCGACGGTCGACGACTTCGGGGGAGAGAACCGACCCTGTTATCGATTCTTAAGCATTTGTTTGCTTCAGAATTTTCCTCAAAATTTCGATAGCCTTTCGGTGCCCCTCCCAACAAGGGGAGGGGGGAGGTTGGGGAGGGCACTTACCCCTTTGGGTCAACTCGGCCGGACCGAATCGACGGTTAAGGGCTTTAAGGGAACGAATCGACCACGGTGTATGTCTTCAACTCCTCCATTTGGCGTATGTTATATATATATATATATATATATATATATATATATATATATATATATATATATATATATATATATATATATATATATATATATATATATATATATATATATATATGCTTATTTGTAAAGAAATTTTTATTCCAATTACTTAATCAAAAACAACCGGTATTTAGGATCGGTGTCGAGTTAATTGAGTCGATTGATCAAGTTGGAGGAAGGGGATCGGAATGGCTCGGGTTGACGTCTGCATGTTGTACAGGGAATATGGGAAAGAGGGCTGACAAGCACATTCACAGAAAGTGGAATTCGGGTTTGCTCGCAAGCCTTCAGCCTTAAACGGTCGAGTGTGGACTCAGGAAACGACAAGTGAAGCACTCGTTCAATCAGAGTCAGACACAAAGGCAAGAGGTAGAGCGGGAGTTGGTTTCGTTGAAGGAGGTGCGGCGCCGGAGGTGGACCCGTGAATTCGGGCTCGCAAGAGGAGCAACTGCGGAAGCAGACCCACAGCCAGGTTCACAGAGGGAGGCCGGTCGGTGTAAGATGGGAGGTTGGGTTCGATGTCAAACGGTTCGCATAAGATGGGACGGAATCGTGAGCAAGAGCAGGTCAATCATGGAATTACTGAGGTGGCTCGGGTCCGGATGATGCAGGGAGGCCGTTCGGTCGGAAATGCAGGAGAGAGAGAGGGCTTCCTGTGCGTGAAGAAGAGCCGACAAATATTTCTAAGACGCACCAAGTTTATCTCTAAGATATAGCATACAATAGAAAACATATTCAAGATATATCCTAGCCTGCTATGCAACCATCTTTCCAAAACAAAGAATATTGCAGTTTCCACTATTGATAAAAGTTCGCTAAACCAAAATCATGGGCATAATTATTATCCATGGTCAATATTTTGTAGCTGCATCCTCATGAATTTTCCCTAAATAACTATTCTCTAATTCATACTGATTCTACGGGTCAATTTAAATATATTAAACATGATTTAGCCAGAAAATAAATATTTCTAAACTCAAATGATAATGTTGAATTTTATTCACCTTACTAAATATTTTTGTCTTCCAAAACAAAACTACTAAGATACGCAAAGCTAACTAATACCTCTTGAATAACTTCATAATGATGCCGTAATTTGGAGTCCATACTTTTATACCTACAAAAAAATATATGGCAATTAGAATAGGAAAAAAGAGCTTGAGAAATGCAGATTATGCTATTGTGGTGATACACTCTTTTCAAATGCTTAATTCTATTTCTAGCTATTGGTTATTGTTACATCCTTTGCCACTAAAGGACCAAGTGGTTGTCTGTACGTGATACCCTTTAAGTAAAGTGATGCAAGTAAGAACCTTCCACATGGTTGGCTAAAAGAAAGTGAGGAATTTACTTAAACTGAGACAATGACAGGCATAAGTTGTCTGTTAATCATGATTCCCCTTCTCGATTTGGCCTGAAGTCAATTTCAAAAGTGGGAAGCTTCACTTCCCTTAAAAAACTTAAACAGGTCCCCCCAAAAAATAGACAAACAAAAAGATGACAGGTTAAATTTTAAAACTTAACCTTCTCCAAAACTCAACATAGGTAGACACAAGGAACCGTCTTTTCCCAGTCAAATGATCTTGATAACTAAACACGTTACTATTTCTGTGTGTTCTGGCAAACCTGAACGCCTCTTCTTGTCTAGGGAATGTAGCCCAGACACCATCCCTGAGATTAAAATGAAATTAAAGGGCTAAACATAAGCAATGGATATGCACACAGAAATAGCATTCACTATTGCATGAATTGCAACGAGCTAATCAAGAGATTTGCAGCAACTTTAAGCTTCTACGCACATACCTAGAGATCAAAACATTCTCTTCCCTAAGATCAACTCGAATTTCTTGTAATAATCTCAAAATTCTTGATGGTCTTTTAACAGGGACACCACGTGCAGATCCATAGAAGATGACTGGAGATATCTGCTTGCCACTCCGAAATTTTATCGCAGCAGTTGTTGATGAACCACACTGCGAAGTAAATCTTCACTGTAATTACGTTGAACAGCTTATTGTTCAAGACTATCTACAGATAAGAATAACAAGACACCAAAAAGTATTGTAGAAGAGCATGGACAAGTGGAAATGGAAAATCAAAACAAAGTTCAATAAGAACAAAAATACATAAATTTTATTCTAAGGGGCTATTTTATTTAGGTGATTAGTGTAAACTGTAAAGTAAGATATTTGGATGAACTTAAGTTACTGTATATTCACTTGGCATTGTGAGTAAAATGCAGTTCCATTCTAATTCCACATGAAAATTGTTCGCGACTTCACTTTGCTACTACACCTTAAAGCGCCAGTCACTCACTGTCCTCATCATCTCCTGTTGATGTCACGACCCGGCCCGGATGCTCGATCTAACGAGGCGGGTACGAAAAATCGGACGATAAAATTCATTAAATATGATACTACATCATTCATGATAAAGAGCCACTAAAAAAAAAAAACACAAAATATATTTTACCTATTGTCATTTGCACCTCGTCTTCTGTAAACATGTTCTTCTCTTTCAGCCATTACTTCTTTATGAACTTACCTGAAACATTTAAACTCGTGGGTTGAGTTTACTAAGTAAACTCAGTGGGTAACTATTTAATAATCATTATTATTCTTTAATAGACATCGTTTTATTTTTTTTTACATTAATTCATTCTTTTCAATAATTTACATCTCTAGATAATTTCTTTCAAAACAATTTAAAACATTTTATAGCTTTAATATTTCATTCATATTTCTTTTCTTTCTATTTGCTTTGCACAAGAGCACCGTCTCAAAGTACCCTAAGGTACAACCTTTTCCATTTGATTACCTTTTCCATTTCCATAGCCTTTTCCATTTCCATAACCTTTTCCTTTTCCTTTTTCGTGCACGAGTACGGCGACTCCTTGAGCCAGTACCATAAAGGTCAAACCACCTTGGTGAAATCCTGAATTATTTTGAATATAAGCATATATATCCTTTTTCCCATTTCTTTTACATTTATCATATGCCTTTTCTACAATTTCATTATATTTCATATATAGTCGTTTCTTTTCTCTAATATCTCCTCAAACCTCTTAATACATACGGTATTTGATCTTTGATCATTATTCAATTCAACCTTGTTTCGCTCCCATTAGAAAGTATGATACTTAATTCAATCATTATAATTCGCACAATCTTGGTATTTAATCTTTCAACTCTTCATATGTAGTAGTCTTTAAGATAAAACTTTGAAGCCAGAAATAATAAGCATTGTAATACAGACCCTATTTTATCATACTAAAAGAAAATGCTAAATTTTGAATTTCATAATCATAATTAAAAAGTTTAGCCCACTTTGAACTTTTCAGGTATTTTTTGATCTTCGACGAAGGGTGATACCTCGAACCTTACTCTCCATCTCTTTGTTTGGCTAATCTCTTTCTCCCTCCTTATCATCAAGAAATAAAAAGTAATTTCATAAATTTGCTTTATCTTTCCCAAATAAAAATTAAACAAGAATTCCACCACCAATTATTTTTACTATTAGGAGCTTTTTCCTTGATACTCCAAGAATCTTTTGCATTTCTTAATATCACTATGGGATTTTCCAAATATTAGCTCCTCATGTAAAAAAATCTTATGATCTAAAATCTTCACCTTCCAAAAATTCTCTCTTGCTTCAATTCTTTAAATGCCCCCATTAATCCTAGAACTCGTTTTACTTTATTTTTTTATTATCTGCCCCTTTATCTTAAAGTCCAAAATATAATCGATTTTGGGTTCACTTTTTAAACGAAGTAAATAAGAAAATAGTCAATCTGATACTATATTCATTTTTATAAGAGAAATTTATACAAAAAAAATAAGCTAAAAAAAAAAAAATCTAAAATGGTCTGGAAGAAAATTCTACAAACTTTTCTCCTTCTTTCTCTCGATCGTTTCTTTCGTTCTTCAATCTCTCCCAAAATAACACTCCGATAACTATAAGAATGAAAAGGAATTACTATTTCTTACCCTTGAAGATAATCACTTGCTAAAATCGGAGAAAAGAAAAACCTACCTTGTTCTTACGCACGAAGCCGTTTAAATCATAAACTATCAATTTCCGCCTTCTCTCCAACCCATTTAGTTTCGCGTGAAAGGTCTGTAGCTAACCCTCATTAATTTGGGTCGCGGCTAATAATAGAAGGCTAGCCGGTTCGGTTGAACCGGCCAAGCCAAACCGGTTATTACAGTTGACTACATGAAAGCCTTCCCTAAAAGGTTCTCAGATAGGACCCACCAACTTACTGGAAAGTGACTTAAAAGTTCCTCCATTGAGATGTTTCTTGCTAATAATAACTTACTCATGAATTAAACATATCAAGGTCAGAAAACCTTATGGAACAAACTTGAGCAAAAAATCTATCAAATAATAATAATCAGGACTACTTTTAAAAAACAAAAAAATGCTTGGAGCTTAACATTCTTTTTTTTCTGTAAAACTAGATTGCAAGGTAGCAATTTGAAAGATGCTAGTACCAGAATTGCTACATATGCCAAGTTGTTAGTTGATCACTAGCATAAGTACCATTGGATAAACTAAATGGAAAATCAAATGATGTGAGATAGGAAGCCAGACATATGGAGAGAGAAGCAGAACAGTGTTGAGAGAAGCGGGGCTAAATAAAGCGAGATGCTGTTCCATATTGCTCCAACGCATTTCCAAAGTTATAAAGAAGGTTAAAACAAAACCAATATAAACTCTAGCACAACGGATAGAACAATAGTGAGAGGATTAGGGAGATAAAGTAAAAACGGGGAAAGCCATCTTTACACCTTGCATAGCATGTCATCAGCTAGTCTGGATAGTGCAAAGACCTGACGGAAATAAATAAGTCCCACTTTCCAACAATGCATGGGAAAAAGTGAAAAACTAATAATGTTAGGAAGACAAATGCGATATTTAAGCGAAAGGAAAGGTAAGGAAACCCTACCTTCTGCCCCTCCATGGCATTATCGTTTCCTTGCTTGGAACAGCTAGGCGCTTCTTTCTCATCAACCACAGGAGATCCTGATCCTCCTTTTGCCGGTATGGAAGGCTTCCGCTCACTGCTTTTCCTTTCCTTCAACGCTGATGCTACGACCGTTTATAAAAAAGAGAGAAGAAATCGCATTAACAAAGACAAACTAATGTTCTGGTAACAGAACTAGAAAGAAAATCAAAAGCATGAAGCGCCTGCTTGTCAAAAGAACTTTTCCGGTTTTTGACTATTATCATTAAGAGTTTTGGTTGAGGTAAACTCACGGGGAGGCGAAACTCCGCACTTAAAACAAGCAAAGAGTCTATCGACGTCGTCTTTGAGATCATACGCCATTGTCTGCAATCTCGTTGCTCACTTCCGGCGGTGGAATAGTAATGGCGAAGACCCTGTGATCCTCCAAACTTAACAGAGCGGGGACTGGATTTGCTAGCCTCTAGTTTCTTCGGAAACAAGAAAAAAAAAATTGCTCTGCTCCACCCGCTCAATAAAAATAATAATTACTGCAAATATAGAATTATAGCATGTCTTCAAATTGGTTTTGAAAATCGGACCGGATCGGTCGGTTCGACCGGTTCAACCGTGAACCGGTCTTAAAGCCGGTTCGGTCTTCCTTAAGAACTGGGCTGGCAACGAACCGGACAAAACAGGTTTGAACCGCCGGTTGAACCGGCCGACCGTTGAACCGGTCCGTTTCTTAAGAACCGGCCAGTTCAACTAATAATATATTTAAATATTTTTTATATAAAATATTAATTAAATATTAAATTAATTTAAAATATCATATATTTTATTTAATTAAAATGATTCCAAAAATTTTATTATATTATATACTAAATTAAATATAAATTATCTAGCATACATGATAACATAATACCATGAGAGCTCTTAACCCATGGGTACAAAGAATGGTATATAAACAACACAATACAAAACTCCTAAGTGATGTGGGACTAAACAACTAGTTGTTTTTTGTTTCAATATTCAACAATGTGTGTATGTGAATTTTTTGAATGAGATTTTGTTGGAAATTTTTTTTGTAGAATATTCAAATAAAAAATCATCATAATAATTTCTAAACTTCTTAAATTTATTATTAATTATATATTTATAATTATTTAAATAAAAATAATTATTTATAATTTTTAAAGTTCTAAAACGTTTTCTAAATGCGAAATTAAATGATAGAAAAATAAAAATCTTAAAAAATAATATTGTATGACATTATAAATATAGTTTTATAATGTAAAATTTTTATATAATTTATTTATGTAAATTATGCTTAAATATATAACATAAAATAATTCTTCTCTCGCGCTTGCAGTGCAAAAGACATGGCTCTGCTAGGGTTTTGCCCTAAGCGTGTCGGTGGCGAATGGTGAGGCTCATCGGAGTAGTTTTCCGTCAACTTTCGGTTGGGGAGTGTGATTTCCTCTGGTATTTTATACTTCCCTTTCATTTTCCTGTTGTTTGGCGCGTTCTTCTCCGGCCGTTCCGGCTGGATGGCGGTCCGTCGGGTTGAGGACCCTGGTTTTTTGGTTAGTTCGTTTAAATCTAAATCTTTTGTTGAAGCTTTATCTGGCTCTGTATCTTCGGAGAGATTTCCTGATCTCCGGCATGGTTCTTTCCGAGGTTTACCGTCTTTTTGGATTTCGGAGGAAGAAATTTGTACGCTTCTTTGCCTTTTCAGTTTGCCTTAGTTGGTTTTTTTCCCACTAAACGCCCTTCTTTGGATGCCATTCGAAAATTTTTTTTTGCCCTCAAACTCAAAGCGGATTTCTCTGTCACAGTTCTGAATCAAACGCATGTTTTGATTAAATTGTCAAATGAGCTTGATTACAGTCGTGTTTTTTGCCATCAATCTTATATGGTGAACTATTGTTTTATGAAGATTACGAAATGGTCGCCTATTCTGGACATTGGATGTGAATCTCCGGTCATTCCAATTTGGATATCCTTCCCTAAACTGAGACCTCATCTCTTTACTCCCCGTATCCTTCACGCTTTAGGTTCTATGTTTGGTAATCCTTTGAAGGTCGACTCGGCTACTTCGGTTGGTTCTCGACCTTCTCTCGCACGTGTTTTAATCGAACTGGATATGACTATGATTTATCCGAAATAGATATGGCTGAGTCCTGAGGATTCTGGGTATACTCAAAATGTGCAATTTGAAATTTTCCCTGATTTTTGTGAGTCTTGCAAATGTCTAGGACACCTTAAAGGTCACTGTGCACCCTATGCGAAGCATTTTCTGAATTCTAATCTTCCTCTCACTGAGAATGTTTTTGCTGAGGCTCAAGATGTTGAGAACCGTAAATCGAATGAGAATGAGGTGATTTGTAATCCTGTTAGTGTGGTGCCTCATCTGGATTTGGTTGTTCCGTCTCCTGTTGTGGAGGCCCCTTCGGTCATTACCGAGGTCTTGGCCGAGTCTCCTATTATTCATGATGAGCTGCATATGGAGGGTGTTAATTTTTCTAATTTAGAGGTGTTGCCTAATAATGAGGGATGTATTGTGGCTGAACCTATTTTGGTGAATATAACTCAGGAGGTTTTGACTTGGTCGGTTTCTGATCTTGATAATTCTGGTTTAACTAGAGAGGTTGTTGGAGGGAATGTATTATCTCCAAAGGCTTTGTCTTTCTTTCCCCTTGTAGCTACGCCCATAAATGATTTTTTGTTGCATTAGGGAGGTCAGGTAGCTTCTACCCCGCCTAATGGTGTTGACCCGGCTGTTAATATTCCAATTGAGGTCCCTAATATGGTGCCGGAGGTGGGAGCTGATCCGGTGACTGCTGCGATTTCTCTCACTTCGAGCCCCTATGGTCGTCATTCGTTTCCTTCCATTCTCTCACTTCAACGGCTTCGCCCGTCGCCCTCAGCCTACTACACAGCCTCAGCCTACTACACAGCCTCTTCCTACTACACAGCCTCAGCCTGATACACAGCCTTTACCCACTCATGGAAGCGGTAGCCCACAGTTTTACTCACCAGACCCCCAATTTTCTTCACCAGATCCTGGGCAGAGTACTCCTTTCTACCCATACTATACACCCCCACCGTATGCTGGTGCCCCTCCTACTTATCTATTTCCACCATATGCTCCACCATACTATCCCCCACCACCCCATCAGCCCGCTATAGTTAGTCCTTCGACAGCAGCTGGACCTTCGACAGCAGCTGGACCTTCGACAGCAGCGGGACCTTCGACAGCAGCTGCAGTAGAGCAGGATACAGATGGTAGAATGTTGATAGCACCTGAGGGTGACACGTACGTACATTCTCTTTTATTTTTTTAAACTAACAAATATTTTATTTTATATTTTATATTTGTTTTATATAACTTTATTTATGTAGGTTATACCCATCAAAACAACCGACACATAAAATACGGGACATCATACGGAGTAGGTTTGAAGCTCCTTATATTTCTTGGAAGAAAGTCCCGAAAGAAGTCCGGGAGATGTGGTTCAGAGAGTTTGAGGTATTTTTTAGTTTTAAAATTTATGTTAAATGATTTATTTTTCTTACTTAAGCTAATAATCTTATATATTATATATCATATGTATTTGATTGCAGAAAGAGTTTTGTTGGCTGCCCCAACACAATGACAGGATTAGAAAGAATTTTGAGAAGCGTGGGTCTACTCGAATGCGCGACATGTTCACAGATATTAGAAAGTCTGGGAAGCGACCATTGTGGATTGGAGAGGTTATATGGGCTGAGTTGAATGCAGCTTGGGGCAGCGAATAGTACAGTAGGAACAGGGATCAAAATCGACAGAACAGAGCTTCTGATGTTGGTGGGTTGGGAAGTTCACTTCATACAGGCGGCTCTGTTCCACATACTGAGCACAGGCATCGTTTGGTAATGAATTTTAAATGTTTTTTAAAATTGTTCTTTAATCTATATTAATAAAATTCTCTTAATTCAAACAGAAATCGATGCTTGGTAGAGAACCAACTCCTGTTGAATTGCATAGTCGCACTCATAAGCGACAGGATGATCAACAGTGGATTGATGAGAGATCAAGAAAAGCCTATGTAAGTATATTTTTATATATGTTTAATATTTATTAAGTTTTAGTTTAATTATATATATTTATATTATACTTTCACAGGAAGATTATACACGGCTTCGAGAGACTCATGCCGTATCAGGTGAGGGCTCTTCTGGCGGCTCTATGGAGTATTCTGAGTATCGCATCTGGTCGCAGGCTGTCGGAGGAATGCAGCATGGTAGAGTATATGGCTTAGGTGCGCAAGCTCAGGCATACGAGGGGATGACATCCTCAACTGCATCCAGTTTTGCATCTAGTTCGCATGAGTCCTTACAAGCTCAACAAATAAGTGTCCTTCAAGCTGAGCTAGAACAAGTAAGGAAATCATAAGCTGATTGGCAGGCTCAGCTGCAAGCACAGGTTCAAGCTCAGCTGCAAGCAAGGTTCAAACAATTATTCAGCAACACAATCAGTTGTTGGATGAAATGCGCAAGATGAGAGAGCAGCTGAGTGGAAAAGATGTAGCTCCACCTGAGGAGGAGTCCACGGAGTCAGAGTAGTTTAATTTAGTTTATATGAACTTGTTTATTTCTGTGAACATATTTTATTGAACAGTTTCTTTTAATGTGATGTGTTTAGCTGATTGTTAGTACTGAACTGTTTCTCTTAATGTTATAAACTGTTGTGAAACTATGATGAAATTTTTGACATGTTGTAATGTTACAATTGAATTATTGTGGAATTGTTATTTGTATTGGTTTACAGGTGTGGAAATTTGATTGTTGGCTGGGAAGGAATTTTTTTTTTATGTCAATGCTACAGGTTTCCGGCGGAATTTGCGCCGGACGTTCGCCGGAAACGACGATACAACGAATCGTATCGTATGTACCGTCGCCTTTGTTCTGACGGAACCTACCGGCGTCATTACCGGCGCACAGTCCGCCGGTAATTATCGGCGTATATTTTGCGTCGCAAGCTAGTTCGTGGGTTTCCTACAGGCACTTTGCGTCGTTATATCCGCCGATAATGGCCGGCGCATCATGCGACGCTAATTACCGGAGGATATGGCGCCGGAATTAAGACGTTTTTCAACGTCGAAAACGATCCGTGTTTTCGCCGGTGGTTCACCGGAAACTACGCCGGAGAAATTTCTGACGCAAAATTGGCGCCGGAAATAATTTATGGACGCGGCCGAAACCGGCATATGAATTTCCGCCGCAACATGCGCCGGAAACGTATATTTCCGGCGGAATATCTATGTTATCCGGCGGATTTCGTCCGCCGGTAATATGGGGTTTTCCTGTAGTGGTTGAGGTTCCTGTAAATGAAATTGATGCACAAGCGATGGCTACATGTGTGAGTAATTCCTCTGGTTTGGTGATTCGAAAACAGGGTGATTGGCTTTGTGATTTGTCGGATGATGAATTGGAATATGAACTTCATGAGACTGACAATGATTTTTCTCTTAAGTATACTACAAATGTTGCTACTCGGGGAAAATTTTGGGGGAGAAGTCGACGTAGACGATGAGTTCTCATTTTGTTATGTTGTTCTTCTTGATGTTCCTCTTCCGGTTCGCTTGGATTTATTGTTCAATTTGCAGCGTTTTGAGGCTAAGGGCAATGATGTGGTCGGGGCTCGCGTCCCAGTCCTTTTTGCTGGTGGCAACCGTTGGTGTGGATTTCGGGACGGCTATTTGGGATTTTTTTTACACTAACTGGACGGTCCGTGCGGGACATCGTGGACACTGGAAGCCTTGGTGTTTACTGAGCCGATGTTTTAGCTTGTATTTTTTTCTTTTTGGTTTTTTGTGGTCTTTTTTCTACTTGCTTATACTTTGGCTGTAACCTTTTTTGCTTTTTTTTATAAAATTTTATTATATATATATATATATATATAACATAAAAAAAAATTATTTATATTAAATTTATATATTTTTATTTAAAATAATTTTTTATTAAATATAAATTAAAATCGAAGATTGAAGATGTTTATATTTAAATTTAAAATTAGTAATTATTCATATTTAAATAGATAACATAAATATAATAATTATTTATATTTAATTTTAAAATTATGTAATATATTATATATGTATGAATTTTATTTATTTTTTAGGCTAAAAATTCTTAGAATTATTAAATTTTTAAGAATAAATTGTCATTATTATTATGTTAATTTTATTACTTTTAATTATATTATTATTTATTACGTCATCCGGTTCGACCCCGGTTCGACCGGTCGAACCATGAACCTCTCATTCTTCCGGTTCGTTGTCCGGTCCGGTTTTCACAACCTAATCAAAATATTAATATTTGCATTAACACCAACAATTATAACTTATATTGTTATGAAAAATATCAAAGACTATTTACATGACTAACCTCAACAATTTAAGAAATGCAAAATTTATATCCCCTAGTATTGCTCTTGACAATAACCAAAAGAAGAAAATCAAATAAATATAATTTTATCTATGGTGGATCCCCGCTATAGTAGGGTGGGTAAATGCCCACACTTAAAAAAAAAATTAATGTAGAAGATGGAATAATTTTGAAATTCTGCTGCCCACCCCTCAAAAATAATTTTTTTCCTAATATGATCCATCTTACGTTGTTTGTCCATCCATCCATCCGAAGTTCCAAAGCTTTCGCGTTCGGCATTGGTGAATCGCGTGCAACCTTCAGCGTTCAAAGCATTGAAGAGGTTGTCATTCTCGCAATGGTCGACGCCTCACAGCCTGAGAAGAAGAAGAGGCTGAAGCCTCTAATCTGTTATCCCTCTCGTCGTTCTCGCCGTTCACTTTTACTATTGGTTTTTCAAGTTTTTAGAATCTGCATTAAGGATGGGGTCTCGTCTTTCCTCTCGCCTTTTCTTCTCTTTTCGAAGTTAACTTTGCCCTTTTTGTGACCCTTCCTTGTTTCAGGTCTGACGAGAAAGTAACCAGCTTCCTACTTTTTATTTGAAATTATTTCTTTTAGCAAAACTTCTAACAAAACTTTTTTTTTTTCATATAAAATATGAAACTTCAAAGAACCAAATCAGCCTTAATTTTCAATTATTACTTTTCTTAGTTTTCGTATTAAATTCACATACACCTACATCACATTAATGAGCAAATCAACACCAATGTAATTCAGGTACAGTGATTTCTGCAATGACTAGTTATGTTAATGAAGACCTTATCTTGGTTAAGTTCTAGTTATGGTTAATTAGTCCTAATTGACTAAGGTTATTTTTTATTGACCACGATGATTTAGGCGGGTTGATAGAGAAAAAACATCAATTTTATATAGATTCTTTTACAAATAATATAAATTATATAATGAATGCATATGATGCAATTATATATGCAATTTTTTTTATTTTTTAAAATTCATAAATTAAAATTTTAAACTAAAATTTTTATTTAATAAGTCCTGATTTTATCTTATAAAGTATCATGTGTTTGCATTCCTAGATTTAAAGTAATGTCCAAATCTAGCTGCAGTGTTTTGTACTTGAGACGCCATCCTTCCCACTTAAAAGCTAATTTCCAAAGTTATGTATTCCCGCAGGCTCCACTTGAATAATTAATCAAGAATTTCTTAGCTCTTTGGAGCATGCAATGTATTAAAGAAATATGAGTATTGCGGGCTAGAATATACACGGCGGTAGAGTTTGAAAATTTTCATCTGAGCGTTGCACGAATATTCAGCACACAAACAAGAAAGGAAAACTAAACACTAGGATTTTTATGTGGAAAACCCGAAAAAGGGAAAAAAACCACGGGGCCACGCCCAGTTGAAAAATTCCACTAGTGTTGATTGAGTTACAAGAAGTTGATTCGTCCCACAAGTTAGGACGATCATATTTACAATGAATTTCTTCTGGATTGAAATTCAGTTACAAAGTTGTGGAGAATTCTGGCGTTCTCCCGAATATCCGGCAGAAATCCTGGATTGTTCGGGCGGCGGGAAGAACTCCAGTGGCGGTCGAGGAGGAGCTGATTCTCCTTCCCCTTCTCTTCTTCTTCTCTTCTTCTTGCTTGAGTCTTTCCCTCCCCTCTCATGAGAAATGAGGGGTCTATTTATAGATTTCATGGAGTGACATAGCTTGTAAATAGGTGTGAGATCAGAGGCAAATAGAGAGTGGTCGAACGGACAGTTGATCTTAAATCATTTGATTGTGTACCGTTCGTCAGACATTTGAAGGTCTTAATGATGTAGGAATTCGGCGATCTTGGGCTCGTTGGATTTGCTCATTGAGCCGCTCGATTCAACTATAAGCTTGTCATGTTTAGAAACCGTTTGGTAACTCGAATTATGGTTCGAATCTTCCAACAAATTATCGGAACCCTTCCAAGGACCACAAAGGCAAATCCAATCATTGAATAATTTCTTCTAAGAATTAGTGCTGCAAACGAACCGAGCCGAGTCGAGTATCTGAGTGTTCATGTTTGAGTATGTTTATTATTACCTTGTTCAAGTTCGGTTCATGTTTGATTCGAGCTTTATTGTTTATGTTCATGTTTGGTTTCGTTTAATTTATCAATGTTCATGTTCGGTTCGTTTAGTGCTTATTGAGCTTTAAACAAACAAACATTAATGAGTTATGTTCGTGAACATATTTAGCAAACAATCTATTGAACAAACAAATCTTAAATTTGTTCATTAACATTCTTAAACAAATAATCTAGCAAACATTTATAAATGTAAAACGTCTCTTGTTCATGAACAAATTCATTATGTTATAATAAATTTAAAATATTTATATTATGTATATTTATTAAATTTATAATTAAATATTAATCAAATTTTTATCGAGTTTATTCACGAGCTCTGAATTGAATACGAATCGAGCTTAATTTCGAGCTTGTTCATGAGCTTCAAATAATGTTGTTCATGAGACATAAATGAACCGAACACATTAGTGTTCAAGCTTGTTTATTTAAGGATCGAGTATTTAAAATGTTGTTCAAGTTTGTTTTGTTTAGTTATTTAAACGATCACTTTAATCGAACCGAGCAACGAGTAGCTCGTCAAACGTTTAGGTTCGCTTGCAGCCCTACTAAGAATGTTGTAGTAGCATATGCTATCACGCCTCAGAATCTAATTCGGGAGAGTTGCCTTTCCTTTTCATTTAATTTAATTTAAATATTTTTAAACATCAATCAAAGATATTAATTATTTTCATATAAATTGCAGAATATAAATGGTGAGAAACATAGATGCATTTATACAGTATTTTAAAGTTGATACAAACCCAAAATAATGTTTTTACAATAATTATGATACAAAATAAACTAGTTCATCATTACTACACACCATGCTACAAAAGAATAACTTATACGTGCAGAATGAAAAACTAAGCATGTTGTCCAAAGCCTCACTTTACAAGATCCTTACTGTTATCTGAGAATATACAAAAAACACATAATGAGCATAGAAAGCACAACAAGCCATCAATATCTAGAACTAAAGTCAATGCACAATAATAAAATAATATACACTGTAAATATATATCAGTCGCCCTTGTATCAAACTTATTCATCTTATCATATAACATATCAGAACTATTCTAGCTACGTATAAATCATGTTTCTGGTATCATTCAATCAGTCTCCTCAATAATTAATATGTCATTTATCTATCACCTATCTTATCTATTATTTGTCATCTATCATATTTGTCATCCAAATCTAATAGTTGTCCATCAATAATTAATCTAATCAGCCTATCAATAAACAAACATCGCTATCTACCCGTCAATGTAACCAATCAACATCCAAATTGACACCTCAATCTTTATTTTAAGAAAGGTATGTCAACCCACCCTCATATATAAAATATCATGCACACATGCACTTCATTTTAATCATAGCAAAAATAAACATCATACATATTTAATGTTGTTATTAGTATACTCATGTATCATTTTATCAATCATTTTATTATTAATCTCACCCATCACACCTAACACATTGGTTTATTCATAATTGCATGCTCTTATGTATATCATATCCTTCATATCATATATACATCTAAATAAAAATGCTTCATGTACAACATACCTGCACACATCATATATGCAATCATCATAGCATGTAAATCTACGATGCGCTCATTATATGCATGTATAATGTTAAAATGCATGTTATTAGTAAATGAATATTAATTAAATGAATATCAAATATTAATATTCATATTAAGTACGTTTATCCCCTGATCATTTCATAGTTAGTATTTCCCCCAATTATTTTAAATAAAATAGCATACATACAAAACTAACTAGTGAAATTATGATATAAGCCATTCAAAATATTCAAAATAATGATATATATCACCATACCAAAAGTTACACGTTAAAAGATTCACCAAATCAGACAATATTATTATTTTTTATCAATTTTAGAAGAGAAAAATATATAATTCAAAATTGTTGAAAATAGATGTAGAGTGGATGTCACTTATTACGATTAAAACACTTTTTATAACAGAAGTGATAGACAAAAAATCTCCGAAGAGCTTCCTCTCTCTTCTCTCTCCTCTTCTATTCTTCCTTTTCTTCTTCATTTCTCGGATCCTTCCTTGGCATGAAATAAAGTGAGGGGTAAGCAAGGTCTTAGTGGAGCATATATATATTTCAATATGTAGCGGTGCGGCGCTTCCAACCAAGCACTGTATGCTCATTCCATAATTACTGTATAATAGAGAGCATTGGTGTCGCTTCGAAATCTAACGCTCCAACACCACACCCTTCAGAGCCACTACACTCAAAAGTGTAGCGTCACAGTGCTCATATGCATATTTTTATTTTTATTTTTTCATTTTAAAGTATTCTTCAAATTTTCAAGTTGTTACATATGGTGGCAAGGATTATCATGGGAAAAGTAGGGAATCTCTTGCAACTTTTATTAAAATAATGCTTCATGTAAGAAACATAGTTAATTATAATGATGAATGAATTTATTACAAGATTGATCAGGCTGCCCCTTCTACCAAAGGATTGCAACGAATGCTATTATGTTAAGAGCAACCATGGAAAAGCTTTGGGTTATGTCTATATATAGATGATAACAATGTCCTAAACTCCTCTAAGATCTCCGCACTTCACCTCTCCAATATAAGGGGAAATCCACCTAAAGGTCGAGTAGGATAAATATGAAATCTAATCTCAAAAGCAAAAAAAAATCATCTATACTCCTAACACGAGGAAATGAGGCATTTATAAAAAAAATATATAATGACTCAAAAGACATTAATTACTAAACTACCCCAAATAAGCGATAAGACTAAAATGAGGCATTACATTAAAAAAAAAATGAATTCCCCTCCTAACACAGCATGGTTCCCATGTATGAGATGACTCATCCTTAATTTCAAGTTTTTTTTTTTATTATTATTGTCATAGTAGGGTGAAAAGTTTGTTAAATTAATTCAATTTTATAGTCATTTTCTCTTATATGTTTAAATGTTTAATGACCCTAAATTGTTTATCAACATTTGTTTAAGTTTTGCAGAAGGTCCACAAGAAAATGTTCCTTTCATAAATGAATCCAAACATGGTCACCTTCCTTGAAAGAAAATAAAGTGTGTAACTTATTAGCTAGCATCTAATATTTTGTAATTTTTTTTTTAGCTATCATTTCTCAACTTAATGATGCATTTTTTTTACCCTTTTTTATCTCCATAAATATTACTTTTCAAAGTGATAATCATGGAAATTAAATCTAAAGGGGTGAAGGTATTCTGGACATACACAAACTTAAAAGGACTTTGACATTGTTTGGATGATGCACCGATTGTAAGCAAACTTAGCTTAGCCATAGTGAGATCCCATTGCTTTATTTTTTTTTTTTCCTTAAAAGCATCGTGATAAGTTTAATATACTGCAATTTACAATTTTTGTTGGTCATCCATCTAAGGGTGAGTAGCGGAGTGAAACTAAAGTTTAGTTCCCTCAACTTGCCCCATAAAGATCTTCATACATGATTGAGCAAATGCACTTCCATGTTTGATGTAAAAATATTTGGGGATCCCTTGTAAATAAATAATATCTTGAAAATATAATTCAATAATATATAAAGCATTATATGTTTTAATTAAGACATAAAATAAAATAAGTCATTACCATGATAGAGATTGCATGTCATTGGGTGTTTGGAAGTCCTACCACAAAATACAAACTCACATCAATCTATTGTGATTCATTTATAGACAAGGGAGTGTATAATCCCTCTTTATCACTCCTAAATTTGGCTACGTGGCATTCTGGACATTGTTTAAAGGAATCAATCAATATCTTGCTAAATAGATAGCCAATAAAATTTTTTTTTTAAGTAGGACAATGATTTTAACATGACTGAATGTACCCCTAATTCTTATGCATGGCATTTAGATAGAATTGTTTCTGGCAATAACCAAAAAGAGATAGAAATCATATTATTAAAAAAAGTGTCAATATCATGACTTTGATAGAACTTATGAGTTCTAACTTGACATAGCTTCCACTTTTTTTCCAAAAATTAAAATCTTAGGGATAAAAATCTTTTATTACTTCACAACTTATTCTTTTGACTAAAGAGTGATAAAAAGGGTAAAACATTGACTCAAAGTGTTTGTAACTTTATTTTGAATATGAAACTTATGTTTTAAAATGTAAAGAAAATATGAATGAAACTTAGCCCACTTAGCATGTTTTCCTTAGAGCTTTATTTTTTATTTTTAATGTTTTCCTTAGAGCTTATTTTGACAATGAAGGTATTTTAGGGCTTCATGATTCAAATACAAAAGGATTTATTATATAATAGATAATAGATAGTGATTCAATAACTCATATAAACATTTACATTTACCAACATTTGCATTAAACTTTTCTTGTTGAGGAACATCAAAAGTTGGCATACATGATGCAAATGATTCATCATAAGTCATAATGCAATTGTAAATTAGCATATCATATCATCAAAGTATACCATTTTAAAATTTCCCATGAATGGATTACACACTTGAGTCATCAAATGTATAAAAGTGTTGGGATCATTAGATTGGCCAAAATTCATCAACCTCCGCTCATATAACCCATCCTAAATTTTAAAAAAACATCTCTCATCCATCCCCCCTACTTTATTTTAATTATTGATACACACTATGTAATTGAAAAAAGGCTCTACATAACTAATCAAATAACTCATCTAGTCAAGGGGTTGGCAACCAATATTTTATTGTGATCTTATTAACATATCAACTATCTATATATGCATGATATATGTCATCTTTCATTGGGACCAATAAAGACGAAACTACAAAATAACTAACAATCTCTCAAATATGACCTTTAGCTAACATTTATTATAATTGGTTTTAAATTCTTCATAGTCCTTAAGCCTCATATGATTGGTTGGACAATGGAAAATAACATCACTAGGGACAAAGTCAATCATTTATTGGACATCTAGCATGAGAGGTAATCCTTCTGGTAATTCTATGGGAAACACATCTTGAAATTATTATAGTAAAGGATGAACTTCTTCTAGGACATGTCCCTCTTCTTGATTTGGTGCATCATCATTAGGTTCAATTCCTTACGAGCTCTATGAATGGAGTTATTATTCTGTGTGAACACCAGACGGTTCTTTCATCCGGTTAAGCTCTCGGTACCGAGCGGTACCGAGTGGTACCGAGCTAGGTACCGAGCGTGGTACATTTTTGGGATGATGTGGCGTATTTTTATTGGTCTCCAGAAGCCCTCCGAACTCCGAACAGAATAATAAATCCTATGAATGTCTCATCCTAATCAAAAGAAAAGTTCTTAGTATTAATTTGCTATAATTCTAGCCTTAGAGCTAAGTTAGTGACATCAAATGATATTAAGTATTATTGTAATTAAATGATATTTGAAATGGCATGATGCAAACCTTCGATGAACAAGCAATTATATTCCCCTTGGGTTTGACTAAATCGCATTTTACCATTAGTTTTTCAAATTCATATATATATATATTCTTCTACGAACAAACTTTATTGTCAAAAGTTATGAATTTTAATGAAGGTATTTTACGTAAAATGAGATGGCAAGTACTTTTACGTAGCTCTTTTTTCATCTTTTTCGTACTTGAAAAGTTTTCCCTATGCTCTCTAGCCCTGGTTCATTTAAGAAACTCTCACCAAATGAGTGCAATTTTCTTTAACTTGTTGACTACCAATTTTTTCGGCCTACTTGTAGGTATATCTTTATATTCAAACATGTGCTCCACCATATGTAGCCAATCTATGATGTTGTTAGGATTTACTCCACCCTCAAAATCTAAAATATCTACCTTAACCCAAAAATCTTGATAATATCTTATTTATTATCTTATACAATAAGGCTCATTCTCTTCAAATGATTGCATGATTCTTGAAGCACTTGATGGAAAGAGTTTTTCATCTCATGATCTAAATGATTGTCATTAGAATGGGATTCTTGTCTATTCCCTTCACACACCACTAATCCATTTTGTAGTTGTTGAATTTCACAATATAATTATTCCATAGCTATTTCTTGGCTTTCATGGATTTGGTTTCTCCTAAAAGGTATCCTAAACGCAAGGCTTATATACCAAATTTGGCACTAATAAATGTAGGTTATATTGATTTTAAAAGTGTCAAAAACTGATTATAAGACTGATCTAGATAGTTTAGCAAACACATAAGTTCCTAATTTCCTATTCCTACAGCTAACAGAGAACCAAAATGAAAATAAAAGAGAAGAAATGTGAGAAATGTGAGAAGAGACAAAATAAACAATAAGATTTGGAAGTCTTAGAGTAATTTTTGTATGTTGACCATATTGTGAAATTTACATGTTTTGATGTAAAGAATCATTACCATGAATTTTCGCTCAATAGAGTTTTCAGTTGCATACCATTAGGTTAATTTGCCACTTTCTAAATTAAGCTAAATTATGTTATTTACTATAATGCATTTGTAATGAATGTGGATATATCATTATTATTGTTATCGTACTGTAATAATAATGTATTTGTAAATGATATGAAAAAACTGGTTGATTCGTTGGTTAGAGATTGATTGATCTATACATGATGATAAACCGTCGATCTTTCTTTTAAATATTGTAGTTTGGTGTTATCATCTACTTATTCATGTAATATTGATTGAGAGTTATACATAGTTATTAATTACTATGCTGATAGACAAAGAGTGATGACTATATTTACTAAGCCAATAATTATCGACTATCGATTACTGATTACTAAAAAATATTGTGATATACATATTTTCTTACTTGCTTAGTGTGAGTACTAAAATGCATGTTATTGAAGTATTATTATTATTGCTATATAGATTCATTATTACTGCATATATTTGCTATTACTACATTATTTTACTACTTCTACCACAGTTGTTTCTGTTATCGATATAAACACCAATATTATTAGATATTGTTGATTCAATGTACTATGCATGTTACATACTAAGAATGTAATTTACTGATTTGCTATTGATATAAAATATATCAAGGATTCAAAATCTATGCGTACACTCATGTATGATATTATTATAATGATATGATTTCGCCATAGTCTTTATTAATGCTTTAATTTAATGCTATTTTATATAATTTCTGAACTAGGCTTGCTAATGAAAGTATTGAGCTACTAAGAAGATGATTGAGCTTTAAGTTATTCAACTCCCATACCGGTTTATTTAGATTTATCTATTATATTGCCTTATTGGCTTTCATACCGTACTATTTTACTATTTATAAATTCTATTGCTCTTGTATGTGAACTTTACTATTTTTGCACATATTCTTGATCGTATGACTATTACTATTATGATTTAATTTCTAACATGCATATTTCTCATTTTTCCTTGTATTAAGTTTCGTTGTGGATTTGATTACTTGTTGAGCTATTGATCTTATTATATGTAATTAAATAATTTCATGTCAAGACAAAGGAGCATTAGTGAGAGATTGACCAGAATTAGTTTAGCTATTCTTTTGTACTCATGGAATAGTTATGGTGTGATTTTATATCCTGAGTAGTGCATATGATTTTTAGAAAATGAATATAGATGTATATATTGATATTTTGATTAATAGTTTAATTTATACTATTATTTATATTGATAAAAGAAATTATGTAGATATAGTTGTTGTTAATTAAAAAATAAAAGAATAATTCTTTCAAATTAGATTATGGGGTGTTACACATAGTTGGTTGGTGACAGAGCTTGAAAGGACTGTAACCTAACGATGTTGGTCAAAAAGAGTGTAGTCAGGTGATGGTTGTTGAAGCCTGAAGGGATCGTAGTCGAGTGACGGTGCATGGTTGAAGGATTGTAATCGGCGGGCGACAATGGTTGGAGGGACATTGATCGGTCGGCGAATGTGGTCGAAGGGACTATAGTCAGACGAGGGTGATTGGAAGGACCATAGTCAAGCGACGGCACGTAGTCGGAAAGAGTGTAGTCACATGATGATGGTCTGAAGGATCATAGTCGGTGGGCAACAGTGGTCAGAATGACCGTAGTCGATTTGCAATGGAGGCTGAAAAGACTATAGTCGGTGGGAGATAGTAGTCAGAAGGACCTTAGTCAGTCGATAGTGATCAAAAGGATCATAGTTAGCGGGTAACAAATTTTGGGAGGAGATTTGACGTCGATAGCATTTGAGAAGAGTTCCGACGATAATCAGAGAATGATATATACTTACATTTTTATTCTCCTATCTTATTTATTGATGAAAACACTATGCTGCTCAACTCATAGCTCAAAGAAAGTTGTATGTGTTGGTACGAAGAGAGGAGGGAGAAAGAGAAATGCTTAGTAACATTTTTGGCTGTGGTTGATTATCTCACTTGAGCTATTCACATATTTTTTTTAGTTTTGTAGGTAGGGCAGTGTATGGGCGAATTATTGCGTCCGGTCACCTGACGTCCGGACAACCAATTCGGATGTGCAACGTCACCCAAATACACTAGGCCCTGGTATATTTTGCTGACGTGGCAGGTCTGGATTGGTGTCCGGACGAATCCGGACACCGGACGCAATAATGCCCAGTGTATGATTGCCCTTCATTCATTGTTGGGTGGAAAAACAGCCTTATATCGCATCTTTATTGTTATTTTATTGTATTAATTATTTTTAAAGTGGTGTAAAATATAATATTAAGCTTTCCTTTGGGATAACTTTTTACTATTTTGCTTTTAAGATATTAATCATAATTTTTGTTTGGACACTGCTATTTCATGCACCATTTTCAATAAAATTTTATGCAAGAAAACTGCTTTCTACCGTAGCTTTAAAAAAATGTTTTCCTCACAGCAATTTTACAATCACATTTATGAAAAATTGTTATCACCCCGAATGGACCTTTAGTCGAGCTATTAAGATATTTGATTGTCAACTTTATATTTAGTCTTTGTGTCACTAGCTAGTTTTCTCATATATCTATGATTGTTTATTTCAAATTGATATTTATTAGATTTGAAGCTTGAGGATAAAATATTTTTTTATTTTGTTAGAGATATAAATGCTTTATGATGATAGTTGGCCTAATAAGGTCGAGCCATCTATCCAAATATGATACTTAGATTCACATTTGTCCCTATTATAGCCTTTAGAGTATGGTTTCATTTAGATTGTTTAGATTTTGTATAATGATAGATGCATATTTGTTATTTTATTATTCAAGTTGAGAAATGTTTAGTGATATCATTATGCAAAAAAAAAAAAAAAAAAGGTTTATCAATTTCTTTTAACTATTTATTTAGGTTTCGTTTGGGTCAGCTTTCTTATTGTTTCTTAGAGCAGCTTTCTAGTACAAAAATTAAAATTTTTATACTAAAAATTTACTTTAAGAAGCAGTAAGAAAGACTTTCCGAACGAAATCTTAATCTTAAACTTTGTTTGCAATAATTTTCTTGATTCTTTGCTTTTCAGAATATAGTCACAATATTTATTTGTCAATTATTTTTTAATTGCTTTCAATAATTTTTTATATTGGCAAGCTGCTTTTACAATAAGTTTTTTAAAAAGCAGTTTTCTCCACAACAGCTTTGAAACGACATTTATAAAAAACTACAGTTGTCCAAACAGATCCTTAATTTTGCATTTTTGCGGAGGCAAATCATAACCTTTCATTAAAAAGCACATATTTCATTATATGTTCCTATAAATCTTTGTAGATGTCGTCGTATATGATGTTTATGACGTATGATGTTTATGCGTTTCATCTAGTTTTTTTTTTTGGGGAATTTTGGGGCTTAGCCCGTATATTAAACTAAAATGATTACAAAGAGAATAAAACCCCTAAAAACCGGGGAAGAACCAAAACAAAACAAAACAAAATTCAAAAACCCAATAAGGAGCAAAAAGAAGATCAGACTTAGGAAAAAAAAAACTAACAATATAAGCATAAGAGCTTATCAGTCATAGAGCATATTAGCGAAACAAATTAAAGAAACCACTCTTCCCTGGTTGCCAGAAAGATCAAACAGTGCTCCATACCCAAGCAGATAGCAATCCCGAGTATAATGTCTTCAGGCCATGCATCCAAGGGAAAGGCATAGATCTATGGTTGCCACCAATAATATCCAAATAACCCCACCAACAGTATTGCAGCCGAGAAACCAATTGATCACAACAGGCTGTCCAAGAGAAGAGACCAACTGAGGCAACTCATCGTTGTTAGTTACACACATCATTGTCCGTCTGTAGAGGGAAAGCTCCCTCTCAAAAATAATAGCTAATCGACAAAACGAGAAGACCAACAAAAATTCAGCAGCACGAGAAGCAAGAAGGGAAAGAAACCTGAAGCAATTCAACATTTTTCCAAGTAGTGGTCTTAGCATGAATAACATGATGATCTTTCTATAGAAGCATTAACAGAGATATCAATGGCAGCAAATCGCCTAGCATTACGATCCCTCCAAAGGTAATAAATGGAGCAACAAACCACAAAATAGCAAAAGTTCTTCTCATACGATTGTAGAAGCATATTTCCCTCAAAAAATTCAACTCATTGTTGTTGAATATTGTATTTTAAAATTGAGACACTAATAAATTTATTGGTAGATAAATATCTTATCCATTAACAAATTGAAAAAAAAAACATCGATGGGTCAAAACATTTGATCGAAGTCTTATGAACTTGCAACAGGCCGGTTCTTCACAATTTGGAACTCTAATTATGTGGAACTCTAATTCTGTAATTCTATTCCATGCTTGGCTTACCTCAACATAACGAAAACAAAAACTTATCTTTAATTATTCTGCAGGATTTATTGTTGTTTGGAAGAGCGGTGTACAAAGAGCTGAAAAAGCATGCCGTAGAATTTGACTATTTTTTTTTGCTAAGGCCCCGTCCAAGAGGAGAAGACTGCTTTTAAAAGCACTTTTTTCATATAAATTTTAATTTTGTACTACAAAACTATTTTAAGAAATAGTAAGAAAATCATTACAAATAAGGCTTAATGTTTCGTTTGGGACGGCTTTCTTACTACTTCTTAAAGTAGCTTTTTAATATAAAATTTTTAATTGTTATACTAAAAAATTATTTTAAGAAGCAGTAAAAAAGCCGTCCCAAATGAAGCCTTACGTAGCCTAAGGCTTCGTTTGGGACGGCTTTCTTTCTGCTTCTTAAAGTATTTTTTGTTAATTTTTGTATTAAAAAATACATTTAAGAAGCAGAAAGAAAATCGTCCCAAATCAAGCCTAAATATGATCCACTAAAGCACTCATGAAAATCCTTTTAAGAACTTTTTGAACGTTGATTTGTTTGACTGAGACCCCATAAATTCATCTGACTTTTGGCTATTGGTTTACAAAAGACCTCATTTCTTTTGTGAAGTTCAGACTTTTTGACTGAGTCTGGAGCAGCTATTGAAATCTCAGCCGACTTCAATCCATTGTCTCCAATGCAGTTTCGGACGTGCCAAATAGCTGGCCCCCATCAAATTAACTTTTAATATGCTACATAATAAGTACTTATACGATAGCTTGGACAACGAAGACATGTCAATACAATTAAAAAAGTCTTAGCTTCTTTTGGGACTATTTTTTTAAGCAGCTTTTTAATAAAAAATTAAAAATTGATTCAAGAAACAACAAAAAAATCGTCTTAAACGAAGCCTTATTATGCTCAGCATTAACATACAACATAATTTACACTCATTTGCAGAGATGAAGATGTATAGGAAGCTGAGGGAAGTTTACAGAACGCACATAAAATGCTGTGAATCTGATAAGAACTCTCATGTGATCATGATTGATGACTGAGTCGTGGATAAGAGATTGGGGTGGATGAACCACCTTTGGCTTAAACTTTGCTTCCAACTCAAACCTAGAAAATTAAGACTAAGGCTTCGTTTGGGACGGCTTTGTTATTGCTTTCTAAAATGGAGTTTTAGAACAAAACTTTTTATTTTTTTATTAAAACTTCGTTTTAGAAAGCAATAAAAAAGCCGTCCCAAATGAAGCCTAAGTTGTTTGGGACAGCTTTTTAAAGCATAATTTTTTTACTAGAAAGCTGCTTCAAAAAATACTAATAAAGTTGTCTCAAAAGAAGCCTAAGATTTGAATCGACAAGAATATTATATTCGGATTGAATGTAATTATACTCATTTTAGGAGAATATTAAAAAGCAATTAATTTAGTTATCTTGTAAATGATGATATGATATAAATCATTTATAAATACATACAACAACAATAACATAGTTTTTATCCCACTATATGGGATAAAATTACATGAATCGTTTTTCTTTATTAATGTATCTTAAGAGTTAAATTTTACATATAATATTTGTGTAGTAATTTTATCATAATTGATTTAAATGTATAAAAAGAATATTTATTATTTATTTGACGTTCATATTTGATACATCATTATAAAATTATCTTGATCGGGCACGAGTCTCAAGGCAAAAATCAAGCGGGAAACTTCAAAAATTAAATCCGAGAGCATCTGAACTTCGATTTCAGCAAACTTATAGTCAAACTGAGCATCTCGGAAATACGAACCCAACGACACCAAATTCAACTTAATGTGAGCCCAAATGAGTCCAAATCAAAGACCCAAAGCGTTGTTAGAAAATTCATACCACAATTTGAGTACTTACCAAACGGTCTCTGAACTTAACGAGCTTATAGTCAAATCGAGCGGCTCGACGAGACGAATCCAACGAGCCCAAGATCGCCAAATTTGGACATCATTAAGACCTTCAAATGTCTGATAAACGGTGCACGATCAAGGGATTCAATATCAACCGTCCATTCGACCACTCTATATTTGCTTCCGATCTCACACATATTTACAAGCTATGCCACTCCAAAAAATCTATTAATAGACCTCTCATTTCTCATGAGAGGGGGCCCAGGGAAGAAGAAAGGAAGAAGAAGAGAAGAAGAGAAGAATAGGAGGGAAAAGACTCCTCGACCACCGTCAGAATTCTGCTCGAACTCTAAATGACGCCGGAATTCTGCCCGACCTCCACGGGATGCCAGAATTCTGTCTGACTTCCACGGGACGCTAAAATTCTGCCCAAGTAATGATAGAGTTCCCCCCTGACGCCGAAACTTCGCCCAACTGATACCGGAGTTCTCCTCGGCCTCCAATAGACATCAGACTTCTACCCGATGCCAGATCTTCACTCATCGCTAAGTTTCTACCCGATGACGGACTTCTACCGGTTATCAGACTTTCTCTAGACATCTACCCGAAGATGGATTTCTTTCCATTGTTGGACTTCTACCTTACGTCGTCCTTTTGACCTTCGTCGTCAGACAACAATCCTTCCGACCTCCGTCGCCAGCCGACTATGGTCCTCCTAACTTATGTCGCCCGTCGACTACAGTCTTTCCGACTTTTGTTGCCCGCCGACTACGGTCCTTCTGACTTATGTCGCCCATCGACTACAGTTCTTCTGACCTCCGTCGCTAGCCGACTATGGTCCTCCTGACTTACGTCGTCCGCATACTATAGTCTTTCTGACCTCCGTCACCAGACTATGGTCCTCCCGACCAAACGAACACGTCAATAATGATTCTTTGTATTCACATCATGTAATGTACTCTATAAAATGTATATCAAGCTAAGACATTCTCCCAATGAAGAGCCTCGTTTGTATCAACTGCAATACTAGTGGATTCATTCAAATTGGGCTAGGTCCCGTGGTTTTTCCCCCTTTTCAGGGATTTTCCACGTAAAAATATTGGTGTCTCCTATGAATACTACACACTCATCTATCTGATTGCGTGCTGCATTTTCGTACAACGCTAAGACGTTAAATATGATATTTTTCTTCAGTCGCGAATACTCTTGGACTCAACAATATTGTTTATTTTTATTTTTATTTTTTTTACCAATCCACTAAGCTTATAGGACGAACTGTGACTCATGAGGTGGTCGTGGATTTTCTTTGAAAGCGTGTATGGCGGAATTGAAGGCTAAAGGAACCCATTAAAATATTCGATGGAATCATGATTATTTATCGATAATGAGTTTATTGGTGCTAAATCATATTTATCTTATTTTGAATTGTAATTATTATTTTTATTTGGTCATTATTTTTTTATTTTTTAAAAATTTTATTACAAAGCTATTATGTACTAAGGCTTCTTTTGAAACATTTTTAAGATTTATTTATAAAGCAGCTCTTAGTATAAAAAATTGTTTGAAAAAGATATTTTTTCAACTGAAAAATGCTTTAAAAAGTATTACAAAAGCTGTCCCAAACGGAGGCTAAAGTTATAAAATATTAATTTCTTTATATGTTTTAAGAACATTAAAAAAGTAGCCTTAGACTTTATTTGGGATGATTTTTTTTTAATGTTTTTTACTACTATTAAATTTCATTATAAATTTAAGTTTGCAGTTTAAACTATTCTCAAATTTTATATATTCTAATTTGCAGAGTTTTTTATAATACGAATGTACGATATGTTTTAATTGATACGAATTGATATATCATCGAAAAATCATCTTGATCGAGCACGAATCTCAAGGCAAAAATCAAGTTGAAAACTTCAAAAATTAAATCCGGGATCACCTGAACTCTGATTTTAGCAAACTTACAGTCAAACTGAGCGTCTCAGAAATTATGAACTCAACGACACTAAATTTGATACAATCTGAGCCCAAATGAGTCCAAATCAAGGACTCGAAGCACTATTGGAAGGTTCGAACCACAGTTTGGATTATCAAACGGTTTCCAAACGTAACATGTATAATCAAATCGAGCGTCTCGACAAAACAAATCCAACGAGCCCAAGATCGCCGAATTCTGATATCATTGAGACCTTTAAATGTCTGACAAACAGTCCACGATTAAAGGATTCAATATCGGCGTCCATCTGAATCACTCTACATTTACCCCTGATCTCTCACATATTTACGGGTCATGCCACTTTAGAAATCTATAAATATACCTCTCATTTATCTTGAGAGGGGAGAGGAAGCAAGAAGAGAAGAAGAGAATGAAGAAGAGACTCTTAAGGGAAGAAACTCCTCCTCGACCATCGTCGGAATTCTGCCCGACTTTCACGGGACGCCGGAATTCCACCCGACTTCCAACTGACGCTAGAATTCTTCCCGATCTCTAAGAGACTCTAGAATTTTGCCTGAATACCATCTAACATTGAAGTTCTCTTCGGCCGCCGACTGAATTCGGACATCTACCCAACGACGGACATCCGCTCATCACCATATTTTTACCCAACGCTGGACTTATGCCCGTTGTCAGGTTTTCGCCGGACATCTATTCGATGCTGGATTTTTGTTCATTTCTGGACTTCTACTTGACATAGTCCTTCCGGCCTTCTTCGCAAGACAACGGTCTTTATGACCTCCGTCATCTATCGACTACGTTCCTTCCGACCTCCGTCGCCCGCTGACTACGGTCATTCCGAATTACGTCGCCCACCGACTACAATCATTCCAACCTCGATCTGTCGCCCTTCGACTACGGTCCTTCTGACTTATGTCGCCCACCGACTACAGTCCTTCGAGCCTCTGTCGCCTGCCAACTACGGTCCTTCTGACTTACGTCGCCCACCAACTACAGTTCTTCCGACCTTCGTCGCCCACCGACTACGATTCTTCCGACTTACGTCGTCCATTGTAATATCTCGTTCCCTTACTGTTCCTCTCTGAATTGAATTTTCCTCCCAGAATCGGCCAGGACGATGTCGAGATCGTCCAGGCTGATCAGTGCGTTCAAACAGTTGATTTCTGGAGCTATTTCTGGACAGGATCGTCCAGGACGATATTGAGATCGTCCAGGATGATCGGCACTGTTCACACAATACCGTCCTGATCATCACCCTGGGAATGGTCCAGGATGATCAGAATTGGTCTGATCGTCCCGGGACGATCGGGCAATCGGCCAGGCCGATCTGTGTATGATATAAGGAAATGAGCTCGTTTTGAGGAGAGAGAAAATCAGATTTTAAAATCAGATATTTTGAGGAGAGAGAAAGAGAAAGGGAAAAAGAGGAAAAGCTGGTTTTTGGAGACCGCGGAGCGCTTTTCGTCCGACGCTGCTGTTGGAGAAAGTGTAGATCTCGTGGTAAGGACTCTGAACCCTGTTTCTATTTTCGAAGATATTGTGTTTTGATCGAGTTGTGCACTATTTTGTGTTTTCGTAGTCTACTTTTAGGCGTGATTTTGATTTGACACGACTTTCACCGCACAACTTTTAGTATGTTATAGATATGACTATTGTACACGATTTGACTGTATTCTACGAAGATTTTATCGGTCGGAATTGATTTTACGTGATTTTAATTGAATAGAAAATTATCAGGACTTGATTTGATTTGGATTCTTTACATTGATAGTCTTGTATTGATGCCGTGGATATTCGTTGGTAATTTGGAGAAATTCGGAATTTGTATCTTTTTGCAGGATTTTTATGTAAATTCGATAGACTACCGTTACTCTGCCCGATTTTCGTATGATTTCTGATTTGGCTGAAACTGATAGATTGAATCGATATGCATATGATTATTGATATGATTGCTTTAATATTGATTATTGATTGATTATTGATACTGATCACAAGTGGAACCTGGTTGAACATTGGTTGAAGATTGATGATACCTGTACAGGATGGTGGGCCGACGGGCTTTCCTTTAAACATTGATTATTGATATATTGATGGGAGTCATAAGGAGTTTATTGATATGCCGACGGGCGAAAAGAGTGACGACTCTTATTGATTGAACCAATGTAAATGATATATACAACAGCAATATGGATTCTACAACAGCAACATAGCCAGTAGATTGTACTTGTTCAGTATATAGTATAGATATTGCATATTTACTGTATTGATTTACGGATTTATTGCTTTATCAATTTCTGCTTTATTGATTTGATCGGATTTACTGTATCGTACGGATTCTATTGATTCCATCGATTGATTACCGAGCATTGATACTACTGAGCATTGTTATGGACATTGATAGATATAGATACTGCATTGATAGCATGGATATGGATATTGTATAGATTTATTGACTACTGCCTATAGATTTTATAGATTCGCTATCGCTACTGTTTCTGCACTGTATTGACTGCTTTATAGATTCATTGTTTCGTATTGCTTTTCTTGATTGATTTCATTGATTAGATCGTATTGATTTGACAGCATCGATTTGATTGACGGATATTGATTGATTGAGTCGATTTATCGATTTTCCTTCCGCCGCATTGACTGGTTTTATTGACTATTGATTTCCGCTGCATAGACTCATTGACCATTGACTGATACGGATTTGATAGATTGACATGCATATTGCTAGCATCGCCGTGCTTTGATTTAAGTTATAGGTATTAGGTGACCTGCTGGGCTTTGTAAAGCTCATTATATGTGGTTGATATTTTCAGGTCAGGGCTTGGGAGCAGGAGATAGGAATTGATCCAGATCTTCAGGTTTTTGTCTTTTGGTCGATTGATGATTATTTTGTACTCAGGACAGGATAGTTTCCTTTCTTGTATTGATAGTGTAGTTCCTGAGTATTGTACATGATATTTTGAGATATGAATCGACTGATATATTGATGTTTAAATTTTATAGATGTTTGATACATTGCTTACTGAAGGTTTTAGATAACTCTGGTAAATGGTTAGAGAATTGATTGACATTCTTTCCAAGTTTGATCTTGGGGTCGTTACAGTCCACCGACGAATGGTCCTTCCGACCAAACGAACACGTCAACAGTGACTCTTTGTATTCACATCATGTAATGTACTAAAAAATGTACATCAAGCTAAGGTCTTCCCTCAAGGAAAGGCCTCATTTGTAATCAACTGCAACACTAGTGAATTCATTCAAACTAGGCTAGGCCCCGTGGTTTTTCCCCCTTTTCAGGGGTTTTCCAAGTAAAAATCTTAGTGTCTCTAGTGAATGCAACACTCTCTCTTATATGATTGCGTGCCGGATGTTCATGCACTAAGACGTTAATTTTATATTTCTCTACCGCCGCGAATACTCCAGGAAGCAACACGAATTATACTCATTTTAAAACAATATAAGAGTTATAAATTTTATTTAGAATATATTGGCCTATGATTTCTCCTTTTTATGATATCATTTTCTAAATGATTCATCACTTTTTATTTAGGAGCAAAATAAAAGTATGAGATGTTACAACTTCTAGTATTAATTTATCTTCATTTTGCTTAATTCATTATTAATCTAATTTTTATTTATGTCATTCTTCTGTGGACTACATTTCATCATCTCATTTAAAATGTTTAGTTTAAAAAATTATTTTTTGTCTGTTGGTTAAGAATTTTGATTATCAACTAAGTGATCTTGAGTTCGTGTATTTTGCATGTGATTTGTATGTATAAGTTTGCTTTAATTGACCTAAATGTCCGAAAAAAAAAAGTTTAGTTTCTATAAGAGCATTAAAACATTCGAAACTCATCATATTTCATATTGCAGCAATTACAAATTAGCGAATCTATTATCTTTTTATAAAAGTATTTTATTTGTTGCACTATTTGATTTAGTTCATTTGACTACATGAGGGACTTCCCCAATTTCCATAAAAGAAGACTTTCGATATTAAATTCTTGTTATTCATGGCCATATACTAGTCTAATTTTTTGAATATTTATAATAAATTTCATGTACTTATCAAAATACGACATTTATATTGATAAAATATTGATAGTTGGAAACATCATTCATAGTTTCTCTCTCTAGCTAAGTCTTCCTATTTAAAAGTCAATACAACAACAACATCAAGCCTTTATCCCACTACGTGGCGTCGGCTACATGAATCTTTTTTATCCATTGTGTCCTATTAAAAGTCAAATTCTCGTTTAAATCTAATAAATAAAGGTCATTCTTAATATTTTCTAACCAAGACTTTTTAGGTCTACCCCTACCTTTCTTAACATAAGTCAAATCTAATACCTCTACTCTCCTAACCGGGTCATCGAAAGGCCGCCGTTTTATGTGACCAAACCAACTAAGGCGACTCTCTCTAATCTTATCTTCTACTAGAGCTACTCCAACCTTTTCACGTATATGCTTATTTCATATCCTATCTCTAAGGGTAAAGCCACTCATCCACCTGAGCATCCTCATCTCTGCCACACTTAACTTAGTATTATGCTTCTCTTTTAATGGCCAACATTCGGCACCATAAAGCATTGCAGGCCTCACTACCATCTTATAGAATTTTCCCTTAAGTTTGAGGGGTACATTTCTATCACATAACAAGCCCGATGCATTCCTCCACTTCAACCATCCAACTTGAATTCTGCTGAATATATACCCATCTATTTCACCATCACTCTGAACAATATATCCAAGATAAAGATATCTAAAACGTGTACTCTTATTAATGACTTGATCGCCCAAAGTCACAATCCCCTCACTATGTCTATTACTACTAAAATCACACTACATATATTCCGTTTTAGATCTACTCAAACGAAAACCTTTAGACTCTAAGGTTGACCTCCATAATTCAAGTTTACCTTCAACTCCCTCTCTAGTCTTATCAACAAGAAGAATATCATCAGCAAAAAGCATACACCAAGGTATATCCTCTTGCAAATGTCTAGTGAGAACATCCATGACTAAAGCAAAAAGATATGGGCTTAAGGCTGATCCTTGATGTAACCCAACCGAAATAGGGAAATATTTGGTCAATCCACCTTATGTTTGAACACAAGTAATAGCTCCTGCATACATATCTTTAATGATTTGAATATAAGCATTATTGACTCATTTTTTTTTTCAAGAACTCTCTATAGCACTTCTCTTGGAACTTTATCATATGCTTTTTCTAAATCAATAAATATCATATGTAGATCCTCCTTATTTTCTCTATATTTCTCTATTAAACCTCTTAATAAATATATGGCTTCCATAGTCGACCTACCCGGCATGAATCCAAATTGATTTTGAGAAACATTAGTATCACACCGTAACCTATGCTCCATAACTTGCTCCCATAGTTTTAAAGTATGACACATTAACTTAATACCTCTATAATTCACACAATCTTGTGCATCACCTTTATTCTTAAAAATAGGAATTAACGCACTCATTCTGCACTCATCTGGCATCTTTTTAGTCTTCAAAATAGTACTAAAAAGTTTAGTAAGCCATGAAATTCCTTCTTCTACTAAGCATTTCCACACCTCTATTGGAATATCATCAGGTCCAATAGCTTTTCCACCCTTCATTTTCTTTAAAGCCTCTCTAACTTCAGTTTTACTAATACGCCGATAAAAATAGAAATCTTTATTTTCATTTACGGTGCTAAGGTCACTATACTCAATCTTATTATCACAATCTTCTTTAAAAAGTTTAGCAAAAAATCTCATCCATCTTTATTGAATATCATCTTCTAAGAAAATTATTTTTTGATCTTCATCTTTAATACACTTCACTTGAACTAAATCCTTACTACTCATATCTCTTTGTTTGGCTAACTTATACATATATCTTTCTCCCTCTTTAGTATCTAATCTATTATATAAATCACTAAAAGCTAATGTTTTTGCATCGCAAATTGCTTTCTTAGCATCCTTACGAGCCACTTTATATATTTCTCAATTATCAGAATTTTTAAAATTAAACCAATTTTTATAACAAAGCTTCTTATTTTTGATCTTTTCTTGCACATTAAGATTCCACCACTAATTATTTTTACTATTAGGAGCTTTTCTCTTTGATACTCCAAGAATATCTTTTGCAATATTCTTAATATCACTAGCCACTTTTTTCCACATAATATTAGCATCCTCATGCACAGACAAAATCTTAAGATCTAAAATCTTATTTCCAAAAATATTTTTATAAATATTCTTTAAATGCCCACATCTAATCCTAGAAAATTGTTTTACTTTATTTTTTATTTTATGCCATTTTATCTTAAAATCCAAAACTAATAATCGATGTTGGGTACATAAACTTTCAGTCGGAATAACTTTACAATCTTTGCAATCTAAACGATTTAATTTTCTAATAAGAAAATAGTCAATCTGGGTTGTACTATTTCCATTTTTATAAGTGATGAGATGCTCATTCCTTTTCTTAAATAAGGTATTAGCAATTGAAAAATCATAAGCTAAACAAAAATCCAATATGGTCTTACCACCTTCATTTGTCGTTCCAAATCCATGGCCACCATGAATGCTTTTAAAATCATCTACCTCTCTACCAACATGTCCATTTAATCTCCTCCAATAAAAACTCTTTCTTCAAGAGTTATATTTTGTATTAATTCTTTTAAGTCATTCCAAAAATTAAATTTAAAACTCATATACAAACCTATTTGAGGAGCATAAACACTTATAATATTAATAATCTTATCATCAACAACAATCTTTAAAGCTATAATTATATCTCCAATCCTATTAATTTTTATAGCATTATCCTTTAAACTCTTATCTATAATAACACCTGCACCATTTCTTGTACGACTCCTACCCGAATACCAAAGTTTAAATCCTAAACTATCAATTTTCTTAGCCTTCTCTCCAACCCATTTAGTTTCCTGAATGCACAAAATATTTAACTTCCTATGAATCATAATGTCTATTAATTCCATTAATTTTCCTGTAAGGGAACCTATATTCCAAGTTCCTATCCTAATTTTAGTTTCATGGACTAGCCACTTTTCCCACATCCGTCCTTGATGTGGGAACCCTTGCCTATTTAACACTGCACCCGGGCGCCAGTGCAGCGGCCCTTGCACACTTGTCACTGTATTCAGGCCATACAACGCGTCGCTTCCAGGGGACGCCCTAACATTAACATAATTTTTTAAATTATATGTAATGAATAATTATTTTATTATGAATATTGTTAAATATATCGTTTTCATTATATGTAATTAGAGATTCATTTATCAGAGAAGTTTCACAGACAATTGCGCTAGTAAGGCTTGAGTTCGTCTTTTTTGACCCGTTTATTAAAGTAATTGGATTCAGGTTTACTGAGTTCAGATCGAGTCGATTTCTATGGTTGAACCCAAACCCGACCATAAACCCATTTTAAATATCCAATCTAATAGTATATATTTTGAGTTATTGCGGAGCATTATTTTAGGTAGCTTATTGACTTCATAGTTAAAAAGTATTTTGGCTTTTTGAATTTGTAGTCTCCTTTGGTTGGTTGCATTTTGAAAAATATGATGGATTCTATAACTTGCCAAGTTTAGTTGAATGTGGTAAAAAATTCTTACGAATATATTAAAATATCTTAAATTTATTGATTTCAATTTCACACATAAAGTGAGTGAAAATCAATATTATTTAAAATATATATATGAGAGAGAAATATCTCATTAGCCACATAAACAAATGCTCATTTGCCTTTTTTTTTCTTCTGATTTACAATTTAGATATATTAAAATCTTTGTGATTGAAAATATCGAACAATTACAAAGAATTAATTAAAAAATTGCACATAAAATAATTAGCTATACATTATATTCATCTAAATAAGAAATTTAATAAATAAAAATTTATTCTGATTTAATTTAGGTTAAAATACATTCTCACCCAACATTTCTCCGTTCAAAATTCAAAAGTCAATATAATTGATATGGTTTCACTTGCTTTTTTACTTATATTGTGGGAGGAAGGTTACCTCTATGGACGGATTTGGGCTGTCTTTATCTGGAATAACTATTATCTATTATGTTGTTTGTACATCTCTACACTTGGATTGTTGTTATCATTTTTTTGACCCCCGATTCATTTCTAGATGTGATCTGGTGTTGTTCGGCTACTTCAGAGGATGTCTAAATTTTGACAAGCAGGTTTTTGGGCTGTGGACAATGATGACAACTTGCTATCTTCTTTTTGGTTGGTCTATGGGCAACCAAAGAAGAAATGGAATATCGTATTATGAAAATCACAGCATTTCTGAGTGCCAGCCAAATAGAATTTCTGTCTGATCTTTCAAGATCTTTTACTCATATTTTTTGTCTTCATTTTAGTATCTTTCTGTAACTGTTAGTTTTTATTTGTTACAGTTTTACTTTCTACACATGCATGCCATTTTGATATCAATAGAATGGACTAAGCCCTCAATTTTCTCAAATAAATAAATAAATAAAAATCAAAACTCAAAGTACCTAAATTACACAGCTCACCTTGGCTTGTTGGTTGAGAGCTTATGCTTCTAACTAAGAGGTCTTGGGTTTGAGTCTTTGTGTATGCGTTGTGTGTGTGAGTTTGCCTTAAATGACCTAAATGTCCCAAAAAAAAGTACCTAAATTAGAGGAGCTTTATAGTTTTCCTTTCACTAAATAAGAAAGGGAATGTTCACAATTGCCACAGGCTCATAACGGCATGATTCTCTAAATCTCTTATTTCCGCAAAAAAGCCTGCATGAGCCTTGTTGCGTGTTAGAAAATACGCGGCGGTAGAGTTTGTAAATTCGCGTCCGAGCGTTGCACATAAGTTTAACACACAAACAGAAAAGAGGAGTGAACACCAAGAGTTTTTACGTGGAAAACCCAAAAAGGGAAAAAACCACGGGGCCTCGCCCAGTTGCAAAGTTCCACTAGTATTTTTGTAGATTACAAATGGCGGATTCGTCCCAGAAGTTGGGATAATCCAAGTACAATTTATTCCTTCCACGAAATTTACAAGATTCTGCGAATTCCTAGCGTTTCCCGAAAATCCGGCAGAGTTCCGGCGTCTTCAGGCGGCAGGAAAAAATCCGGCGGCGGTGGTCGAGGAGGTGAGGAATCTCCTATTCCTCTTTCTCCTTCTCCTTCTCTTCTTCTTCTCTCTCTTCACTTGAGTCCCCTTGGTGTAGAATGAGGGCTCTATTTATAGTTTTTTTGGAGTGGCATAGTCCGTAAATAGGCGTGAGATCAAGGGCAAATTGGGAGTGGTTTGAATGGACGGCCGATATCGAATCCTTTGATCATGCACCGTTTGTTGGTCATTTGAAGGCCTTAATGATGTTGGAATTCGATAATATTGGGCTCGTTGGATTTGTCTCGTCGATCCGTTCGATTCGAGTATAAGCTTGTCAAAATCGGAGACTGTTTGGTAACTCAAATTGTGGTTTGAACCTTCCAACAGCGCTTTGGACCCTTGATTCAGACTCATTTGGTCTTGTATTGGGTTGATCTTGGTGTCGTCGAGTTCGTATTTCCGAGACGCTCAGTTTGACTGTAAGCTCGCTGAAATCGGAGTTCATATGCTCCCGATATTAATTTTTGAAGTTTCCTACTAGCTTTTGCCTCGAGATTCGTGCCCGATCAAGCTAATTTTGCGATGTCGTATCAAGCCTGTTTTTCCTTCACGGGAAAAAAGATAGAGACTTTAGAGGAGAATTAGAAGCAAAGAGTCCACGTAAGAGTTCATTGCTTGGTCTTCAAGCCTATCTTGGGTATGAGTCTTTGTGTATTAAACCGTCGGGACGAACTGAACCCGAGAGCATCGTCCACGGACGAAATAAATTGGAATTAATTTCGTCTGTACGATCCGTGTCCAGAGGAGTTCGTCCCGACCCAGCTTCCAGGTTCGTACAGACGAAATTGACAGATTTCTTTACAATTTTTTTTCAGTTCGTCCCATACTAAAACCAGTTCATACGGACTAACTGCACTAAAAAAAATCAGCTTTGGACGGGTTTTACAATATTTCTACTATTCACTGATTCTATCATTGATGATTTTGGGATTCTATTGTTTATGCATTGATTACTGATTTTCGTACTTGCTGCATAGATTCACTGATCATGTGCAATTGACAGTTATGGATTTGATTGACTGACATGCATATTGTTTCAGTACCGTGCTTTGATTACAGTTGTAGGTATTAGGTGACCTGCTGGGCTTTTTGAAGCTCATTATATGTGGTTAACAATTTCATGTCTGAGCAAGGGAGCAAGAAGTGATGGTTGATCAAGACTGTCGACAAATCCTTTCACTATGGATGCCTGGGACGTCACAAAAAAGTATTGAATTTGTAGTCTCCTTTGGTTGGTTGCATTTTGAAAAATATGATGGATTCTATAACTTGCCACGTTTAGTTGAATGTGGTAAAAAATTCTTACGAATATATTAAAATATCTTAAATTTATTGATTTCAATTTCACACATAAAGTGAGTGAAAATCAATATTATTTAATATATATATATATATATATATATATAGAGAGAGAGAGAGAGAGAGAGAGAGAGAGAGAGAAATATCTCATTAGCCACATAAACAAATGCTCATTTGCCGTTTTTTTTCTGATTTACAATTTAGATATATTAAAATCTTTGTGATTGAAAATATCGAACAATCACAAAGAATTAATTAAAAAATTGCACATAAATTAATTAGTTATACATTATATTCATCTAAATAAGAAATTTAATAAATAAAAATTTATTCTGATTTAATTTAGGTTAAAATACATTCTCACCCAACATATCTCCGTTCAAAATTCAAAAGTCAATATAATTGATATGGTTTCACTTGCTTTTTTACTTATATTGTGGGAGGAAGGTTACCTCTATGGACGGATTTGGGCTGTCTTTATCTGGAATGACTATTGTCTATTATGTTGTTTGTGCATCTCTGCACTTGGATTGTTGTTATCATTTTTTTGAACCCCGATTCATTTCTAGACATGATCTGGTGTTGTTCGGCTACTTCAGAGGATGTCTAAATTTTGACGAGCAGGTTTTTGGGCTGTGGACAATAATGATAACTTGCTATCTTCTTTTTGGTTGGTCTATGGGCAACCAAAGAAGAATGGAATCTCATATTATGAAAATCATAGCATTTCTGAGTGCCAGCCAGACAGAATTTCTGTCTGATCTTTCAAGATCTTTTACTCATATTTTCTGTCGTCATTTAAGTATCTTTATGTAACTGTTAGTTTTTATTTGTTACAGTTTTACTTTCTACACATGCATGCAATTTTGATATCAATAGAATGGGCTAAGCCCTCAATTTTCTCTTTAAAAAAAAAAAAAAAATCAAAAGTCAAAGTACCTAAATTGGAGGAGCTTTATAGTTTTCCTTTCACTAAATAAGAAAGGGAATGTTCACAATTGCCACAGGCTCATAGCGGCATGATTCTCTAAATCTCTTCTTTCCACAAAAAAGCCTGCATGAGCCTGTTTTTCCTTCACGGGAAAAAGATAGAGACTTTAGAGGAGAATTAGAAGCAAAGAGTCCACGTAAGAGTTCATTGCTTGGTCTTCAAGCCTATCTTTTCCTTTTCAGCCCTCAAAATTTCAAACTAGTGGCAAGTTTAGAATGAACCATTGACCAAAATTCTATACACCTATAAAATAAATTCTTGGAAGAATGCTTTGAAAATCAGCATTAGATTTATGTACTTCTAGCTTTGTTTCCTGAATATTATATAAAGATAGGATAAAATATTTAAAATATGTAGGACATATATGTAAATTGGGCTTAAATAAATATCAATATAACAACTTATATCATCAAGTTTTATCCCACTATGTGGAGTCGGCTATATGAATCATTCTTCTTCATTGTGTTATGTTAATAATCAATTTCTCATTTAAATGTAATAAAAAGGATCGTTTCTTATACTTTATAAAAAAGTATTTTTTAGATATCTCTATCTTTTTTAACATAGGCCAAATCAAATACATCTACTCTCTAACATTTAGGCTTCGTTTGGGATAGCTTTCTTTCTGCTTCTTAAAGCAGCTTCCTAGTACAAAATTTCAAAATTTAGTACTAAAATGCCACTTTATAAAACAGAAAGAAATCCATCCCAAATGAAGTGATGTGGACATCATTAGTTAAATAAAGCCTTAGGAATACTTTATCCTTGTTAGCTTAGGTGTTTGTGTTCCAGAATGTTCTTTTGCCTTTATATAAACTAAGTAGTGTAGGAGGATGGGATCATTGAATGAATATTATCTCTTTTTAAAAGCTTTGCTCTTCTTCTTCCCTAGATTGGGACAACGAAATCCTTCTTGCAGGTCGAGTCTTCCGACGATCTACTACATCAGTTGGTATCAGAGCCTGGAGCTTGTGAAGATCGATGGACTGCAGAAGAAGGTCGGCTGTCGACGACGGTCGAAGCCGCAGAATGAGATTGGCGGTCGACGACGATCGACGCCAAGGAAGGTGGGCTGTCGAAGATGCTCGAAGCCGGATCACCTTCTATCAAGCTCAAGCGAAGGATTCACTGGATCGGATCGACAGGAACCTTCGGGCAATAAGGAAGATGCTAATGTCGTCGGCAACCATACCGAGGTATTCTTCTTCTTCTTTGATCTCCTCGTCCGCTTCACGCAGACGCCATCAGTCCCGCCATACTCCCACCGTCGTGGATGACTACGCTCCGCTCGAACTCCCTCTCTGATGGTGTGATCCACTGCCGGAGTACCCGCCGCTCGAGCGTCCGATGCGATGGCGAGATCCTTCACCCGATCGCGCAGTTCGCAATCATTCCGGGGCGGTCTTCAGCGGTTCATCTCCATCCCAGCATCATCCGCCTCCCGTACACAGGAATCGCCGCGCACCTCCAGTGAGCTCGAATCCAATTTCGCATTCTGATTCGCCAGTGTCTTTATATTTCTCCTTCTACTCCTCCGGCGCGCCCGCACAACTGGCCCCATCTCCGCGTGCAAGAACACCTCCAATGCGCGATCCACCAGCGCCTTCACTGCCCATGTCCGAGACTAGCATCACACGAACATTTAGTGTAAGTTCACCTGAACTTCCCAACTCCCACGAGCGACCTACGTCCAGAGCTCCACCGCACTCACCATCGCCGGCGGTTGTTTCTGCGATTAACACTCCACAGGACCGCAGGCCACCCCCGCTCAGCTGCCACGATCCCATGCCCGACTCTGCAATTGAAGCCACGCGAGATTACCTCCGCTCGCAAATCCTCGACCCAAACACTCCTTCTACCCACGTGAGATTCGTCCCCTCCTTCTGCCGACATGAGACGGATGCTGATCTTGACCAGACATGCAATTCCGATTCATCTTCATCTCACGACCAGAGCCATGATCCAAAGTCATTCCAACTCGATTTCGTCCCCCACAACCCTCCACCCTCTCTTCTGCCTTGCCTCGGCAGTCTCATGCTCGACCTCACATTTCCATGTGATATATGCTTGTGCTCCGCCACTACTGACGGCGAATGGCAGCAGGATCAGATGCCATAAAGCAATTTGGGGTATAAAATAACAGCTCCAATGAAATTCTGGCAGAGTGTGGGAACGCCCCTGTGTTATTTTGTTCGGATGCTCCGGAAAGAAGAGTCTCAACGACAAGGAGAGTCAGCTTCCAGTTCCGACACATTGAACTTATTGAGCTCAGAGACGGGAGAACTGCTTATGTTGAGAGCACTAGGATTACTACTCCTAACATTCATCATTTTATTCCTTCCTTCGCAAGGCCTACTGGATCCATCTTCCGGAAGGTAAGAGGTTACTTTTTAGAGAGCATTATGGTTCAACAGCTTGTGTTCGGTACAATTTGGCAAGCGTGTTGCTATCCTCTTCAAGACGAACTCTCAGATTATTATAAGCTTCTCCCAATGCTAGAATCGCAGTCTGCTACCCCCTCAGCCGGATGGAAAATGAGCACGATGCCATAAATGATACTTTTGGTTGGAACATTTGGAGTTATTATATCTTCTGGAGCAGGGCAAACTAACTACTCTGATCTTAGAAACATCTATGGAACGGCAAGATGCACCCAAGACCTACCAAACATTGTATGTCAGCAATGCCTTGGCGAGGTGGTGGGAAGGCTTCTGGTTGACAGGATTGCATATGCAAAATCTTGTAAATTTGATGCTGCCCTTCATGTGTTTGATGAAATGCCATATCATGATATAGCTATTTGGAATCCGTTTATCTCTAGCTATGAACAGAACAAAAGACCCAAAGGAGTTCTGGCCGCCTTCAATGAACTACAGGATGCTAATGTCGAGCCTAACCATCTCACATTGGTAGCTGCATTATCAGCATGTTCACAGTTGGGTGCAATGCATAGCAGGGGAAAGGAAGCCTTAGATTCCTTCAATGAGATGCAGGAGGCCAAAGTTAAGCCCAGTCATGTTACTTTCACCAACATCTATAGTGCTTGTAGCCATGTCAGCCTAGTGGAAGAAGGCAGTCAAATGCTTCCTTTATATGGAATTGCACCAGATATTGGGCACTATGGTTGCATGGTTGACATCCTTGGTCGTGCAAGACGTTTAGAAGAAGCAATGGATCCGAGATGCAAAGTTTTCGACCCAGGAGGATCGATCATAATTTCTACATCTATCTTTCTCCCGATGACGTGCCTCGACGGAGTCGAGTCCTTTTTGACGCAAGGGGAGTATGATGTGGACATCATTAGTTAAATAAGGCCTTAGGAATACTTTATCCTTGTTAGCTTAGGTGTTTGTGTTCCAGAATGTTCTTTTGCCTTTATATAAACTAAGTAGTGTAGGAGGATGGGATCATTGAATGAATATTATCTCCTTTTTAAAGCTTTGAAGCTTTGCTCTTCTTCTTCCCTGGATTGGGACAACGAAATCCTTCTTGCAGGCCGAGTCTTCCGACAATCTACTACATCATGAAGCCTTAATGTGTTCAAACCAGCTAAGGCGTTGATTCTCTCTGATCTTATTTGCCACTAGAGCTACTTCAACTTTTTCACGTATATATTGTTTTGCATTCTGTCATTAAGAGTGAAGTCATGCACTCATCCACCTAAGCATCCTCACCTGCGAAAGCAAAATAATGAAAATATAAAGTCATATAAAAATAATATATATGAAAAATAGTCAAATTTATATGCTTAGACTCCTCATCATGCTTAGACTCCTCGTCATTCGAGCGCCGTATGAAAGAAAAGGATGAGAACAAAGACTCTATCATGAGCTTCACAAATCAAGCTTAATTAAATGATAAAGACAAAATACAAACCAAAATTTCTCGAAGAGAGGTTGGCAGTTGACACGTGGATTCTGAGATTTAATACTCAGCGGGTAGGATTGAGAGAGCCAGCTCTATGCACATAGGTGGCAAATTATTGTTAGAAAAAATAGTTTTTTTTTTTTTTAATAAAATTATTTTTAATATGCGCGTGGGAGAATATTCTGAATGACAGATTTATTTGACAATCGACAATTAAAGCTTTTTGTGAAAGAGATGGATATTTGTTTTGTTAATGATCTCTCTATGATTTTGTCTAAAAGAGGTCGATAAAACATTTAATAATAACTATTTGGAGATTGTATTAAAATTGGCGATGGTTGCTTGCCGTCATTGACCGCTTTGTCATCCTTGTCCTTTCTTCCTGTGGGCTCTGTGGACGAGCTAAGTCATTATTTATATTTTCTTCAATGCATAAACTTTTCATTCTTTATATTATATAAAAATATATATATATTGTTATTATTATTAATTTATTATTATGCTTAGATAATATTGGGTTAAGCTTATGGAGCCTCTTGAGTTCTATGTGATGGCTCTTTACATAAGAGAATAAGTTGATAGAAATAACTCTCTAGATCTTTTTTCTGTCCTCACTAATTTAATGTTGGATGGGACGATTTTCTTACTGCTTCTTCTTAAGACCGACAACTTTTTAGAACAAAAAATAAATTTTTTTACTAAAAATTTGTTTACGAAGCAGTAAGACAGCCGCCTCAAATAAAATCACAATCTATAAAATTAAGAAAATGTTGTTAAAGGATTTGATATTATATACTTATTTGAATAGTTTAAAATATTTTAAGAAAAAAAGTATTATTTTTGTGTATGATCTTAGTCATATAAAATCTATTGGTTCTCATTCTACAAATTAGAGTGATTAATTAATAATGTTTTGATTTAGAGAGCGAGGGTGTCTCTCCTCATATTTCCTCCGAGCACCAACACAAATTCTAGTCATTTTAATATCTTCAAAAAAATTATTTACATCTAATTTAAATATTACATCACAAATAAAATATAAATATAAAATGTTAAAGCTCATGATATATTTAATATTTACATAATTAAAAAAATAGAAATATACATAAATTAAAGCTTCATTTGAGACAATTTTTTACTAGCTATTTTATAAAACAGCTTTTTCTAATTAAAAAAAAAATTAACTAAAAACTTAAAGCTTAATGTTGGATATTAGTTTAAAGATCCATCTAATTATCACTGTAGTTTGAAGAAATCAAATTTGAATTGAGTCCGTATATAGCTATAGAATTGAGCTAGCTGTTAAATTTATTAAAGAACATATTGATTTTCTTTCATTCAAGACAAAAATTACAAAATAGGAACATAATTTTAACAAATGAAATTACGCCAACACCCCACCGGGCTTAGGTGGGTTGGTGGGCATGCTTGGTTGGGAACCCCCATCTCAAGTTCGAATCTCATCTCATACGGCACGACTCTTTAAGTGGAGAGGAAAGAACTGTGGGTCCTACACCCTTGGGGTTGGTTGGTGGTAGAATCGCCGAGGGATTAGTTACGCGGCCAAGCACCTCTTTCGGGAGATGGCAGCATTTAACCAAATTGTCTGTCAGCATTTCAACAATTTCCATGATATAAACATGCAAATGAACTACCCATTAAGTAGCCATCTGCATGAAAAAAAAAAAAAAATTTACATATGCAATCCATGGTCGTTATGATCAGCTTATCAAATCATCTCCGACCCTTTGTTAATTATTCTACGTATATTTTTATATGCATGTAACTTAATCCAATGCATAAAAAAAAAAAAAACAAAAATTCGGTAAACAATACTCGTTCAATCATGGAGTTCAGTCTGTTTCCATAGTTCTTTAAGCAGATCAAATGGTGGCCGGAACAAGCGGCGAGTGAGGCGACGTCATAAGCCGCGGAGTCATAACCATCTCCTCCTCAAACCTCCTCGGCAAGCTCAATCTCAATCCTTCAGCCAACCTATTCTTCTTCGCCTTCTTCTTCTTCTTCTCCTCCACCTCCTCAATCTCTCCATTCACAAACAACCTTATCCTCCTCAGCGCCCTCTCCGTCGTCTCATCATCCATATTAGCGAAACAAACCCTAAACCAACCTGGTTCAGCACAATGAAACGATGAACCGGGAGACACATTTAACTTAACCTCATTCACAATAACCCTCCATAGCTCCAGCTCTCCTTCCAGCGTCGCCTTCTTAAGAAGCGACCGCAAATCCATCCAACAGAACAAACCTCCATTCCCTTCCAAACACCGTATCCCGACCCGCCGAAGCCCGTCGGTGAACACCCCATGCCTCTCCTTAAGTCTCCTCGCATTCTCAGCCAAGTAGTTGCTCGTGAACTCATCATCGGCGAGCATGGAGCCGAGCAGATGCTGCGTCTGCGAGGACACCAGGCCGAAGCTCGACATTTTGCGCGCGCAAGCGACGACCTCATCGTTGTAAGAGTAAACGACGCCGACGCGGAAGCCGGGGAGGCCCAGGTCTTTTGACAGGCTATAAACGACGTGGACGAGATCGCGATCAAATTTGGGATCGGATTCGACAATTTCGGAGAGGCTGATGAAGTGCGGGGGCTTGAAGACTGTGCCGCTGAAGATTTCGTCGCAGATGAGATGGATGCGTTTGTCGTTGGTGAAGCTGAGGAGGGTGCGAATGGTACGTTCGTCCATTGTTGTGCCGAGAGGATTGGAAGGGTTGGTTATCAGAACGCCTTTGACTCTGATGTTTGATTTTTGCGCGTTGAGATAAGCGGCTTCTAAAGCGGATGATGTGATGTTGAAGTTGTTGGAGCTGTGGCAGTGAATGGGAAGCAGACGTGCGCGCGTTCTCCAGCAGAAGTCGCGGTCGAATCTGAGAAGGAATGGTGGGTTAGCAATTTGGACAGAATTATGAGCTGTGTAGGCTCTTCAGATTAAGACGGAATTGACTTGCGAAGTTCACGAGGGGACAGAATTGAGAGATTTTAGGGGCTGTGGTTTTTTCTTGTTTTAGATAACTCTGAGATGAGATTCCTTGTTGGTCAATTAACTTGAATAATGCTTTACGTAATTGCAGGCTTGATTATTGGTTAGAGAGCACCTTGATTTTAATAACAATATCTTAAATAAATAAGAGATTTTTTTTTTGTCATATATTCCGATACAAAATAGATAATTATGATGAGTATCGAAATTTTTGAATTTGTATTAGATTATTATTAGACGATTTTTTTTTTCAATTAGAAATAATTTTTTTAATTGTTATATATATATATATATATATATATATATATATATATATATATATATATATATATATATATATATATATATTCCAGTATCATTATAAGTAGAAAAAAATGTTTCTTAATATCCAAATTAATTTTATTATTAGAATTTGCCATAAAAGTTATTGGAGTTATTTGAGAAAAATATAAGATAAGTTTTGATTGATTCATGTATTTAAAAATAAATTTAATAATTTTTAAAATTTACAAAAAAAAATATTTACTTAATTGTAATACATTCTCCTACTGTTTTTTACAGTCAAATATTTGCCAAAATTATTGTAAGGAAAACGTGCTTATATTAATTTGAAAATTGTCACAAGCTTTTTATTTATTTTTTAATTGTGAACTCAGTTCAATAAATTCAGTCATATTTTTAACATTATTTATAGTTTTATTATTTATTTGACTGAAAAAGAGTCAAGAATTTGATCATAGCCGTATTTTTTTAGGTAATTGTGAACTCAAACAAGTAAATTTACTTTTAATTCTGCTTTTAAAAAAAAAGTTAGGCAGAAAATAAAATACTCACGCCGGATAATATGGAACGGGAATGAGAAAAGCATCGCCGGGGTCAGCAAGACAAAACGCAAGCGTCTCTTGAGCACCTGTGGCTCCACCGCTCATCACTATTCGGTCCGGGTCGAACTTGACCCGCCCGCCTCTCACTTTCTCCATTAACTTCGCTACTCCCTGCATTTACACACATTCTTTATCAAAAGCTTCTCCACCTCCATTTACTTAAAAAAATAAAAAAAAATTTGTTATGCAGAGAACAGATTATACAAGTAAGCTCCACTCACTTCTCTAAACAATGGAAGGCCATGATAGTCTTGAAAGTTCGCGACAGCTCTGAACTGAGAAATACCTTCCTCTGTGCAAATGGATGCGGCCGCCGGGTTCTTCCTTATCCACTCTTCCATAGAGTCATGGCTTAGCTGTTCAATCAAAACACATATTAATTAGCTAAAAACAGCTTCTATATATGCATGCAAGCTATAGATATGTAGCTCACCGAGTTCTCAGCGAGACCCATTTGGATTACCCCCTCAGGATTCTCAGTAGGGTGATAAGGATCTCTGTCATGAGCCTTCCAACCATCAAAGTAAGACGAGTTCTCTCCATGGCCGCCATTAGTGGCCACCTTGGAGAGCAGCTGCTCTTCTGATTCTTTAAATCCCATTCTTGTTGAAGGTGAAGATAGCTAGACTCTATAAGATCGACTTAGAGAGTGGTGAAGGAAGAAGTTGAAGTGTGGGAATATATATATAGATCAAAAGCGTTCAACGTTCAAAACACCAGAGGAGTTACACGGAAAGTTTAGCACGTGATGAGGAGGTCCATTGTGGAAGTCCGCCATGGACTTTCTACAAATAGAGGGAATTAGCAGATGATGCCCGAAGGCGGCACAATTTTTAAGGTATATATGGAATTACACGGCTTCGGGAGGGGTTGGAAGTTACGATGAAGGAGATATGAGTAAAACGGCTGAATTGAATTACGGGCGGTGATCGTAGAGTTGATAATTGAGATGAAGTGGAGGCTATCGTGCGCGATGACGTAAGACTGTAAGAGGGTCGGTGGACTCGGTGATGGGTCCCACGAAGAAAATTTTGCTGAGCTATTTTGACCCTTGTTGTAATTTTTATGAAGAAAATTTTATCTTTCTCATCAAATGTTGATCAATATGACAATATTCAATATGAAATGCAAAATTATAATTTTTTGTTTACATAAGTGCAAAATAATCGCTTATGTTGGGCTCAAATTAAGCCTCCTTGCTAAAAGATGTCAATATCATGAGTCAATTAGATTGACTAAGATTTTATTTGGGATGACTTTTTACTATTTCTTGAAGAAGTTTTTTAATACAAATTTAATTTTTTTTATAATAAAAAGCTGGTTCAAGAAGGAGTAAGAAAGTCATCCCAAACGAAACTTAAGTCCTATCACCGAGTACATGTGAGCTCATCCTATATTTGGAAAGCTTTAATTCATATATCAGGTGATTAACAAAGTATACTTAGGCTTCTTTTGGGATGACTTTCTCACTGCTTCTTAAAGCAGCTTTTTAGTACTAGAAAGCTGCTTTAAGAAGCAGTAAAAAAGCCGCCCCAAATGAAGCCTTAGTATATCTTATTTTTGTATTACAAATTTATAAAGTTATATTTTGTCATTTATATAATTATTTTTTTAAAATAATTGTATATATAGTATTGATTATACTATCACATATAAGTAGAGGGACACAAAGTCAAACTTAAGTACACAAAACAATTTATTAATCTCAATTTCTCTACTCTCTCCCAGTAGAATGCCAGATGATACATTTTTTCTCTTTTGTTTTTCTTCTCTTAATGTTTTTAATTTTATGAAATTAACTACTGCTTTTTAAAGCATTTTTTTAACATAAAAATCACTTTATTAAAAATTAGGTATGAAAATTTATTTTATATAGAGCAATAAAAATCCGTTCTAAATGAAGTCTAAAGCTTCGTGTCGTCCAAATAAAAACATTAAATTCAATATAAGTATCTACTATTATTTTGAAATTTGTGAAATATATTATCAACTAATCAAAATTAAATTTTTATTATGTCTTAGATCAGAATCAGAATTGAATTTGATTGGGGTCCACCAAAATCTTACAGTCTTAGTTCGTTTATGTTCAATGCCACGTGGAGACTATAGGAGGAATCACGTTTTCTTATTAGTTTCTTACATCCGTCGGTGTTCGGCTGTTTGCCTGTTTCTGGCAGAGGAAGAAACAAAAATTTAGTTGGCTACTGGCTATGCTAAACACGGCGCAACAGTGCTATTTTAGGGTTTAAATCCCGCGATGTTTTTCTTATTTAGCTTTAATTAAAATCTTTTACCAAAATATATGACACATTACTTATTTTAATATTACTTTTCTTTATTTTAAAATTAATTTTTATCCTAAAATAAGTTTTAATATCTCTAAGAGAAGTTTTTCTTAGAAAATGGCATTTTTTTTATAAATTTATATGCTTTTCTGCTTAAGATTTATATGAGAAATTAAAAAAAAACTTTTGCCCTTTCATTCCTATGTGAGAGAAATAAAGTGTAATTTATGACAATTTTTTTACAAATAGGCCCTTAAGTTTTTATATTTTATAAGAGTTTCTTTATTTTAAATTAAAAAATTAATTAATAAATATATGAATTGAATTTATGGTATTTTAGTAATTGTTAGATGTCACAATTATATATAAGAGTCACAGTAATAGGAAATTTATTTTTTTGAAGTTGATTTTAATTAATATTATAAATAATTCTTTAAAAAATGAATTAATATTTTCCTAAAATCATCACATATTAATAACTTTGGTTGTAACAAGAAGCTTCCTACTATAAAATTAAATTCTCTAAAAAATTAATGAAAAATAGCAAAAAAATAGCAACCAAACAGATATATAACTGCAATTTGATATGTAACACCATGACAAAAACTTTTCGAATAGGCCCATAAATTTCAATATTTTATAAGATTTTGTTATATTAAATTAAATAATAATTAATTTATAAGTTGATTACTGTATTGCGTACGGAATAGAGTAAAATGAATATGTTGTCAAATGCTTGAACAATTATTCCGTGCGGAATACTCAGTATCGATGCTCAATATCACTATGTACTGAGTGACGTGACACAGTTTGATTGATCTCCGAATCGCCCGGTATTCACATGGAATAATTTCTCCAAATGTTTAGTCATGCCGCCCAAACTCTTTCTAGTTCCGTCAGTTGAGTGCTAACATTCCCTTTCTTTCGTGAGGTGTCCAACGCAAATTTCTTCCACAGAACTCTCTTCGGAAAAGAATTTAATGAATAGCACTCATTCCTAACGCCCCACCACTGATGTAATACGGCCAGCTATTCTCCACCTCAACAACCCCTTAGAACTCTCCTCTCATTCTTTACAAAAATTAATGTCAAAAGTCTCTAATCTGATAAGTTGACAAAATGTAGCTAATTATATTAAAAAAATCCAAGGTTCATCTAAATATTGATGTATATATCTTGAAATTAACGTAATATATATTCATCATCATCATATATAACAATAGTTTCAATTTGTATAAAAAAAAAAAAAAAAAAAAAATAGTTTCAATTTGTATCAGAATATCTCAAAAAATATATATTTTTTTAATAAAAAGTTCATCTCTAAGTTCATCCGATGATTCTTTAAAAAAAAAAAAAAAAAAAAGATTCAGAACAGTCTGATCAAAATTTTAGTTATGATGCATTTCAAAGCGAGATAAATACATTAATGTGTGGCTAAAAATTTGACTATATTTAAAATGTGTTTTGTAAGAGAGAGAATTCACACACATATTACCCAAAGAGTAAGGGGGCTGTGCAGTCCAGCTCTTCGCTTGGGTTTCTAACTAATTTGCGACACTTGCTTTAGTCAAGTTGGGTTCAAATTTTCCAACCATTTAAGATTCGTAGGACTTTTGCGCTCCGGTTCAGTTCAAACCCGATTTAGCCAAGTCAACCGAACTCGGCTGAATCATAGAAAAACCATATAGCACATATATCGCGTGTAAAATCTTATATTTTTTTTCGAGCAGGTTTTTTATACTTTTATTGTTTCTTACGTAACGTGAAGTTGCTGAGGAATATTGTAGAGGGCAATGTGTGATACTTCTGTGCTGCAATTGAAAGCATGTCTGGTTTATATAAGGAAGGCCAATAATTAGTTACCTCTTCCACGTTTAATTTACGTGTGTTACTATAAAGCAATTAGGAAGATTTGAGATGTTTAAAATCTAGAAAGTTAGTATTAAGATTTGAGTTGAATTGGGTTTATATCAATTTTATGTATATGCTGGCATTCATACTTCTCTTAAGAAACAATATATTACTACTGTTTGTGAGCCTATCTGAGAAGTTTATGTGAATAGAAAGCTTTGTCAGACTTTTTTTTTTCTTTTAATTAATGAGAAAATATGTGACCAAATTCAAAATTACAAGCTAAAAACAAGTTAGTTTGTATATTTGTATATGCTTTTTCATGTGTCTGACAGGTACACTATCAAACAATTATTGTTTCCGCAACATTTTATAGAAGCAGTTTAAAAACCGCTGCAAAAAACCTCTTTTTACAACAGTTTAAACTGCTGCTATTAAAATATATTATAATCCCAAAATTTATAGCATCAGTTTTAACTTTCTAAATAAATAAAAAAAAAACGCTGTGAATATTGTTTCTTAAACCCACCCATGAAACGTAATTTTCCAATAGTATGTGACCAAATTCAAACTACGTAGTTGGTGGGTCATAGTAGGTAAACTCGTATCTCGTTGACTCGGCCACAAGGGGAACTCGCCCAACAGTCGTCGAGAGATATCTCAATTGGACACTCAGAGGACAATTGACCCTCATAAGGGTAGTCAAGGGTTCTCACTGACTATATATGCAATTCTTCACTTGCCATCCAATAAGAAATAGCTACTGAAACCACTCCCATCTATTTATGCTAGACCGTCTTCAACCATGCTCGTCATCTTATTTATAGAAAGGCATTCATTTGAGAGGGTTCGAACTCGCCTATCGTGGTCAGTTGTCCAACACGCTCTCATCATACTTTAGTGGCTATTGGAGCTCCACCATGAGTTATTGTTGTCCTAAGGACATTTGCCAACTAAGTACCTCTCTATCTAGCACTCGCTAGCATATTCATTCATACCTACTCGCCCTTAAATACACTACACTGCAAGGCTCACCTGTGGGTAGAGAAATGTTGATTAAGAGGAACAATCATCCTTCAAGTCAATCTGGACGAGATAAATGTCTAGGAAAGTATGCATAGAGAGTTTTTATTTTTTTATTGATGCACGTAGTCATTCTTGTAGCTCTTAGATCTCTATAAATAAATGATGAAGAAGAACATTTTAGAACTTTTGCATCTTAGACACTTGTACTACAAATATTTGAGCTAATGTAATACTTTTCTCATTTCTTCTTCTCTCTCAGCTCCCTCTCTCTATTCATACAAGTTTACAAGTGAACTCATAGAGCTCTCCTTTTAGTCAGTCGGGTCTCACCAACAAATAAATTTGGCTCCAACTAAGCTATATTATATTTGGCAATAATTAAGCTCAACTTAGTTAACAGTTGCCAAGAAAAACGTTTTGGCTAGCTCTCACATTGATTAGTTAATTATCATATTGAAAATGAGCCAAAAGTACACTGATCATAATTTTTATTAGGGAAATTTTCGTGCATACAACATTAATTTAATATATTTAAATATATAATTTCTAAATTTTTACATTTACCTATATGGCTATATAATTATCAAATCTTTAAATATGTAAAAAATATTATTAAAGTTTATTTTTTTTAAAAAAAAATTAAATATAACTTTTCATGCATATATTTTAATTTGACTTAGGTACTAAATTAAAATATAAATAATATCAAGATTTATGTATTAGATATGTAAATACATAAAAATTATGTGATATGTATGTAAATCCTCCTTTTTATTATTAATGCCACTAATTAAATGAAAATTATTCGTAAAATTAAAGATAAATTAATAGTTTACATAACTTAAAATAACTACTTTTTTATCATAATTAATTATATACTAGTATATATACATATAGATCACTAATTAGTAGCTAATTTGTAGTACATATACACTAATTTGTGGATACAAGCTATTGGAAGAAACAAAGAAGAGCAAATGCATGGACTTGGGCTTCATCTAGGACGTCTTTTTTATTGTTTTATAAAACTATTATATATATATATATATATATATATAAACCAAAAAACAAACTGAAAGAAAAATACCATAAAATCTAACAAGAAAAAATACAAGCTAAAAAAATTGGCTCAGCAAACGGTCAAGGCTCCAGCGTCGACGACGTCTCGCACGGACCGTCCAGTTAGTGACCCAGATAACCATCCCGAATTCCACACCAACGGTTGCCACCATCAAAAACAATCGAGACGCAAGCCCCGACCACATCATAGCCCTTAGCCTCATATAACACCAAATCCAACCAGTAAAACCAAACAATTCCGAAGACAAACAAAGAGGAGAACACCATAGTAAAAATCAACGTTTGCGCCGTCCTCTCCCACAAAATTTTCCCCTAGTGGCAACAGTTTTAGCACAAACAAGAGAAAATTCATTGTCGGATTCAAGATAATCAGAATCAAGCTCCTCATCCGATGAATCAATGAGCCAATCACCCTGTTTTCGAATCTCAACACCAGAGGAATTACCCACACAGTTAGCCAACGCTTGATCATCAATTTCTAACACTGGAACCTCAACAACACAGTTTATGGAAGAACCGCCTTCCACACAACCCAGATTCTGAGATTTCACCTCTAACCCGACAGAAGCAACGTTTTGGACACCAATTTCACCATCATTCATAGTATACACACCCACTTCCGGCACCAGATCAACCACCAGAGAATCCAACTTCACATTCGCGTGATCATTTCTGTCCAACAAAATCGAGGGAAAATAAGGAATGGCATTAGGCGACAGAACACAATCAACAACCACCTCCGGCAAGTTAACACCCTCACCAACCACCACCAGGCTATTACTTATACTAACACCAACAATTTCTGGCACAACACCACCCGCCAAAGCACCCGGTTCAACGCAAACCACCGGATCGTCAATAACAGCCACCTTCGAGCATAAAACAACAGACTCATTAAGAATACCATTATTACCATTAACTAAAATTCCCAAATCAACTCCACTTTGAACAACAGCCATATCAGTCTTCTTCAACACCATCGGCTTAGGTGAAGCAACCAACGACTGAGGAGAAACAACAGGAAACGAATCGATCACACCAACCGGTTCGGACGGCACAACAGCAGAATTAACCACATTCAAAACCTCAACCTTATTCGGAAAAGAGGCATCAGGAGCTTCAGGAACAACTCCCACCCCCCCAAAACGACAGTTACCCGACGGGTGCCCGATGCATTTACAAACAGAACAAAAATTAGGAAATTCATCAAGAATAACCTCTTGAACATAACCCAAGGACTCTGAACCAAGCCAAACTTGCTTAGGATAGGATTTGGTAATATCTAATTCTACAAGAACCCTAGCATGCGATGGACGAGAACCCACAGAAGTTGCTTCATCGATTTTTAACGGTTTACCAAAAATCTAAGCCAACCCAAAAAGAATACGAGGAGAAAAAAAATGGGGGCGAAGCCTAGGGAACGAAATCCAGATCGGAATAATCGGAGATTCAACTCCGATGTCGAGAGATGGCGACCATTTCGTTAATTTCATGAAACAATTGAAAACCATGTATGATCGGTGGCAAAAAACCCTGCAATAATCCAAATCGTTGGCTAATTTGATGAGAATGTGAGATTGGTCTAACACAGTCACCGAAACTTCACCATTAAGCTTAAGATTGAAAAAAAATTTGCGTATAAACTCAAGAGGAGATTTTTTAGAGGGAAAAAAGCCCACAAAAGAAAATTGGAAAGGAAGAGCAAGTTCAGAAATTTCTATATCTGAAACCCACAGAGACGGTAAACCACGAAAAGTTGCCTTCCGAAGCTCCGGGAAAACAGTTTTCGAACCAGCAAGCGCCTCACGAAAAGAGCGAGAGTGAGAAATCCCACCCAAAAAACCAGGGTCTTTGAGCTTGGAGGCCATGCCGCAAAACTGGCGGAACAACCCAAAGAAAAACAACAGAAAATAAAAACGAGAAGGGGAAAGAAACACTTCCCGGAAGCTAGCCGAAATCCGAAGAGATTCCCCCACAGGGACGCCCCGGAGAGGAGAAGCCCTCGCACACCCAGCGGCGCGAAAGAAAAATCGCAGACCCTAATAAATCCAGGAATCAACACGAACTATTATATATATATATATATATATATATATATATATATACTTATTTTAAAATGTAGTAGAAAATAAATTCTTAGAATAATTTTTTTTCTAAGTAATAAAAAATAGTCGTCAAATAAAAAAAAAATATGATTATAGTCTGAAAAATAAAATATTAAAAAATTATCTGATATAAAAATTATAATTACTATTTATAAAAATAAATTTTCCCAAAAAAAAAAAAAAAAAAAAAAAAAAAACTATTTACAAAATAAAGTATTAAAAATGACAGTCCATTGATCGCGTTTTAAGAAAATTCTAATATCTTTCTTCGTGTTCGATCGTCATTCATCATCATGATGTGGTCATGCGAACATCAAAGATCAAACTTATTTTCCTTTTGCTCTGCCAGTGTGGTCCATACATACAGAAAGTCTTTGTTATGAATGCAGTAAAAAATATTATCAACATTATGAGGTTTTTGTTTTAATGATGAACAATAAATAATAAAATATATGAATTGAGTTTATGGTATTTTAATAATGGTTAGGGAAGTATAAACCACACATCAAATAAAAAATAAGAAAGAGAAAATCTACGAAAAAAAAAAGAATATTAGTACATTACATGAAAATTCTAAATAGGAAAAAAATTTATAGAATTGTACCACACGAAGAAAGTCACTATAAGAATTTGTAGAAATTTGTAGGATCACTTTCTCACTCACTCTCTTATTATTTCACTTCACTCTTCGACGATTCTTATTCAAACAAACAAAGAGAAACTTACTAAAAATCACTAAGGAACATAACCCTTCATGAAAAATAAGAAAGAAAGCTGCTTGGTCTGTCTTGCAGCTTAGGAATGCAAAGTTTGGAGAGATGTGATGCTCAATTCTCTATCTCAAGTTTGTGTGACAGAGAGTCTGAAGTGCCATATCACTTCCTGATAGTGTCAGAGTTTGGAGCATTACAGAGTTTTGCTCTTTGTATGTTTCCAAGCAAACTATGTAGCGTTGTAACACGTGAACCCAAGAAAGGGGAGGACCCTCTTAACCCCTTGACAAGTTTGACCGATAGAATTGAGGCCCAAAAAAATAGTACAACCTGATTGATCGATACAATCAGATTCTACACAAAACTTATTTTCTTATTTAATTATTGGTGGTAAAATAATAAAATTAAATTTCACTTATATCAAAATTGAGCTGGCACTATGCATTAAGAGAGAGAGAGAGAGAGATGGACGCCGCTCTGAATCAGCTACTTGTTGTAACTCGGCCGGTGAAATCTTTGACCGAATTTGATTGGCTACAGCTAATGTACGAAGAATGCAACGATAGCGTGGCTCACAGCTCTATTGACTTCGAGGTCTGAGTAGAATTGATTTCTGAATAAAATTGATGTGAACATATAGTTTTTTCAAATAATTTATATTAGTTTCCTTTATCTGAAAATATTTTAATTGATTAAAAAATTGCCTGAGATTAATTAATTATTAAGCTCTCTCAGTCCCTCTATCTTAGTGCCAATAAATAAAAACTTTTAATTATAAATGAGAAAACATGACATCTAACAACCAAGTTGTGTCCCTTTAGAATTCCAAGGATAATATTGCAGATAACCTTCTGTGCCAGTGCATTATTTGAAGTCTAATTACTCTTCTTCATCAAGCATGGCTGCCATCACAGGCCTTACTGGAATTTCTCCATGAAAGACCCATTCCAAAGCTCTTATTCCTCCCACCTCCTGTAGAGATTTCGCAGTGAGATCACAAGGAAGAGGATTTGGAGCCTGATCAGTGACAAAAAAACAAGAACAAGAAGCCGGCCAGCCATAAATGAAATCCAGATCAACCAAAGTGACGACGACGATACGATGATGAGATCCCGCAAGTGGTGTTCGATAGAATGATCAGACGAGTTTTGTTCTATGTTGGTACGCCAATGGTAACCGGCCTTGCACTGCTCTATGTGCTGAGCTTGCTCAAAGAGTTGGCCTGTGATGTGGAAAGAAGGAGATAAGAGATGATATAGTCAGAAATTTATCAGAGGATGCTTGATGTACATTTATGGATTTACATGTATCAGAGTTTTTTTATATATCTGCCATAAGATTTGGTATTTGAATGCAATAGCATGAGAAAATCTGCTTCCTTGATTTTTATTCAAGATATTTTATAAAAATTTTGAGCTTAAAATAAGAGAGTTATGTGAAATTTGGAACAATGGATGAAGGAAGAGAAACTTGGAAAGATATTGGTTACAGATTTACTTGTCAGTAAATTCGCTAGCAGAGGAATTTTTATATAAATTGGCACATAGATGAAAGAAAATTTTTGATTTCAGATCTTGCTGTAAAATTCCATCAGCACTGCCATGCCAGAATTTATATGTAAAACTAAGGCTTTGTTTGTTTGGGATAGGGGTGCAAATGAGTCGAGTCGAGCTCGAGCCAAGGGGTGTTCGAGTCGAGCTAGACTGCCAAATACCGAGCTCGAGCTCGAAAGACGAGTTCGACTCATCTCACGAAATGAGTCGAGTCGATCGAGCGGCTCGTCGAGTAGATGTGTTGTACGAGAATCCCGCTCTTCGCTGTCCCGCTCCCGGTTGCGCTCCCGCTCCTGCAGACGCGGCGCGACCCGCTTTCGCAGACGCGGTGCGACCCGCTCCCGCAGACGCGACGCGACCCACTCCCGCAGACGCGCACTCGTGCTCGCTCCCGCTCCCGCTCGCTGTCGCCCTCCCGCAGACGCGACGCGACCCGCTCCCGCAAACTCAACGCTCGATCTCCCGCAATCGCGAGCTACTCTACGAGCCATCGAGTCGATCAGCCCAGTGTCTGAGCTCGAGCTCTTTTAGGCTGCTTTTTTATTATTTTCTAAAGTAGTTTTGTAAGAAAAAATACTTAGTTCAAAAAATTTTGTACCAAACAATTACTTTAGAAAGTAGCCAGAAAAACTCCCCAAAAGAAGCCTTTGACTGTTCAAAACTATTTTTAACCACTATTTATTAAATTAATTTTTTATTTTTTAATTGTTTCTCAAGCGACAAAATCTAATACAATTCATATAGCATGAATGAGATTTATATTGACTTTTTTTTTTATAATTCTGCAAGAAAATGATATGTCGTCAATATTTTAAAATACCGAAGTTCAAGAGTTTGTTTGAGACAGTTTTATTGTTATTTTTATTTTTTTCAAACTGCAATCATAATTTTTTTGGCCACGGCTTTTTTGCTTTCTCACAACTTTTCAAAAAAATTTAGGGTGAAATGTTGTTTTAAGTTACGAGAGTAACTATGTTAAATTTGTCGGGAAATTTTATATGTGGGCTCATATATTGGGATTTTTATTTTGTCCGGTGTAAGGAGCTAGAGGAAGGTTCGGTTTTGTCTAAAAAAGTGCAAATACCGAGTTTTTTGAAAAAAATACCGAGTTTTTCAAAAAACTCGGTATTTGCACTTTTTTACCTATTTTTGTCTAAAACCGAACCTTCCTCTACATCCAGTGAAAGGACCTAATAATTGCTCCATATATTGTAAAAAATATAAATAAAATATTATACATTAGAAGCTATCTAAAATTAAGCAAATTAAATTCGTGATCTATTTAAGAATTAAATTATTATTTGCCTTATCTGACATCTCAATTAAATTTGTATGAAATTAATTATTATGTAGAGGTCGAATATTTATTTTATTTTAATGATGGACTGAAATAAAATAAATACATTTAAAATATAAAAGTGTCATGATCCCCTGTTTAAGCAGCTAACCTCTCATTTCCCTCATTTCTCATCTTGGTGAAAAGAAGGGCTCTCTTACTCTCTTGGTGAATATCGCTTCAAACGTGGAAGATCGAAAACCTCGATTCTACATTTCAATGGATTCATGTACGCTTCTGATATCTTTTCTCGATGATTTGACATGTTTTTCGGAGACAACACAATTAGTTTTTCGTATCCATTTAATCTTACAAAATTTTCTACAACAACTTCACAATCAACTCGTAAAGCATTGCAACCTTCACAAACATATCCTAAGATTAGCAGCTTTTCCTATTACGAGTTCGAATTTACAATCAAAGCTTAAGATATGACTCAAATTAACAAATTTATATTAAATATACAAAATTAAATAAATTCTAAAATTTATAATCCTATGATTCATATTCAAATTAATTAAATAGGAAAATTTAATTATCACAAATATAAAAAGTCAATTTTAAATTAAAAAAATGTCAAAATAAAATTAAGATATGACCCAAATTTTAGGATTCATTTTGGACAGTTTTTTTACTACTTTTTAAAGTAATTTTCTAGTAAAAAATATTAAACCCTCCCAAAATAAGCCTTTGACTGTTCAAAACTATTTTAAACCACTATTTATTAAATGTATTCTTTTTTTCTTTTTTAATTATTTCTCAAACGACAAAATCTAGTACAATTCATGTAACATGAATGAAATTTATGTTGACTATTTTTATAATATTCTGCAAGAAAATGATATGTCGTCAATGTTTTAAAATACGGAAGTCTAAGATTTTGTTTGAGAAGACTTTTTTATTTCTTTTTAAATAAAATTTTAGTACAAAAATTAAATTTTTTGTACTAAAATTTTGTTTTAAAAAACAATGAACAAATAAAAAATCATCCCAAAGGAAGCATAAGAGTCTGTTTGAGACAGTTTTCTCGCTATTTTGTTTTTCAAATAGCAATCATAATTTCTTTTGGATACTGCTTCTTTTTTTCTTTCTCACATGTTTTCAAAAAAATTTACGATGAAAAGCTGTTTTTAGTTACTAGAGTAACTATGTTAGATTCCCCACAACAACTTCATAATTAACTCGTAAAGCATTGCAACCGTCACAAACAGATCCTAAGATTAGCCTTTTTTCCTATTATGAGTTCAAATTTACAATCAAAGATTGAGATATTACCCAAATTAATAAATTTATATTAAATACCAAAAAAAAAAAAACTCTAAAATTTATAATCCTATGATTCATATTCAAATTAATTAAATACGAAAAATTAATTAGCACAAATATGCAAAGTCAATTTTAAATTAAAAAAAATTTCAAAATAAAATTAGATGATTAATTATGCACTCCGAATATCCCCATTCCTCATCCTCACATACTTCAATTCTTCTTCTCCAACCAAGGCATTAAAATCACATGTTTTTTTAAGTCAATATGTTAGCAATTCAATTTCACTGCAAACTCTACCTCATTTAAGTCATTTTCCTCATTTTAAAATATATTAACAACTCCCACATTTTAAATTTTGCTACCTATAAATTAAGAAAATATACAATGAATCAAGGGTAAGGAAAAAAAGATGTCTAGACTATTTGACCACATTTCAGAATTAATTAGTTTAAGCTAAAATTAAGACAAATGAACCCATCTTTAAGTTCTTATGTAAATCATACAAGGGAAATGCATGATATGTTAAATTTAATTAAATAATTTTACATTTATTTATATTAACTTAAATTAAGTTAATTTAGATTAACCGATCTTTAAGTTTTTATGTATCTGAACCCGCAAAGTAGGATAAAGGCATATGCTTCATTTGGGACGGCTTTCTTACTGCTTCTTAAAGCAACTTTTCAGTACCAAAATTTTGCTAAAATACTGCTTTAAGAAGCAGTAAGAATATCATCCCAAACGAAGCCTTAATGCTATTGTTATTGTGGTTAGATTAACTTAAATTATGAGATAAATTTATTATCAATTAGATCATTAATATATGTCATGTACTCTTAAGATGATATTCACTTCTCTGTGGGGCATGTGCTATGTTGGAGAGATGAGGAGTAAACATCATAATGACGAAACAAATAAGAAAGTAAATGTAGCAGAAAAGTAAATGACTCCAAGATTTAATGTGAAAAAACTCAAAATAGGTAAAGAACCATAGAGCCACACCACACTAAGAAATCCACTATAAAAATTAAGAAAAATAAGTACACATCTCTCTTCTCTCTCCATCTCTCCTTGCTTCTCTTCTCACATGCACAATTTTCAATGTCTTCACCCTTAAAATACAAGAGAAAGCCAGGTAAAATAATCACAAGAGACACAACCTTTTAAAAAAGCATCCAATTTGTTTTGCAGTGCTGTGGCGTCAGTTTGTGGTGTTGCAACACTTAAGCCTTTTCCTTGCACAACTGCAGCATCATATCTATACTGCTGCGGCACTCTGCTCTCTATCGTTCAACATTGGGGTCCTCGGGAACACAGTGCTGGGGTAATTGGGAACACAACGCCTGGGCATTGTATGAAAAAAAAAAAAAGGTACAAAACAGCCGAACCTATGCAGGGGGTAAACCCCTCGCTCCCCTTAAAGTACACTACAAGCTTTGAGGACCGAGATAGCAGAATAAGTAGATTGATAAACACAATCATATTCCACACATAACAATCTCCCACTTGGAACTGATTACAATTAATCCTTTTCCTGGTCTGGAACACTAATCATAGTAATGGCAGTGTGGCTCAACCCTGCTCTAATCCTCCATGAACTCAGTTTATCAATTGTCACAATCTTCATCAGCATGTCTATATGATTCTAGGTCGTGTGTATTTTCTCCCAAGATAGTTGACCATCTTTTAGAGTCGACCCGATGAAATGATATTGAACCATCTTTTAGAAGCGACATGATGAAATGATACCGAAGCTGGATGTGCTTCATCCTAGCATAAAATATAGCATTCTTTGATATATATATAACACTCATACTATCACTATATAGCTTCCCATTCCTTTGCCCCTTGCAGAGTTCTGCTAAGAAATTTTGCAACCAAGTTATCTCCTTAATAGCCTCAGTGATACCAATGTACTCCGCTTATGTGGTTGAAAGAGTAATTAACAATCTTCTATAACTTGGAAACCCAACTCACTATAGTGTTTTCCAAAATGAAGATATAATCTATTGTGCTTCTCATACCATTGAGATATCTAGCAAAATAAAAATCTACATAACCATGTAGATCAATCCCTACACCACCAAAGCAAAGAGCTTTGTCTATTGATCCTCTCAAGTATCTGAGAATACACTTAACCGCCTCCCAATGAAGCACATGGGTTACTCATAAATTTAGTGATTACTCCCACTATATATGCTATATCATATTTTGTGCAGATCATAACATATATCAAACTTCTAATTGTTTAAGCATACAAATTCTTCTTCACAGTTCTTCTTCTACTTAAGATTTAGGCGATTGTTCCTTAAATAACTGAAAGTGATTATCAAAGGGAGTGCAAACTAGTTTTGCCTCTCTCATGTTGAATCTCTAAAGCACCTTTTAAATATTATCTATCTAAGATAATTTCAATATACATGCACTTCTATCCCTATTGATTCTCATATCAAGATTTGTTTTTAATGGACCTAGATTTTACATTTCAAAATTTTTTAATAACTGCTCTTTTAGACATCTTATCATCTCTATATCTAAATCTGCAACCAGTCTGTGATCTATATACAAAAGCAGAGTAATATAACCATTATCAAAATATTTAAAAATAATAGTGGTATACCTGGTAATTTGTACCAATTATTTGACATAAACCTATATAATATTTTGTACCACTATCTTGGTGCCTGCTTCAGTCGATATAGACTCCTCTTGAGCCTATATACCAGCTCTTCATTGCCTGTGGCCACATATCCTTGATGTTGCACCATATACAACTCTTCATTAAGGTCAACATGAAGAATTGTTATCTTTACATCCATTTTCTCTAGATGTAAATACTCAACTTCTACCATACTCAGTATAACTTAGATTGTAGTCATCTTCACCACTATAGAGAAAATTTCAAAGAAGTCCACTCATTCCTTCAGCTAAAAATATTTAACTACAAGCCTGCCCTTATAGCTCTAATTACTATCATAAGGTTCTTCTTTCAGCATATAAATCCACTTGTTATGTAGTGCTCTCTTACCATCTTATAGCTCTGTCAACTCCTAAGTCTGATTTAACTCAAGTGAATGCATCTCATCATTCATGTAATAACAGTTTTGCTCACATCGTTCGGGCCGATTGGGAATCGTCCCGGGACGATCAATTCAAAGGTTGTTCCAGGTTTTGTACATAAGTTCCAGGAAAATTTTCCTGTATGCATCGTCCAGGTCGATCTGGGATCGTCCCGGGACGATCAGAGCATGGCACAAGTCAGAGAATAAGGGATTTTATCGTCCAAGGAAATTAATTATCGTCCTGAGAAATCGTCCAAGAACGATGTGGTTTTGGTCTGATCGGCCGGGACGATCGTGCGATCGGCCGGGCCGATCTCGAGCTTACTTAAGGGATTTCAGCTCATTTTGATGAGAGAAAAAAAAATATCTGAAATATCTGAGGAGAGAGAAAGGAAAAGAGGAAAAGAAGAAAAGTTGATTTTTGGGCGACGCCGGTCCGTTTTCGTTCGTCGAGACAGTTCAAGAAATTGGTGTACACAAGGTAAGGCACATTCCGTCTTTCTCAATTTTCAAAACGGTGAAGTTTGAACAATTATTTCTGTCCGGATTTCGTTTTCGTTAGCGAATTTCGTCCTTATTTTCTGATTGGTTCAGTTTTTACCGCGTAACTTTTGGTATGTTTCTGAGGTGCCGAGTGTGTACGTTTTGATTATTTTCTGGAGAATTTTTACCGGATAGTTTTGACTCGGATGTGTTTTATTTTGACTGTGATTTCTGATGAAGTCTGAAATTGTCTGGGCAGTAGAATAAAAGTCTTGCAATATTGTTGTGAATATTATGTGCTAATTTGGTAATTTGTGAATTAGGAATTTTTGTGTAAATTCCGTATACTGCCGTTATGCTGCCGGATTTTCGTACGATTTTCTGAAATGATATGATATGCTTGTGTGCGATAAAAAGGGAGTTATAAGGGGTCAGGATCCTGTGAGATCCTGTCTGTGTCAGGGAAATCTAAAAATCTAAAATGAGCTCTGAAATCTGAAAACAAGTTCTGTTCCGGATCCAATGATTTCTGGTGCTATAAGCACATATGTTCTGGTGCCATGAGCACAAAGGGAGGCATAAGGGGCCAGAATCCGAGAGATTCTGTCAGTGTCTAGGAAGGGAGGTATAAGGGGCCAGAATCCGTTGAGATTCTGTCTGTGTCAGGGAATCTATTCTGATTTTTGATATGTTCTGATATGATTTCTGATTTCCGTACGATATAATATCTGATTCTGATACGATCTGTTCTGTTCTGATTTGATCTGATCTGATCTGTATGATTCTGTTCTGATTTGATCTGATCTGTATGTTTCTGTTCTGATTCAACTTCTAGAAGTATGATTTCTGTGATTTATGTTCTGTTCTGATTCGATATAAGATTTGGTTGTTCTGATCTCTGTACGGATTTCTATCTGATGTGTGGATGTGGATTATGAGGATTTTGATTGGAGGTTTGATGTCTTGCTGAGCTGTTGTAGCTCATCCTTATTTTCTGCGTGGTTTTCAAGTTCTGTGAGAGGGAAGAAAGTCTTGGAGTAAGAGTTCTGAGTTCTGAGTTCAGAGTCTGATCTGTTATAGGTATTTTAGACTTTTGATTTTTGTACAGTCATGACTTTTCTGTTCTGTTTTTCTTTATGTCTGAAAGCCATGATCTGTATTTGTATATGATTGAATTTCTGATGAATGAAACAATAGATGATCTGTTCCGCTGCATTGGATTTTTTTATAGTAGCTCTATGTGTGTGTAAAGGTTTGGAAGAAAGTTCTGAAACAAATTCCAAAGCCAGATCCTGGAATCAGTCCAGTTAGTTTGAGTTTGTCCGCGACCCGATGCGAGCGGGATTCGTCCCGGTCGGGTTGGGTCGTGACAAGCTTTAGTGGTATCAGAGCAATGGTTTTGGAATTTAGAATATGGATTGTAAGGCAGAGCTATAGGGAGTGATCTGAGTCTGTCTGGGGTAGTTTTGGTCTGTTCGGATTTTTATTGTGTTGTTTTTGTGTTTAGTTTTCCGGATTTTATGGATTTTTTGAATGGATCTGCCAGACCCCGACATGACAGACGGTCAGAGTGCCAGTCAGGCAGCACCAGTGGGTAGTACAGCCCCAGTGGTTGGTGCAGATACACTTTCCCAGTTTGCTTCATTGGTTGCTCAGATGATGAGCGAGACTCACAGTAGAGCCTTTACTGTTCGATCTGAGGATATTAATAGACATCTTTAGATGTTTTTGAGATTGAAACCACAGAGATTTGAGGGCGCTGTTGAGCCCAGAGAAGCTGAGGAGATTAGAGAAGACTTTTGACGGCATGCAGTGTCCGTCAGACAGAAAAGTACATTTTGCAGTGTTTCTGTTAGATTGAGAAGCAGAGCACTGGTGGGTAGGCCAGCAGGAAGCAAAGTTTTAGGGCAGATTGAACTCTATGATTTCTTGGGAAGAATTTTCCGAAGTATTTCGATTTTGGTTTGTTCCCCCTTCTGCTCGACAGCAGATGCATGAGAGTTTTCTGAGGCTAGTTCAAGGGAGCAAGACGGTGATACAGTACGAGGCAGAGTTTACTGCCTTAGCCCGATATGCTCCGCAGCTGGTGAGTACTTCTACTGAGAAGTGCTATCGATTTCTGAGGGGACTACAAGACAGTCTGAGACAGCCCCTGGTACCATTTCATATTTCTGATTTTTCTGAGCTTGTGGAGAGAGCTCGTCTGATAGAGAACGATCTGATGGCTACTCAACAGCTGTGGACTGCGAGTAAGAAGAGGTTTGGAGGTGATTCAAGTAGTAGTTCCTCTAGCAAGAGGAGATTTATTCCTGATTATGGAGACTCCATGAGGAGTGGACAGTCAGGATTTTCTGGTACTGCTACGACTAGTACGACCAGCTCTGGATCTATTAGTGGGGCACCTATGTGCCAAAGTTATGGACGATGACATTTTGGCCAGTGCTACAGGATGACTGGTCAGTGCTTCAGATGTGGTCAGTCAGGACATCAGATTGCAGAGTGTCAACATGCTGGATTTGATAGACGATCCGAGAGCTTTGTTAGACCTGCCGGTTCAGTAGGAAGACCGAGGACTGTTCCTCCACGTCCTGTGACTGAGGGATTTTCTGGTAGAGGTGGTGGTTCTAGTTCTGTACTACAGAGACCACCTACTGTTCAGAGGGAGCCTAGTAGTTCCATAGCTCCAGCTCCAGTTCAGTCATGAGTGTACAGTCTGAGTCAGCAGGAGGCTCGAGATGCTCCAGATGTAGTGACATGTACGATTTATATTTCTGATCAGCCCTGTCGTGTTTTGTTTGATTCTGGAACCAGTCACTCGTTTCTTTCCGAGCGTTGTTTTGATGCTTTGCATCTGGATTCTATTTTACTCCCGGTTTCTCTTTCTGTGATTTTGCTTGCTTGAAGTAATTTGAATGCTCGGAAGTTTTGTTTTTGTGAAATTGATATTGCTGGCAAGAAGTGGAAATCGAGTTTGATTTTGTTGCTAATTTCTTCGTACGATATGATTTTGGGTATGGATTGACTGAGTCTGTATGAGGCTCAGATTGACTGTTTGAAGAAACAAGTGAGCTTGCTTATGTCGGGAGAGAGATGTGTATTCCAAGGCTTACGAGGTGTTCTCTCTTGTCTGATTTCTGTATTGGAAGTGAGAAGAATGTGGAAGAAGGATTGTCCAGTATTTTTGGCTTCGGTACGGGATATGAACCTGGAGGTGGGTTCTATTTCTGATATCCCAGTGGTAAGAGAATTTGCAGATGTATTTCCTGAGGAGTTGGTTGGGTTACCTCCGGATAGAGATGTGGAGTTCTCTATTGATATTTTTCTGGGTACAGCTCCGATATCTAAAGCTCCATACAGGATAACACCGAAAGAACTTTCTGAGTTGAAAGTTCAGCTTCAGGAGTTGGTGGATAGAGGATTTGTTCGTCCTAGTGTGTCTTCTTGGGGAGCACCAGTACTGTTTGTAAAGAAGAAGGACGGAACACTCCGTATGTGTGTTGACTACAGAGATTTGAATAAAGTCACAATCAAGAACAAGTATCCCTTACCACGGATTGATGACTTGTTTGACCAACTTTCTGGTTCTTCTATATTTTCGAAGATTGATTTAAGATCCGGATATTATCAGGTGAAGGTGAAGAAAGCTGATGTGTTGAAGACAGCTTTCAGTACTCGGTACGGACATTAAGAGTTCTTGGTTATGCCTTTTGGGGTAACCAATGCACCTGCTATTTTTATGGATTTGATGAACAGAGTGTTCAGGGAATACCTAGATCAGTTTGTGATCGTCTTTATCGACAATATTCTGGTATATTCTGCTTCTGAGGATGATCAAGCCAGACATTTGAGCATGATATTGGAGACTTTGAGACGACATCAGTTGTATGCTAAGTTCTCCAAGTGTGAATTCTGGCTGAAGAGTATTTCATTTCTGGGGCATGTGATTAGCGGTGAAGGTATTTCTGTTGATCCCCAGAAGATACAAGCTGTTGCGAATTGGCCAAGGCCTACTACGATATTTGAGGTACGTAGTTTCTTAGGCATGGCTGGATACTACAGGAAGTTTGTGAAAGGATTTTCTCAGATTGCTACGCCTCTGACGAGACTGACTCAGAAGTCAGTAGCTTTTATTTGGACACCGGAATGTGAGGCTAGTTTTTAGAGATTGAAGCATTGTCTGACTTCAACTCCAGTGCTAGCACTACCGTCAGGTACAGAAGGATTTCAAGTGTTCAGTGATACTTCACTGAAAGGTTTGGGATGTGTGTTGCATCAGCATGGTAGGGTAATTGCTTATGCTTCAAGACAGTTAAAACCACATGAGAAGAATTACCCGACACATGATTTGGAATTAGCTGCAGTTGCGTTTGCTTTGAAGATTTGGCATCATTATCTGTATGGCGTCAGATGTGAGATCTTCACGGATCATAAGAGTTTGAAGTACATATTCACTCAGAAGGATCTGAATTTGAGACAAAGAAGGTGGCTTGAGTTGATCAAGGACTATGATCTGACGATTCAATATCAGCCTGGTAAGGCTAATGTGGTAGCGGATGCTCTGAGCAGGAAATCTTCTGGATTATCCAGTATTCAGCTCACTTCTGATGAATATCTGATACGAGACATGGAAAGATTACAGTTAAAGGTGATTTCCTCTACTGGTGGAGTTTTGACTCAGTTGAGCATTCAGTCTTCATTGGAAGAAAGGATTCAGGAAGCCCAGAAGTTAGATTCTGACTATTCGACATTGATTGCTCAGATTGAATCTGGTAAGAAGCCTGAACTCCGAGTTTCTGATTCTGGTACTATTTTCTGTAAGAACAGGTTGTGGATTCCTGTGTTTGGAGATCTGAGGAAAGAGATTCTATATGAATCTCATCATTCAAGCTACACTGTTCATCCGGGAAGTGGTAAGATGTACGGAGATATGAAGGATTTGTTCTGGTGGCCGGGCATGAAAATGGATGTAGCGAATTTTGTTGCTAGATGCGAGGCCTGTCAGTTGGTGAAGGAAGAGCATCAACGACCAGGAGGACTTTTACAGTCGTTGCCTATCCCTGAGTGGAAATGGGAGGAGGTAACGATGGATTTTGCTATGAATTTTCCTCGATCAAGGCAAGGGCACGATGCCATTTAGGTGATTGTGGATCGATTGACGAAGTCTGCTCATTTTCTTCCAATCAGGCAGACCGATCCGGTGGATCGATTGGCACAGGTATATGTGAAAGAGATTGTAAGATTACACGGTGTGCATAAGGTGATTGTTTCTAATCGAGATGGACGGTTTACTTCCAGACTTTGGAAGGGTATTCAGCAAGGTTTGGGTACGAAGTTACATTTAAGTACAGCTTTTCATCCGCAGACTGACGGATAGTCTGAAAGGACTATTCAGGTACTGAAAGATTTGCTGAGACTATGTGTTTTAGATTTGGAGGAAGTTGGGAAGATCATATTCCTCTTATAGAGTTTGCTTACAATAACAGTTTTCAGTCTAGTATTGGTATGGCACCTTATGAAGCTCTGTATGGTCAGAAGTGTAGAACTCCTTTAACTTTGACTGAGATTGGAGATAGACAAGAGATGGGTGCCACTTTTGCAGATGAAACTGTTAAGAAAGTCAATTTGATAAAATAAAGATTGAAAGCTGCACAAGATCGACAACAGAAATATTACAATCAGAAGCACAGGTTCGTTGAATTTCAAGTTGGTGACTTTGTGTATGTCAAAGTCAGTCCAATGAAGGGTGTGAGCAGATTTGGCAGAGTGAGTAAGCTCAGTCCAAGGTATGTTATACCGTTTGAAATTCTTGAAAGGATTGATAAATCTGCTTATCGGCTGTTGTTATCTAATCAGATGTCTGATGTTCATAATGTGTTCCACGTATCTACTTTGAGAAAGTGGATATCTAACTCTGGGAAGAAAGTGTCTGCTGACGAGGTTAAGATTCAGGAGAATTTGGGATATAAAGAAGAACCCGAGTTGATTCTGGCTTACGATGTTCGTAAGTTGAGAAGTAATTATCGTCCTGAGAAATCGTCCCAGGATGATGTGGTTTTGGTCTGATCGGCCAGGACGATCGTGCGATCGGCCGGGCCGATCTCGAGCTTACTTAAGGGATTTCAGCTCATTTTGATGAGAGAGAAAAAAATAAAATAAAATATCTGAGGAGAGAGAAAGGAAAAGAGGAAAAGAAGAAAAGATGATTTTCAGGCGACGCCGGTCCGTTTTCGTTCGTCGAGACAGTTCAAGAAATTGGTGTACACAAGGTAAGGCACATTCCGCCTTTCTCAATTTTCAGAACGGTGAAGTTTGAACAATTATTTTTGTCCGGATTTCGCTTTCGTTAGCGAATTTCGTTTGTATTTTCTGATTGGTTCAGTTTTTACCGCGTAACTTTTGGTATGTTTCTGAGATGCCGAGTGTGCACATTTTGATTATTTTATGGAGAATTTTTACCGGATAGTTTTGAATCGGATGTGTTTTATTTTGACTGTGATTTCTGATGAAGTCTGAAATTGTCTGGGCAGTAGAATAAAATTCTTGCAATGTTGTTGTGAATATTCTATGCTAATTTGGTAATTTGTGAAATTAGGAATTTTTGTGTAAATTCCGTATACTGCCGTTATGCTGCCGCATTTTCGTACGATTTTTTGAAATTGTCCGGATTTGTTCTGAAATGATATGATATGCTTGTGTGCGATAAAAATGGAGTTATAAGGGGTCAGGATCCTGTGAGATCCTGTCTGTGTCAGGGAAATCTGAAAATCTGAAATGAGTTCTGAAATCTGAAAACAAGTTCTGTTCCGGATCCGATGATTTCTGGTGCTATAAGCACATATGTTCTGGTGCTATGAGCACAAAGGGAGGCATAAGGGGCCAGAATCCGAGAGATCCTGTCAGTGTCTGGGAAGGGAGATATAAGGGGCCAGAATCCGTTGAGATTCTGTATGTGTCAGAGAATCTATTCTGATTTTTGATATGTTCTGATTCTGATATGATTTCTGATTTCCGTACGATATAATATCTGATTCTGATACAATATGTTCTGTTCTGTTCTGATTTGATCTGATCTGATCTGTATGATTCTGTTCTGATTTGATCTGATCTGTATGTTTCCGTTCTGATTCAACTTCTGGAAGTATGATTTCTGTGATTTCTGTTCTGTTCTGATTCGATATACGATTTGGTTGATCTGATCTCTGTACGAATTTCTGTCTGATGTTTAGATGTGGATTCTGAGGATTTTGATTGGAGGTTTGATGTCTTGCTGAGCTGTTGTAGCTCATCCTTGTTTTCTGCGTGGTTTTCAGGTTCTGGGAGAGGGAAGGAAGTCTTGGAGTAGGAGTTCTGAGTTCTGAGTTCAGAGTCTGATCTGTTATAGGTATTTTAGACTTTTGATTTTTGTACAGTCATGACTTTTCTGTTCTGTTTTTCTTTATGTCTGAAAGCCATGATCTGTATTTGTATATGATTGAATTTCTGATGAATGAAACAATAGATGATCTGTTCCGCTGCATTGGATTTTTTTATAGTAGCTCTATGTGTGTGTAAAGGTTTGGAAGAAAGTTCTGAAATAAATTACAAAGCCAGATCATGAAATCAGTTCAGTCAGTTTGAGTTTGTCCGCGACCCGATGCGAGCGGGATCCGTCCCGGTCGGGTTGGGTCGTGATAATTCATGTCTTGCTCCCACTTATTTGAATCATTAACTTGAATGGATTCATTATATCACTATGGTTCACTATTATATGTCAGCAATATATAATACAAGGAAGGATAATACCTTTGTACTTGCCTTGAGATTCTGCTTGATATCTTAATTTTAATAGGAGGATTCGAGGTACTCTTTGTACTCCATCAACTTTATCTTCTTGATTACCATCATCCTCTATCTCAATATACTTGAAAGAATCTTAAGGAGTCTCATTTCTATCCTTGTACATTTAACTTTTATTGAATTTAACATTCATGCTCCTGATGAACTTCTAATTCTAATAATCCTAAAATTTGTAATCAAATTCATCTGATCCATATCCAATAAATGTACATTTGATAGATCTTGGATCAAGTTGACTTCTAGATCCTAAATAAACATGAACATAGGATGAATAATCAAAAACTTTGAGGTAGGATATACTAACATATATCCTTTCCACTCCAGGCTTTCTCAGGTAACCCCTTATTCATAAGAATTGAAGGACCACAATCAATTAAATAAATTACAATTTTTTCTATCTCAGCCAACAAATATTTAGGTAGACCTCTTCAAATAAGGAACATGCCTAACATTTTGAGTCTCCAAATTGACCCATATGACATTCTAATATCAACATATCCCTATCCAATAATGTTGCATCCAGAGCTTATTTTCCCCAAGATACACTTTACCAAAATCACCTTGAGTACGGTTCTTAAATGCCTTCTTATTAAGACTTGCATGAAAAGAATCTCTTAAATATATCACCCAAGATTCTGAATTATATCTAGAGATAAAATTAGAGAATATGATTGATATTTTTTGTAGATACATTTGCAGAATGATTTTTATCTTGACCTCCACCACTGTCCTTCTTTGGAACTTTACAGTCCTTTCTTCAAGTGTCCTTTCTTCCCATAGCTCTAGCACATAACTTTTCCACTACTTGAAGTAGACTTTCTTCTCTATGATTTAGATCTCCCTCTGTTTGGATTTCTCTCTAAACTCATTCATCTTATTTCAACATTCAGAGCAGAATTTGAAGATTCACCATTCGCCATCTACGAACCTCTTCATTAAGCACTAACTCCATAATGTCCTCAAAGTTAAACTTTCAATTTTTTGAAGAGTAACTCACAATAGTAACAAGCCCATCCCAGCTTTCTAGCAATATAACAACAATAATGCCCTCACCTTATGATCAAAATTTATGCCAACTAAACATAATTGACTCATCATAATGTTCAGATTATTCGATCATATGTTCTGCCATTGGATGTCGTCCAACATCTTCATATTGAATAACTTCTTCCTCAGGAATACTTTTTTGAGGCTGATGGTTTTTCATATATCTTAGTCAGTGCAGTCATGAGATAAACTGCAGTCTTCACAATTTACAATGTTGAATGCAACAAATGAGAAAAGTGAAAGCCATATCAAACCTAGTGTACGTTGTCCGATCGATAACCTCCTATTCCTTCATAGTAAAAGAATATGGCTTCTTGGTGATTCATTTCAAAGGTAAATACAACTTCTTCTGATACAACAAATCTTCAATTTGCATCCTCCAAAATGAGAAGTTTGAACCATTAAACTTTTTAACCATGTACCTTGCTTCGTCCACTACTGCCACTCGATATGAAGAACCTCATTTTGATACCTGTTGTAGGGGATGAGGAGGAGGAGTGAACACAACAATGATGAAACAAGCAAGAAATTAAAAGCAGTTAAAAAGTAAAAGGAGACTAGGATTTAACGTGGAGAAATCTAAAATAGGGAAAAAATCACGTAGCCGCACCATACCAAGAAATCCATTGTGAAAATTGGGAGAAATAAGTACATATGTCTCTTCTCTCTCACTCTCTCCTTGCTTCTCTTCTCACATGCACAATTTTTAATTTCTACACCCTCAAAATACAATAAAAAGCCAAGTAAAATATAATCCTAAGGGATGTAATCATTCAGAAAAATGAGAAAGGAATCAGTTCAATCTGTATTGCAGCGCCTTTTTGTGGTGCTACGATGCTTAATCCACTGTCATGCACCGCTGCAACACCTTAGTTATACCGCTACGGTGCTCTACTCTCTATCGTTTAGTGTTGGGGCACTCGGGAACATAGCGTTGGGGCGTTGGATGGATTTATTTTTGTTTTTAGATGCAAAGCACTTGAACCAAAGTATGGGGTAAACCCCCTGCACCCCCCAGCGCACACGATAAGCTTTGATATATGAAACAACAGAATAATCAGATTGATCAATACAATCAGATTCAACACATAGCATGGTATATGTGCTAAAAATCTATCAAACTATGTTTGCAATTTTGCTCAACCTTGCCCTAAGGCATTACATCCCAAACTACTTTTTTGGGCATGGAGAACACTAGAGGATAAGTCCTAATGCAAATGAAATTTTTTTTACCTATTCTATAAGCACATAATAAAAAACGTGTTGTATATATAAAAGAATGTTCAATTTTAAAATTAATTTCTATCTTGTATTTTAATTTAAATTAATTGTTGCATAACTATTTGTCTAACAAACATTTTTTTTCTAGACTATTTGCAGCATAACTATTTTTCAAAAGCATGCCAACATTCTTTATTTTTCTAAAATTATTTTCTTTATTTTAATGTAATTCAACATTTACATTGATTTGCCTTTTTTTTTTCTTTCCTCCATTTACAAGAAGATTTTTCATGCAAAAGCAGCAAGAAAAAATTTGCTACAGCAAAAAAAGAAAACTACCTGTTCAGTGCAAATACCAATCAGGAAAATATGTCACAGATAAGCCTTTGAGAGTGTCATCAATTTCCTCTCCACCTAAAGCTTTATTAAAGAAAAAATTTCAGAAAAGAAAATAAATCTGAACAATAACAAAAGACAGCGAAATATGAACCGCTTTGGAGGCGATATTTTTTTTTTGGAACATTTAAGCCAATTAAGGCTTCGTTTGGGACAGCTTTTATATTGCTTTTTAAAATAGTTTTTTAGTACAAAATTTTCAAATTTTGAAAAGCTATTTTAGAAAGCAAGAAGAAAGCCATCCGAAACGAAGCACACACATCACATACGTAAAACTCAAGCTCAATATCTCTTAGTTGATAGTCAAAGCTCACAACCAACAGACCAAGATGAGCTACGTTTCAGAGGCGGTTCCAAGTTCATTATTATTATCCGTAAGAACCATAAATAAATAGCTTTTTTTGTTACATCTTTAATGAATATCCAATAATATCACATATGTTACAAAACAAAATCAAACAAAACCTTTGATCATGACATCGTCCTTCATAGAAATGATGATAATATTGATCATTGCAAACCAGCATGTCAGCAACCTGGAATAATGAGAAAATAATTGAACGTCAGATCACAAAAAAAAAAAAAAAGTTGTATATTAATTTCAGTCATAAAATTTAATTGATTAGGTCGTATCAATATCATGCAAACCATAATAACCATGTAGAAAATTGTTGCCTAATCTGCCATTCTGATGGTATTGACCACCTTATATATAACATCTAATCAGTACTTAAATGATGTAACGCAAATAAAACCTGAAAGTTTTCTGAATAGTAAAACTAATGAATATGCAGTATAAGAAAGCTACACGTTGAGTACAAATACCTTTCAGGAAAGACAAGCAGATATGTTTTGGCAGCAGGCATTAATTGCTCCTCCACGTACCTAAATCCATCCATATTTTCTAAGAAGACTTCAGGTTTTACAAGTAAGAAATTCTAATAGAAAAACATAGTAGATGATAAGTTTAAGTGCAGAAAATAGAAGTTCATGGAAATCGAACTGTAATAGCTGAACTCCACGTAGTAAGTTTTACAGATGAAGAAGAATTTCTGAAGCCAATCAATAGGTTCCACACTTGTTAAACTTTGATACATACGTGTCAAACACTGCAAATTCAAGCTGATCCAAATAGGAAGTTTCCCAGATGATTAATTAGTTAAGCAACTATTCTATTAAGTAGTAGTACTATTCTTTCAATTATTTGGAATTGGATAAGTAAGAATGCACTTAATTTGATTTATATTCATTTGAGAATTGGAAAGAAGCCTAACTCAGTCAACGAGTTAGAAAATTCCTGCAATACCATAAGTGTTTATTTAAATGTATCCCAGATAAATAAAATTCATGGCAATGCATGAGGCTCCCACGACTTAGATGATGTGAGAAGGGGATATCAATCTCCTTTATTTGTTTTATCTTTTGAACTTTTCCTATCTTATTCGATAAAGACAAGATTTTTTTCCTCGTTTAATATGGTATCATTGTGGACTGAATTCTATAGATTAGGTTAAGGCTTTGCCTTTGATTCTTATGTCTGACGCCAAGTTCTTGCCAAATCAACTTCTGCCAACCCCCGCTAACTTCTTTCTCACATCTTCATTCCTTCATGTTGCTCTCACTCATTGAGTTAAGTGGATAAAGTCCCGACTTTGATCAACTCGAGTTGCCCACATAACTGTCACATACTCATTACCTAAACAACTGTGCAGTTCTAGAGGAATTATTTTGTGCGGTAACTGGACCGTCCGAAGGCAAATCAGAGCGTGTCACGTCGCCCGGTACACCATGAAAAAAGTGACGTAGCGCGCTCTAATTAGCCTCTAGACGCCATCCGATGACCGCACAAAATAATTTTTCATAGTCCTATCCCTGACATACACCACACAAATCTCATCGTATGCTTGCACACTCTCTAATAGTCTAATGCAAACCTCATCACATGCTTGCATGCATAATGTGTACACTTGTATGCTAAAAACCTACATGCTCACATAATTTTATTTCTCATTCTTATAACACGCCCCTCACATAACTTTGGTGTGCATGCAAGTTTGCTATAATGGTATGATATCCTCACGTGCTTACATTTTATCACTTGCATGCCTTCTTTCACTATTTGCGGTCATTGCATGCACACACATACACTTGTGAACACTCACTCATTATAACACAACTCAATACATGATGCAAGTTATTTTACATTCTGATGCACTATACTACTCCCGCGGCACATCACAACCTTGACTAACGGGCAGATACGCTATCCACAACCGATTATTCCATTTCTCCTTACTGCTCCAATAGTTTGCTTTACTGTTGCCTTTTGCTTTCATAGTATTTTATGTTTTTTTTAAAACATAGAAAATATACATATAGGAGGAGGTGAGCCGGGAGCTTGTTAGACAACTTTTATCCCTTTTATCAATATACAAAACCTGGAGCATACAGCTTTGTTTCCTAATTCCATTGTTGTGGCTTGCGATTCTCTCACGCAGGTTTCAGCGGATCCGGCGACGACATCACATCCTCTAACAATGCCATCTTTTCATCCTTCCTCTCTTCATAGTTTGAAACCCATGGTGTCATAATTAAGGCTTCGCTTGGGACGGCTTTCTTAGTGTTTCTTAAAGCAGCTTTCTAGTACAAAAATGTTAATATTTTAACTAAAAAGCTGCTAAAAGCAGTAAGAAAGTCTTCCCAAATGAAGCCTAAATCTAATAGTACGATTTTCTCTAATTAACCAAGTGCTTTTTTGTTTTCTTGTTATGTCCCACAACTAACGAATATTTGGATGCTTCTCCTCCTGCTAGTGATGGCACCACCAAATTCTATAAATGGCATGCCCCTGATCATTATATTATTCTCATTTGGATGCTTAACTTGCTAGAACCTTTAACTACCTATATTGACGTGTCTCCTCTAGAACAAAATGATCTTCCCCATGAGGGCCCTTCATAGGCTTATCGCAGGATGAAATAAAAGTGATGAGAAAGAAATCCAAGGAATTAAACTTTGTTTCAAAGATCATTTAGGACACCTAGTTCCTTAAGGACCATATTAGCTTGGAACACAATGATCAATTGATCATCTGAAAGATTAATACTAATGACACATGATGCAATATCAATCTAAAGTTACAGAACCCTTAGTTAAAATTATTTATATAATTCGAACACATGCGTCCACATATTATTTTTGAGAACATCCTAATGATTGCACTAAGGTTTTCTTTTATTTGATATATTATAAATATAATAATAAAGTGCAGTTTTTAAATATACTTATGATTATCTTTGAGAAATTCTACTAAGGGGAGGGAATGATAATTTTTCTAATTAGTAGAAAAAAAAAAAAAAAGATATTACCATAGCTCTCTCTCTCACTTACTCTCATACAGTAGCCCATAGATTACTTAAATAGATTTGAAATATCATAATAGAAAAAAGTTCCTAATCGAATCGTTAATCAAATCCCAATCAAACAAGCATAATTAGGGAAAAATTAGCTCTCTAATTAATTACAATAATGAGCCCTTAAATCTTTATAAATAAAAACTTATTTCAAATTGAAAATAATTTTAAATCAATAATATATCTCCATCTCATCTTTCACTTCAGAAAGTGGAAGATGACAAACCAGACTCCAATATCATAATGATTGTGCACGTACGGATGGTTGTCTACGTACCCCCTACTAAGGGATCAAGCCAAACCTAATTCTTCAAAATGTGAACAATCAGTCATGAGCTTTTTAAAGTTCTTAGAGTAGCAACATAAAAGCGCAAGTAATCTCGAATAAAATCTTAATAAACATTATAAGATTACAATTTGGTTAGACAAGTTATATGGTCTGATTATTATGCACTGAAAAGATCATTAATAGTTAAGTTGCCTATTATAAAAATAAGGATGCTATAATGGATTCGTAGCAAAATTACAAATGATAGATTGAAAATTAATAATATTAAAGATTAAAAATACAACCTTGAATAACTATAAGAAGACTAATATGATGATGATGATGATTGAGGAGGGAAGTCTATAATGTTCAACTTAAGCTTCTCGGTCCAATATGCAATAAAGCTATCGATTGAACACTCAAGCACAACCAAGTCTTCAAGCACTAGCTTGTTTGCATATTGATCTAGAATGCATTGGATGACTAGAATTAGAAAAATGCATGATAAATCTAGAGAGTAGAGAGTAGTAGCTGTGAATGGAAACAGCTTCGGGACCAAGGAAAAAAGAATATTAACTCGGTTATTGGATAACAATCAGAGAAGAAGAGGAGGGAACAGGCATAGGAGTTGAGGAGAAGAGAGAGAGAGAGAGAGAGAGAGAGCGGGCGCTGGGGAGAGGATGTTGTGCTTTTCTTAAAGGTTAAAAAAATTAAATTAAATTCAACAATGTGATTTCAACATTATCATAATACTTACCGAGGCTTAGGGTGGTTAGTGGGCGAGCAAGTTTGGGAACCCCCATCTGACCCCTCTACTACAGCCTCATCGTTTCAGTGGGGCAAAGCAAGTGTGGGTTCGATGCCAGTGGGTGGCCTCACTAGGTTCCGCTGAGGCCAGGATTAGTTATGTCGCCAAGCGCTCCCTTTGGAGTGGCAGCGGGTAGATACCCCGTTCCGAAAAAAACAAAAAACAAAAAAAAACAAAAAACATTACCATAACGATCATACTCATTGATATGTCATCAAAAACCATCTTAATCAGGAACAAATTTTGATGCAAATCTAAATGTAAGAATTTTAGAATTAATTTCAGGACCATCCAAACTTAGATTTCAACAAACTTTCAAATTAAACATCTCAAGAAGACCAACCACAAAACGTCAAATTCAATCCAATCCTAGCCGCAAGTCGATTACTACAAGATTAAAATTTGATTATTTATTTATTTTGTCGCCATAGCTTGTTTCTTGAAAATATGGGTAAAAATAATATATTAAATTAGGTAGAATGAGAAAATAAAGGCATAAAAGGTACTTATACTATATGAATTATTAAAATGCTTGGTTAAAAATGAAGAACACAAGAATATTCTGATAATGACCCAATTTTCAATCTTTAATTAAAATAAACATTATATATATTAAATTATTTATATTAATTTAATAATATTTATTTTTAAAACTGTTTATTTATTTCAAGTTAATTTGAGCTCAACATGAGCCTTAATTAAGCTCTAATAGAGATTTTTATATAACAAGTTTGTTCACAAGCTTTAAACAATATTTTTCAAGAATATAAACAAACCGAATGACAAGCTATTCAATAATCCCGTTCATTTAGCTTATCAAACGAACATAAACGAGCTCTCATCAAGCCCAACCACTAGCAACTATTCGAACGCTGCCACCGACTCTTCGTATAACCATCATCGCCGAACTACGATCCTTCCGACCTCCATTACCCACTGACATCACGCCCATGATCTAAAGTGAAAGAACCTTTTTTTTTCATCCTCCTTTATATTTTCATTTTAAAACTAATGATTAAGTATTTATGACCATATCAATTTGATATCCAAAATTGATTAATTGCACTACAAGGAATAAATAAACATAAGAAAATATCCTTTACATTAGCATAATCAATATTTACATTATGCTATAAAATCTCGAATCCAAAATAATATATATAATAATCTTTATAGACTACAAAAGAATACGCATAAATTGGAGAAACTGAAATAAAACTACACTAACATTAATGTATAGCTTTAAGCTGTAGGCTCCTTACCTTTCCCTGTAAATATAAAAAATAATATAATGAGAGTGAAAGCTCAACGAATAATCAAAATCTTACAATTGAATTAATGCAAGGCAAAAGAGAGCAATATACTATAATAATATAAGAAAATATATAAATTAATATATGCTATCTATATCAATCACATGTATCAATTAATCATTCAGTCATTATCATACAATCAATTTCATTCAGTCATATCTCATATGTCTATCAATTATATAGTTATACAATAGTGCCAATATCTGTATTGAATAATAGCAAGCAATTAAAAAATTAGTGTCCGTACAACATCTATCACAACAGTCAATATCAGTTAGGAATCAATATATTAAATAAGTACCAATATTTAGTAATTAATATTTTACCAAATATTCAGATGATAGTATTTTGCTCATGCACTTATGACTCCCAATTAGTCTCTCTTATGACTCCAAATCAGTGTACTCCTTATAACCACTCTAATCAGCTGCTCCGACGCTTTATAACCCATAATTAGTCTTCTGCTCCTTATGACTCTCATTAGTGAATCAATGAATCTTAAGGGTACCATGTGGGATTATTATATCATATATACTTGATTTCAATACATCATTTTTATCATATTTGTATCAGTATAATACATCTTTTTGCACATTTTATATATTTTAATTATTTGATCAGTCCAAATCAAATTTCAGTGTATCATATCAAATTACCATACATCACTATCAACCCATTTTTAGTATATATTTTTCCCACTCTTTTGATCCAAAATTTCTTTTTTACATATTTAATAGGTAAAAATGCAATTAAAATAATATCATATTATTCAGAATGATCAAATCTATAATATATCAAAAGTAATACAATGAAAGCTTATAAATTTAGGAGATAATAAATTTTTGACAGATTTATGAGAGATAAAAGTAATAGTAACCAACATCATTAATAACAAAAGTAAGAAAATAATCACTTACAATGAATATAGCACTTTTAGTAACATGAAGAATAAACAAAAATGACCCAGAACCCTTTCTCTCATCCTCTTCTCCCTTTCTTTTCTTTGATTTCTTCCTAGCCAAGCTAAACAAGAATGAGGAAGGCATGAGAGAATGGTAGGGACATATATATATATATATATATATATATATATATATATATATATATATATATATATCTGTCTGTGTGTGTACTTTTAATGGGCTAGCGTCATTGCTCTCATAAGCACAATACCAAAGCGTTTTAGTTCAAACATAAATTTAAAAATTCATATTTCAAAATTATTTTTATTTTTAGGTTGTTGCACTATGGTTCTTTTATGGTCCTTCTAACCTCTTTCACCTATCAAATACGATCCTTTCTACCTATGTCACACACTGACTACTGTTCCTCTGACCACCACCACCACCACCACCACCACTGATTATGGTCTCTCCAATCTACGTCACCCGATGTGATCCCTTTGACCACTATCGCTTGACTTTGGTCCCTACGACCACCTGCGTCCGTCGACTACAGTTCATCCAACCTCCATCACCCGTCGACTTTGGTTCCTACGACCACGTACAACCAACTGATGTCTATAATCCCCCTGACCATCGTCTCACTTAGACTATTATATATTATTCTTACCTCCGTCGCCCACCGATTACAGTCCCTCCTACCATAGTCTCCAGTCGAACTCGGTCCCTCTGACCTCTCTTGCTCGACATTGGTCCCTCTGACCTCCATCACTTCACTGTGATTCTACTGAACAAACAAACATGCCAACATTCTCTTGAGGACAACTCTCATGTTATTGAATTCTTCAAACTCCAACTATGTAACATACTCTATACAATGTATATTTTGCTATATTGAGCCAACACCTTCCCTAGTGAAAGGGTATCAATTGCAATCAACAACAAATACTAGTGAAATTTTTTCAAATAGGTAATGCTATGTGATTTTTTCCCTTTTCAAGATTTTTCTTATAAAAATTATGGTGTCGCTTATGATTATTACATCCATCTCTTTTATATATTTTTGTGCTGGATCTTCGTAGAAAGCTAGGACACTAAACTCTACATCTCCTTACCACCACAAATATTCCAGGACGCAACACTCATAATGAAGTAAAATTAATAAATTTAATACATCATAAAAATTTCCTTTACCAAGTAAAAATCTTCATTTATAGTTGAATTGAAAATTTTGAAATTAAATTTCGGATCATCAAAACTTTGTTTTAAATAGTTTCTAATCAAATTGAATGTAGCAATTCTACTAATCCAACGACGCTAGAAGTGTTCTAATTTTGGTTCGAAATACTCCAAATCAAGCAGTTGAAACATAATTAAAGAACAGAGGTTTTGAATAGATTTTAAGCAAATCAGGACATTAATTGAAGAACCCATTGATTTAAAAAATTTACATGCTTATAATTGAATTGAGCATCTTGATGATGTGAATCCAATGAGTCGAAGATCATTTAATTCCATCATCATTAAGGCACTTAAATGCCAAAGAAAGGATCTATGATCGAGAGAATCAATACAGACCGTCCCATCGAGCTTTCCATATTTTATCCATATTTATGAGGAATGCCTCAATAAAAAAAGAATCTATGAATAGACTCTCTACATGATGAGGGAGCATAGAGTTGGAGCTTGAACTTCAGCTTGAGATTCAAGAGAGCATAGATGATTTAAGAATTTTGAAGGTCTACTTGAGCACCACCACCGACCCACTACTTGACAACCACCATTACACCATTGCCAAACCATCACTATCAAACAATCACGGGACTACTCTTAGTCATATCATTGCTTGATCGCCACCATTAGACTACCGCCCAATGCGACCATTAGATCATTACCCAACGTCGCTACCTGACCATCATTTGATCATCGCCGTTGAACCACCTCCTAATACTGCATTGAACCACTGCTTGACCACCATCATCGAATAACCATTCCATGCAACCATCAGACCACCCGTATTAAAACATTGCATCTTGTCGACTAGGGGTGTCAAAATGTGTTTTCGTGGCAGGTTTGAGTCAAACCCGAAAGTTACATGATTTGTATATGTATGGCTAACCTAACTTGACCTAGTTTATAAATGAATCCAAAACCTAAACCCGAACTCGACCCGACTCAACTCGCTTACCCGTTAATATTTAGATTAACTAAAATAATTAAATTGAAAGCTTAGATTAACTAAAATAACCATCCACGACTTTTAGCATTTACCATTGTCACTCAACGGTTGAGCTTGCAATGTAAAAGGAGACTAGGTTTATAAGTGGAAGAGTTGTTAACAAACCTACAATGTAGAGTTATTTGAGCCGGAGCGAGTGTGAGGGCTGAGAAGGAGTTATGAGTTGTAGGCTAGAGCGATGGAAGGAGTGCGAGGAGTCGAGGATGAGGGCTTCACAAGCAACAACTCACAAGCCTTTGATTTTACAGATTTCTTCTTAGCCCTAATGCACATGATGTTTTAATTGAATGGACTATCGAGAATGGGTTACTATCAGGTGGATTTCAAGTTAACGGGTTGACCTGATCTCGACTTGATTTTGAGTCCAGGTCAAAAAATTAAACTCGAATCCAACTCATTTTCTAAATGGTTGACCACAACCCTAGAATTCACAGGTTGGTTCTAGGTCAAATTTTTTGTCTTATATCATATTTTAACACTCCTACTGTCGAGGTTAGACCACTGCTAGGCTGCTATTGGTGGTATATTTGTTGACTTACATATTCACATCACCATTCTCCAATCAACTACTCCAAATTATAATTCCCTAACCTTTGTTACCCAAATATGACCCTTTGACCTCTGCTACCCAAACACAGTTCTCTGACATTTGTCACTCGACTACGATTTTACGACCATTGTTGCTCGACTATATTCCTTCGACTATTGTCGGTTGATTACAGTCCCGAGATTATTGTTGCTCGACTATGGTGTTTCGACCATTGTTGCTCGACTTTAGTCCTCCAACATTCGTCGCCCAACCATTAATTAAAAAATGTTGTTGGCGTTCTACTTACTGTAGACACTCAATATAATCATGTAATGTAAAAAATTGGTGTGAGCTTAAAATATTTAAACTAAATATTATTTAATAAAATAAAAAATAAATTTAGATTTAATATTTTTTTTTTGAAAATCAAAATATGATAAATAAAATAGTGTTTTTATAAATATAAATTTTTTTCTATGTAGAAATATCTTTATTATATTTTAAACTGTCAAATATAAATACATTTTTATTATATATCTAAAATATAGAAAAGATAAAATATTTTTAAGTGATGATTTAGATTAAGGCTTCGTTTGGGACGGTTTTTTTACTGCTTTTTGAAGCAGCTTCTTAGTATACATAATTTAATTTTTTAACTAAAAAACTGCTTCAAGAAGCAGTAAAAAACCCGTCCCAAACGAAGCCTAAATGATATCTAACAAATAATTGTATTCTTCACATATGAAATTGAAATGAATTAGCCCTAAATACATCTTTATAATAAGAATCTATATAAATATCATAATTTTTTTATATTTTTATTTTTAATGTTTAAAACTTTTATATTAATTTATATAATATATAATATTTTAATTAAATTAAAACATATACATAATAAACTATATTTTATTTTAAAATTAGTATTAATAATATTTTTGTATGATACCCTTTCAAATTATTTTCTTGTATTCCTCTGTTCTCCTGGTGTCGTCTCTTCCCCTCGCCCTCTCGGCCTAGCTGAAGTACTCATGAATAAATTCATCACGCCGCCGAGTTTCGGAAATCCAGAAAGAATACGCAAGTCTGGCTTGGCACCTTCAACTCCGTGGAAGACGCCTAGCGCTCGTAGGACTACGAGCCCGCGGCTTCCGTTCTATCTCAAACGTTTTCCACCTCCGGATGATGAACTCCAGAGCACTTCCCTTCAACTGAAGTAACTTGGTTCTTTTCTGCCCTTCAATGTGTTATTTTAATTGGTTCTCTTTATGATTTATTTCGCAGGGGGAGTATGGAAATGGCATTATGTTTTTTTTAAGGAATTAACCAGACCATTTTAGGGTTTAGTGTCTGGGATATGGAAGCGGACGGGACATATTATTATTAAAATTATATAATAGGTACATAGATTTAAATATATATATATATATATATATATATATATATATAATAAATTAATATAATGATAAATTTATTTTAATTGCTCCAAAAATAAAAAAAAAAAATTTAAATTTATTAGATATTAGGCTTAATTAAAGAAGAAATAATCTTATATTATTATAATTATTAGTTTAAAGTTGAAAAAAAAAAGATTCTTTTGCCAAAAACTTAAAAGAGAAATGTTGTGAAAAAATTATAGGAAGAACAAAATAAGAAAAATATAATTAATCTTAAATATCGTTCAATTAATTTAAATAGTATATTTTCAAGTAAAAGAGAAGAAATGCATTATCTTATATTATTCATATGATAATTAATATAATTAAAAGTTAAAATTTGTTATGTAAGAAATCTGTGCAGGACATGTGTATTCATTAAGATTGCATTAATTTATTTTTTTATAAATTTTTTTCAATCAAACACATAAATAGTGTATTCAACACATTTCAGATCCGTGTAGGTTGTGTGCATTTGTTTGACATGACACATTTCATTATTACAGGGTGTTAGCATATCATTGGTTTTGATTTGTAGTTTTATGTTATCTACTTTTCACTTGTTATTTTGTCTTTCCCATCTCTTCCACATATAATCATGTTTAAAGTTCTATCTATCTAGTATGATGAATGAGTTGAATTCAAAATGGTTGGAAACCAATCTATTTGACTTTAGAAATTCTTAGATTACTATGTAATTTTTCTGTTTCTTCTACCCTTTCTGTTTTTTGATTTCTATATGATGCTTCATGTGAGATAGTCGAGGGAGATGAAGTCATAGGTGGCAAAAGTTTGAAGATTGGCCTTGGCTTGTGGGACTTAACAATCAAATACATTTATCTTAGTTTTCTTTATTTTTACCAATTGTTATAGTATTTATTTTGGCTTGTGGGATTTATTAAAAAATACATAATGACATACATGGTTTTTTGCAAAATTTATCTTCTTGTTTTCTTTTTTGTTCGTTTGTATGGTTTTTAGAGTATCTCGAAGGCTAATCCCAATTTTGAAAGATTTTTGCTAGGAGGCTACTAATTGCAGTCATCAACGTGGTTTTGTAGTAACATCCTTATTGTTGGGGGTGTTGTTTTAAAATTTTTAGTGGTCTTTTGGTTTTGCTTTATCACATTTGATTTTTTATTATCTTTAATGTGAAGGATTTAAGATAATAAAAAATCGAGATAAAAAAAAAACTCAAAGTTCTAAACAAATAAGGACAACTTATAAATGCCATTGAATACTTGATGCTCATCTCTCTCCGTAGCTAGTTATGTCACTGAGAGTCTAAAGGAAAGTTTGGGATCTAAATTTTTGAAACTTATGAAATTCTTCATTCAAGCCCTGATTAATGAACCTACAAAATCCCTCAAATTATATATATATATATATATATATATATATATATATATATATATATATATATATATATATATATATATATATATATATATATATAATAAATACACTCTGGTTTGGTGAAATTAACTTTGGCAAAACAATGACTAACTTATTAGCTAAAGTCTTAAACTTTGTTTTTATTCAAAAAGTTGCAAGAGGCTAGATGTCTAATGCCATTTCATGTTTTAGGCCAAATAAATTTATGAATGAGACCAACAATAGTAAAGTGGTATATCCATGTTACTCTTACTTGTGTGCATGTTTGCTTTCCATATGTATACAAATATGTGCGAATGCCGAATTCTGTGAACACTGAGTGTGAATTTGATACAAAGTAGAAGAACTTTCAACCAAATCAACAAACCACAAGAGAAATTGGGAAGAAGAACACATCGCAAATATTTTTATTTTAGAAATATGAAAGAGAACAAACAAGATACAAGGGATCTTCAATTGGAGAGGGAGACCCAGCTCTTCCAAATCTCTTGCCAGCAGCAAGAGCCCCTCACAACCTAAAGAACAAATTAAATTCAACAAACACATAACATAATTTGAAATCACCCTGCCTTAAATAGGCTTCCCTAATTTCTTCCTAAATCTGTCCCATTACCCAAAATAAATCTCTCTCAGATTTGAATTCAAATTAGATATCTTTTCCTAAGTAATTCCCTCACAATTGTAATTAAAACTTTCCTAAACAATTTCTCCTTGATTCCTCCTTACATAATGAATATCAAATCTCGTGAGCTTTTCCTAAATAATTTTCTCTCAAATTTGAAATTCAAATTAGATTTTTTCCCCTAATTAATTCCCTCACAATTGTAATTAAAACTTTACCAAACAAGTCCCCCTTTCTCTTCTTGCCCGCCACCCACCCTAATGGGGCCCATCAGCTCAATTGCCGATCCATCAAAATTATATGTGCATATGTTGTGTGAAATCTTTTTGTATTGTTCCCATGTGGTGAGTAATTTTTTGTTGACTTTGTGTTTAAAGTCTCTCTTTATACATGTGCGCACAAACATGGGGTGACGGATGCTTTCCATGTACATAGTGCATTTATTTGTTGTGCATGCCTATACGTGAATTGTCTTTACATGCGTATAAATTGTTTTTAAGCATATGCATATGTGTGCATGCATATGCATGTATGTGCGTGTGCACTTGTATATGTGGTGTATACGTGAATAGTGTGTAGATGTGTGTTAATTGTCTGGTTGTGTAGTGAAATGTGTGCATTTTTTGTATCAAACATGTATACATATTTATGTGCGAGGATATATATGTGTGTGAACTCATGTAATTTTTTTTATGCATGCATGTTTTGTGTGTATGAATGTTTGTTTTGCTTATGTGGTGGCTTTTGTCTATGTGCAATGTGAATTTCATATGTGTGTGTGAACTAATGTATGTGTGTATTGACCTAAAGATCATTAAGATTATAAATGACTAATTAAACATCATTAAATAGTTAATTAAGTATGATTAATATGTTAATTGAGTTTGATTGAAGTATAAATTTAGTCAGAGAATTTTTTTAAGGCATGATTACAAATATGCTTCTAAACATAGAATTGATAGATCCAATGTAAATCAATAAAAAAACACACCATAAATGCATCGATTGGAGTTGGAACTTGAAATACTGATATCCTCATTTTTCTAACCTCATAATGCGAAATAACAACATATGAATCATAGAATGCAAAAAATAATGAGGATATCTAAACAAGCTCCCCAATTGTAGTTATCACCATCACAATCTTTTGTGCACCCATCAACATTCAATTTCGTTATGATCAAAATAGGTTTGTACAATTTCACTCATGCGTCTTTCTTATGTCACTCATTCGTCTTTCTTATGCTAAAACAGTTGCGGAGTAGAACTTCACTTATATAAGAATAATTATCAATCATAAATACTTTTAAAAGCAATTTAATTTGATTGTTTAACCACAAAACATATATAGAAATCAAACGCATGATATGTTGTATTTAATCCAAACAACATATGGTCCATTGGTGCTTGTAAAATAAGTAACTTAAAAAAAAGGAGCTAATAGCCTAATCTTTCTAAGCATAGAGTTTTTGATTGTAATGAATGATACTTTACTAGATTTTAGAAAACCTGAACAAAAATCATTAATCAATTGTGAAAACCAATAAGTTGAAATACATATTGTAATCATTTGATCATCCACATCTCATAAAATCCAAATTTCTCTGAAGTTTCAAATAGAAAATCACATTGAATCTTGATCATTCTTCAGCCAAATCAAACTTAACTAATAAATTATGCCTTCTTGTCTTATTGTTTAGGCCATGCAATATTTACTATACTAATGACATGCACATTATCATGAATATACATTTGTTTTCACACTAGCACTTTGATACGCCTTAGGTTTCACAAATTAGGGTTTGCCCTAATTTTCCTTCAAGGATGAAATTTCTCCACCAAATCAAAGTTAACTCAAAACAAGAAGGATGAGGGGAAGAACAAAAGAGCTTTGCATTAATCTTCAAGACAAAACAAAAGACAAAGCTAGTCCACTTCGAGAAGGACCAAATCTCCCAAAAGAAACCCTAGAGAAAACAAGAGAGAAAAGAGAAAGAACTTTCTTAACACATGCCCCCCAAAATAAACCCTAATGACTCCTTTCATACAATCTCACAACTTCCCCCTCATCCCTAAATTGCCCCCCATCATCCACCCTCCATTTTCCCCCCAAAAACTGGCCTCCCCCCTTGATGCCTAAAGATTTAAGTAAGTGGGCCCAAGGGGCCCACCATGACCCTCTCCCCTTGCTCCTCAGGTTCGGCCGCCCCCCCCCCCCCCCCCCCCCCCCCCTTTGCTCACCCGGACCGGAAGCCCCCCCCTTCCGCCTCCTGTAGACCCGCAAGGGTCTGGGATGGACCGGCTCAGCCGGTCCATCAATACCGCCCTCTAGAAGATCAACCTTGTCCTCAAGGTTGAAGTCTGGAAATTGCTCCTGCATGACCTCATATATCTCCCAAGTAGCCTCATGCGTCGGAAGGTCCTTCCACTCGATGAGTACCTCCCTCTTGCCTTGATCATTCTTCCTTACTTCTTTCACCTGTAGTGGCTTTAATAAGAATTGCATATCTCTTGTGAGGCCTCGTGGTATGGTAGGAGTGGCCATGATGTTCTCCCCTATGCTCTTCTTCAATAGTGACACATGGAAAATAGGGTGGATGGAGGATTGAGGTGGTAACTTGAGGCGGTAGGCCACCATCCCCACTTTCCTTTCGATCTCGAAAGGCCCGTAGTATAGTGGGGAGAGCTTCTCACTTCTTCTGTTAGCCAAAGTCTTCTGTCGGTAAGGCCGCAGCTTTAGGTACACCATTTCTCCCACATCAAATGTCACTTCCTTGCGATGCGAATCTGCCTTGGTCTTCATGATCTGCTGGGCTCGCAATAGGTGCTCCCTCAACTCTTCCAACACTCTATCCCTCTCCTCCAAGTATTGATCCACTAGATAGACAGGAGTCGTCCCCTTCTGATAATTCACCAATGGTGGTGGATCCCTCCCATAAAGAATCTTGAAAGGTGTAAACTGAGATGCGGTATGGTAGCAAGTATTGTACCAATATTCTGCCCATGGTAGCCATTTGACCCACTGCTTAGGCCTCTCCCCAACAAAGCATCTCAAATAAGTCTCCACGCTCCGGTTCACCACCTCGGATTGTCCGTCTGTCTGTGGGTGGTATGCTGTACTCCTCTTCAAGTAGGTACCCTGCATCTTGAAAAGCACCTTCCAAAATGAACTCAAAAAGACTTTGTCTCTATCCGAGACAATAGAAGTGGGGACCCCATGCAATCGAACCACCTCTCTGATGAAAGTAGATGCAACAGTAGGAGCTGAAAAAGGATGCCGTAGAGGAATGAAATGGCTATACTTACTCAGACGATCCACTACCACCATGATGACCGTATATCCTTCCAACTTGGGTAACCCCTCTATGAAATCCATGGTGACTTCCTCCCAAATCTTGTTTGGAAGCACCAAGGGCTGCAGTAAACCACTAGGGGCACAAGCTTGATACTTGTTCCGTTGACAAATGTCACACTTACTCACCATGTCCTCAACATCACCTCTTAACCCCTTCCAGAAAAATTCGGCTTTCACCCGCCGATAGGTCTTCTCCACCCCTGAATGTCCACCAATCCGACTGTCGTGGTACTCTCGTAGAAGAATGGGGACGAATGCTGAGTCACGGTGTAGTACTAGCCTCCCTTTATATAATAAAAGAGAGTTCTCTAGGTGATACCCTTTGAACCCTCCTTCGCCCTTCTGGATAGCCGCCCGAATTCTCTCTAACTCCTCCGCCTGTTGATTTTCCTTCACCATTTCTCCCCAATCAACCAATTGTGGGATAGATAGTGCCGTCAGCTGTGAGCACTCCACGCGGGAAAGCGCATCCGCCGCCTTATTTTGGGTTCCGGGCTTGTACTGAATCTCAAACTCATATCCCAAGAGCTTTGCTAGCCACCTCTGATGTTCTTCCACCACCAATCTCTGCTCTAATAAATACTTGAGACTCCGCTGATCTGTACGAACTATGAATCGTTGCCTCAATAGATAAGGCTGCCATTTTTGAATAGCCAACACAATGGCCATCAGTTCCCGCTCATAAACTGATTTCAGCCTTGCTCTAGTAGATAAGATCCTGCTGAAGAAGGCAATCGGCCTACGATTCTGCATGAGAACTGCTCCCAAACCCACTCCTGAAGCGTCAGTCTCCACCACAAACTGCTGGGTGAAATCTGGGAGTGCTAGCACAGGAGCACTAGTCATGGCTTCCTTCAGAGTCTTCATGGCTTCCTCTGCCTTCTCTCCCCATTGAAAGTTGTCCTTTTTTAACTGATCAGTCAAAGGACCTGCTATGGAACCATAACCCTTGATAAACCTCCTGTAGTAGCCAGTAAGTCCCAAAAATCCCCGTAGGCCTTTAAGGGATTTTGGTGTAGGCCACTTCACCATGGCCTCTATCTTGGTGGGGTCAGCAGCTACCCCACTCTCTGAGATGATGTGTCCCAGATACTCCACCTCCTTCTGAGCGAAAGAACACTTCTTCTGGTTGGCATATAACTGATGCTCCCTTAAGGTCGTGAGTACCACCCCAAGGTGGGTGAGATGGTCCTGCAGAGACTTGCTATACACCAATATATCATCAAAAAAAACTAAAACAAACCTCCTCAAGTAGGGCTGGAAGACCTAATTCATCAGGGCTTGAAAGGTGGAGGGAGCGTTAGTGAGCCCGAACGGCATCACTAAAAACTCATAATGACCTTCGTGTGTCCGAAATGCCGTCTTCTGAATGTCTTCAGTTCTCATCCTAATCTGGTTATAACCAGATTTCAAGTCCACCTTGGAGAAGATGGTGGCTCCCCCAAGTTCATCCAAAAGCTCGTCTACTACAGGAATAGGAAACTTGTCCAACACAGTTTCCTTGTTGAGGGCTCGGTAGTCTACACAGAATCTCCAACTACCATCTTTCTTCTTCACTAAGAGTACCGGGCTGGAAAATGGGCTCACACTGGGCTGGATCACCTGAGCCTCCAACATCTCCGCTACTAACCTCTCAATCTCTTCTTTCTGAGCATGAGGATATCTGTAGGGTCGCACACTGATGGGTGCCACCCCTGCCTTCAACACAATACCATGCTCTCTAGATCTAACAGGGGGTAACCCTTTAGGCATCTGAAACACTGTGGAGTGCTGCTGTAGAAGATCCTGAACCACCTCCGGTATGACTTCTAATTCCCCTTCGATCTCCCTGTCTATTTGTTGTAGCTCTATCAGATAGCCCTCTCCTTCATCTCTCAAAGTCCTGAAGATGGACTTTAAGGCCACTCTGGTTCTGCATAAGCTGGCGTCTCCCTGTAGTGTCACTCTCCTGCTCCCCTTTCCATACTCCATGTATAACTTCTTCCAATTTACCTTCATCTCTCCCAAGGATTGGAGCCACTGCATTCCCAGTATCACGTCAGTGCTTCCCAAATCTAACAGTAGAAAGTCCTGTACTATTTCCTCCCCTTGCAATGTTAGGGTCACTCCCTTACACTGCCCGCTACAGCGCTCCTTCTTCCCTGTGCCCAACATGACTCCGACACCTCTCCCTTGGGTCACCAGTAGCCCCACCCTATCCACCAATCTGCAAGCTATGAAGTTGTGAGTGGCCCCACTATCAATCAGTACCATCACCTTGCAACCTGCAATCTCTCCCTCTAGCTTCATGGTGGAATGTGATGTCAATCCGGCTATGAAGTTGAGTGAAACCTCCACCATAGCCAAATGAGGGTGCTCTTCCTCCTCGCCCGCCTCCTCAGTTGCTCCTGCATCCCCTTCCTCCTCCTCTGTATCCCCTACTAGGATCACATGTAGGGTCTTCTCCTTACACCTATGCCCCGGTGCAAACTTCTCATCACATCGATAGCAAAGGCCCTTGGCCCTTTTTTCCTTCAGCTCTGAATCAGTCAACCTTTTGAACCCTCCTTGGTTCACTGCCGTAGTGGTTTCCTCTTTGGCTATCTCTCTAGGAGGAAGGATGGTCGTCGCCCTTGGGCCTCCAACCATGAGTGGTGGTCGGTAAGTGGGGTAAGACACCCCTGATCTCCTCGGTGGCTCCACCTTCAGCTTGTCCTCTACAAGCTGTGCAGTCTCTATGATCCTTACTAACCCATGTGGAGCCACTACTCTGATGGCTGCTCTGATGTGAGGCTTCAGCCCTTTCATGAAAGTCATCTCTAGAAGGTCATCTGGAATCCCTCTCAATCTACCTGATAGTAGCTCAAAGTGCTCTCTATACTCTGCCACTGTGCCCTCCTGCACTAGAGCCACCAACTGCTCATAGTGTGTGCCCTCGCTGGACACCCTGAATCTGTGCAGTAGGAGGTCTTTGAATTCCTCCCAACTTCTAACATGCTGTCTCCCTTCAAGCCATTGAAACCAGGCCAATGCCTTCCCCTCCAAACATACCGGGACTGCCATCAACTTCTCCTCTTCTGTGACACCATTCACTGCAAAGTAGCGCTCCACCCTGTAGATCCATCCATAAGCATCCTCCCCTTCAAAAATAGGGATCTTCAATTTCCTCATGCGGTTGTCAGCTCGGTGGAAGGTTCTTCCATCTCCCCAAGTCCCCTGAGTAAATCCCTCTCCTTGTGGTCTTCCCCTTCTCTCCACCGGGTAAGGATTTTGAAGCCCCCTCCATGGGGGTTCTCTTGGCTCTCCATAGCCCATGCCGTAGTCTTCCCTTCTTCCTCCCTGCTCCCATGTGGCACGATTTCCTTCCGGAAACCCCCCCCATCTGATTCGGCCACCCTTCACGCGTGCTGTGGGGCCCCCCCGAGCCCATGTATGGTCGGCCCCCTTGACCACCGGTCATTCCCCAAGGGCCACCTACTCCCGACCCTTCTCCTCCTTCCCTTGGCCATTGCCCTTGCATGCCATCTTCGCTTTGATTTACTCCTTCTTCCCTAATTGGAAAATTAGGGTTAGAGTTTTGGTTCGTCACCGGAGATTTCCCTTTTTCCTTAGGGTTTGATGGAACAATTTGAGCCTCTAACAATTTCCGGATCATCTCTTCCATTCCCCCAAATCTCTCTTCTAGGGATGAAAATTTTCCCTCCATCGATGAAAGTTTCTCACCCACCTCCTCTTTCAATTGGCCCATCTCTCCCTCCAAAACTTCTACTTTCTTTGACGCCATGCCTTCTAGGATCAAGAGCTCTGATACCAAATTGATACGCCTTAGGTTTCACAAATTAGGGTTTGCCCTAATTTTCCTTCAAGGATGAAATTTCTCCACCAAATCAAAGTTAACTCAAAACAAGAAGGATGAAGGGAAGAACAAAAGAGCTTTGCATTAATCTTCAAGACAAAACAAAAGACAAAGCTAGTCCACTTCGAGAAGGACCAAATCTCCCAAAAGAAACCCTAGAGAAAACAAGAGAGAAAAGAGAAAGAACTTTCTTAGCACATGCCCCCCAAAATAAACCCTAATGGCTCCTTTCATACAATCTCACAACTTCCCCCTCATCCCTAAATTGCCCCCCATCATCCACCCTCCATTTTCCCCCCAAAAACTGGCCTCCCCCCTTGATGCCTAAAGATTTAAGTAAGTGGGCCCAAGGGGCCCACCATGACCCTCTCCCCTTGCTCCTCAGGTTCGGCCGCCCCCCCCCCCCCCCCCCACCCCCCCCCCCCTTGCTCACCCGGAACGGAAGCCCCCCCCCCCCCCACCCCCCCCTTTCCGCCTCCTGTAGACCCGCAAGGGTCTGGGATGAGCCGGTCCATCACACTCTCATATGGTGAATTTAGTTTTGGTAAAATAAAAATCGAACTTTTAGCCAAAAATTTTAGCAATAATTTCATTCAAAACATGACATAATTTCATTCAAAACATGTCTTAGGAAAGTTGTCATGAAATCATTTCATGCCTTAGGCCCAACACATTTAGGAATGGGAACAATAATAATAATAAAGTGAAATAACTATGTTACTCTTACTTGCATGCATGTTCATGTGTATATATTTTGCATGCTTATACGAGTGTGTTTGAATTATGTGTATGCATGTGTGTGAAGTATGTGTGCATGCTTTGTGTGAACTGTGTGTGCGCATTTGAGCTTGTGAACTCTGTGTGTGAATTATATAAAGTCTCTGTCTGTTCATGTTTTTGTGAACTATGCAACTTTCTCTATGCCTACTGCAATGAATTGTGTCTATGTATGATCAATTTATGTTTATGTGTATGCCTACACATGCCAATGTCATGTACTCTTGTATGTGAATCATGTGAATTCATGCTATATGCATATGTATGCGTGCGCAAGTTACTAGGAACTAATTGGTGTGCATTGGCGATTGGATGTGGAATGCGTGATTATGTGTGTGCATATGGATCTCATTCGCGCTCGCATATGTATAAATTATGTGTTTATGTATATGACCAAGTGTGTGTGCGAGTGTGTGTGATTTGTGTGTGCATGTGTTTTTGTGTGCCTATGATACGAACTATGTGGGCATGCTTGAATGTGAATTGTGTTAATTTTTTTTTTTGGAAAGTTGAATTGTGTTAATTGTCTGCGCTTGCATGCTTGTGAACTATCTATATGTGTGTATTTTATTCTTGGCTGTGCTCAGGTGAATATGTAATCAAATCTATAAGCTATAAATATAATTAGTTTATTGAGTTTGAGAAAAGGATAAATTGGATCAACTAGATGTAAATAATTTTAGGTCATTTTATAAATACCTATATTTCCACATATAGATCCGACAAAGTCAAAGCAAACTAACATCAAAATAATACCCATAAAGCATCAATTAGAGCTATACTCTGAACTATATATCCATTCTAACTTATCCAATCTCAAAATGCCATCTATAACTATCCATGAATATCCTCATCATATAAAATCATTGTATGCTCAAAATCACAACCTTTATTAACTGGCCAATAACATAGAAAATTGATAACTTGAAATAATATAACTAGTGGTACGTAGAAGTTGTGCTAATAAATAGGTTTATTTTTTAGTATAAGATTAATAATCATCATGGCATCTACTTTATCCCCCAATTTCCTTATACCATAATGCCAATAAATCTCAAAATCTTATGCCAAATCAAATAATTTAGCTTGACATGATTTTTGATAGCCGAAATAATCATAGAACGCAAAAAATAATCTATCATCATCTCTAATCAAACTTTCAGTTGTAACTATCAAAACAAATCCTTTTGCATAGCCATCAACATAAAATTTTATAACACCCAACATATATTTTGTACAATTTTACTATTTTTTCTAATTTTATATCTCCATGCACCTTTCTTAATCTTATTGAATTGTAGAATATGATTTTCTCTTTGTAAGGACAACTATCGACTATTGTAGGAATATATTTATGCAAAATAGACTCAACAAATATATATAAGCCTTATTTCTCACTATATATCATACCTTTTTGAAACTAAAATCCCAGACTTGAAGCAATATTACGTAGTATTCTGATAGGAAATACTTGATTCCAAGTATTTCCTATTCACTTTAGCCAAAGATCTCACAGCAAACTGCTGTCCACAGCAGGAAATCAGCCAAAACAGTGGGAAAACACGAGAAAAACGATAGAAACACGAAGTAAGAACTTGTATTTTACTAGAAGATGAAAGGAAAATAGCAAAGATACAAGGATCCTCTATTCGAGAGGAGGATCGCACTCTCCAAATCTCTAGAATTCAATCTAGAGCCCTAGCCACCAAAAGAGAACAAGAAAACTTTCACAAAATATCTCATAACCCTAATCCCCCCTTTTCTCCCCTACTTAATGCATACAATTCAAATCTAAAACAAAAGGACCTAATTACCCTTGCTTCCCCTCCTTTTGGCTCCAAGAAACAATTCAAACTTCAAGTGGACCCCACCCCTCTCCCCTCTTCTTGTGTCCGCCGGCCCTCCTGGCGTAAACAAGCAAAGCCGGCCCAAGGGGCTGGGCCGGCTGGACCGGTCCTCCTTGGACCGGTCTAACATTACCGCCCTCCCAAAGAACCACCTTGTCCTCAAGGTGGAAGTCAGGAAACTGTTGCTGCATCCGCTCGTAAGGCTCCCACGTGGCCTCGTAGTCAGGGAGATTCTTCCATTTGATCAAGACTTCAGTTGCTCCATCATTTTTCTGACGAACCTCCATGAGCTCCAAAGGTTCCAGTATCATCTCCATCTCTTCCGTTAGTGTTCCTGGCAGCTCCGTACTGGTAGCATGATTCCCGATGGCTCTCCTCAACTGGGATACATGGAAAACGGGGTGTATTGTCGACGTCGGTGGTAGCTGCAGACGATAGGCCACTGCTCCAATTTTTTCCAACACTTCGTAAGGACCGAAGTACCTTGGAGCAAGTTTCTCATTTCTCCGATTGGCGATCGTTTTCTGTCGATATGGGCGGAGTTTCAAAAATACCTTTTCACCCACCTCAAACTGAATATCCCTCCGATGTCCATCGGCCTGTTTCTTCATGATCTGTTGAGCCCTCATCAGATGTCTCTTTAACTCTTCAAGTGTCTTATCCCTCTCCTCCAAATACTCCTCGACGGACGACACGGGTGTACTGCTACTCCCAAAATGTACCAAGTGGGGCGGGTCCCTTCCGTACAACACCTTAAATGGAGTCATCTGAGAGGCTGAATGATAAGAGGTGTTGTACCAGTACTCGGCCCATGATATCCATTTTGCCCATAGCTTGGGTGTTTCTGATACGAAGCACCTCAGATACGTTTCCAAACTTCTGTTGACTACTTCTGTTTGTCCATCCGTCTGTGGGTGGTACGCCGTGCTTCTCTTTAGTACTGTCCCTTGCAGTCTGAACAACTCCTTCCAGAAATGACTGAGGAAAACTTTATCTCTGTCTGATACTATCGCTTCTGGTACTCCGTGTAGTCTGACTATTTCCCTGATGAAAACTGATGCTACAGTCACTGCGGTGTATGGATGGCGGAGAGGAATAAAATGAGCATATTTGCTCAATCTATCCACTACTACTAGAATCACCGTGAATCCCTCAGAACGGGGTAGCCCATCAATGAAGTCCATAGATATCTCCTCCCAGACTCGTCCTGGTAATGCCAAAGGCTGCAGTAATCCCCCTGGTGACATGGCCATATACTTATTTCTTTGGCAGATCTCGCACCTGGATACCATCTCTTCCACATCTCTGTGCATACCTTTCCAGTAAAGCTCAGCTGCTAGCCTCCTATAGGTCTTTAACACTCCTGAATGACCTCCCACTGCAGTTCCATGGAACTCTTGGAGCAATTGTGGAATGTGTACTGACGTTCTGGGCAACACAAATCTCCCTTGATACAACAATCTCTCCCCCTCCAGTGAGTACCCTGGATGGCTCCCTTCTTCTTGCACTAATTCAGCTCTGATCTTGCTTAATTCCCCATCTTTAGCACTCTCCTTCTTTATGGCTTCCCAATCTAACATCATTGGGATTGATACAGCTACTGTCTGCAACTCGCCCATGCACCTGGACAAGGCGTCTGCTGCCTTATTTTCTACCCCAGGCCTGTATTGAATTTCAAAATCATACCCGAGCAGTTTTGATAGCCACCTCTGATGCTCCTCGGTCACCATGCGTTGCTCCAACAAATATTTCAGGCTCCGTTGATCAGTCCGGACGATGAAATGCCTTCCAAGTAGGTAGGGACGCCACTTTTGGATGGCCAAAACAATTGCCATCAATTCCCTCTCATATACAGATTTCAGACGGGCTCTGGCAGTCAACACTTGGCTGAAATAAGCAATGGGCTTGTGGCTCTGCATCAGCACTGCTCCCAGCCCGTATCCTGATGCATCTGTCTCCACAATAAAGACCTGAGTAAAATCTGGTAAAGCTAAGACCGGGACTGTGGTCATAGCTTTCTTCAACTGCTCGAATGCCGTAGTAGCTGCCTCTCCCCATAAAAATCCATCTTTCTTCAACTGCTCAGTGAGTGGCCAGGCTATAGTGCTGTATCCTTTCACAAATCTTCTATAATATCCTGTAAGCCCTAGGAACCCCCTCAGCTCCCTTAGATTTTTGGGCAAAGGCCACTTAAGCATGGCTTCAATCTTGGACTGATCTGCTGCTACCCCTTCCTTGGATACCACATGACCCAGGTATTCCACACTGGTTTGGGCGAAGCAGCACTTCTTCAAGTTAGCTCTCAGCTGGTGCTCCTGGAGAACCTCTAACACTTTCTTCAAATGCCCCCAGTGTTCTTCCTCTGTTCTACTATATACTAAGATGTCATCGAAGAATACCAAAACAAATCGCCTCAGATATGATTTGAAGATCGTATTCATGAGTGCCTGGAAAGTGGCTGGGGCATTGGTGAGGCCAAATGGCATCACCAGGAACTCATAGTGACCCTCATGAGTTCTGAAGGCGGTCTTGGGCACATCTTCTTTCTTCATTCGGATCTGATGATATCCAGATTTCAGGTCGATCTTGCTGAAAATCACCGTTCCACTCAATTCATCCAACAATTCGTCAATCACTGGTATGGGAAACTTATCAGGAACCGTTTCCTTGTTGAGTGCACGATAGTCTACACAAAATCGCCAGCTGCCATCCTTCTTCTTCACCAATAGAACAGGACTAGAGAACGGGCTGGTGCTGGGCTTGATGATCCCTGCTTCCAGCATTTCCCTGATCAACCTTTCTATTTCATCCTTTTGAAACTGAGGGTATCGATAAGGCCGCACGCTGACCGGCGACACTCCCTCCCTTAATGTGATGGCGTGCTCCTGCTCCCTGGATGGTGGTAACCCTAGAGGGGGTTGAAAAACCTCCTCGAAATCCTGGATCAAAGGCTGCACTGAGAGGGGTATGTCTCCCCCTTCCTCCCCACTCGCTCCCTCTAAGCTGTGTAATTCCACCAAGTATCCTCCCCCTTCTTCCTGAATTGTTTTGATTAGGGATTTCAGAGAAACCCCTGCTTTGGTCAGCCCGGCATCCCCTTGGATCACCTTTTTCTTTCCCCCTTTTTCCAACTCCATTCGTAGTGTGCCCCAATTGATTTTGGTTTCCCCCAAAGTTTGTAACCACTTCATCCCTAGGATGACATCCGTACTCCCCAGTTCCAGGGGAAGGAAGTCTTCCTTCACTTGTATACTTTGAATTTTTAGAACCACTCCTTTACAAACTCCTCTTCCCATTTCCACCTTTCCGGTGCCCATCATCACTCCATAGCCTCCCGTATCCACTAACTTCATCCCCAATAGCTCCACAAGTTGGGTGGAAATGAAATTGTGGGTTGCCCCACTATCAATCAGCACCACGACCCCACGGTCAGCTATCTCTCCCTTCACCTTCATAGTGTGACTCGGAGTGAATCCCACTACAGAGTTGAGAGAGACTTCTGCCACATCCAGATGCATCTTCTCTTCCTCCTCCACTTCAGACTTGCTCCCATCTTCCTCCTCGTCTTCCTCGTTATCACAAACGAGGAGAACCTGAAGAGTTCTGTCTCTGCACTTATGCCCTGGCATATACTTCTCGTCACATCGGAAACATAGCCCCTTTGCTCTCTTCTCCTGTACCTCCTTCTCAGACAACCTCTTGAACTGTCCTCCAGTACCTCCCCCACCAGATCTCTCCTTGGGCACCTCCCTCTGGTTCCCTGTGGCTACCCCTTTTGAGGGTAGTACAGCGGTAGTCATCTTGTACGATCCCCCCGAGTAGTTGCCTCGAGCCCCTCTTTCCGATTTCTTCTGATCTTCCACCAATTGCGCAAGCTCCATAGCCTTGCCTAAGTTCCTTGGCTCCAGCACCCGGACAGCTGTTCTTATCTCCGGTTTGAGCCCTTTCATGAAATTCCCTTCCAGGGCCGATTCGGAGATATGATCCAGACGGCTAGCCAAGTACTCGAATCTGTCCCGGTAGTCGGCCACGGTCCCCTCCTGAGTCAGAGCAAAGAACTGTTCATAGAAGTCTCCTCCCCCGTCGGCTCGGAAACGCTCTAATAAACAGTCCTTGAACTCTCGCCAGGTCCTGATAGGCTCTCTTCTGTCTCTCCACTGGTACCATGCCAGCGCCTTCCCTTCCAGACACAAACCTGCTGCCGTCAGTTTTTCGTCATCTGTCAACCCGTTGACAGCGAAATAGCGCTCCACCTTGTATATCCAGCCATGGCCATCTTCACCCTCAAAGATGGGCATCTTCAACTTCCTCACCTTCGGATCCCTCCCGTTACCCCGGAAATCTCCGTAATCTCCCGTTCCTCGAAGAGGAGGTGCTCCCCAGGTGTCCCGATCCTCCCTCCGACGTTGGTAATCGAATCCTTCATCATAATCCCCTCTTCCCCTTTCAAAATCAGCACCTCGACGCTGAAAATCAGCACCTTGACGCTGGTATTCTTCTCTCCTTTCTCCAAAATCCGCACTACCTTCATATTCCCCCCGCCTGCCTCCAAACTCCACACCTCGACGCTGAAAATCAGCACCTCGACGCTGAAAATCAGCACCTCGACGTTGAAAATCAGCACCTCGGCGGTCATTTCTCATGCTCATCTCCTCTCTAGAGAGTGGCTCTAGAGGTGGCATGTCGTCTTCACCTTCAAGAATCTCCACTTCCGGATTCCTCCTCCCCCGGATCGGGTTCGGATTTCCTCTTACGCCATGGACGTCATTGGTCTCTCTCACTTCCGATGTGTCCGGATGGGTCTTCATTTCCAATAATTTCTTCATCATTTCTTCCATCGCCGCGAACCTCCCTTCCAACCTCTCATTGTTGGTAGAGATCTCCATGAATTTCCCCTCCAGATCTGTCTTCAGTTGACCAAACTCGCCTTCTAAAACTTCCACCTTCTTACCGGCCATTTTTCTTCTATCGGATCCACAAAAATCTTCTTCCGGAGACGAAGATCTTGCTGAAATTTCTGAAATTCAGCCGCCGGTGGTCCCAAATCGTTGCTCTGATACCAATTTGATAGGAAATACTTGATTCCAAGTATTTCCTATTCACTTTAGCCAAAGATCTCACAGCAAACTGCTGTCCACAGCAGGAAATCAGCCAAAACAGTGGGAAAACACGAGAAAAACGATAGAAACACGAAGTAAGAACTTGTATTTTACTAGAAGATGAAAGGAAAATAGCAAAGATACAAGGATCCTCTATTCGAGAGGAGGATCGCACTCTCCAAATCTCTAGAATTCAATCTAGAGCCCTAGCCACCAAAAGAGAACAAGAAAACTTTCACAAAATATCTCATAACCCTAATCCCCCCTTTTCTCCCCTACTTAATGCATACAATTCAAATCTAAAACAAAAGGACCTAATTACCCTTGCTTCCCCTCCTTTTGGCTCCAAGAAACAATTCAAACTTCAAGTGGACCCCACCCCTCTCCCCTCTTCTTGTGTCCGCCGGCCCTCCTGGCGTAAACAAGCAAAGCCGGCCCAAGGGGCTGGGCCGGCTGGACCGGTCCTCCTTGGACCGGTCTAACATATTCTTTAACTGCAACAATATATAGATTTTCAATACTTGATTTAGTTTATTTGTGGTGAGTTAAACTTGCCAATATTTCATTCAATTATCAATAGTAATAATAAAAGCCTTCACTTTAGCCGAAAATTATTATACAAACTACCAAGGTTATACTCATCAAACAAGATTTCACGCCAAAAAAAATAATTGACTTGTCCTAACACCTTAACAATTCATTAATTAACTTGGTACCACAACCTCTTTCACATAAGAGAATTCTGTACCATCTAAAAACTAATAATGAATAAAAGTAATAATAATTAATATTTCTCTTTTAGAAATGAAAACTAGAGACAAATTTGATATCTAAATTTCTTTGATAACTTTACAGATTTAAATTTTTCCTCGATAACTTAACAGACCCTCAATCTCTTAAAATAAAGGCCACTCTTACTAATAGGAGCACTCATTCTGTTGCACCTAATGATTTTTTTTTAATTATGAGATCAATTGCATTATTAAATAACATTTCCATCTATAATAGTAAGAGGATCTAATTATTGCAATAAATATATACGCACCAAGCATTTCTCAATAATGAACAATATGATTTCTGTGTGAAACTATTTTATATATCATGCAATTTTTTTTCTAGAATACCTTTAATTAGTTCTTCATAATGGACAATCTTCATTAAATCATCAAATAATGGGACACCAAACATTACTTTGATGTGAAAAACATTTTGTAGGAACAGTATGAAAGCTTGTGGAAAATGGTAGTCATGTGAGAGTTATTTTGGTAGGAGCTTGGTGGTTCTACTCTGTTCGAGAGTTTGGTGATTCTCTGTAAAATAATAATTTTATTTTCTCTTTATGCATGAATAAAATGTCATTTTTTTCAAATCTCTTTATGCATGTTGTAAGCTTATTGCTGCTTGGGCTCCACCTCAAATTCATGCATGACCGAGACTCCATAGTAACATGTCCACCCTTTTCCACATCAATTTTTGTGCGCTTAAACCTAAAACTTTTATTGAGTAGCCAATCTGCCACATTGACTCTCTTCACACGTGCTGAAATCTCAACTGAAAATTTGGAGCTAATGTTCTAATATTTCTTCAAATGTAGAAGTTGTGTTAATAACTAATTTTATCTCTAAGCAGTTGGTTTTGATCATTTAAAAAAAATCTAATCTCTCCCTCAATTTCCTAATATCAATATGCAAACAAAACTCCAATTCTTGAGTTTAGTAATTATTCTCCATAGTTTCTATTTTTATTGATTTTGAGCTTGTCACTACAATTAAAATTATCAATGATTGAATACTTTTCTTTTGATATGTATTTGAAAACTATCCTTTGTAGTTTATTTTTTATTCCTGATAAACTTTTTCTCAGAACTAACTTACTGTATAGTTGAACATATTTTGCAACACTCAGTAGGAACTAATGAAGAAGGAAGGTCAATTTAAAGGACTCAATTATTGAAATAAGGTTTGATGGTGATGATGATATCTTTATTATGGTTTTATTGTGGCTTGACTAACATCAAGGCAGTCTTTTTCTAACATTATTCTTTCTGAATATCATTGTGAGAGGTGTATAGACAAACTTTGAATGATCTTATGCAGAATTAAGACCCACAAATGAAATTAATTTTTTGCAATAATTATCATTCTTGGTTTTTATCCCCATTTGTTATTGTTGGCCTTCTGAATCTTCTATTTTTATTAATCCTACTGTTTGAGGAGTTAATTTTAATGATTCATTTTTTTATCTACATTACTACTATATTTGTATCCGACACAAGCTTTGTGGTGCACTTGATATTTTTTCCTCCCTCTTACCATGCATGCTTGTATATCTATATAGTGGAAATGCTGCGTCTCCACCCACTTTAGATGGACAATGCTAGCCTATCATTGTATAGTGTGACTCTTAGGCTTGCTTGCATCTATATGAATTTTGTGTATATATATGCATATATGCATGTGTGTGTATGTGTGTTTTGCTTTTGTGTATCTTCACGTGAACAATTAGTGTGTGTCCTCGAAAATCATTAATATAAAAATAACTAATTAAACATCACTAATGAAGCTAATTATGAAATTATTAATGAGCTAATATATATTGACTACAGGATATATCCAACTAGTTGTAAATAATTTTTAGCATAATTATAAGCATGTTTCTAATTATAGAACTAATGGACCTAGTGCAAATCAACAGGAAAACATCACCTATAGAAACTGGCTTCCTAAGACAACTTATTTTCACGTCACTTCCATATATTTAGATCTTGTTGGTAGCTTCTCCAGCTTCTTGTACAACCAACTTGAAAATATTTCTAGTTTAAGGTCAAGTTCAGCTCCCCCTTTATCTTTTAAGGGTTCAACAAAAACAATTATTACAATCCTGTCCCCCACTTGAAGGCGGCCATGTCCTTCGTATGGTATGGGGGCATAAAGATATTGTACAAGGGGACCATAGGCATCCTCTATGTCTTCCTTGCTCGTCTTCATAGTCACCTCACCCTCAAGGCCCGTCCACCACTTTTCTTAGGTCGCCTTTGTTGCCAGGTCACCTTCCAAGATGATGATTCCTCTTCTCTTGAAGTCGATAAGCCAGCTTTCAAACTTACTCCAACTTCAGTGTGGATAGCAAGATCCTTAGTCTTGGTGATGCCTCCACCTTGGAGCTTTACCATGTTAGAGTTTCTCAACACTTGTAAATGTTATTGTTGGGGTTGACTTCGACATGGGGGGGGGGGGGGGGGGGGGGGGAATTTCATAATCAAGGGTGCTAAAGCCGCAAGAACATGCGTTTTAGTCTTTAGATCTTCCTCCATCTCTATCTCCTCAGCCCCAAGGTGGATTCATTGACTCTTTAGGAAATTCCTCCACTCAAAATTGGAAAATTTTTTCCCTCATCCACATCATTGAGGTAGACACGTAACATTAACAGATAAGATCATTTCGTCTTTAGCGGGTATGCCCCCAAGAATAATAAAACATGCAGGGCTCTGTGACTTGGTCAATTTGACAGATAAGTAACGTTATAATTCAAAGTTTTAAATTTAAGATCTAAATATCTTACATATAAGTTGAGGCACAAGGGTAAGTACCAGCTTGATATGTTCTATAACGAGGTCTTGCAGTCTAGGACATTATCTTTGAATCCCATAAGCTGTCGATACTACTCGACATATAAATTAAGAGCGATCAACGTATTAAGCTTCTCACTACAAAGCAAGGCATATAAGTTGTCTAAATTAATAGGTTGCATTTTTGTCCGAATTGCATTTTTAAGAGCAAGATAGGACGAAGGCGGCACAATAAGAGTATAAAGAATAATATCTTTAGGACCAATGGTAGAGCCAGCATACACAATAGCATCAATCTTGTGCTTAATTTAAGAAAAATATTGAACTATGGATTTATTTTTCATATACAGTTGGAGTTTATTTTTCAATTGAAAAGTATGTGAATGATTCGTAGATTGTAGATGACGCTCAATGGTTAACCAAATGTTATATTAGGAATAAAAAATGAGAATATATGGAAACAAATAAGCAGTAATTGTAGAATAGATGGTTTTAGCCAAATTTTGGTCAATAAGCATCTAAGTTTAAAAATGAGGATTAACACTGATGGTCTCGTCATTTAAGACATGCTATTTAACTATGTTAGGACCATCAATATAGCCATCAAATCCATCTGCACAAAATAGTTTTAGAATTTGTGATATCCAAATAAGAAGATTATGTGTGGTCAGCTAAACATTGATTATAGTTTTGAAATTGTAATGGGAAATTTGAGTTGAGGTGGAATAATAATATCACCCATTTTGAGAGGAACAACATGAGAAGGAGAAGAGGTAAACTTAGATTGATTCATTTGCAGAACAACTCAAGAAAAGTAAAAGATTCAGAGAAGGAAAAAAAAAAAAACCATTAACAAGTGATGCAATTTTCTTCAAGCTCTAATGCCATGTTGAATTCAGGCTTTGAGATCAGCAGAGGATGTTAGTGACACAACAAAAAATAGTGCATGGAGAACTAAATATTATACTATTATTTCATCATCATTCCTATCACAAAACTACAACTATTATATATAGAAGGACTAAAAATATAATAGAGTTCGTTACAAAACAAATGATATAATTTCAGGTGGTTAAAACCAGCTGTGTAGATGAGTAGGTCTAAAAAGTAGCAGCTTGTTAAAATCGTGAATATGGAGCTGAGAACTTTTTAGCAACTTTTTGGAAAAGCTTATCAAAAAACACCCCAAAAAGATTTTCAAAATTTTTTGTATAAAATAAATGAATAAAAAGTTATTATTACAAGAACACATTTTCCATATACATCGAATCAAATGAGCCACATGTGGCATGGCTTTTAACTATCACCTTAATTTTTTTAAAGAATCTTAATTATAAAATATAATGTTCTTAACAAAATCAAGTACATAAAAAAAACACACGCACACACATCACCATAAAATGATCATTATGATAACCTAATTGCATCCTATTATGAAGACAAGCAACGGCGCAGCAATCCCAGCGGCAGTTCCCATATTTAACTTGCCTACAAAACTCTTCATGTATCTTTTCCTGCTTGCTCCTGTTAGTTTGACATAGTACTTAAGAATAAAAAACAACTAAGTCTATCTTTTCAATTTACCAGACGAGCTTACTTTTGCATGGTCCAATGTTAACCTTCTCTCCGCACCTCGCCAGCAATAGATGGGCCTGCCACATGTTCACTCCTGCTAGGTTTGTCTTTGAGCTGCTACTGCCCAACAAGCTACAGAGACACTGGGCATTTTTATTTGAGTTGATGAACTGTAGGTAAGGGACGATCTGGCTTAAGCAGGATGAGTCTTGAGCTTGAGCCACTAGTTCAGATGAGCACAGAACAAGAAGAAGTAAGCACCTTGTAGTTTTTTTCACTTCACTCAAGCATGGTTTAAAATTGTGCAATAAAAGGCACGCCTCAGTGCAATATGACCCATTTAAGCCTCAAAGTCCACGCAATAAGTTCAGGTTTAGAGGCGTACGCCTCAAGTTTATTGAGGCGCACCTCGCCTTACATTTTTGAGGTGCCGCCTCTGAAAAAAAAAAACTAACATAATTTATTTTTGTTCAGTTCGGACCCCCCAATTGCCGACGTGGATTGCCTAGTAAAATGTCGACGTGGCTTCAACATTTAAACCCTATAAAATGACAGAAAAATTTCACAGTTCATGCGGCTTTTCGGTTTTCAACTTCCGTCATATGTTTCAAGCATTCACTTCGGAGCAATTTCAAGCATTCACTCAATTCCTTCTCAGATGTCGTCACCCCCAAAGAGAAATGTAATTTGCTGGCATGTTTTTTGTTCAAGTTCTGCGTATTTTATGCTTTCTGCTATACGCATGTGTATAGGGTTTTGAAGTTCTTCGTATTTTATGCTTACGCTATGCGTATGCATTCCTTTTCGAAACTTTTTAAATGTTTGATGTCATCGTATTTTCTTTGTATTTAGGATTTATGTTGAAATTTGAAACTTAAACCCTAATTAAATTTTAACAATTAAACCCCAACAAACTTTTAAAATAGAGTAGTTTGTGCCGATGTTGCGTGTAGGATGTGCGTACGCTGTGCATAAGCACTGAGTACTCTATGCGTATGTTGTGCATATAGTGTGCGTACTTGTGTGTACTCTATGCGTATGTTGTGCATACTCTATGCGTATGTTGTGCGTACTCTATGTGTATATTATGCGTATCTTTTTTTACTTATTTTATATATTTTTAATCTTGATTTTTCAGATATATGTTCGTTCTATTACGTATCGATGCTATGTTTCGATTTTTCGAACAATCTGTGATAATTTTGCCCAGCAAATTTCTCATGAAATCGTGGACAGATTGAACCGTTTAAAGATCATACAATTTTTGCAATTTTCTGAGTTTGAGCAAAATGTCTCACTTATTTATGAGATGATCTCAAGGTTGAACATTTCAAAGCAATGCTTTATTCTAAAAGGTTAGTCTATTCCTTTTACTGCTGATGAAGTGACCCTTCTTACTGATATGCCAAATAAAGGAGAAGAAATATCATAATTTTCCTTAACACATACATCAGTTACATCATTGAAAATTAAGACAGACATGCTACATTTGAATAAGCAAACCCCCCTCCCCCCGGGACTATGTTAAGAATGTTTTTTATGTATTTATGACCAAATTTATTTTTTCAACTTAACAACTTTAAAACCCCTCAGTTGTTTCAAAGAATAGCAAATAATGAAGATGATTTTTTGTTAATAAACTGGGCAGGGTTGATTAGGGAATTTTTAGTTGGAGAGTTTAATAAGGCATCCTCCAAGATTTCAAATAAGAAGCTATCAGATTACATCAATGATTTTGTACATCTGCTAATTGTGAGTGCTAACTACTAAATTCATTCAGAATTTTATTTAATTTTTATAATTCATTTGCTAAAAGAGTTCACGGGTTGGAGGGGATTCAGATTAGAAGGCTTGCGGACGGGATCAAGATTATGGGCCGATTGATGGTTGCAGTTCATGAGGTTTGCGGTTTGATTGATGAAGGGCTAGAGGTGGCTTGGATTGAGACTTGGGTGCTTCAATTGGAAGTTTCAGGTAGAGGAAACGAGTGGCTTATGTTGGTTGACAGGAGGTAGGGATCGGAGTCAGATAGATAATGGGCGTGGGCTTTGGGCTGTGATTGCGAAGTAGTGACGACGAACAAGGGCGGTAGTGAGCTTAGCAAAGGCCTCGAAGAGAATGGGAGGTAGTGACAAAAGGAAGAGCCGGAGGTCATAGGTTGTAAGGATCGGAGTGTGTGATTGGATCTTGGCTAAAGGTTCGGCTGGATGTGGTTGTAAGGGGCTCAATTTGTCGCTACTGTGCGGGAATCAGCACAATGAATGGAGGCTTTGGTTGGAGGTAGGTGGCTTCCGTGTTTCTTCGAACAGAGATATAACGTCGTCGAAGGAGGAATAGTCCAGTTGAGTTGGAGGTGGTTGGATTGAAGGCAATAGCTGGTTGCATTGTTTAAAATTGCGCGATATGTGGCTCGTCTTAGCACAATTTCAGTAAAAAAATGCCTCAAGGCTTACGCCTCATCTTGGACGAGGCCTGCCTTGAGGCATGCGCCTCGCTTTTTTCATATATATTTTTTTAATTTAAAACTTACCTAAATCTTATACAAAAGCCCCAAAAACAATCATGCCTTCTTGCAGCCCAAAGCTGCAACAATTTCCTCTCAACCACCTTCACTATAGTCGCTGCCGTCGTAGCCACCACAAGGGATCACTAGAAAGCCATACCATCTTATCTTAAAATTTTGGAGTATTATCTTTATGTTGATGACAAACATTTATAAAAGATGAAGATAACTGAAATAAATGAAGAAGCAGATTGAGATGTATTGGATCCAACATGATTAGATAGAGAAGAGACCAATTTGTTATGACAGTGATTCCAATAAAAATTCCTGTAGTAAGAATAATAGAGATGATATGAGTTGTGGCCAATTAATTCAGCTTTCTTTAGGTATTAAATGCAGATGAGTAGACAACTAATAAAGAAAAAAATTAGCTATGAACTTGATGCTATATGATACTTTAATACAATTCATATATTGATGAGGACATCCGACCGTATAAGTTTATTATAGGAGGAGTCAAAGACCGACGGCCATGATCGCCCCACTTTATTTTAAATTATTATTTGTATTTTGAATTATTTATGCATTTTTTCATTTCTACCCTCACCTGAGGGAGTAGTCATATGTAAGACCTAGGGGCATGTTTGTCTTGTTTGTTTTCCTTCATTGTATGTTGGCTATTTAAAACCTCATCATTTGAGGTCAATGGATGATTAATGAAAAGAAAAGTCTACACTTTGTTCTTGAGAGCTATAGGAGTTCTTAGGAGAGTGGAAGTCCCTAGGTGAGGGCAACGTACCCCCCACCTACCACAGGAAGTGTCCGGGATCGTGGTTTGAAGTCCCTAAGTGAGGGAAAAGTATTGCCCATCAGTCGCAGGAAGCATCTGGGCTCGTGGTTTATCTTATTGTCCTTATTTTTCATAACCGCCACCTCCTCCTTCCCCCTCCAAGCCACCGATCATCTTGTGTCTAACCCTTAAAAGACCCCTCTCCATCTTTAACCCTAGCTGCCACCTCCCCATCTCTCTTTCTCCTCTTGGCCAAAAACTCCACCCAAACCCTAGACTAAAAGATACCCAATCGCCGGCCCAAACACCTCAAACCACCGGCCAACCCACCAAACTCCCCCTCCTATAGCCGCCGGCTAATTTCCCCCATCCTTGCCACTGGTCAAACCCCCCATTCCCCTTATATTATATTTCCCTTGGACCCATTATTCCTTTCCTAATTTAATTCAAGGAATTTTTGGAAACCCTAAAAATTGATTTTAAATTTCAAAATTGATTTGAAATTCAAATTATCCCTTATATTTTGAATTAATTAAGAATGCTTTCCTTCCCATGAATTTAATTTTAAATTTTAAATTTTGAAAGGCCCTTGAATCATCTCCCAATTTGAGATTTCCATTAAAGAAGGCAATCAATTCTCCCCCATCGACCCCCATCAAGGGACCGGCCCACCTCTCACTCTCTCCTTTATTAGAAATCTTAAATTAGGAAAGTTTTCAAATTCAAAATTAAATTCATTTGAATTTGAAATACTTTCCTAAAATAGGATAACTTATGTTAGGAAAAATTTAATTCAGATATCTAATCAAATAAATCTGAATTTAATAAGAGGATTTGATTTAAATCCTCTTTCTTAACTTGGAGGTTCTTAATTTCATATTCAAATATTTTTTGAATCTAAAATTCCTTCCTAAAATAAGATAAGTTATTTTTGGAACCCCCCTCAAATCAAGCTCATTTTAATTTTAATTAGAAGTTAAGTCAAATCTCCTTCCTTAAGTAAAATTCCTATGTTGGCAAGTCTTTAATTTCCTCAAATCAATATCCCCCTCTGTAGCTGGCCCTCCGGTTCTACATCAAATATTTTATGTTGTTCTGTTTATATAATATTTAAATTTCAATTCTGTTTCACATAATTTATCACTTAACACTTTACATCTTATGCAATTTTTTGTTTTTGTTTTTGTTTTCAAGTGTATGTAAATTTGTTACTTCATAGTTTAATTGAAAGTTAATATGTCATCCTTTAACATATTATTATGATATTATATAAAAAATTAATTATAACTTTTATTTTGGCTTTACACAATTTTTAGATTTTGAGGCTTACGCCGCAAAACGCTTTGAGGCTTATGCCTCGCGTCACAAAAGAAAAACGCCTCAGTACCCAATTATACAATTTTAAACCTTGCACTCAAGTGTTTCAACACACGTGCACGCTACTGGCCTAGCTCCGCCTAAGAGGACTGCCCCATTCCATATAGTAATATAGTAAGGGCTCGTAGAGATCGCACATGAACACATGATCTTAGTGACCTTAATGACTTACCGGTTGGTTAATTGCTTACCGGCTAGAGCAAAAAATAGGGAATTGTACTGGCTGAAAGAAAATTGACGAGGGCTTAGGCCACTATCTCCAAAGATTCTAGGGTTCGTTCAAAGCTAGCTCCTTTCTTTAAGATGAGCACAGAACAAGAAGAAGCAAGCATGGTAAAAATCTCTGCATTTCTCATTTTCTTCTTCCGGGTAATTGTAGCAGTAAATTGCTAGTTCTGTGATGCTGCCTTTAATAGATTTATTTTTATTTGTTTTCTTGGCTTTTTGTGTAGGAGTTATGAGTTGGTGATCAAAAACTGGATTTTTTATGCTGGGTTTATGTGGAATTGGTTCAATTTTTGGTGCTACTTGCGTACTCTGATGGGGTTCTATTCTTAGGTTCCATCTGGGATAGTTTTTTTACTGCTTCTTAAAACAGTTTTCTAATATAAAAATTTTAATTTTAAATTAAAAAGTTGTTTTAAGAAGCAATAAAAAAGCCGTCTCAAATGAAGCCTTAACTGGTATGATGAGTAAGACCTCCTCCTCTTACTTGTCCAGTTGATTATTCTCATGCGACCTTGTCAAAATTAAGCAATCATTTCATTTCCAACCAGCTGTAAGAATTTTTGGCGCAGAGAGAGAACTTCATCTTTTAAAGAATAGGAGATAGCCTTTGTCCTTATACGTCTTTGACCTTATCATATATTTAAATGGTTGAAATTTAAAATAGCTCAATTTCCTTTTTCAATTCCTACATCACATTTGAGTAGTTCAACAGAGAAGTCATTATTTGATCCTTGAACCAGATCTCTGGCTCAAAACAATGATAAAAAAGGGTTAATATGGCTATAGCTATTGTAAAATGCATGGAAGAGCTATTGCGCCTTGAAAAGTGGTTGGGGGTGATTGATTTTTTTTTTTTTATAGTAAACATTGTGTCATGGTTATTTAAAAAATTTTACGCTGGTTGTCGACTACCTAATGTAATCCTTAACTTTTCTCATTCAGAATTTGAGACTTGGCAACAGCAGTAAACATCTCCCACATAGTGGGATAAAGGCTTGTTGTTGTTGTTGTTGTTGTTGTTGTAATAGTAAACATCGATGTGTAATTTATTGGAAATTAGTAGGATAGTATTTATGCCGAGGTCGATAGTATTTTTGCAGCTCATCTTAATCTATTAGTTGGGAGTTTTGACTATCAACCGAGAGGTATTGGATTCAAAATTTACGTATATGATTTGTGTGTGAGTTTGTCTTTAATTTAATCAAAAGTCTTCGAGTGATTTTTCCGAAACATACCATATCTAGTGCAGGCTCACCACCCTAAGTCTCGGTGGGTTAAGGTCATTTCTTACTCAAGGCTTCAAAGATCTTTACAGGGAATCAGCCACCAGGTAGATTCATCTTTTTCTTGTTTTTTTCCTCTGTTTATTTTTATTTTATTTTATTTTATGAATTGTCATTTGTAATTTTTTTATAATTAATATAATTGAGCTATGCCCTTACTTTTTCAAAGAAAAAAAAAAAAAAACTTTAAAGGCTAGAGAAATGATTGAAAATGATTTAGTAGTCTCCTTTGAGAGAATATATTTACCTTCCCCTAGATGATTTTTATATGCATTTATATGATAAGTATTTTCATATCTTGCTGAGACATTCAATGAATAAATGAGTTGAGTTAACTCTGAGAACTATGATCTTCAGTCGATTGAATGATGGTGAATCATGCCATGTAGTCATTGAGATCTATAATTGGATTATCATGTCCTTGGTGATAATAGATATATTGAAGGAGACCATGCTTTGAGATTAGTCTTGTTGGAGATATGATTAAGATAGTCAAATATGTGATGATGGCTTTGAGATTGATGCCAATGGTAATCTGATCTAAATTAGGTGATTAAGATTTCTTTTGAGATGCTTTTTTTATTGCTTTCTAAAGCAGCTTTTTAGTACAAAATTTTTTTGAACTCTAAATTTTTGTATTAGAAAGCTGTTTTAGAAAGAGTAAAAAAGTTATCTCAAACAAAGCTTAAATTTATACTGGAGCTTTGGGATTGGCACCACTGAATGGTTCTCCATTATAATGTCGGACCTTGTCTATTGACTTAGGCTTCGTTTGGGATGTCTTTTATACTAAAAAGTTGCTTTAAGAAGAAGTAAGAAAGTCGGCTTCATTGATTACATGTGTGTTCATCTCTTAGTGTATTGGATTCAATTTGGACCCAAAGTATTCCATTCTCGTCTAGTATCAAAACAATTATTTGACAAGGAACAAAAGGTTTATTCAATTTATAGCTCCAATGAATTGCTATCATGATTAAAACAATCATGTAGTTGAGTTTGAGCTGTTGGCTCAGTTTTAGACTAATTTTAAATCTTATGATCATTCTTTATTTTAATGGATCTTACTTATTTTCAATCTTAACATATATTAGAGTTTAAGCTTGTTTGATCATAAAATTCAGTCATCTTATAATTTTTACTAGATTTCACTTAAATATTTTTTTTAAATATAATCATTCTTAAATTTATATTTTTAAATTTTGATACATATCTATTTTAATATTTTTGTTTTTTACACATAGGATACATAAAATATTGCATGCTTAAAAATGAGTTAGCTTTGAAATCAGTCTTAAGAGTGACATTTACGATGGTATTGACCGTTACATTTCTAGTTTCATTTGTACGTAAAATATAAGCAGTATTGAAAGTAAAAATTCTAGTATCAAAACTAGTAGCAATTATTTCAATATAAGAGAAAGATCTAATGATTTTGATATAAATGCAAAATACAAGTAATTATTGGTTCAATGTGAGAATTGTTAAAGATTTTATTTGGAACAGTTTTCTTATTGCAAAAGAAAAATAATTTTTTAATATAAAAATTTTTTATTAAAAAATTGTAGTTTTCTAAGCAGCAAAAAAAAAAAGTCCTAAATGAATCATAAGTCTTTATAATATCATCTTTTGACATCACATTTGAGGCATTTTTTTTATTTTAATCATTCAACTTTAACTCAAATTTTTAAATTAAAATTAAAATTAAAATTTATTCTTCCATCCAATGGTCCCAAATATTTAAATTTGTTACGCCTTACTCATCCCACTATAATATGACGGTCAAAGCATGTTAAAGTATGTAAATTCACCTAACCTTAATTGTTAAACACCTAGAAATGTACTACTATCATCTCACCCATCAGATTGTTGAAGCCCTCTCCTGCATGACGACGGCATTAAATGATAAATGAGCCGAAAACCAGATGTCAAAAACTCTAAAATTTTGTTACGGAATTCACTGAAAAAAAAGGGATAGATTTAGATAGCCTAACTAAAGTTTTGATCAAGATGAATTTTCCATTTACAGAGGAAAATGCAATGGCTTCCTCATAAATTGGTGCAAAGATCAGTCGATTGCAATAATGGAATTTCGCAACTCAACGGACTTACCAGCAACCTGCCGTCATGGACTGGATGAGCTGATGATCTCCTCGACAACTTATTTGATTCAATCTTGTGCTTTCAGGTAATTGGTTTATTGGAGCAAGGCATTTTTTTTTATCCACGCATGAAAGATTCCTTTGTTCGCCAAAGTTGCAGAGCAGGCCGACTTAACATGGCCACCATTTTAGCTCTGAAAACGGGCTATGGTCCTTTCATTCCCCAAACTTCATCAGGATCAAAGAACATTAACTCAAAAAAACCCATCTAACCAGTCGATTTCACACATTTCACACATCTGTACACGTAACGAAATTTGGGAATCGGAATCTGATCAGTAGCGGCGACGATGAGGCAGAGTGCGTTGTGAGAGGCATCGAACTGGCGTATCAATCGTACCAAGGAAGTCGCGGGTGTTCTCATAGCCGGAGAAAACTTCATTCCAGATCTCACCAAATGCTCGAAGTATTATTCCGTGGTATCTCGGTGAATTTAGAGCTAAGAATCGCATGAGAAGCTCCCGTAACTCCTGCCCGCCGACGATCTCCTTCTCCACGATCATCTGAAGCATCGATTGCCTGAAATCACCCAACGGATCCGCCGAATCCTTCGTCACTGGGACGCCCTCCGCCACTCGTCCCTCGCTGCGACTCCTCCTATGCTTCCGCCAACACTCTGGATCCGCCTTCTTCGCGGCCGGTAACCCACGATCGATCCCACAAGCCTTGACGCTCTGCTCCAGCTCGCTTAGCTCCCGCAGCAAATCGGAGAGGGCTGCTGGAGCCTCATTCTTCTCATCATGATCCAGATCCCTTTCGGGGATGGAAGAAGAAGCCGTCGTTAGCGTGTCGCCGGAAGAAGATGACATCTCCATTAGTCTTCGTCGTGGTGTTGTTGATCTATCAGATGATTTGGAAATCAAGGCTGAAACCGAGACGGCTTTTGGGTTTCTGCAACCGCAGGTGAACGAGAAAAGCGATGCGATTTTCGACTTCTCGGAATCGAGCGGAGTCATTGCGCCGCCGCTGCCTCTGAGGTCAGTGATTTGCGCAATGCTTGTAATCCTAATAAAATTGTCCCCTCATCCCCCAAATCCTGCTTAATTTTAATTCCACCTAAATCCACCTTCCCAAAGAGTCATTAATCCTTGGTTTCTACCCACCACATGACCCTTGGAAGATCTCAGCTCCATCGATCTCATCTCCACATACTATAAGCCGAGGAAAATCTTCGAGTCTCCATTGAGCTCCCTAAGATTTGATAAATGGTTGGCCGCGAAGCATCTGGTGTATGTCCAGAGGAATCAGAGGGATTAATTAGAGTACACTTAAGAACACGTGACTCTGGAGTCTGGAGACTGGGGACCATGAGTGTTCCCTTGAAAATATTCTCTCTTAAATCATTAAAATTCCAACTACTTAGTAAACCGGCACATGGGTTTGCCGGCCAACCACATTCCATACAGGACGTCCACATAGGAGAATATCCCTATCGCTCCATCTGGATCGCGTATTTTCCAACTGAAAATGATAGCTGCTTTTCCTTTTTCCGACATAAGTAGTGAGAAAGCATTTATTTTGTATTGCTTTTTTTGAAAAGATGCACATACGCTTGAATATATATGATGATTATTGTGGGTAAGAGAGATTAATATCTCAGCATTATATTGAGATCTAACATCTATGATATATAGATATGGATATGAGATATGTCAATTATTAAAATTATATGATATGAATTTGTGTTAGATAAAAAATTATTATTTTTATATTTTAATAATAGCTTATAGGAATTGTATAAACAAAATGTTAAGGATAATTAAGAAATAATAAATCATTTAGTTAGGATATTTGTTTAAAATGATTAATATTGGAATTTCAAGAGTCAGACATTAATGTTGTTTATTAGATATCGAGAATGAAGATTATAATGCTGTCGAGAGTTGTGCATCAATGTTCTGCAATGAGTATCAGGCACCAATGTTGAGATGACATCGGTCGTCATTGTTGAGATGATGTCAGTTGTTGATGTTGAGATGGCGTTGGATAAAGATGAGATGTCGAGATGGTGCGAGGGCATGGTTGTGGCTATAGAAATTACTGGCATATAACATCAATGTCAAGACAATGTCATTCTTCGATGTTGAGAGGATTTTGAAATGTTGATGTTGTGATGGTGTCAGTTGTTGATGTTGAGAAGACATTTGATGTTGTTGTGAAACCCTAGTCGTGAACCGCTAGAGAAAAAATAAAACGAGAATGTTCTAGGAATGTGACATTGAATGCGGGCGATAGATTTAGAGCTATGGAGAGGACGTAAGAAATTGAATTTTATTTTTTTAATAAATAAAAATTTTAAATGCAAAAAAAGTATAAGAAATATTTTTTTGTAAAATTTTAAGGCACGCATTTCATACATATGTTTCTAATTTATTTATAATATTTTTTAAATCAGACACGTGTTCGATGTGTTTGACAAGTGTCGTGTCCGGTACATGTCAGACACTACATATTTCTTTGAGGAGAAGTGTCAGTGCATCATAATCCAACATACACATAGATATCACAAGTTTTAAGGGACGTTTGAATTTTTATGTGTAAAACCAAAAAAAAAAAAAAAATTATGAGGCTTTGACTAGTTTAAATGATTTTATTAGTATTTATCATTGGTTACAAATATTTCCCTTCTCATTATTGAGGAAAGTAGTAATACAATATAGTGGACATTCAATGTATATAACATGTTTTGTGGGGAAAGTTGGAAGAGCCCTATGACACGAGTGCTGCTTTTAAGAGATCGTTTGTTATTTATTTGATCGTACTCCTTTGAGGAGGGGAGACTGTAGATCAAGAAGTCTATTATTAATTATGGTGCCAATGTCGGGAGTGAGAGTTACTGTCAACAATGTGTATCAACTTTTTAGATTATGGTTTGTGTTGACTTGGTTGGTGATGACAGATGATGAAGTCAATGGACATTAATGTAGTCAAGGAATAATGGTTAGAGGACTGTACTTAATTGATGATGGTCAGGGGTTTATAGTCTGGTGGTGGTTGTAAGAAGATTGTAGCCAAGAGACGGTGGTTAGAGAGGATCATAATCGATGGATGGTTGTCAGAGGATCGTATTTAGGGACGCTGGTTGGAGGATCGTAATCAGGTGATGATGATTGGAGAATCATATTTTAGCGATGGTGATTGGGAGATCATAATTGAGCAATGGTGTTGGAGGATTGGAGTTAGAAAACTTTGTTAGGAGGATGGTAGTTGGGCTATGGTGATTAAATGTTCATTGTTAATGACGGTGGTGACGATTATTATCAGATCGATGGCGACGATGGTTATTGAGCAACATTTTGTTGATGATGGGTTTGGTGATGGTTCGTTGGCGATAATCAAGTGGTGGTCCGATTGTGGAGGTTTGGCGATGGTTCGATGCTGGTAGTTTGATGTTGGTGGTTGAGCGATGGTCCAGTGGTGGTGCGTGTGGTGGATCTCCAAGATTTTGTTTCTAAACTCGTAAATTCGCACTAAGGTCTAAGCCCCCTTTTATATAGAGAGTGCGGGTTTATTTATGAATTTTTGAGAGTGGTATGCCTCATTAATATATCCAAAATTTGAAACACTTCGTCGGATGACCCTTGTTGAATAATTGGATCATAGAACATTCTTTTAGGATTTAAAAGATGATTATGTCAGAATTAGTTGATTTTGGGCTCATTTGATTCGTCTCATCAAGACACTCGATTTGACTATAAGCATGTAACATTTGAAAATCGTTTGATCATTCAGTATTATAAAGTTTTTATTGTCCTTTAAGTGTTTGATTTGGCTTATTTGGAGTCATATTAGATCACTTTTGATGTCAATCAGTTTCTCACCGAAATTTTCAGTTTGACTATAATTTGTTGAAGTCAAAGTTCAGATGAACTTGAATTTGATTTTGGGAGTTTTATTTCAAAATACATCTAGATTTGTGCCCGATAGGTTGTTTTTTGATGATGTATTAGTTATCTCCTTATATTCGGGTATTAAATCTTGTGTCGTCCAAAAATATATGTTTAAGTCTTATAAAAATTTCGTGATGCAAAATTACAATTTCAAAAAGTTACAAGGCATGATCGCTACCTGAACATCAATATGGACATCTCCTCGAGGCTGCAAACTAGTTAGCTCTCCTTAATTATAATTTTAGCACTTCATGAAGTTAGCGTGTTTATCGAAATTGACTGTAGAGATTTTTTCTAGCTTCGTAAGTGATAAAATTTAGTTTAGAATGCCGAGAAAATATTCCCATGGACTTAAAAAAGTGCAAGAATATGCTTATTCGGGCCATGCTGTACAACCAATTGAAGTCAATGGGAACTATCGAGAGCGTCATGCTTATAGAGCTACTTTGATTTTTTTTTTTTTTCTTTAACTTTTTTTAATTATTGAAGCCAAAATTTGAGCGTTTATTCTGCACGAAATAGTGTACACAAACAGTGTCAGTAGGCTTTTGAGCCTTTGCGAATTTGGCTTTTTTAAATATAATCTTATTTATTTCATTTTCTAATTTATTTTCAAAAGAAAATAAATAAAAGAAAAGATCATTAAAAATCTTTAAAATTATTTCAAATATGTCTTCTCTCTTGGATCCATGAATATTCCCTTGAGGTTAGAAGAGAGCTATGGTTATTTAGTAGGCTTTGATTTTTCCTCGTAAGGGGCAAAAAAATTATGCAACGGGAGTTTAAAAAGTACTAAAGGTAATCAAGACTTGTAATTCCTACAACGAGGCTCCAATCTTTCTTGAATATCCTTGTTGGAAGGATTCGGTTCGGAGTGCCATATCCTATTAGCAGGTTGTGTCTTTTACCTCATAAAGTGTGGAAAATATCCGAAGATGATCAAGTCACATAGTCCCTATGGTGAGACTTTAGTTTTCTCTTAAAAATGTGTTGGTTGTCCTTGTTGGATGGACTAAATTTAGTGATGGTGAAGATTTATAGTGCCTACAATGAGGCTGTAATTTTCTCTTGAAAAAGGCATTAACTGTCATCATTGGCCAACCAAATTTGGAGGCGATCATGACTTTCAACTAATTTGGTAAGGCTTAGGTCTTCTCTTGAAATAAGTATTGATTGTTCTCGTTAGATGGACTAGATTTGGAGGTGATCAAGACTATTATTCATTATGGTGCTGTTTTGACTTTCTCTTTAAAGAAGTGTTGATTGTCCTGATTGGATGGATGAGATTTGGAGGCAATCATGGTCTGTTTTTGTATTTTTTTTCTCAGAAATTATAGCCAAGCATAAGCATTGGCTTTAATGTTATTAGAATCACTTGAGATGTGTTACAGCTGAGACAGATTACTTCATCACAAAATTGATATCAAGAGAGAAGATAATGCTCGTAGATAGTACGTTTTATATCAACATTGGAGATGTTAAGCCTCTACGTTGGCTTTGATGCCATAAGAATCATTTATGACTTAATACAGTTGGATGGAAAGTAGGTTCTCAAAAAATTACTTAAAGTGAGAAGAGGATTTCCATAAATAGTATATAGGATCTCAACATTGGTGATGTTAAGCATTGACGTTAATTTTGATGCCATTGGAATCATTTGCTATCGCAACCAAGGCGAAACTCGTTTGAAAGCTACAACAAACTTCAGGGGAGAAGAGAGCACCCATTGGAAGCTTAGATGAGAACTTGAATGATGTATAAGACTTCATAAAATTTCATATGATGTTGATAAAGAATTTGTTGATATTATGTATATTCAATGGTTTTATATGCTACCTTGAAATATGACTTCTTATTTATACAAGCTATAAATATATGCTATTTATGTAGTATACTAGCTTAGCTGATGTTTAAAATCAAGTAGCCGAAGCTAAGGATGATAATTGATGAAATCTTAATATTATTTTATAATAGTGATTCAATATTTTGAGAACTTATATCTCGAAGGAAACTAAACCTTTTAAAATGCCTGCATCTCTTTTTTTTCTTATATAAGCATGATTGATGTTTTACTATGATAGTGATTTGTTTTATTAATGATATAATTTTAGCCATGTTCCTTATTTGTGCTAAGGAGAACCATGGTATAATTCTCTTAAAAATTTTATTTTTCTTAGGTTGTTAGTATAAGGTGTCTCCCCAAATCTTAAACCATTGTGTAAGAAATTGAAAAAAATTCATGATGGATTTTTGACATATTCGATGTTATTTGTTATAATATTACTTGAAGATGTTAATCAATGTAGAAGAAGTTGAGAGAAGATCTATCCAATATTATTTGTTAAAGTGTTACCGAATAATGTTAACTTAAGTGAAAGAGGTCAATAGAAATCCTCTAAGGATGTTATGTTTGACTTATTCAATGTTATTTATCATAATGTTACTTGAAAATACTAACTTGTGTGGTAGATGGTGGGGGTGCCACCAAGGGTTTAGCCCTTGATGTTTTACTGTTTTAGCCTCTAAACCCTTGATGTTTTACTGTTTTGTCCTTGGGAGAGTTTCAAATGTGTTAGGGTTGATGGGTAAGCCTTGGGAAGGGTTGGAATGGAGTGATGTTCAAGTTTCATGCAATGTATGGATGAAATGTAGGTAGCCTAGAATTCTGGCCAAATTTTGATAAGTGGAGTTTTGGTTTTTAGGGCTTCAAATGATAAGCATTACAGGACTTGTAGATAATAGTAAATGGAAGATTAACATCTTAAGAATAATTCTGGAGATTTTCACCAAATTCTAAGGGTTTTGATGAGTCAAATGGAGACTAGATTCCAATTAGGTCAAATTTAGGCTACTTATGGCCGATAGTTTTAGTATGGGTTTTGGATGTGATGTTATGGGGAGAATTCAAGGAAGTTGGTTTGGAATGTTGTGGGGATGCATGTAGAAAGATTAAACAAAAAAAAAAAGATAAGATAGGCTTGCCACTCATCAAAGTAGCAAGGTTAAAGAGATTACCAAATCTCTTCATGTGAAGGATGGGCACCAAGCCTCCTCTTTTTGGATAAAACTCCAATTTTTGTAGATTTGGCAACAACCTATTTTAATTTTCATTACATAAAACTTATAGATGTTCTATAATGCTTGAAATTGAAATAAAATCAAATGGAGGAAGGAGTTAGGGTTGACCAACTTGAAGAGGTGTAAAAGGGTGGTTATACACCTTTTGGCAAAGTATAATCACCTCTTTCAATAAGGAAGCTAGCCATAACTATTGAAAAAATGATTTTTTTTTTCCTTTTTTTTTAAGCTAACAATTTAATTTAGGTTTAATCTAACATTCCCTTTTTTAGCATTTTAAAGATTTCAAAAACACTATCGTTGCCAGGTCCCAAGTCCTTGATGAAAAAAGTAGAGGGTTGCGTTAGATAGTCGACAACCAGCGTAAAAATTATCGAATACTCATGATTTGAATCCTTTAAAAAATTGTGTTATTGCTAGGGTGTCCCCTGGAAGTGACGCGAAGTATGGCTTGAATACAGTGAAAATTGTGCAAGGGCCGCTGCATCGACGCTCGGGTACAGTATTAAATAGGCAAGGGTTCTCACATCAAGGACATATGAGGGCAAAGAAGCTAGTCCATGAAACTAAAATTAGGATAGGAACTTCGAATATAAGCTCCCTTACAAAAAAATTAATGGAATTAATAGATATTATAATTCATAGGAAGATAAATATTATGTGCATTCAGGAAACTAAATGGGTTGGAGAGAAAGCTAATGAAATTAATAATTTTGGATGTAAACTTTGGTATTCGGGTAGGAGTCGCACTAGAAATGATATATGTGTGATTATAGATAAGAGTTTGAAGGATAATATTATACAAATTAATAAAATTGGAGATAGAATTATAATTTTAAAGATTGTTGTTGATGTTAAGATTGTTAATATTATAAGTGCTTATGCTCTTAAAGTAGGTTTGGATATGAGTTCAAAATTAAAATTTTGGAATGATTTAGAATAATTAATACAAAAGATACCTCTTGAAGAAAATAGTTTTTATTGGAAGAGATTTAAATGGACATGTTGGTAGAGAGGTATATGATTTTAAAAGCATCCATGAAGGCCATGGGTTTGGAACGACAAATGAAGGTGGTAAGACTATATTAGATTTTTCTTTAGCTTATGATTTCTTAATAGCTAGTACATTATTTAAGAAGAGAGATGAGCATCTTATCACTTATAAAAATAGATATAGTAAAACGCAGAGATTGTAGAGTTATTCCGAGTGAAAATTTATGTATCCAACATCAATTATTTGTTTTGGATTTTAAGATAAAGGGGTAAAAAATAAAAAATAAAGTAAAACGATTTTCTAGGATTAGATGAGGGCATTTACAGAATATTAACAAAAGTATTTTTTAGAGTAAGATTTTAGATCTTAAGATTCTGTCTGTGCATGAGGATGCCAATATTATAAGGGAAAAAGTGACTTATGACATTAAGAATATTGCAAAAGATGTGCTTGGAGTTTCAAAGGGAAAATCTCATAATAGTAAAAATAGTTGGTGGTGAAATCCAAATGTGTAAGAAAAGATAAAAAATAATAAGATTTGTTATAAAAATTTATTTAGATGTAAAAATTATGATAATTGAGAAAGCTATAAAGAGGCTCATAAGGATTCTAAGAAAGCTATTTGCGATATAAAAAACTTAGCTTTTAATGATTTATATAATATATTAGATACTAAGGAGGGAGAAAAATATATGTATAAGTTAGTCAAACAAAGAGATATGAGTAGTAAGGATTTAGTTCAAGTGAAGTGTATTATGGATGAAGATCAAAAAGTACTTTTTTAGAAGATGATATTCAACAAAGGTGGATGAGATATTTTGCTAAACTTTTTAATGAAGAATGTGAAAATACGATTGACTTTAGTAACTTTATCACCCTAAATGAAAATAAAGATTTTTGTTTTTATCGGCGTATAAGTAAAACCAAAGTTAGAGAAGCTTTGAAGAAAATGAAGTGTGGAAAAGCTGTTGGACTTGATGATATTCTAATAGAGATGTGGAAATGCTTAGGAGATGAAGGAATTTCTTGGCTTATTAAATTTTTTAATACTGTTTTGAAGACTAAAAAGATGTCAGATCAGTGGAGAATGAGTGTTTTAATTCATATTTTTAAGAATAAAGGTGATGCACAAGAGTGTGCAAATTATCAAGGAATTAAGTTAACGTGTCATATTTTAAAACTATGGAAACGAGTTATGGAGCGTAGGTTGCGGCGTGATACTAATGTTTCTCAAAATCAATTTGGATTCATGCAAGGTAGATCTACTATGGAAGTCATACATTTATTGAGAGGTTTGATGGAGAAATATAGAGAGAATAAGGAGGATTTACATATGATATTTATTGATTTAGAGAAAGTATATGATAAAGTTCAAAGAGAAGTGCTATGGAGAGTTCTTGAAAAGAAATGAGTTAGTAATGCTCATATTCAAATCATTAAAGATATGTGTGCAAGAGCTATTACTTGTGTTCAAACAAAAGGTGGTTTGACCAAGTATTTTCCTATTTCGGTTGAATTACATCAAGGATCAGCCTTTAGTCCATATCTTTTTGCTTTAGTCATGAATGTTCTCACTAGACATTTGCAAGAGGATGTACCTTGGTGTATGCTTTTTCCTGATGATATTCTTGTTGTTGATAAGACTAGAGAGGCAGCTGAAGGTAAACTTGAATTATGGAGGTCAACTTTAGAGTCTAAAGGTTTTCGCTTGAGTCGATCTAAAACTGAATATATGGAGTGTAATTTTAGTAGCAATAGACCTAGTGAGGGGATTGTGACTTTGGGCGATCAAGTCATTAATAAGAGTACACGTTTTAGATATATTGGATCTATTGTTCGGAGTGATGGTGAAATTGATGGAGATATTATCAACAGAATTCAAGTTGGTGGTTGAAGTGGAGGAATGCATCAGGCTTATTGTGCGATAGAAAAGTCCCCCTCAAACTTAAGGGAAAATTCTATAAGATGGTGGTGAGACCTGCAATGCTTTATGGTGCCGAGTGTTGGCCATTAAAACAGAAGCATAATAAAAAGTTAAGTGTTACAAAGATGAGGATGCTTAGGTGGATGAGTGGCTTGACCCTTAGAGATAGGATACGAAATGAGCCTACACGTGAAAAGGTTGGAGTAGCTCCAGTGGAAGATAAGATTAGAGAGAGTTGTCTTAGATGATTTGGTCACATTAAACGGAGGCCTTTCGATGACCCGGTTAGGAAAGTTGAGATATTAGATTTGACTTATGTTAAGAAGGGTAGAGGTAGACCTAAAAAGACTTGATTAGAAAATATTAGAAATGATCTTTCTTTATTAGATTTAAATGATAATTTGACTTTTAACCGGACACAATGACGAAAAATGATTAATGTAGCCGACCCCACTTAGTGGGACAAAGGCTTGATGTTGTTGTTGTTGTATATTTATAATATAAGTACAATAATAAATTACAAATTACAAACATACAGTCTTTTATACCAATTAGCACCCAAAAAACAAAATATTCTACTTAAGAAACAAAAATAAATTTATACTTAAGATCCTCTTAGGTTTTTTAATCTTCTTCTTGAATGCGGCATCTTGTACCACATGAATTTCACTAGACCTCAAAGAACTCTTCTCTGAAGAGTTTGATAACTGTGTCCAACTAATGCTATAGTGGTGGAGTATCTGATGGTATAAGAATAATAGTATGTGATACTTGTAGAAGAGATTCTTTCCATCCTTCAAATGAGTTAGCTTGAAAGTATTTGTTGATAAATATCATTATTGGAATAATCATATAAGTATGTAGATCACATAGTGTTATCCTAAAGAAATTAAAGGTACATGGATGACAACTAGATGTAGTTGGAAAAGATTGATGAAAACTATATCAACTTGAATAGGGGATTTAACTTAAATAGAGGATTCAAGATTTATTTCCTGTGGTTTAACTTTTTTATTATTTTTATTTGGCTTATAAGAATTATTACTTGGCAGTTGATCCCTCAAACCTTTCAGCGACTTCATAATTTCTATTATATTTTCCTACAAGTTATCTTGTGATTTAGCCATCTCTTTCATAATATCATTTAATAAAGACAACAAATTAGCAATTTGATATATCATAATTTAAAAAATTCTAATAAAAGTTTGTGAGAATTCAAATGGTCCAATGTAAATATGAAAATTTAATAATTATACTCTTACAAATGATTTCTTATCAATCCTTTGACTCTTCTAAAGCTCCTCTCTAGCTTAAGCTCTCATACCAGAAATGGTGGGGCTGCCACCAAGGGTCATCTCTCCTCCTCCTGCTATCATCGTACCTCGATACTGGTGTCGCCAGTTCAATCTCTATCAATCGGGCCCGCTCCACTAGCTCCGAAAACTCATGGATCCGGAAAGGTACTAGTGGTTGCCTCAGCTCTCTGTTCAACCCGTGTAGGAATCTATAACACTTATCTTCAGGAGTAGGAATCAAGTGAGCAGCGTACCTCGCAAGTGCAGTAAACTCGGCCTCGTACTGCATCACTGACTTGCGGCCTTGCTCCAATCTCATGAAAGCTTCCTGCATCTGTCGCTGAGCTGACGGTGGTACAAACCACATCCTGAATACTGCAGTGAACTCATCCCAGGTGATCTCAGCATTGGTCTTCCCCTGAAACTTCTCTCTCTGTTGTCCAATCCACCATCTCTCTGCCTCACTCTCCAACATGAATACTGCCAATGGTACTTTTCTATTCCCCGGACACTGCATGCTATCAAAAATCTTTTCTACCCTCATAATCCAATCCTCGGCAGCCTGTGGTCCTACAGCCCCTTTGAACAACGGAGGCTTCAGCTTGTGGAACATCTGCAAGTGTCTATCAACTTCTTCCTCTTTGCTCCCACTCATCTTGCTCTGGGCATCCCCCATAACATGTGCAATCGCAGTAGCTAACTGCATCATACTCTCTGAAGGTACTGGAGCTGCGCTGTGTTGCTCATTCGGTACACTAGATTCTGCTGGAGGATCCATATCTTTTCACCTGCACATTTCAAAACAATAATACATATATGCAATGATGTATGCCAATGAAGCTCTTAAAGCTACCCAATCTACTCAATCTCTCAATCCAATCCTACAACTCTGGTAACAATCCATTCTTCCAATAACATTGCTCTGATACCAACTTGTGATGCCCCGAGATCTAACTTGGAAAGAATGTCGATCAATTCCGCAACAATTTACCAGAGTTATCTATAATCCTTCAGTAAGCAATCTATCAAACATCTATAAAATTTAAAACATCAATATTCAAGTCGATTCATATCTCAAAACGTCATGTACAATACTCAGGAACTACAATATCAATACAAGTAGAGAAATCTATCCTGTCCTGAGTACAAAAGAATCGTCTATCTATCAAAAGAACTAAAAACCTGCAGATCTGAATCAACTCCTATCTCCTGCTCCCGAGCCCTGACCTGAAAATATCAACCACATATAATGAGCTTTACAAAGCCCAGCAGGTCACCTAATACCTATAACTGAAATCAAAGCACGGCAATGCTATCAATATGCATGTCAATCTATCAATCCGAATCAGTCAATGGTCAATGAGTCAATGCAGCGGAAATTCATAGTCAATAAAACCAGTCAATGCAGTGGCAGACAGATCGATAAATCAATTCAATAAATCAATGTCGTCAATCAAATCGATACGGTCAAATCAGTGCGATATAATCAATGAAGTCAATTGAGAAAAGCGATACGAGATAAGGAATCTATAAAATAGTCAATACGGTGTAGAACAATAGCAACAGTGAATCTATAAAATCTATAGGCAGCAATACAATGAATCTATACGATGTCCATGTCCATGCTATCAATACAGTATCTATATCTATCAATGATCAGTAGTATCAATGTTCAGTAGTCAATCGATGAAATCAGTGAAATCGTACGATACAGTAAATCCGATCAAACTCAATAAAGCAGAAGTCGATAAAGCAATAAATCCGTAAATCAATACAGTAAACATGCAATTCAATAATATATACTGAACAATGTATAATCAATGGTCATGTTGTTGTTGTAGAATTCATATTGCTGTTGTAGATATCAATACATTGGTTCTATGAAAAGAGTCGTCACTCTATTGCCCGTCGGCCTATGATCTCCTTATGACTCCCATCGTTATATCCATGATCCATGATCTATGATTTAAAGGAAAGCCCGTCGGCCCACCATCCTGTACATGTATCATCTCCAACCAATGTTCAACCAGGTTATACGTGTTCCAGTATCAATAATCAATCAATAATCCATATTAGAGCAATCATATCAATAATCATATCTATATCGATTCAATCTATCAGTTTCATACAATTCAGGAATCATACGAAAATCGGGCAGCGTAACGGTAGTCGGTCAAAATTACACAGAAATCCTGCAAAAAGACACAATTTCCAAATCTTTCCAAATTACAATAGAATATCTATAACGTCAATACAAGACTATCGATCTATAGAATCCAAACCAAAACAGGTCCCGATTATTTTCTATTCGATTAAAATCACGTAGAATCAATTCCGACCGGTAAAATCTTCGTAGAATACAGTCAAATCGTGTACAATAATCATATCTATAACATACTAAAAGTTGTGCGGTGAAAATCTTGTCAAATCAAAATCATGTCAAAAAGTCGACTACGAAAACACAAAACAAATTCCAACTCGGTCAAAACGCAACATCTTTGAAAACAGAAACAGGGTTCGGAGTCCTTACCACGAGATCTACACTTTTCCCAACAGCAGCGTCGGACGAAAAGCGCTCCGCGGTCTCCGAAAATCAACTTTTCTCTTTTCTTCCTTTCTCTTTCTCTCTCTACAAAATATCTGATTTTAATTTTGATTTTTCTCTCTCCTCGAAACGAGCTCATTTCCTTATATCATACTCAGATCGGCCTGGCCGATCGCCCTATCGTCCCGGGACGATCAGACCAATTTCTGATCGTCCTGGACCATTCCCAGGGCGATGATCAGGACGGTATTGTGAACAGTGCCGATCGTCCCGGACGATCTCAATATCGTCCTGGACGATCCTGTCCAGAAATAGCTCCAGAAATCAGCTGTTTTCCATGCACTGATCGGCCTGGACGATCCAAACTTCGTCCTGGCCGATTCTGGGAGGAAAATCCAAATCATAGAGGAACAGTAAGGAAACGAGATATTACACATTTTGTGTGGATATTCCGATGACATCTCTTTCTTACCAATATTTGGCATGGGTATTGGTTGAAGCTGATATTACTGAGAATTTTTAGGAAAAGATTTGTATTGGCAGATCAATTTTGAGAAGGTTCCATTTTATTGTAAACATTGTCAATTTGTTGGCTGATCCTCTTTTCGGTAAGTAACTAAAAATTTTGAAGAAATATTCCCCTCAGATGCGCACAGGAAGGTTGGCCAAAATGGTTCTTTTGATGAGAAATTTTCTGTCTTCTCATGAAGAGAATATCTTTATGATTGATCAAGTGGCTCTTAAGATGGAGGCGCAAATGGACTCTTCTCTTATGAACTCTCTACCACTTCCCTATACTACTAAAGAGATCTCCACTCAACAGATAATTATAGTGATTGCTCCATAAGATTATACATCTAATGTCAGTGAAAATAACTTGAACCTTGGATTATGTCTCACCATTGAATCAAACGAGTTATTGATTCTAATCCTATTGGAGAATTTATGAATAATTTTCTCAAATCAAGCGATGGCAAACCCTTTAAGAATAAAAATTTGCTTTTTTTTTCCTTCTTATATTTGATGTAGAAGGGGTTAAAAAGGATTACGTGAAAAGCTTGGGATACACAAGATCCTCTAGTGCGAAATTTATCAAGAATGAAGTCAAAATGGGAGACTAACTACATATATGTTGTAGTTGTGCCTCATTTTGTTTACTTTTTTAATATTCTCCCATATCTTATTATTTGCTTTAATCTCCTTTATTTATTTCAACTGATCTCTTGATCCTTTGACATGACAATGTTTTCTTCTCCATTGTGATCATAATATTTTTTAATTAGTTAAAAGCTATTTCTTATTGTCGTTTCAATTACTCTTTATTTTCGAGACTTTTATATAAGTCCAAATAAACTATTTTTCCATTTTAATTAAGCAGTTTACCGCACATTCAATTGCATTTTCATTTGTAAGATTGAAGGAGATTTGACTATGAAAATTCTTCAACTATGTTTCAAGTTTAAATCTTTCTAATCATAACCACTGTCAAATTATTAATGATATATTGATGTGAAACTAAATGTGAAAGACAATAATTATAATTAAGATATTAATAGAAGTGATAAATGTTGCTTTACTACCAACAAACTCTTAGTTTAATCAAATGAAAGTTTAAGAAGAATACATGAGTGATTAAACAATAGCAATATGTTACAATTTGAGATTAATAGGACTTGCAAAATAACAACCAATGTCTAATAGGTAATGCAAATAGCAAATGTAACAAAAGCCACAAGTTTAAAATCTAGATAGTTCACCTTGAGATCCTTCACTCAATCTCTCGAAAGTGGAGGTTAGCGGAGGAGGATTGCAAGCATGCTTAAAGATGCCACTACCAAACAAGTGATGCCAAGAGGACTAGTTGTCGGGGAAGAAGCCGGAGTTGGGGAAGGGGAAGGTCGTCTGATAAGAGTCCACGGAGTTCTTGGCCGTTGAAGCTTGATAGTCCCGGCGAGACAATAGACGATGCGATTGACGTAATGTTCCATGGTGACGTCGTACTCCCAATCCGGTTCGTAGAAGGGAGAGAGGAATATGTCGATCTCCCCTTATTCGTTGTAAGCGAAGCCGTGATCAACTTCCGGATCGGCCATATACCAATAATGAGATTCGGAGAGGGGATCGTCTTCTTCTCTTGGATTCAATTATCATGAGCTACTTGGAATTTCACAAGATTGGGGATGCATGGGAAGGGGAGCAGCCACGGTAGGGAGAAGGGGAAGGGGCGGCTTGAATGAGGAGCTTGGAGTAGGCTAGGAGAGGAAATCTGAAATTAATTTCAGATTTCCTTAGTTTGGATTAGGCTCTCATAATTTCAAAAATTGAAATTTGAAATTTAGGCGTTAGGAGGGAAAGTGGGAATTAATGGGGCTTAATTTGGAGCCTTGAATGAAGCTCCTAATTAAGGAAGGGAGGCAATGGTTGGCCGACCATAGAGAGAGGGGAGATAGAGGCTTGAGGGCCAAATTAGGTTTAGAGTTTGGGGGGAGTAAAGGAGAATAAATATGAAATTAATGCAGATTTAAGTGGTTTTTGAGGGATTGGAATTTGAAAACTTGATTTCAATTTCAAATGGGATGAAGGGAACAAAAGGAAACTCATGGGGGAAAGCCCATTAATGGCCGGCGGCATTAAGAGGGAGAGAGAGGGATTTGGGGAGAGGTTTTGTAACTTCCAAATCAATTTATGTCATTTAGGAAAGAGAATGACAACTCAAATCTAATTTGAAATTCAAATGGACTTGGAGTTATGCACTTTCTTAATTTAGAGTTGGCAAATTAGGAAAGTTTTTGAAATTTGAAATTAAATTTCAAATAAATTTCCTACCTTTCCTTTCATACTTGGAGTCAACTTAGGAAAGGAATTATAATGATTGAATTCATCATAATTGAAGGGGGAGCAAGGTAGGGCCGGCGGCAATGGAGAAGGGCATGGCTTCGAATGGGATGAGGTGAAGTGCTTGGGCCGTTGGTTAGAGCTTGGGGTGGTGGAGTTAGGTGAGGATTTGGGTGGGGAGAAAAGAAAGGCCGGTGGTGGAGGGGAAAAGAGGGGCCGGTGGTGGTGCCTGGAAAGAGAAGGAAACAAAAATAAAAGAACTCAAACCACGAGCCGTGGACTCTTCCAACGACTTGTGGGTATTGCACTTGCCCACATCTTGGGCTCTCTCTTCTCTCTTGAGCACACTTGAAGGAAGAAGGAAGACAACATCATATTTTCATTTAAACATTCATCCTCTAGTTCAATGCATGAGGCCTCCTATAAATAGGTCAAAATGAAACAAAAACTAAAAGACATAAATGTCATCAGGGCTACAATATCAAATGACCATCCATAAGGGTAAAACAGTAAAAATTGAAAAATAAAATAAACTACTACATAAAATGACTCAAAATATAAACTCCTGATCGTGGCCGTCGATCTCCGGTGTCTCCGATGGTACACATGTCGAAATCACTGACGATGTCCTCATCATATATATTCTCGGGATTGTATATAGATGGTTTCAAATCAATATGGTTGCTTTTGTCATATGTTTACATAAAATTAAGCATATTAGGTAGTAATCCTAGCAAAATGTGTATCTAAAGTCCAAACTAAGATAACAAAGAAGCTAATTGAGTGATTTGAGTTAGCCAAACCTAGGCAAGAGTAAGGAGCAATTTGGAGCCCAACATGATATTAAAATGAACAAATCTATTTTGAGAGAGATTTTTTTTTTTTTTTTGGTCATAATAGGAGCCTAAATAGACTAATCATTTGTTAAAGCAGATCGATGTTATCAAGGTGAAGAGTAAGCCTAAATAGACTAATCTTTTTAAATGTATTGCATTTTATTTTATTATATTAAAATTTTTCTTGTTATTCGATATGAAATAAATGAAATTTGAATAAAATTTTGAGGAGTTTGAAAATACCTAAAATCTTAAATTTTCCCTTTGTGATTTTCAATTGTTGCATGTTCTCGCTTGCGATTTCTGTCATCCCCATGCTTGTTTTTGTCCACATTTTGATACATTTGAAATGTATCATAAAATTAAAATAAATATTTTAATGTATTTGATTTACATTCAATTAAATCTATATTAGTATTTATAAAAGTGGCTTATGATTTTCTCCATATTAAATTCCAACTGTTTATTTTATTTGATTTGTTGATTTCAATCCTAGTCATACAATGGGAAGTCTTTGATTTTCTGTTTCATGCCATGGTATCAATTTTTCATAACATGATTGCGAGATGCAATATTTACGCTTCGTTTGGGACGGCTTTCTTTCTGCTTCAAAAAGTAGCTTCTTGGTACAAAAATTAAAATTTTTTACTAAAAAGCTGCTTTAAGAAGCAGTAAGAAAGCCGTCCCAAATGAAGCCTTAATCTGCTGCACTTACTCTACTTTGGTTCCATTGTTTTAGTCCTTTATCGTTGCATAATAAGAAGTATTTTAGTTCTTTAAAATTTAACAAGTCTAAGAGTTTGTACTGATTTTTCAACAACAGCCAGTGTTAGCCCAAAGCTTTTCTTAGAAGCGCTATGAAATTCATCAATTTTTGCTTGGAATTATGTGAATCCATTATTTTGTTTGACTGTCATAATTTTGATATTATATCTGATGAAAATCATACTGTATTTCCCCTAAATTTCTTACATTGACATGAAAATGATTCTATGTTCTTATGCGAGTCATTTTCATAAGATTTTATTTGGACAATCCAAATGCTATACTTGAGTGAGTTGATTATAGCTTCATTTGAGACTGTTTTCTTATTGTTGTTTTAAGCAATAGTAAGAAATTCGCCCCAAACGAAATCTAAAACTCGAGATCACATTCAAATTTAGGCTTTGTTTGGGACGGCTTTTTTCTTGCTTTTTAAAGCAATTTTTTAGTATAAAAATAAAAAAAAAATTATACTAAAAAACAGCTTTTTGTTTCTATTGCCTTTTCTTTTTGGTCTAGTATATTTTCTACTTTTTTTATATGGAAGAACTAAGGTTTACCCATCTGTAAGAAAAAAAAATGGCAAAAATACAAAATTAAAAAAATTAAAAAATAAAAATTAATGCAAATTCAGAATTTCTCCTTCAAAGTGTAAGTCTCAATAAATTATTAATTAGTATAATTTTCCAAGTAGACATATTGTTTCTCACTGTTATTGATTTAGTGGCAGAGGATATTACATCATTGGATTGTGAGAAATCACTATTAAGAAGCAAAGAAGACATTATTGTAGGGAAAAATTAATCTTATCATGTTAGATATAGTAGTTGATGATGACAAGGAGCCTCTACTTTATAGAAATGCAATATTCTTGTGATACAATTATTGTTTTCATCATTTCCTTTTTTGTATCTAATAAGTGTCTATATCATTCACCAAGGTACATGTAATAATCTCATGATTGATATATCTTCCAAAAAAAAGAAAAAAATCTTTCTTTCTCCTAGGTAAAAATTCCTCTTTTTTTTTTTAAGTATTATGCTTATCTCTTAGGAATTTATCAAATTTAACACTTTTCAGTGTAAAATTTGTTGAATAATCATGACATGAATCTTTTGAAAAGATTAGAGTCTCCAGTGAAAAATAAGATTAGAGAGTTGTCATAGATGATTTGCTCACATAAAACGGCAGCCTTTTAATGATCTGGTTAAGAAAGTAGATTAGATTTGGCATATGTTAAAAAAGGTAGATGTAGACCTAAAGGGATTTGGTTAAACAATATTAGAAATGACTTTTTTTAAATAAAAAAAAAAAAAAAGAAATGACCTTTTTTAATTAGATATAAATTAGAATTTGACTTTTAACATGACATAATGGAGAAAAAGGATTCATGTAGCCGACCCCACGTAGTGGAATAAAAACTTGATGTTGTTGTTGTTGTAGGATATTGTGTAGTTGTATCACATTTGCTATAATTAAACTTTTAAGCACTATCTTTGTTTCCTACCATTTTAATTAAAATATCTGATCTTAATCTTTCTTTGAAATATATTAATAATAAAATAATAATGGAAGCAATATACTTAGTGTTGAGTCCAGAAAAATTTGTGGCGGCAGATAAATATAAAATTTATCATTCTAGTATCATATGAAGTCCCAGCACACAATTAGATAGAAAGATGGGTGTAATATTTATAAGAGACATCAAAATTTTTATATGGAAACCTCTAAAAAAGGGGAAAAATCATAGGGTTTGGCCTAATTTGAATGAATCAACTAGTGTTTGCAGTCGATTACAAATGAGGCCCTTCTTTGGGGGGAAGACCTTGGCTTGATGTTGCAAATATACATCTATAGGGTGCATTAAATAATGGGAGTTGAAAGAATCAGTGTTAACATATTCATTTGGTAGGCAAGACCATAGTCGGCGAGTGATGTAGGTTGGAAGGATCATAGTCGGGCGACGAAGGTCAGAATGACCATATAATGATGGCTTATTTATAGATTTTTTAGAATGGCATGACATGTAAATAATAAGAAGATCAAGGTCAAGTTGGGAGTGTTCAATTGGACGACCCATAACGATTCTCTTGATCATAGTGTTTATTGAGCATTTGGGTGTCTTAAAGATGTCACGATTCAGTGATATTGGGCTCATTGGACCAGTATCGTCGAACCGCTCGATTCGATTATAAGCATGCCTTATTCAGATATCATTGGATAGTCTAATTAATGTTCGAAAACTCTCAAATAGATTTTGGACATTTGATTTGGGTTCATTTGTGCTCGGATTGAATCAAATTTGATGTCATTGGATCCGTCTCCTTGAGATATTCAATATGACTATAAGTTTGTTGGAGTTGGAGATTGGATGGTCCCCATTTTAATTTTTGACCTCAATCTCATATTTGCATCGAGATTCGTGCATCATCAAGCTAATTTTTGGTGATATATCACTTAATAATTCAATTTAAATTCTTTTGAAAGAATATAAGAAAAAAATTAATATAATATTATTATGTGATTCATTATTATTTTTATTTAATTTTACTAATTTAAAGTTATAGCAACATCCATTTGAAGCACATGTACTTATTTTTTATTATAAATGCTACAATCACTTTCAAGTACACATTTGTTTTAAACCCCTCTTACTTATTTTAATGTCAAAACTCATTCTCTCTATTATTATATAATGAATTGATAATTTTGATGTAATTTATGAGTTGATTTACTTTTAGCTCTCTATTTAAAGATAACTTTTTTTTTTTAAATAAGAATTAAAATGTATGAATATTACTGATTTTTATGATATGACTTTGTTATTTTTTTTAATTATAATTATTCTAAAATGTTTATTAACTATCGTTAAAGAAAATTTCTGAAACTTTTTATTATTTTGATCATTGTAATAATTATTTATAATGATAAATTTATTAATTTAATTTTTTACAAAATTATAATAAATGATTATATTTTTTTTATATTAATTTTAAATTTAATTTATGTATACTTAATGCATCTTCAATCATAATAGTAACTGAAAATGAGGTAATTTTTTTATTGATTTTTATAGTAATTTTTTAATATAATTTAATATAATAATAATAATAATAATAAATAGTGGCAAATAATTATTTCATACTAAGCGTTAGAGTTTTAGACGGAATGGTTTATCTTAATATAATTAAGATCATATTCCTACCACTAAATGATAGGTAGATTCCGCCACCGCCATTGTTCTAAGTGGTTAAGAAGTGATGTCATTCCTTCCAATCATCTATTAAAAAAAGGATAAATATATGTAGCACTGCTCATCGATGAATAAATAAATAAATAACAAAACCAAAATTCTTCCTCTTTTGTTCAATTTTTTTTTAAAATATTTAATGGATGAGCATGGTTGGAAGGCTCTAATTCATATTCGATTCCCCTCTCATACGGCGGAATAATTATTACGTCCTCCGACCGGACGTAGAGGAACGGCCGGTCGGAGGCCAAATCGCGCCACCGAGCTAATACCGAGCAATACCAAACAATAACGAGGAATACCATCACGTGAAGACCCAATACCGAGTTATACCGAGCAATATCGAGTTATACAAAAGTTGTACCAAGTTTTTCCTAGAAAAAACTCGGTACAACTCGGTATTGCTCAGTATAGCTCGATATAACTCGGTATTGATCTTGACAGAGCGGTATTCCTTATTATTATCAAATAATACCTAGTAATAAATACCGAGTTTTTTGGTGGGATTTTGCCTCTGATCGGACGTTCCTCTACGTCCTTACACCGGACCTAATAAAAGTTCCATATGGCGAGACTTCCTAAATGGGGAGAAATAACTGCGGGCCTTGCATCGATGGAATGTTTATTTGGTTCGGTGAAAGTTATTTGGTCCGGTGAAAGGACGTAGAGCTACGTTCGGCCGGCACTAAATTGAGCCACGTAGCAGGTACAAAACGACGTATTTGTCGATTTTGCTCGGCAATAACGAGAAATACCATTATGTGAAGATAAAATACCGAGCAATACTGAATAATACCGAGCAACACCAAGCAATACCGAGTTTTTTCTAGAAAAATCGGTATTACTCAGTATTGCTCGGTATTATTCGGTATTGGTCATTACATAGCGGTATTTGTCGTTATTGCCAAACAATACCGAGCAAATATCGAGCAAATATCGGGTAACTCAGTGGTGACCGCACGTAGAGCTACGTCCGATCACCGGACCTAATAATTGTTCGCATCGATGGGGCTAATTACTGGTATGCTCGCCGATGAATTAGTTACGCCGTCATGCGTCTCCTATGAGGGTGATTACAGGCAGATAATTCAAAACCTTTAGATTGATAATTAAACTCTCAAGAAACATATCAAAGTTTTTTAAAAATATTTAGACAATTAATTTAAAACTTTTTAATTGATAATCAAGATTTTTAACTAATAGATCAAAATGCGTTGGGTCAAACATACCAGAGTGAGCTGCGTCTGTTTTGTTCAGTCAGGCGTGACTGAGGAAGAAAATAACGCCGGCGAACGTCGACTGTTCGTCAGATTGATTTTGACTGCTCGCTTGCTTTTGGGTTGTTAGCTGACGATGGTTCAGCGAATCAAACCCATAATCTTTCTCTCTTTCTCGTCGTCCCCACCATACAAAAATTTTCGAGAAAAGCCGAGCAGAAAGGCCCACTGCATTATTATAAAGACAAAGTTTTCTCTGTTAATCCTCTTCCTCACACTTTCCCTTTTTCCGTAGTAGACCATCCCTCTCAAAGCTCTCCTCTTCATCTTCATCTTCATCTTCGTCTTCTACTTTTAAATAGCTATCCTACTTTTTATCACAACCGAGCCTTTTCCACTCTCTTCTTTTCCTTCTCTGCCTTCATACTGTTTTCTTCATCTGGTCGCTAATGGGGGAAATGAAGGTAAACATACGCTTTGAATACTTCTGGCGTTTCCAAAATGGTTGATTTGTGTCTTATTTTTTGATCAAGCCTGCTTCTAGCAATTTGTAAGCAGAAAGGAGACTCCTTTTATAAAGAAAGGCGGATCCTTTATAGTTACTATTCGAAAGCACTTGCTTTGATTCGAATCTTGCAGAAATCCGATTTCCTTTAGTTTTTTTTTTCACAAAGTTTAATTTTGTTTTTAAAGTCGGAATCTTGTCGATCTCGTTGTGATTTTATTGCAGAAACTTATTTTGAAACTAGACTTGCATGACGATAAAGACAAGCAGAAGGCTTTGAAGGCAGTCTCCACTCTTCGAGGTATCATCAATTAATATTTCTAATTTCTATTTCTAACTTTTCTATCTGACTTTTCTGCTCTGATAGGAATTGATATGATTGCCATGGACATGAAGGAGAGAAAACTTACAGTGGTGGGAAGTGTGGATCCCATTGATGTGGTGAACAAACTAAGGAAGTTTTGGCACACCGACCTCCTTTCAGTTGGGCCTGCAAAAGAGCCTGAGAAGAAGGAGGAAGCTAAGAAAGAAGAAGCAAAGAAGGAGGAACCAAAGAAGGAAGAGCCAAAGAAGGAAGAACCGAAGAAGGACGAACCTGAGAAGAAAAAGGAAGAAGCCAAGAAAGAAGAGATCAGTCCTCAAGAGCAGATGATCATGGATCTTGTCAAGGCTTACAAGTCTTACAATCCTCAGATGACCACTCACTACTATGTTCACAGTGCAGAGGAGAACCCGAATGCTTGCGTTATTTGCTAATTAATTTCTGTGTGTCGGTAAATAAACATCAATGAGAAATCTTGGATATAATAGAGCGAATAGTTTTTTTTTTTTTTTTTTTACAGCTTATTTCTCTGATTAGGTATCGTTTCTTGCAAGAATCAGCTTTGAGGCTCAGCGATGCTTTTCATAAAGTTTTGTGGTTGTAGCATATTTTTGAGGAACAGTTGTTGAATGAACTCTGTTATTGTTCCAGTTGTTTTACTTAAAAACAATGGATTGCTGTGAACTTATTACAAATGTTTTGTTACAAGTTTTTGCGTCGGAGATTATTTTTCCTCTATTATTTACAAGTTTTCTTCACTGTTCAAGTTGACATGGATATTCCTCTGTGAGTATTAAAAGTTGATAATTTTGTTCACAAGATTGCAGTCAGTTCTTCTGAGGAACTGAAGCTGCTTACGGCTTCTTTTGGGATGATTTTCTTAGTAAATTTTTAGTATAAAAATTAATAGAATGAAATTGTTTTGTTGAATTGGAAAAATTATTCCGTGTGGAGTTCGGACAGGAAAGTTCAGTCCAGACTGTGAGTGTACAGATCATGTACACTGCATAAAAATTTTGTACACAATTTGGTTCAAACTATATAGACACTATTTGTACATAAGATGTACACTCACAGTTCGGACAAATCTTCCAGTCCAGATTTATACGGAGTAATTTCTCATTGAATTGACTGTTAGACCTTTTCTAAGTAGAAAAAAAAAAAGAAGAAATCTTTATGGTTATACTCTACTCAGTGCTTTTTAGACTTTTTTAATTAGATCATTCTCATCGCCATTAGTCTTACCTTAGTCATGTAAGATCAATTTTAGACATTCTCATCTTCTATTCTCGTTTGTTGAGTCGTATGTGAGATATTAAACTAATTTTATGTACTTTTCTTTCAGTTATTTATTATAATCAACCTCTTTATAGTAATGCATATCATAATTTCTACACATTCTTTTATATAAAAAGCCATTTAAATCATTTTTATTTTATTTTATTTTTAATCAATCTAAATGATATCATCCTATAATACAATCATTTTCAATCTTTCATTTTAATTGTCATAAATCCATTTAATGGAGAGACAATTCAATATCACTATAAAAAATGTTCTTAACAAACTTTCATGATTGTCCATCCTCACATAATAATTAAATTTTCTCATTTAAATAATAACAATCACAATAATAAATTCTCATAATCTCAACACCGACGGCTAAACAAATATTTAAAAAACAGCTTTCTAATACATAAATTTCTTAAAAATAATGAAAAAATAATAACCAAATAAAATTTATGATGATGATCTAAAAAATAAAACAATAAAAAAAAAAATTTCTCATCTGCTCAAAAAACCTTTAGGGTTTAGTGGGTGAGAATTAGCTTCAGCGCTGCTAACTAATAGCAAATAGTCATTAGTCTAAGTGTCCTAATCTTATCATTCCCTAAAGAAAGAATGTGACCGGTCTGAAGATCTGCTCTGAATTTTTTAAGATTTATTTATTGGACTAAGGCTTCGTTTGGGACGGCTTTTTTATTGCTTTCTAAAACGGAGTTTTAGTACAAAATAAAAAAATTTGTACTAAAACTCTGTTTTATAAAGCAGTAAAAAAACCGTCCCAAACGAAGCCTAAGGCTTCGTTTGGGATGGCTTTTTTTGTACTAAAACTCCGTTTTAAAAAGCAATAAAAAAGTCGTCCCAAACGAAGCTCAAATGTATCCAAATTGGATTTGTCTTTCATGATTCTTTCACTGCCATGACGTATTGCCATCAAGTTTCTATTTATTTATCTTTTTCGGGGGCCCATAGCTAATATTCTATTGATCCCAAAAATTTAGCTATTTAAAAATAGAAAATGAATTTAATTATATTTAAATTTTATTATTTGTTTGGATGTAATTAGTGGCTCATTAATTTGATTGGAAAACATGTTTTAAAAAGTGATGGTTATTTTTTGTTTCACACATTTTTTTTCTAGGGTGTCAAAATAAGTCGACCCAAGTTGACCCGGGTCTAAACAAGTCAACCTGAACCCGACCCACGAGAATTATCGGGTTGACCGGACACAACCTACGGACACATTTGATTAAAAAAAAGGGCGAGACTGCGAGTGCAACGTTAGGCAACACGGCAGGCGAGGCGGCACGACGACAATGGGTGGCTCGACATCGTCTGGCGGCACGGCAGCAGAACAGTGGAAGGCTCATATTGCCTATAGTCAACTGTTATCATGAAAAATATTTGAAAAGAGTTGGAAATTTTTTGAAGTTATTGCAATCTTTTCTACAATTATTTTGCAAATCATTTGAGGAAATATACTCCTCTTGAAGAGGGCAACATATCCTTTGTAAGTAATGAAGGGGCATTCCTAAAATTGTATATGGTAAGCATTTTCAAGCCTATAATTAACAATGCTAAATCATCAAAGACTATCCTACCTGCTGCAATGGTGACATCAAGTTGGCCATTGGCGATGCTAGACATTGATGATCATCTAACCTGCCCTAGTGATAACATGAAACCCACTGCATATTAAAGTGATGATTGCATGCAGCTCATCTTGATTTGTTGGTTGGTAGCCTGATCTATAAATCAAGAGCTCTTGGGCTTGAGTCTTGTACATATAGTGCGTGTGTAAGTTTATCTTAATTGATCTAAATGTCCAAAACAAAACAAAAAGTGATGACCGTCTTGCGGGGAAACAGTTGAAGAAAAGATGATGTATATATCCCATTTATGGCCGCATATAACAATAATGATGTTAAACCCACTTTGTATGAAAACGATGATCACTTTTCCCACTAACAATTGAAAAGCACACAATCCTCATCTCTTATATAAAGTCGTTCCACTCATCATTTTAGCTGTACCAATCCCATTGCATGTCATAGCTGAAAGGATAAATTATTGGGCGGAGACGGGACGGTTTTGCAAATACTCAAAAAAAGACAGCAAATATGCAATTCTGAATGCACTTTTGCTGAGTATTTCCTGCACTTTTAAAAAAGAGCAGCAACAACGCAGCAAATATCCTACTAATTGAATATTTTTTGTGCTTTTGTTGCCCTTTTGTAAAAGCGCTGCAAATACTTGACAAAAGTGAATTCATAATTGCATACTTGTTGTCCTTTTGCTGAGTATTTGCAAAAGTGCAGCAAAATGGTTGTAAAAGCGCAACAAATCCAGACGGTTCTCGCCGTCCGGTCTCCGCACAAAACAATCTCTCCTAAATTTGAGCCTAAAATGAGCCGAGCTACAACCTGGGAGAAAATAACCCACTTAAGCCTTGAGAGGAGCAAGTCGGCCTAATGAGATTATATTCTCTTTAGTAGAATTCAAGTGGCCAAAAGCCTTTCTAACTCCTTTTGGTTTGCTAGATAGATAAGGATTTCAAATTCAACCAAGATGCTATCAGAAAGTTACTAAAGTGTTGGAAGTCTAACCACTAAGGGTGGTCGCTTGGCTAGTTTTAATATATCACATACGCAGAAAACATAGTATCCTCATATAATACAAAGATACAAAGTAAACAATAGAATAATATTGACCTCTCTTACTGCATAGGTAAATTTTAGAACTAGAAGAGCAAGACCCTCAACTCTAGAGCCATAGAAGTTCTACATTACCAAGCTAGTTGATTGCATCCTGCCAAAACCCTAAATAATCTTGAAAGCTAATATATTCAACTTATACCCACTAAATCATTGTCTTACATATGGATCTTAATAGATCACCAAAGCAACCATTATCTAGCTCGAGAGGATAGAAGAGGCAAAAGAAATGGCCCATCGTATAAAAGGTGATGAATTAGGTTGACTCATCACATATGATTCATGACGCAATCAACAAAGAATTCTTGCAGATGGACTATAAGAGATCACCAAAACAACGTGATGAGGACATCCGATCGTGGAAAGTCTATCAGAGAAGGAGCAAAAGATCGACGACTATAGTTAGACCACTTTATTTTTGAGCATCTATTTGTATTTGATTTTTATTATGTATCTTTTCCATTTTTACACTCACTTGAGAAAGTAGGCTTATGTGTTTTGTCATTGGACATGTTATTGTATTTTGACTATTTATAGGCAGCTCTCCCTCTTTGGAGAGGATGATGATTATAATGATAAAAATTTCTGAACTTTGTTTCTTGGAGAGTTGTGAGAGCTCTTGTGAGAGTTTGATGTGAGAGTTTGAAGTTCCTAGGTGAGGACAAAGCACTACCCAAAAGAATTTAAATGCTTATTTTATTATTATCGTATTTATATAGAGGATATAATCTTTTGAGCATAATCACACATCCAAAACATCATAGAGCATCACATATAATTTATAATAAACATAATAAATATCTAATTTAGTCCTAAAAATAGTAAAGAAAGACATTTATTGTGGTTGAGAGAAGAATAATAGCAAACACAACCCTCACCTATTTGAGCCTTTAAACTATCACTTAAGGGCATTGGCCTACAACTAAAATAAATCATAAATCATCAACGAAAACTATAAAAAAGAAATATGGATCATTTCATTGGCTTGTTATTACATCATTTGATAATAAATTATAACCGATCTTGTATGCATATATATTAATAAAAAGATGTACAATATAGGCATCAAGGCATCTACTTAGTATGGATTGGGGTATCAAGGTATATGAATGCCTGCGTGCATTGAACAGGATTGCAATAAGAAAGGTTGTACTGGCTGCTTCTTTTTTTCTTTTTAAGACAGGTTGTACTGGCTTCTCTAATTTATATAAATTAGATTTAGGCTGGCATAATTAGGGTGACCAAGAGGTAATGATGCCATAGAGCCTTCGTTAACTGATTTAGTTGACTCAAAAGAGAAAATTCAAAAAAAAAAAAAAAAAAGGATAATGGACGAATATCTAGATCTATCATCTGCACCTAAAAATTTCATTTTACAAAAGTCTCTATCATAATTAGGATAGCAAAGTGAAAAAAAAAGTTTCAAACTTATATACACTTCTAATTTTTTAAATGAATGTTGAATGTCGATCTGCGTCTTTTGTCCTTGCCTAATAATTTCTCCTTAGCCTCTATGTTATCATTAGGATTGCTAATATAGCAAATGGAGGCCTAAACAACCTCTAATATTTTTAATACGTACACTTTAGAGGCAATTTAAATCGCCACTAATCCAAGAGTTACTACCAAGAAGCAACTTAAACCATTATCTAAAATTGTGGAATAAGAGATGCTTTAATTCTTCCTCCTCTCCATCACCTTGGCCTGATAAGGCATGGGGCTGAGTTGTGCCTCTGCGCGAATTGTAAAAGGATAAGCCCTAAAGATTTAGTTTTATAAGATCAAATTTTTACTTTATAAAAATAATATATAAAATAAATCTTATCTTGTTATTTCTTGGAGCACAAACTTGAAACAAATAGTTTTGAGAATCAGAATCGCACTCATGTCCTCGACTCCCAGTCACATGTTACACTCCAATCTGACGTCGATCACACTCACAACGAAAACTAAGGATAAGTGGGAAGGGTAACAAACCTATAAAAACCAACTAAAGAGATGGAGAGTGCGATAGACTTTTGAATTCATAAATTATAATTTTAGTGGCTTAGACTACATGTTTATGTTGAATTGAAAGTAAGAGAAACATAATGTTATGAGCAGCTTTTAACTTGTTGTGATCTTAACTTGATATCTTACTTTGATGATAGTATATTACTTATTATTTCATATTTTTTATTACCTCAATGATTTAATTTTGAGGCACACGCCTTGCCTTATTGACAAAAACAATTGCACAATTTCACACCTTGATTTAGATGTTTTTGCTAAGATAGACGAAACAATATAATTCCCTCAATTAATAGCATTCCAACAAACGAAATTCCTCTCACAGATTCCAATAAACGCATACTAACAAAATCATATCATTCTAACAAAACAAATTCCTCTCACCTTATGCATATTAACCTGTTAAATTGAAATAACAAGTCACTCAAAACTTACTTGCAAGAACTAAAGTCGGAGCTTCTGATGGTCTCAAGCCTGGGTTAGAGCTGGCGGTCAGCCGCTGATGCTACCAGCGGAAGGTAAGGCGTCTTCCCGAGCACACAGCTCACAAGCCCGTAGAAAAAGCATCCCGCAGCGATCATGAAGATAACATTATAACTAACCTCGAGCAGCCGAAACCCTAAACCCCTCGCCGGCACTCCAAAGATCCTCTGCAGTAACGCCGGAAGGGCGAGTAACACATCAAGCACCACCGCCTGCATCGCATTGAATCTCACGTATCTACCGAACACCGGATTCCTCACCACACCGAGGTAGAGGGCGAAGAATGCAACGAAGCTCGCATAGGGCAGAGACCTGTACGCCCCGATCAGCGGCAGCAGAGGCTCTAAAGCTGCCCCCACGGCGGGAAAGCGAGCAAAGAGAAAGCGGCCATAGTGAAGTGAGTTGAAGAAGGGGAGAGAGTAAGAAAGAGCGGCAAGGAGCCGGTCTGATGCAGGAACAGTGGCGCGGTAGGACATTGAAATAACGGTCCGGGAGCTACGGTTTTTGATGGATGGTAGACTGTGGAGGCGGATTGGGATGTGGATAGTTGATGATGGTAGCCCATGGCTTCGGCTTAGGGTTTGGAGAGGAGGAAGAGCGCAAAACCGGAGGAGAGAAGCCGTCGACATTTTCGATCTCTTTAGGAATCTGAAAAATATATGTACGCGCTATCTTAAAAAAAAATAAAGATCATGACAAGATAATATTTTTCAATTAAGGTTTTAATTAATCTAAAATAAGATATATGCTAAGATGGTTCATAAAATTCTTTTATTACTCGTTGTTAATTTGTGCTAAAATGTAATCGAAGACTTATGCAATGATATAAGTACATAGAGTACGATGAAAGATTTTGGTAGAAATGCCATTAAGATGGGAAGTAACACCATATATCATTTTTTTTTTTTTTTTTTTTGGGAAATTTCGGGGCATAGCCCATTTTATAAAAGATAAATCAAATTACATAGTTCAGAACATAAAATAAAACATGACCAATGTAGTTATAAAGAACAAACAAAAAAACCAAAATTTCATGAATAAAAGAAAGAAAGAAAAAATTATCAGTATTCTATAACCAATATAGACTGTAGATAGCTAAACCTCTAGGAATTTCCAAATAACAGAGGAATGAAAACTTTCAGAGCTTATAAGGAATGGACCGTCACTTTCAAGTATTTATTGACAACTTTGATCCCATTTGAATCTTGTATTCTTCCTTACCAACTTGGTAAGGGGTTGGTGTAATGCCTCATGATCAAATTTTAGAAGAATGATATATTTAAATCTCTTAATTAATCAGCTAGAACTTCTATGAGTTTATCAACATAAATCAATTAAATGAAAGCAACTAAAAATCATATATTCATTTAAAATTTTCAAAGCTCCTAACTACACAAGTATATATATATTTTTTTTTAACAAAAAACAATTTATTGATAAATAAAGGGTTACAACAGAGATAGACAAACATCTAATAAAATGCAGAAATACAATGAAAGAAGGAAACTGATTGTAGATAAATGGTAGTTGGGCTCAGTAGTTGACCGAGACATCTAGTGCCCCACCATCATGTACGGGCCATCCAATAAGGTGATAAAGGGTTCAGTCAACGATACGCATCGAAAAGCACCAAAGGTTGCCACCAGCAAAAGGTAGGGCACTCGTCCCGGCCACATCATAGCCCCCAAAAAAATCTGCGAAGCACCGAAACCCAAAATCGGAATACCAAACAGATTAACCAACAAAACAACAAATCATTAACGCCTACGACGACCCCTGCCACGGCCCCTTCCACGTGAAACCTTCGAACGACCAACATTAGCACGAACCAACGAGAAATCATTCCCTGGGTCAGAACCACCACAAAAATCCGAAGATATGAAATCAAAATCTGAATGGTCAGAAACAAATTCACCCTCTGAAGAGTAATTTAACCAATTTATTTGATCCGATCTATCACAACTCAGAGAATTCACCAGATTTATCGTAGCAGCCGCATGTACCGGAACATTCACGAACTGATTTGAGCTTTTAGACACTTCAGTTAAATTCTCCACCGGCACAGCATTATTAACATCAACAACATGTCAATCTAAATCAGCAGAACAAACAATAGGCCCAACCAGAACACACCGAGGGCTCGAAACATCAACAACACTCAAATCAGGTAAAGCATCAGCCTCCATCCCGATAGTAACATCCAACAAAATAGGGGAAACCGTGGTAACAGGCAAAGGCAAAACCTCCATCCCAATACCAGATTTCAAACAAATCTGGTCCGTTTCCAAAATATCAGGAATGAGATGATTAGAAGGAAGATTCAGGGATGGAGATAAAACAGGTTCAGGGGGTTAAGATTTTGCTGTATCCGGGCATCCACCGGAGGAGTAACCGAAACCAAAGGTGTTCTTAAATGAGGAACTTATTTGGAGCATTCCGATTTTTTGTGACCAACAACTTTACACTGCTGACAAAAACTAGGAACATATTCAAAAATTACCTTTTGAATATACCCACACTTCTCCGGCCCTAACCACACCGAATCTGGGTGAGATTTTGAGATATCAATTTCAACCAACAAACGAGCGACCGAGGGACGCGAACCCACCACCGTCGCATGATCTGTTTGAATTGGCTGCCCAAAAATTGATCCCAAACCAAATAAAATCTTGGAAGAAAACAGGTGAGGACGCAAACCCGGGAAAGAAACCCACACCGGGACGATCGGCGACTCCTCCGACATATCAAGGAGAGGCGACCATTTGATGATTTTCATGAAACAACCAGCAACAAAATAGGACCGGTGAGCAAAAATTCTACCATAATCTAAATCGTTACCAAGTTTAATCAACACATTTGTTTGATCTAACAAGGTAACCGAAAAATCACCGGACAGTTTAAGGTTGAAAATTTTTTTTCGAATGGAATCCAACACCAGACGTTTCAATGGAAACTTGCCAACTAAAGCATACTCAAAAGGTTTAGCAAGATGGAAAAACTCATCCTCTGAAAACCATAACGCCAGCAAGCCACGAATGGTAGACACACGACATTTCGGGAAAGCAGTCGAAACCGAACCAGAAAGCACATCCTTGAATGATTTAGAGTTCTTACCTTCAATAAAACCAGGATCCAAACGTTTATTAGCCATGAAAACCGCGATCTCACCGGCGCGAGAGAAGACGGTGGCTAGGGTTCACGAAAGGAAAAACCCTAGCAGACATGAGGGGAAAAAATACTAGCTCTGAAAAGAACTTATGAACTACACAAGTATATATATATATATATATATATATATATATATATATATATATATATATATATATATATATATATATATATATATATATATATATATATATATATATATATATATGCAAGCACTATACGCAAGATAAAACATCTAGCTTATGTAATATTTTTCTTGTTCCAATCATGCAAGTCAACTTTATAGGAATCAGTCCCAATTATATCAGCATTACTTCCAAGAATCAGTCATATCATATATCATTTAAGTTAGTTGGCTTTCATATTAGAAGTCATCATTTTATGTCAATCAGTGAATTATATCATATCAATTTGTTGTCTTATGCCTCTTTTTTTTCATATCATTTAAGATTACACCATAAAACATATTTTAAGAAAATCATGTCTGCCCATCCTCTTATATATGGTAACATATCTTCATCTAATTTGAATTTGTTAATTATTTATGACCATCCTTTCTTACATATACACATTTTATAACATACATAACATAATAAATAAGTAATATTATGCTCAACATTTAGCTCATTATATCATATTAATGCATAAAAAATTTGCATATGAATCAGAATTAGTGAAATTCATAAAAATAATGTGTGAAATTTTTCACCATGTATGTACCCGCAACAACTCAAAGTAACAAGTATGCATGTCATATATTGGTATTATGAGATTTTAATAATTATTTATTCAATTTTTATATTTATCTAACTATTTTATATTAGGGTAGTTCTCTTAATATACAAAAATATTTGATGAAAATTTAATATATTCTTATTAATATATACATAATAGTTAAAACTATAACATACTAAAATTACATGGTGAAAGTTTACAAAAAAATTGATTTATCATAACTTTTATAAATTTTGATCAAATTAAAATTAATAAAATATCAAATAAGTAAAATCATTAAAACTTCTAGCATGATTAAAAGGATTGGTAGAAGAATTCATCTTATGTGAGATAATATAATGTCCAAGCTTCAACACAAAAACGATCATGATAATATAATATTTTTTAATTAAGATTTTATTTAATCCAAAGATATATGCTAAGATGATTTATCAAATTTCCTTATTACTCATTATTAATTTGTACTAAAATGTCATCGAGAGACTCATGTAGTGAAATAGTATATAAAGAATGATGAATGATTTTGGTATAGATGCTATTAAGATGGGAAGTAACACCATGTATCATTTTATACTTTCAAGTATTTCTTGACAACTTTGATCGCATTTAAATCTAGTATTCTTTCTTACGAACTTGGCAAGGGGTTTGTGTAATATCCCAAGATCAAATTTTAGAAGAATTACATATTTTAATCTCTTAATTAATCAATTAGAGCTTCTATGAGTTCATCAATATAAATCAATCTAATGAAAACAACTAAAAATCATATACATCAAAATATATATATATATATATTCTTGTCATATGTATATGCAAGCACTATAAGTAAGATTAGACATTTAGCTATCTATAATTTTTTTTCTGTTCCAATCTTGCAAGTCAACTCTATAGGAGTCAATCTCAATTATATAAGTCATACTTCTAGGAATCAGTCATATCATATATCATTTAGGTTAGTTGGCTTTCATATCAGAAGTCATCATTTTATGTCCATCGGTGTATTATATCATATCAATTTGTCTCCTTATGTCTATTTTTTCATATAATTTAAGATTACACCATAAAACATATTTTAAAGGAAATTTTGTCATATCACCTTCTTATACATAGTAACATATTTCTAACCAACCTAAATTAGTTAATCATTTCTAATAAGCCTTTCTTACATATACACATTTCATAGCATATATATCATAATAAATAAGTGATATTACGCTCAACATTCAGCTCACTATATCATATTAATACATGTAAAATTTGTATATGAATTATAATTAATGAAATTCAGAAAAATACAATGTGCACTTTTTCATCATGTATATACCTACGACAACCCGATTGTAATAAGTAAGCTTGTCATACACTGGTATTATAAAATTTTAATAATTTTTTATTCAATTTTCATATTTATCTAAAATTTTTACATCAGGGTATTTCTGGTAATATACAAAAAATCCCGTTGAAAATTTTATATATTTTTGTTAATATATGCATAATGATTAAAACTATAACATATTAAAATTTTAAAACTAAGTTTTCTAAGAATTGTGTTATCGTAACTTTTATAAATTATGATCAAATTAAAATTAATTAAACATAAAATAAGAAAAAAAAATATTAAAATTAGATGTAGAATAAAGGTAGCCTATGTTGAGTTAGAAATTTTTTCAACTTGGTTGACCAACAAAAATGACTCTAAGACTTCCAAACCTTAGTTTCTCTCTCTCTCTCTCTCTCACATCATCATCATCTCTATTTTCTTCTTATTTTCCTTTTTTTCTTATCTGCTAAAACGAATGAGGTTGGAATGGCCATTTGAGATGTTTATGAAAGTGGGATAAGTCTTTTATGATAAAATATGTAAAGGGTATTTTGGTAATTATATCAATTATTTAGATTTCAACATAAATTTTATATAAATCCTTATATATTTTTAAATCTGAAGCTCTAAAAATTATAAAAAAATATTCATAAAATTGATCGGCATGTTTGGAAGGCTCTGGTGAAATTGTGTTACAAAACAGACATCTAGCGATCCCCGAAAACTCACTTGTACCAATATTTATCTATTTCTTTAGATCTTGCAATTAAATAAGAAACTTATTTTCATATATTCATTGCCCATAAAAATATGAGAAAATTATTATAATTAAAGCACAATAATATCTATATTATGACAAAGATGTTTTGCAAATTAAATTTATAAAGATGCTTGAAATATTATTTTTGATGATTATAGATAAAAACATATCTTATAGAAAATTAAAAGTCATTATAATTAATTGGTACCTTCCAATAAAATTGAAAATGAAGCACCTAAGAGATACTAACCTCATTTAAAATGATCTCAACTATGTGAGTAGTAAAAGAGGTTTCATATCCAAGTTGAATTTTTTTTAGAGGGGTCAACCTTAATACAATAATGCTTGATTATAAAATCAATAGGAACTCTAACAGATCCATCTTGAGGTTGTGACATATGAAGCGATCAAACATAATTTTAAGATCATACGAGTGGTCATATCGTGCTTATCCCTTAACAATCAAATCATAATTAATATAACATTTAACCTTCATATGGATAAGAACATTGCAAATGTGGGGCATAGCCATTTCATACATTCCTCTAATATTCTTAAGGTTGAAGAACATCACCTTATAAAAACATATGGATATGTGTTTTAAAAGTAATAAAAGGTGATATATTTGGCCATCTTAGTTTAATTATAATTGAATGAGTCATTTATGAAGAAAAGTGACTTATGGGATAAGAAAACATGAACCATCAAGCTAGGTATAGGTAATATAAACTTAATAAAACACTAGCTATCAAATCAAGTTTTAATAATTGTTAATCTCAACAATGATGAGTCCCTCAATTTTCAACCTTATTCTACAACTTAACTAATGTATTGTCTTATTGGATGACATGTCTATAAACCATCATTTTCATTTGAAAGGTACCAACCCCTTGCCATGTTCGTAAGGTGTCAGATAGCAACATGATAAACTCTCGTGGCTATTTGGAAAGAATTTCTTTTATATTTGAATTATGACAGACTAAGGAGCCACTATATAACTTTAAGTGAGTACATATATACATTCATCAAATTTCTTTTCATTCATATCAAGAAGTTTATATAATCAAAATAATCATTTACAAATAGTACACGATATAAAGAAGATTATTCAGAACCCAAAGATTTTGACTCATATTTGCATCGAAATTCAAGCCCCATCAAGGAGAATTTTTGGTGACCTGTCAAGGAGAAATTCATACATAAATTTCACAGTTTCAAATCACAGCTATGTTTCGAAACTTTTATTATGCCACAATATTATTTTTCAGTGTCATAATATTTTTTTAGAATGATAAAATTAGCATAAAATCTTAATTTTCAAGTGAAAATTCACAAATAATATATCAAAATGTATAAGATACTACAATCAAGAATATATCAAAAGTCACTTTGTAAAAATTTATCCAATGTCGAAATATACCATTTTTGTGTTGAAACATCATAATTTAAATAAGAAAAGCCTAAAACCTACGAATTATCAAAAATTGAGATCGAGTAAATATAATATATCTCAATCCAGACAATTTTCAGGCTTGTCCAATAGAAAAAAATTGCTCGAATCAAACTTTCTCTAGAATCTCACCCTCTTTCTCAATCCAGCTGGGATTTAAGAGAAATCTTTTTTTTATTTTTTTAGTATATTTGGATGTTTATATAAACAATTTATTTCATAGCATCGCGGCTTTTAGACACTCGACACCGTAGCACTCCCCAAAATCCATTTTTCCTTATTTTTAGAATAGAAAATACAAAGGTAAGTGTCGCAGAGCTCCCAAGGAAAAATTCACATATGTAAATTGTTCACAGGAAACTCTCAGGACACACTTTAAGATAGAAATGATGTATTAAAAAATATTCATAGACATTCACAAAATAGAAAATGTAGAAATGCAAACACACAAGATTTACCAAATCAGATCCAAAACAGTTCAGAACAATGTTGTAGTAGATATTACACCTCTCCCTAGGCCAATCAGTAGGTGACATATGTCAAAGACGTCGTGTAACATTATATTTGTGATCAATGTAGCATTTTATTCTTAACTTTTTATTTGTATGATATTTCTTTTAGCACTCATAATCCTATAAATAGAAAGTGATAAGAAAAAGTTTGCTAGAATTTGGTTCTTGAACTTTTAAGTTTGTAACTTTTTTAGCAATATAGTGAAACTCTACTAATGTTAAAGCTCTAGTTCTTTGTGAGCATTTTTCAAGATTATCTCTCTCTTCAACTCTACTCTCTACTCTCTATTTTCACACATATTTTGCTCATCTGTTCACCTAATCAGCCTGCCATTAAAATCGAGTGTTATCCACACAAACAAGTTTTGATTTAACACATTATATTGAATCACCTTTTTTTAAAGAAAAAAATATTATGGTATCATGCTATAATTTGTATCAAGACGAGCTTAAAAATTATTATATTTACTTTAAACTTAAAATTTTATATAAATAATTTATATAATATTATTCTCAAAATAAATTTAATAATTTTTAAATTTGTTGTAATATAAATTTTTATAAAAGGGGTTGTTTGGTTGCATGAAAAATGAATACAATGTAAAAGGAATGCAGTGTAAAAGGAATACTTTGGAGCTGTTTGGATGTGTGAAAAAGGAATGCAGAACTTTTTTGTGAAAGTAAATTGAATGCTATATATATTGTAAGAAGGTTGTGACCCATGTGGGCACGACAATGACGGTGGGGCGACAGGGCGATGGCTACGGGGCCGGCATGCCGCCAGCAGCAGGCGACAATGACGGGTGGCAGTGGACAGGGGTGGCGGCGGTTGTTGGCGGCAAGCAGCGGGCAGCATATAGCGATGGAGACTATGAACGTCGTGGTTGATCAAAAAAACACTTGATCATTATAAAGCGTTCTCCCTCAAATTGGGTGAGAATATTTTTTTCTCAAAATAAAATAAAATTGAATACAATGTATTTATTTTATTTTATCTTAGATTTATTTATTTTTCATCCAATAAAAAAAATAATACATTTATTTTACTTATATTCAGTTTTCTTCCAACTAAACTCCTTTGAAATAACATAAATTTTCTTCTTTTTTAAATCACTGTACATACACGGAACTCGCATCCGAGGCATCAGCATATGTACGATATTCACGCTACATTATGAATCACTTTATGTTAAATCCACCCGAAAATCAATGCTATAAAGTCTATAAAGTTTACACTTTTATATTTTACCCCTTGTGAATCATACTAATAATTAACAAGTAAATGAGCTAGAAAAGAGAACAATAAATTGGCAAAAAAACCCCTAAAAATTATAAACCTTACACACAAACCTCGGATCAAGCGCAAGCAATTGCATGAAACATTGAAACTACTCCATAATCCATACAATTCTCGCAAGGTAGAATCCAAAGAACATGCAAATACCAAATTATATGGGAAAGTAATGTAAAATGGGGCAGAAATACCATAATATTTTTCTTTATATAAATTACAACAAAAACAAGTTAAAATTATATTTTTATATTATGATGCGATGGCATTGGAAAAGAGGATTAAGCTTCAAAACCGTTCGGGTGAGTCCGTCAGCTCTCAGGGTCAGCCCACCGCCGCCACCTCCGCCGGCGGAGGAGGCGTTAGAGAACGCTGAAAAATCCGGCGACAGCCATCCTGGGAGAATGAAATAGAAAGGCAAGCAAGGAGCGGCGCGCCGAGGACGACAAGGCCAAGCGGGACCATCCAAAGCCGCTGGTTTTCTCGATGGAATGAAAGAAACCACCAAGCAAGAATCCCGCCGCCAGCGGCGCTGCTGAGGATGAGAAGTAAGGCGGCGGCGAGCCAGATAACTGACGGCGACTTCCTCCTTGCGCCGCCGTCGACCTGCATCGTGGAAGCTGGCTTCTGGATTTGAATGATGCGACATGGTTGGTTTCTCATGGGCCTACTAAATAATTTGGTGGGAAACTAAGGTCTTTAAAGGCGGCGGCAAGGTGAATATAAACGAAATGGGGACGGAGACTTGACAGGTATAATTACGTGCGGGATATATATAGTTATTTACGAAAAAAAAAAAAAGTTGAAACATTTATCTTTATTCAAATTATAATACATTTTTTAATTATTAAATTTATTTTAAACTAAGAGTTGTAAATAAAAAAAAATTATAACTAATTTAATTTTAAATTTATTTTAATATAATTTATATTTAGTTTTTCTGACATAATTCATATATTTCAATACTCATTGTGAATATGTAAGTATTAATAAAAAAAATTATGTTTTGTTTTTCTAAAATCAACAATTGTAAGTCATATAATTTGGCTTTTGTTGGGGGTTTAAACAAATTTGATTACAAAATACTAGGCTATAAATTTAGGTTTTATTTGAAATAGATGGGGATATTATCAGCAGAATTCAAGTTGGATGGTTGAAGTAGAGGAATGCATCGGACTTGTTATGTGATAGAAATGTACCCCTCAAACTTAAGGGAAAATTCTATAAGATGGTAGTGAGGCCTGCAATGCTATATGGTGCCGAATGTTGGCCATTCAAAGAGAAGCATAACACTAAGTTAAGTGTGGCAGAGATGAGGATGCTCAGGTGGATGAGTGGCTTTACCTTAGAGATAGGATACAAAATGAGCATATACGTGAAAAGGTTGGAGTAGCTCCAGTAGAAGATAAGATTAGAGAGAGTCGCCTTAGATGGTTTGGTCACATAAAACGGCGGCCTTCCGATGACCCGGTTAGAAGAGTAGAGATATTAGATTTGACTTATGTTAAGAAAGGTAGGGGTAGACCTAAAAAGACTTGGTTAGAAAATATTAGGAATGACCTTTCTTTATTTGATTTAAACGAGAATTTGACTTTTAATAGGACACAATGGAGAAAAAGGATTCATGTAGCCGACCCCACGTAGTGGGATAAAGGCTTGATGTTGTTGTTGTTGTTGTAGTATTTGAAATAATTTTATTTTTTATCGGAATTATAATATTTATTTGTTCATTATTTTTTTATTATTTTATAATTTTTATAGAAAATTGTATTTTACAGCGGCTTTTAAAAAAAATAGCAACTTTACGATAATCTTTATAAAAAATTGTAGTTGTCTCTAACGACGTTTAAGATATTGTGGTTGAAGCAAAAGCATTCAATTATTAAGTTAACACAAACTACTTGATTTATAAATTGGAATTTATTGGTCATCATTTAAATAATATATAGAATTATATATTAATATATTTTTAAAGTTTTTTAAAAAATATAATTATCATGCTCATGTATCTAATATTGGAGCCAAAACATCAAATGAGTAGGCTATGATAGCTATATCATAGTCATGTACTCATCATTTATTAATATACCTAACAGATAATTATGAGCTTCAAAATATGAAATATACAATAAGTACATAATTATGTGCTTCATTATTATACATGTAAATAATATATCTATTTTCCACTGTTAATAAATCTAGGGTTGATTAATTGAATTAGGATAGGCGTGGTCGGTATTGTGGTAAAGTTTGTGTGAGCTTAGGATGCAGAAGGGAGATGAAACTAGTGGTAATTAGGGGTGTAAACGAATTGATTTAAGCCTGAGTCACCTCTGATTTGAGCTTGAGCTTGATTAGTTAATCGAGTTCAACCTCGAGTATGAGCTTTATTCTACGAGTTTGAGTCGACTCGTTTATTATATAACAACATCATCATCAAGCCATTGTCCCAATATGTGGGGTCACCTACATGAATCATTTTTCTCCATTGTGTTCTATTAAAAATCAAATTGTTGTTTAAATCTAATAAAGAAAGATCATTTCTAATATTTTCTAACAAAGTCTTTTTAGTCTACCCTACCTTTCTTAACATAAGTCAAATATACCTTAACTTTCTTAGCCAGGTAATCGTAAGGCCTCCATTTTATGTGACCAAACCAACTAAGGCGACTCTTTCTAATCTTATCTTCCAATGGAGCAACTCCAACCTTTTCATGTATATGCTCATTTCATATCCTATCTCCAAGGGTAAAGCCACCCATCCACCTGAGCATCCTCATCTTTGCAATACTTAATTTAGGAATCATTTATTATGAAAGAGAGAAAATGATTACGATTCAAATAATTATTATAATGAATGAGAAAATGAAAAAAAAATGAAGAATAACTTATAATAAGAAAGTGAGATGCATTTTTTAAATATTTCTTATAATTTTGCACTTACAATTATGAATGCTAATATATTTTAAATACATTTTATATCGGTACTTTTTTAAACAAGCAGGCTTGTAAATTAACGAGTCAGATTAGAATTGATTCAAATTTAGCCCGTAAGCTCGTCGAGCTCCGCTCATGAGTCATTGATCGAGCTGAGCCGGTGTTGACTCATGAGTCAAATTGACTCACTTCCACCCTGGGACAGAGTAGATGTGACGGGAATTTTATCGATTGGTAAATCAAAACCGTCCAACTTAGTAAGGAGCTAGGAGATAACGATGGGGTTTTTATCGATGAAAAAATCAGCATTAGCCATTGACGGCTAAGGCGTCTATGGACAATAATTAGTCCTCATTATTTTTGGATATTGAACGTTTGATTATTCAAAGAAGGATTGAAAGATGGCAATGCGACTGCTTTATATGAGTCGAGTTTTTTTTTTTTTAATTACTAAAATGAGAAAGAAAGTTCTAGAATGTTATTTAATTATTTATTATTAAAATTGCACTTTAGCATCTATTATATATGCATGCACTGTTATTTTTAAGAAAAAGACTAAAATATTATTCCAAAAAAATTTATACATTAAATATGATCCAATTTGAACAAAATAATAATCAAATCGATTGGCTTGATGAGATGAACTCAATGAAAAAAAAATGATCGGATGCATATATATATGTAGAAAATAAAGAACAGAGAAGGAAAAGCGAACACAAGAACAGGGAAAAGTAGAAAGTAATGAAATATATTTTTCTGTGTTATACCGAGAGAATACATGGATATATATAGAGCTTTCATACCTAAAACATTCTTGCAAACTAATGAATAAATGACACGTAAGCAGGAATATAATAAATACAATATTTAACTATTTATATTCTAATATTCCCCCTCAAGCTGATGGATCTTTGGAGACCGTCAGTTTGGATCTGAGCATCTCGAACCTAGGTGTTGATAGAGCTTTGGTAAGAATGTCCGCGGTTTGATCAACAGTACTAATTGGTAGAAGACGAATGTGATTTTGATTAATGTGATCTCTTATGAATTTTTGGTCTATTTCTATATGTTTTGTCCGGGCATGGAACACCGGATTGTTTGCTAGAGCTATGGCCGACATGTTATCACAAAACATGTCTGTAGGGATCGTTTGATGTACACCAAAGTCTGAAAGCAAGCGTCTGAGCCAGATGACATCTGCAGTAAGAGCAGCTAGAGCTCTATATTCTGATTCTGTTGACGACCTGGCTACTGTATGTTGCTTTTTAACTGTCCAAGAAATGAGTGTTGTTCCCAAGAATGTACAGAATCCGGACGTGGATTTCCTCGAGCTAGGATCCCCTGCCCAGTCGGCATCTAAAAAAGATTTAAGCACAAGATCAGATTTTGTAATTGGAATTCCAAATTGAATTGTACCTTTAATATATCGTAGTAGTTTCTTGAGCATGAAGACGTGTTGGGATTCCGGTTGATGCATATGTTGAGAGAGTTTGTTTACACTGTATGCAATATCTGGCCGAGTTAACGTTAGGTACTGTAGGGAACCTGTGATACGACGATAGATTTCTGGATCAGATAACGTGACATCAGTTTTGGGGTTCTCCGGAATTTTGGTGCATGTTGGATTTGCGATTGGATTGCAGTTGAGTAATCCCGATTGCTGTAATATAGAAGTGGCGTATAGCTGTTGGGATAAGAAGTAGAAATCTTTGTGCCGGTTAATTTTCACACCAAGGAAATCATGCACATAGCCTACATTTTTCATAGAAAACTGTTGACTTAATTTATGTATAACAGCAGTTACGGAATTTGAATTTGAGCCAGTAATTAAGATATCGTCTACGTAAACTAGTAAGTAAATACTGTTAGATTGTTGACGAAAAATAAAAAGTGATGGATCGGCTGAGCTACATTCAAACCCAGTGGATATTAGGTATTCTGTGAATGTAGTGTACCATTGTCTTGGGGCTTGTTTTAAGCCATAGATGGCTTTGTGGAGTTGGCAAACATGCTTAGGATAAGTAGAGTCCTCAAAACCTTTAGGCTGAGTCATAAACACTTGTTCAGAAAGTTTTCCATGAAGGAATGCATTCGCTACATCGAGTTGATGGACTTGCCAATTGTTAGAAAGTGCAATTGTAAGCATAATATGAATAGTAGGAAGTTTTGCTACCGGACTAAAAGTTTCAGTGTAGTCTAGCCCGAATTCTTGACGATGGCCTTGCGCAACCAGTCGTGCTTTATATTGGGCGATGGAGCCGTCGGAGTGGTGTTTGGTGCGATAAGTCCAGCGACATCCAAGTATAGATACGTTCGGTGGAGGAGGCATGAGACTCCAGGTGCCTTGTTGTTGTAGTGCCATAAATTCTGTTGCCATTGCTGTTCTCCAGTGTTGATTCTTGACAGCCTCGGTATAGTTTGAAGGAGAGATACCGGAGCTTGATGCATCTTGCGTGTGCAGTAGATTCATCCTGAGAAGTGGCTTAAGTTTTCCGGTTTTTGATCTTGTAATCATCGGATGAGATAACTGCTGTGGGATAATAGATTCAGAATTAGTATTAGAGTTATTAATAGATGCAGGTAATGTAGGTGATGGTAATAACGCTGGATCAAGAAAAGAGTCAGTGATCGGAATAGATGATAGGTGAGGTTTGTTTGTAGCAGCAGCCGAATTCGGCACAAGAAGCAATGGTGGAAGATCAGTTGATGAACCCTCTTTCTTGTCATCCTTCAGGCTGAACGGGAATACTTGTTCTTGGAATGTAACATGCCTGGAGAATGAAATTTTATTAGTAAGCATGTCCAAGCACTTATACCCTTTATACGTATCTGAGTAGCCGAGCATAACACACGATTTTGTGTTGGGTTGGAACTTGTGGTGAGTATGAGGAGGCAACAGTGGATAGGCAGCACATCCAAAAGTCCTCAGATGGTTGTATGCTGGTTTGGTTCGATGCACCAGTTCAAATGGAGTAGATGGAGACGTAGTTGTGGATGGCATCCGATTTATAAGATATACCGATGTCATCACAGCTTCTGGCCAATGCTTAAAGGGAACGGACGCAGTCTTCAAGAGTGTCCTGGCTGTTTCTATGATGTGTCGGTGCTTGCGTTCCGCAACACCGTTTTGTTCGGGTGTATATGGACAAGATACCTGGTGACAAATACCTTGATCTACAGCAAATGTGGAGAATTGCTTGTTAATAAATTCGGTGCCTCCGTCGGTTCGAAGAGTTTTAATGTTATGCGAGGTGTATTTTTCAACTTGGTTTTTAAACGTGACAAAGGTTTGAAAAACTTCAGATTTTTGTCGTAGCGGAAAAAGCCAAGTAAAGCGACTAAAGTCGTCAATAAAAATAACATAGTATCGATAACCTTGAACTGAATCTACTGGGGCCGGGCCCCAAACATCAGAGTGAATCAATGATAAAATGGTATTCATTCTAGTATTAGATTTAGGAAAGGAAAGTTTATGTCCTTTTGATAATTTGCAAGAATTGCAAGAAATTGAACTAATAGAAATATTCAAACTAGGATTACAATGAGCTATAGTTGTTAACGTATGTAAATTTGGATGTCCCAAACGATCATGCCAAGGTGGCTTGCTATTAGTTGTAGTCAGTGCCACACTTGGAGCTGTCGGTTTTGTGGATAGTATTGGATATAGTCCTCGATCACATGGGCCTTGAAGAAGCACCTGTTGAGTCTTCAAATCCTTAAATTTAAAACCAGAGGGATCAAAGATTATCTCAATATTGTTATCTTTTGTAAGTCTTGAAATAGAAAGTAAATTAAATTTTAAATCCGGTGAGTGTAAAATCTGAGATAAAGAAAGCTTACTGGAGGGAGTCGGTAACAAGCCGTTGCCGGTATTGGCAATGTTGACCGATCTCCCATCACCAACTGTGATCGTGTCCGAGCCTTGATAAGGTGTAATATTGGACATGTTGTCGAGCGAGCTTGTTATGTGAGACGTTGATCCAGAGTCCAAGTACCAGTTGGATGGAATGCTCTCGGTTTGTGCTGCTAATGCTCGGTGAGCGTCCGTGGTTTGAGACTGACCATAGTTTTGATCAAGTCGATGCCAACAGGTTGTAGCCGTGTGACCTCTTTTTGAGCATATCTGACAGGTGACATTAGCATTGGGATTGGACTGAGATCTTGTAGAGGTGTTGACGTTGTTGTAGTTGCGTCCACGTGCTCTTCTACCGCGATTTCTTGGCACGAAAAGAGCAGTTTGTGGATCGTTAGGTGGAGCGGATCTGACCATATCAGCGGCAATATTGATCTCCTCACTTAGGAGAAGAGGATACAATTGATCCAGTGAAATGGGATTTAGCATTGTCCGTATAGCGGTTTTAAAGGATTGATAGGATTGAGGTAATCCGTTGAGGATGTAAAGAATCACATCCTCATTATCAACCGAAGAGCCGGATGCAGAGATTTGATCTACAAGAGTCTTGATTTCGGTCAGGTACTGTGTAACCGATTGATTCTTGAGAGCAATGTTATGTAGCGAATTTTTTAACTGAATCACTTTGGATCTATTTGAGGATTGAAATCTTGTTTCAAGTGTGGACCAAATTTCAGCTGTGGATTCAAGATTAACAACATATGGAAGAATGGATGTGGATATGGTTGAGCAAAGGGCAGCGGCTAGGTTTTGATCCATTAAAATCCATTGGGATGACTGGGGATTTGGAGTAGAAGAAGAATCGGAAGAAGATGAAAACAACGAAGGTTCAAGAAATTTCTCAAACCGGTTTGCTCTGAATATTTTTGCTATCTGTGCTCTCCATAGAGAGTAATTTTCCGCCTGGAGTTGCAAATGTACCAGCGTGCGTAGATTAGTGACGACGAACTTCAGTGTCGCCGGGATGAGCTGATCTGCGACTCCTTCTCCATCGAGATGTTCACCAGGATTTGAGGTAGCCGAGCTCATTTCTTGATACCTCTTACCGAGGCTCTGATACCATGTAGAAAATAAAGAACAGAGAAGGAAAAGCGAACGCAAGAACAGGGAAAAGTAGAAAGTAATGAAATATATTTTTCTGTGTTATACCGAGAGAATACATGGATATATATAGAGCTTTCATACCTAAAACATTCTTGCAAACTAATGAATAAATGACACGTAAGCAGGAATATAATAAATACAATATTTAACTATTTATATTCTAATAATATCCAAATAAGTTCATATCAAGAGCTTGAAGCATAATTAAATTTTTTTGGAATATTAATTAGAGAAATAAATAATATTCACATTTAACATGCTTATAATTAAATTGAGCATGTTGACAAAACAAATCCAATGAGCACAAAATTATTTCATTAGGATAATAATAAGGCACATAAATTATGATAAATACTTAACGAAGGCTCTATGATTAATGAAATTAAAATGGCAGCTCAATGGAGTGTAAAAATCTATAATTAAGCACCTGCTCCCTACATAAATACAATCTCTAGCCTTGAAATATAAGAGTTAAAAAGATTTGAAGAATCCCAAAGTTTCACTCGATTATCGTCATTGAATCATTGTCTGATTGTCGCATTAAAACTTTGCTATCCAATCGCCATCGTCGAACATCTGTTGCCCAAAACACTCGAAACGTCTCCACCCGATCATTTTTGTCCAACCATCATTGTCTTACTATTGTTATTAATATGTCGCACACTTGACCACAGTCATTGAATCATTGTCATCATGAAACCACCAATATCGATCAGACCACCGCCACCCGCCAGAGTTGCTAGATCGCCACCATCCTACCACTACCATATGGTCATAGCGGTTACAATTCTGCCATTACCCGAATCTGACCCGCTAAAGTGCACTGGATAGAAGCTACATTTCAAGAGCATGTGTGTAAAAGAGGAAAATAAGAGAAGAAATGACGGCAATCGGGACACCTTGGGGATTGGGAGCATTCAGTGGATGGCCTGTAGGAAGTTATTAAAGCTAATATCAATCCCTAACTGCTCCTTAATTGGTTAAGATGAAGCGAATGATGTATCATTAAGCAAAAATTAAAGTGTAAAAATAATATAATTGTCTAAATTTGTAAACCCTTTGATATACTAATGAGATATTTATAGCAATATTATACCTGTTTTATTTTGTTATGATCTGTAGTATTTTATCAATATGAAATGATGATTTCAACTGATTTTATATAGAGTAATGATGGTTGGGATGTGTATGTCAAGTGCAATTATTTTGAATAATTTTATTACATGAATATACAATGCAAGCTTCCAATCATATAAATTAAGGTTTTGTTTGGAACAATTTTTTTACTGCTGCTTAAAGAAGCTTTCTAGTATAACAATTAAAAATTTTGTACTAAAAAACTGTTTTAAGAAGCAGTAAGAAAGACGTCCCAAACGAAGCCTAAATTCAATTTTCTAAGTTTTACAACGGTAAATTTTTATTAAAAAACTGCACTCCTTGTGGCACATTAAATTATTATTATTGTAAAATATTAGCGACAATTTAAAGCGCTACTAATGTTTTAATTTTATAGAGAGATCTGATTTAATATAAATATAACATAATACTTCCTCTGTTTGAACAACGTGTAACTACCGTATTGGCTAGTTTGCTCTACCCGTACATGCCTGGCTCTATTTAAAGCTGGGCTGTACCGGCTGTAGAGATACATTGGTTAATAGATTACCTTTATATTTCTGTCATTGCTTTATGTCTTTAAACCATTGGTTTCTACATGGTATCAGATAGGTCTTAGATCCCTACTCATGGCTCACTCTGAAACTTCCGCCATGGCAAACGCTCAAAGCACTCCATCAAACGCTGCAGCAGCGCCGATCATTTCTTCCAATCTGAAATTCTTGGTTTCCAATCTAAAGAACACAGTTGCTGTTCAACTTTCGTCCGACAACTATACGATCTGGAAATCCCAGATCCTCAAGATCATTCGGGCAAATGGGTTTCTTTCGTTTCTTGATCCCAATATTGTTTCCCCCGATCGGTTTCACCTAGATCCCGACGGTATGACGATTTCTAATCCAAACTTCTCTCAATGGCTTCTCACTGATCAGAACCTCTCCGCCTCCATTTGTTCCACAATTTCTGCCTCTATTCTTCCCTATGTCATCAATCTTGATACCACGGCAGCAATCTGGACAACTCTTGAACTACGTTTTCAATCCACCAATCGCTCAAAGGTCATTCAATTAAAGAATGATCTTCATAATATATCTCTCAAGAATCAAACGATGACACAATACCTTTCTGAGATAAAATCTCTAGTGGATCAGATAGCTTCGGCGGGCTCTATGGTTGACACTGAAGACACGATCCTATACATCCTTAATGGCCTGCCTCCGCTGTATCAATCCTTCAAGACAGCAATTCGTACGATGCTACATCCTATTAGTCTTGAGCAGCTGTATCCGCTATTACTAAGCGAAGAAGTCAATCTTGCCGCTGAAGCTGCTCGCTCTACTACTCCTCAGGATCAATCCACAGCTTTGTTCACCTATTGTGGTCGCGGTCGTGGCAATCGATCAAGAAACTACAACAACACCAATAGCCAACCACGATCCTCTACCGCACGCTCCACTGTGTGTCAAATATGCCTCAAGAAGGGTCACTCGGCCCAGACTTGCTGGCATCGTATGAATGCGCAGTACAGACCATCTCCGAAGCTGTCCAATTCCGCCCTCACCGCCCATACCGAATCGTCTGACTCATCTTGGTTCTTGGACTCGGGAGCATCTACGCATCTCACTAACTCCCTTGACAACCTCTTTATTTCCAATCCGTATCATGGTTCGGACGGAGTCACCATTGGAGACGGCAGCTCGATCAACATCGCGAACACCGGGGCGGGAATACTTCCTACCCCATTTCGTAAGCTCACACTTACTCAAATTCTTCATTCACCGTTACTTCGTTACAATTTACTATCGATTTCACAATTAACTAAAGACAACAATGTTGTCATTATTTTTTATTCTAATGGATTTTCCTTGAAGGACATGAAGACTCACAAAATTCTCTACCAAGGACCATGTGAAGGCTGGCTGTACAAAATTCCTGCAGAAAATAATTCAAAGAACCAAGCGCTGGCGGCATTCAAGAAATCAGCTCACTCATGGCACCAACGTCTGGGCCATCCGAACAAACACTCATTTGATGTTATCTCCTCTTGCAATCCGTTTCTCAAAATAGGGAAATCTTATGATAACTGTAGTTCTTGTAATTCCGCTAAATGTCATAAACTTTATTTTGAAAACTCTGTTCATCGCAGCACTAAACCTCTATCCTTGATTCACTCCGATGTGTGGGGACCTGCTCCCATCACATCGAATCAGGGATACAGATTTTATGTCATTTTCATTGATGATTTTTCTCGCTTTACATGGTTGTTTCCTTTACGATGCAAGTCTGATGTTCTTGAAACGTTCATTGCCTTTAAAACACAAATTGAAAATCGTATGTCATCTAAAATAATTACGCTTCGCACGGACGGGGGTTCCGAGTACTTAAATCACGACTTTTCCAATTTTCTTCGCAAGAATGGTATTTTGCATCAGGTATCTTGCCCGTATACGCCCGAGCAAAACGGGCTAGCCGAAAGAAAACATAGGCACATAATCGAGACAACGCGGTCCCTCCTTCATACTGCCATGATTCCGTATGCATACTGGCCCGATACTGTGCTAACATCTGTCTATCTTATCAACAGGCTACCGTCGTCAATACTGCAAAACCAAACACCGTATGAACTCATACACAACACTAAACCGGCTTACGATCATCTTAAAATTTTCGGTTGCGAGTGTTTCCCTCTCCTACCAGCGCAGTCTCGGCACAAGCTTCAGCCCAAATCTCTTCCTCACGTGTTCATTGGTTATTCAGAAACTTACAAAGGCTATCGCTGTCTTAATTTAACCAATGGCAAGGTCATCATGTCTAGACATGTTCGGTTCAATGAACAGAATTTTCCTTTTTCGGACAAGCCGTCTGTTCCCAAACAGGCTCCGACCAACACATCCCCGATGCTTCTGATTCCTACGTCCATGCCCAGGTGCACGCAACTTGCTCCTTCCAACGCCTCTACCCAATTCCAAATTCCCGGATCTCAACTTAGGCCAGCAACTCCACCCGAAACAGTGCACACTCAAGATCCTCCTACTGAACAAAACGCACCCTGCTCTACTCCTCCTAATGTTAATCAACATTCTATGACTACCAGGAGCAAGGTAGGAACCTTCAAACCGAACGTTCGACTCAATCTTATACACGATCACATCAATGATCAAGGCCAGCACGACCCGACATCATACACCGAGGCAATCAAGAAACCTGAGTGGCGTCAAGCTATGTCCCAAGAATTCCTTGCCCTTCAACAACAAGGAACCTGGAGTCTTCTTCCACCTCCTCCGAACGCATCCGTCCTCGGCTGCCGCTGGACGTACAAAACCAAACGACATTCGGACGGTTCCACCGCCAAATACAAGGCTAGGCTTGTCGCTCAAGGTAATCACCAGATGTATGGTCTAGACTATACTGAAACCTTTAGCCCGGTGGCTAAACTGTCGACAATTCGTATTCTACTCGCCAAGGCTCTACAATACAATTGGCCGGTTCTCCAACTAGACGTGGCGAATGCCTTCCTTCATGGGCAACTCTCTGAAGTCGTCTACATGTCTCAACCAACGGGCTTCATCGACTCCGAGCACCCGGATTATGTATGTCGCCTCCACAAATCTATTTACGGCTTAAAACAAGCTCCGCGTCAATGGTATAATACGTTCACCAATTTTCTTCTTTCCATTGGGTTCAATCACAGCCAATCCGATCCTTCTCTCCTTATATATCACAAAAACAATACTTGCATTTATCTTCTTGTATATGTTGACGATATTCTCATATCCGGAAACGATCAAACTGCGGTCACTAACATTCTGCACAAACTAAGCAAGGAATTTGCTATGAAACAACTCGGGAATGCTCATGAATTCCTGGGTATTCGCATTGATCGCCTCCCTGACAGATTTTTTCTTTCTCAATCTAACTATGCTTCTCAACTGCTACAGCAAGCATCTCTTACCATGTGCAAATCGCTTGCAAACCCCTCATGCACAAAGCTCCCGGACACATTTCCCACAGGAACTCTGTCTCACGATGCCAACATGTACAGAAGGCTGACCGGCTCGTTACAATACTTAACTATAACACGTCCGGACATTGCCTTCAGTGTAAACCAATTGTCACAACACATGCATGATCCCGAACCAAAGGATTTCTTCATGCTCAAAAGATTGCTTCGTTACATACAAGGTACGCGTAATTTCGGTCTTCCTATTATCAAATCTATTATGGTCCTCAATTCCTTTTCAGATGCCGATTGGGCCGGCGATCCACTGTCGCGTAAATCAACGACCGGCCACTGTTCATTCCTCGGATCAAACATTATTTCCTGGACAGTCAAGAAACAAACTACTGTTGCACGCTCCTCAACTGAATCTGAGTATCGTGCTTTGGCATCTCTCACAGCGGATGTCATCTGGCTTCGTCGACTGCTACAAGACTTCGGCTGTCCTCAAAACACACCCACCAATATATTCTGCGACAATACTTCTGCAATCGCACTTGCCAACAACCCGGTGTTTCACACACGCACCAAACACATAGAGATTGATCATCGTTTCATTAGAGATCATATCCACAAGAAAAACATATGTGTTCTTCCGATCAGTACGGTCGACCAAGTCGCAGATATTCTCACCAAGTCTCTCTCGACACAGCGGTTTTAGCTGATGCGCAACAAACTGACGGTCGTCCAAGACCCATCAGTTTGCGGGGCAGTATTAGAGAGATCTGGTTTAATATAAATATAACATAATACTTCCTCTGTTTGAACAACGTGTAACAACCGTATTGGCTAGTTTGCTCTACCCGTACATGCCTGACTCTATTTAAAGCTGGGCTGTACCGGCTGTAGAGATACATTGGTTAATAGATTACCTTTATATTTCTGTCATTGATTTATGTCTTTAAACCATTGGTTTCTACAAGATTAAGGCTTCGTTTGGGACCGTTTTTTTATTCCTTTCTAAAACGGTGTTTTAATACAAAATTTTTTATTTTTTACTAAAACTCCGTTTTAAAAAGCAATAAAAAAGTCGTCCCAAACGAAGCCTAAATCACTATAACAGCCCTAGATTTCAAGAATTTTAAACTGTTAGTATGTATAACTATTAAATCGCTGAAAAAAAAAAAAACACCATGAAATATCTTCCCAATATGTTAAGACCTGAAGTGTTAATTAATGTGAAAGTTGCCGTATCTTGACCTAAAAACTTTCCATGATATTCAATTTTATTTTCAAAAGTAGTGCACTACTTTAAACTATACTTTTCATTGTGCTTTAAATAGGCTTTAATGGCGGTTTTAATCACCATAAAAAATTGCAGCGGTTTCAAAACTGTATCATGTCCGTTGTAGCTGGTTTCCACTGCAAAGTCATTTGGTAATAATTTTACAAAAAATGGGGAATAGTTATGAAATTGGCAAAATAGTCTTCTTTTTATGATATTTAAGTGGAATCTTCCATCATTTCCATATGGATTTCTTTCCTTAATCTTCTCCCTCACTTGTTCTATCCTCATACCTTACATGATTTGTGTTTGTTATTTGGAAATCTCTTGCGTACTGACAATGCAACTTTGGTCGGCTCTTGTTCCTCGGTTGCTCGTATTTTAGTTGAATTGAATGTCTCTAAAAGATATCCCGATCATGATTGGATCGAGTAGAAAAATTTGGATATATTTGAACTGTTTTGATGGAGGATTTTTCTTCATTTTGTGGTCAATGTAAGTCTTTGGGTCATTCTAAAAATGAATGTTTTATCTTACACCCTTATTTAGCTAAGGAAGTGACAAGTAATCCCAAACTAGTGACTAATTTTAAGAATGAAAATGCTAGTTTATATCATTTTCCTGCTGCCCCAACTATGTCTATTTCCCCTGGTATTGAGAACACTTATAATGTTTTTGTTGACACTCCCGTTTTGGTGTCTGCTATGAATTCAATTGAAATTATTTGTTCAACTGCTCTTGTTATGGTTTCAATGTCTAATTTCTTTGAGCTGAAAGCCATCGAGGATCCTAGCTATAAATGTTCAGGAGCCTCATTGTGGGACTTGTTCTGTTCCTATTATTAATCCTAGATTTGTTGATGTTTCGAATAAGATTCCTATAATTAATATTACGTGTTTTCCCTTATTAGATGATGCTTTGCTTTTAATGGGTTTAGGGCAGTAGCAATTAAATGCTTACTTTGGGGGAAATTATGTCGATCAATTGGACTGGTTGGATAGTGAGCTGTTGGAAATTTTTAGGCTTGGTGGGATGCTTGATGTTGATAGCTATGTGGATTTACAAGATGTTTCTGATCTGAAAATCGTGAATGTTGATAAAGAAGGCTTATCTTCCGCAGTCCATAAGAAAAATAAGAAAATTAAGATACATATTTTTCAAATATTTGGTTGGAACTTCTTCTAAATCTAAAACTGCTACTACTCCTTTTAATGGCTAGTCATTTTGGTTTGTTCTTTGTGGCTTGGTTTTCCTCCTTTGGGATTGTCTTCGTTGTTGGTTAGTTGTCTGCTACTTTGGATGGTTCCGGTTGTTGTTTCTTTTTGATGTCTTTTGCTTTGGGTGGGTTTGTTCTTTTAAGTGTTGCCTCTTTGGTTTGGCTGGTTCTATTAGCCTGTGTGGGATTTTTATTCTTTAGGCAGCCTGTGTGAAATTTGTTACCCTTGTCTAGGCTTGATTTGTTGTGGTTTGTTTGCCTTGGAGGGTGTTTGTTGTCTTCTGATTTTTCCCGTGGTATCTCCTATGCTATATATAGCTTTCTAATTTGTTGCCTGTTTGGACGTGTCTTCATCTTGCATGTATGCTTCCATATGATGCCTTTGGCTTTGGAGGGCTTTAAATCTTGAAGCTTAATCATCATCTCTAGTGATGTGAGTTATCCAGGTCCTGCGGGATAGCACATCAAGCCGCCCAACAACCTACGACCTCCACTTCCCCCAATTACTAGTATTATGAATATTCTCTGTTTTCAGCCATGTGCCAGTTAGTTAGTGGCCAGCTCAGCTTTTCTTTTATCAGTTAATTTCTTAATAGTAGCAAATGATATATGTAGTAGAAGAAAGAAGCAGGAGATAGAATATATGAAATTACTAGCTGAAGCTATTCCCCTATCTCCGTTTCCCTCTTCTTCTTACTGTTCTTCTTCTTTCTTTCCTTCGATCCTCTCTGTTTTTCTGTGTTCTTGCAGGTTATCAAGGTTCCCACACCATTTGGTATCAGAGCTCGGTTTCGAGCTTAATGGCGGAAGGAAGCAAACGGCCGGCAGTCGAGGAGGATCACAGCTTGGAGGTAATGTGGGCGACGCAAGCGAACATCGCCCGTCAACTGGAGACGCTCACCGCCGAGTTTTTCCGATTCACGGCAGAAATGCGGACCGAGATTCGATCCCTGAGGACGAATCGAGCACAACCCCCGTTGGTCAGGCCAGTCGCACCGGTAACCACACCGGTACTGCGCCCTTACCGCGGACGACGATTCCATACAACCGTTCCGACTGTTTCAGATTCAGAGGAGGAAGGTGAATTGCAACAACCACTGGAAGTGTCCGATTCAACAGAGGAAGATAGAACTAACTATTATGAACAACCTCGACGGTACCCAGCACCGCCGCGGCAACAGGGTGAATTCCGTATCAAATTGGATATTCCATTTTTCGATGGGCGGCTACATATCGAGGATTACCTGGATTGGGAGCGCGCTGTTGAAGCGTTCTTTGACTACATGGAAATTGCACCGGAAAAGCAAGTCAAGTATGTTGCCTGCCGATTGAAGGGAGGAGCCGGAGCCTGGTGGATGCAACTATTACAGTCTCGAAGGCGCGAAGGCAAGGGAAATGTGACCAGTTGGTACAGAATGAAGAGGCTGCTAAGAGGGCATTTTCTACCCACCGATTTTGAGCAAATGCTTTACTTGCAATACCAACATTGCTCCCAAGGTGCCCGGACGGTAAGTGAATACACAGAGGAGTTTTACAGGTTGAGCGCGCGGAATAACCTGAGCGAGTCTGAAGCACAGCTCGTGGCACGATACATAGGCGGGCTCCGAGAAGCTATTCAGGACAAGCTGGAAATGAACTCTGTATGGACCACATCGCAGGCTGTTAATTACGCCCTGAAAGCTGAAATGCAGCTGAATCGTCACACAAAGGGTAGCATCCATCGTCGCTATAGCGCGGAACACAGTGGCGAAGTAAGTAAGCCTCCTGCTACTAGTGGAATTAAACCCACAATGACATCGCCTGGTGGCGCAGGCATACTGGGTGCTGAGCCAAAACCTCCAACGGCCGTTCGGCCAAAATTCCCCACTCGAGACAATAACCCGTATGCCAAACCAACTACTCTCAAATGCTATCGCTGCTTCCAGCCGGGTCATAAATCCAACGATTGCCCAAATCGTCAACAACTCCAGTTGTTAGAAGGAGAACCCGAGGGTGAGCCACAGGATGCCGAGTTTGTGAATGAACAAGACTTTGAAGATCTTCAAGCCGATGATGGAGAACCAGTGGCTTGTGTTTTGCAGAAACTCCTCATTGCTCCGCGCCAAAACAATAATTCCCAGCGGCATTCTATATTTCGTACCCGATGCACAATCAGCGGAAGTGTTTGTGATGTCTTGATCGATAATGGATGTACTGAGAATATTATCTCTCGATCAGTGGTACAGAAGCTGCACCTAAAAACAACACGCAATCCAAGCCCTTATAAAATAAGCTGGGTAAAGAAGGGAGTAGAAATTGCTGTATCCGAAATGTGCCGGGTTACATTCTCTATCGGGAAGAGTTACGTATGTGAAGTCTTGTGCGATGTTCTGGATATGGACATTTGTCATTTGATACTTGGTAGACCATGGCAGTTCGATGTAGGAGCTATACATGATGGTCGCGCGAACACGTATTCGTTCGAATGGAAACAGCGCAAAATTCGTTTACTACCGCGCTCAAGTCAGGAAGGTGAAAGGGGAAATCCTGAGAAATCAGCAATGTACATTGTTTCCGGATCAATCCTTCTTGACTCTTGGAAGGAATCCTCTCTGATGTGGGCTCTGGTGGCATCGTCCGCGGATGGCACCAGTAATTCTTCTGAAGTCCCCACTGCAGTCAAAGATATTCTACAGCAATACAGAGACGTCTGGCCGGCGGAACTACCGAACAAGCTTCCTCCATTGCGGGATTTGCAGCACCAAATTGATTTCCAACCTGGAGCCAATTTGCCAAATTTGCCTCATTACAAGATGAGTCCCGCAGAACATGCTGCATTACAGAATATTGTGGATGACCTGCTGCAGAAACAACTCATCCAGCCGAGCCTCAGCCCGTGTGCTGTCCCGGCATTGCTGGTGCCAAAGAAAGATGGCACTTGGCGCATGTGCGTCGATAGTAGGGCCATCAACAAGATCACCATTAAATACCGCTTCCCGGTACCGCGCCTAGAAGACATGCTCGATAAACTGACGGGAGCCACCGTGTTCTCAAAATTGGATCTAAGGAGCGGATATCATCAGATAAGAATAAGGCCCGGCGATGAGTGGAAGACTGCTTTCAAAACACGAGAAGGCCTTTTCGAATGGCGGGTCATGCCGTTCGGACTCTGCAACGCTCCGGCGACATTCATGCGCCTTATGAATGAAATTCTGAAGCCTGCCCTTGGAAAACACTGCGTGGTATACTTCGACGACATACTGGTGTACAGCAAGTCGTTAGCTGACCACCGTCTCCATCTCTCTAGCATTTTTGAGATTCTGAGAAAGCATCAACTTTACATTAACTTCCCCAAATGTGAATTTGCTACGGGAGAAGTCCATTTTCTCGGGTTCATTGTTTCTCACAGAGGCGTGCTCATGGATCCGCAGAAGGTTCTAGCCATCACGGAATGGCCAACTCCGCGAACAATAACTGAAGTCCGAAGTTTTATTGGTCTTGCGAATTTCTATCGGCGTTTTATCAAAGGCTTCAGTATCATCGTCGCTCCCATTACAAATTGTCTAAAGGAAAAATCTTTACAGTGGACACCTGAGCAGGAACGCAGTTTCCAAACTCTCAAGGCGGCTCTAACTTCTGCTCCTGTATTGGCGATACCGGACTTCAACAAACCGTTCCACATTGACACTGATGCCTCCGCAGTCGGAGTAGGCGCTGTTCTCTCGCAGGATGATAGGCCCATCGAATTTTTCAGTGAAAAATTGAGCTCGGCACGTCAAAACTGGTCTGCTTATGAGCAGGAATTGTATGCAGTCGTCCGCGCACTGAAGCAATGGGAACATTATCTGCTCCATCAGGACTTCATCCTGAGCAGCGACAACCATGCCCTTCAATTCATCAACAGCCAAAAGACTATGAACAAGATGCACGCGAGGTGGCTCTCCTTTCTACAAAGGTTTAGTTTTGTGCTAAAGCACAAATCAGGTACGCAAAATCGAGTGGCCGACGCTCTCAGCCGTCGCACCGCACTTCTAACAAGATTACAAGTGGACACCCCGGGATTGGAGGCATTACAAGATTTATACCCGACGGATCCTGATTTTGCAGAGCCATGGAACGCGCTCTCCAGCAACTCGCCAACACCATTTCAAGATTATTCCATCCGGCATAATTTCTTATTTAAGGGAAATGTGCTATGTGTCCCAGCTTCATCATGGCGAGAGTATTTAATAAAAGAGCTGCACAGCGGAGGATTATCAGCACACGCGGGTAAAGCCAAGACATTAGAGCAAATGAAAGACAGGTTCTATTGGCCTCACTTGAATCGGGATGTCAACCGATTTGTTGAACGATGCCCGGTCTGCCAAATTTATAAAGGGAATGCTCAAAATACGGGTTTTTATACACCCTTGCCGGTCCCTAACTCAATTTGGAAGATGTAAGCATGGATTTCGTATTGGGCTTACCGCGAACAAAACATGGTGCCGATTCGATCATGGTCGTGGTTGACCGATTCTCCAAGATGGCACATTTCCTTGCCTGTAAGAAGACGTTTGATGCTCTCAACGTCGCCATCCTGTTCTTCAAGGAAATCGTCCGGCTACACGGACTTCCTCGCAGTATTACGTCCGATCGCGACGTTAAATTTGTTAGCCATTTTTGGCGGGAGTTATGGAAGCGGCTGCGGACCGAAATCAAACTCAGTTCTGCGTACCATCCGCAGACCGACGGCCAAACAGAAGTTGTGAATAGAACTTTGGGAAACATGTTGCGTTGTCTCGCTCATGAACACCCTAAACAATGGGATGACTATCTTGGACAAGCCGAATTCGCATACAATGCGATGTCCAACCGATCCACGGGACAATGCCCATTCAGCATTGTGTATACCAAATGTCCAAATCATTTGGTAGATATCACAGTCCTTCCCAACTGTAAGAGCAAAGCTGCTACCAACACATCAGAAATTTATACCCAGCTGCTACAAGACGTCAAGGATAAGCTTGAAGCCGCAAACACTCACTATAAGCAGCAGGCGGACCTTCACAGACGCAAACAGATTTTTCACCCAGGGGACCTCGTTATGGTACGCCTCCGCAAAGAAAGGTTCCCACCAGGAACATACTCCAAGCTTAGCCCAAGAAAGATCGGCCCCGTCCCGATCATCCGACGTATAAACGATAATGCTTATATCGTGGATCTTCCACCAAATTATCTCACACCATCCACTTTCAATGTCTCCGACATTTTTGCTTACAACTCTCCTGATGCAGGTATTGTCCAAGTAAATTCCTCAGGTGAGGAATCTCCGGCAGCGGGGGAGACCTGATGTGAGTTATCCAGGTCCTGCGGGATAGCACATCAAGCCGCCCAACAACCTACGACCTCCACTTCCCCCAATTACTAGTATTATGAATATTCTCTGTTTTCAGCCATGTGCCAGTTAGTTAGTGGCCAGCTCAGCTTTTCTTTTATCAGTTAATTTCTTAATAGTAGCAAATGATATATGTAGTAGAAGAAAGAAGCAGGAGATAGAATATATGAAATTACTAGCTGAAGCTATTCCCCTATCTCCGTTTCCCTCTTCTTCTTACTGTTCTTCTTCTTTCTTTCCTTCGATCCTCTCTGTTTTTCTGTGTTCTTGCAGGTTATCAAGGTTCCCACACCATCTAGGCTCCTTTTCGTCTTTTTTTTATTGTTGATCTTTCGTGTTTTTTGTGAGGTGTTTCATTTTTTTTTGTTGCTTTTTCTATGTATTTAATTGGGATCTTTTACTTTTAGGTTTTAAAAATTCTATTTGGATGTAGCTTATTGAGCATTAGATGCTTTTGATCCCTTTAAAGACATGTAACCACTTTTAAATTTTAACATGTAGAATCTTCTTAGAATTTTAATAAAAAAATGATAAATAAAGATCATACGTAAATAACATAAAAAACACCACCCCTCTAATTACGCTCCCAACTAAAACTCCATCACCGAACTCGACTTCTTTCACACGTCGTGGATCCTACAAAATTTTGTCAATATCACTTATTTTACCTCCTCTTTCTTCTCTCATCATCGTTGGTCCCATTGATACTCTTCCATCAAGATTTTGTACGCAGTCGCAGCTTCCTCTTTTCGTCTTTGTCACCTGAGGATTTCATCGCGACTTTCGCTTCATTGTTAAGAGTTTCATTTTCGTGATTAGTAGAAATTAATAGAGTAATATATTATGTAAAAAAATAAGATTTAATTATTATATAGTTAATTAAAATAATCTTAGATGTTTTGCAACTATGCAAGTAAGTTCCTCAGCATTTAATAATAAAAAAAATCACATATACCGTACGTAGCACGTGCGCAAAACACAATTGTTTCCGTCACGATGAAGCCTTATGTGCCTACGTGCAAGAAAATAGCTAATCAACCCTTCTACTTCAACGGTTCTCCAGGATCCAAACTCGCCGACGACCACCGGATCCCGGAGGCGGCCAAGGAGAAACAAACGACGATAGGCGTCCCGAGCATGATGAGGCCGACCGGCACCATCCAAAGCTTCTGGTTCGACGCGTGGAAAGCTTGGAACCACCACCCAAGGATCCCTGCCCCCGCTGCGAAGATCACAACTGCCGCGGCCGCCGCAGCTGCTGCCGTTCCTCTGCCTCCAACGCCTTTCTCTTCCATGTCGATGATGTTGTAGTGGCCGGCGACAGCCTTGTTCGCTTTTCCGGTCGACAACTCCGAATTCCAACGTATGGCGGCCGCCTCCATCTCTCCCTTAGAAGAGGTTGAACACGACTCGAGTTTGATGTGCGAAACTCTAACGCCGGTCATATTCTTCTCTCTCTCTCTCTATATATATATATATATATAAAACCTTTTTCTTTAATATTTCTGGTCTTCTAAAAATTCCAACACTTTTTTATTCAATTACTAAAATATTCGGGCCTTAAAAGCACAGGTTGTAAATATATTATTTCAAAATTTATGCTTTTTAATATTATATTTTTAATGCAAGCTACGCCACTTTTTATTTGGAGCAACTTAGTTGAGTAAAAAAAAAAGCAATATAAAAGGAATATATATATATATATTGTCACGCCCCGAGATCTAACTTGGAAAGAATGTCAATCAATCCCACAACAATTTACCAGAGTTATCTATAAATCCTTCAGTAAGCAATCTATCAAACATCTATAAAATTTGAACATCAATACACCAGTCGATTCATATCTCAAAACATCATATACAATACTCAGGAACTACACTATCAATGCAAGTAGAAAAGCTATCCTGTCCTGAGTACAAAAGAATCATCAATCTATCAAAAGAACTAAAAACCTGAAGATCTGGATCAATGCCTATCTCCTGCTCCCGAGCCCTGACCTGAAAATATCAACCACATATAATGAGCTTTACAAAGCCCAGCAGGTCACCTAATACCTATAACTGAAATCAAAGCACGGCAATGCTATCAATATGCATGTCAATCTATTCAATCCAAATCAGTCAATGGTCAATGAGTCTATGCAGCGGAAATCAATAGTCAATAAAACCAGTCAATGCAGCGGCAGGCAATTCGATAAATCAATTCAATCAATCATCGTCCGTCAATCAAATCAATACGGTCAAATCAATACGATCTAGTCAATGAAGTCAAATGAGAAAAGCGATACGAGACAAGGAATCTATAAATCAGTCAATACGGTGTAGAACAGTAGTAACAGTGAATCTATAAGTCTATAGGCAGCAATACAATAAATCTATAGGCAGTAGTGCGATGTCCATGCTATCAATGCAATATCTATATCCATCCATTTCTATATCAATGCTCAATGTCGATGCACAGAAATCAATCAGTGAAATCAATGAAATCGTACGATCTAGTAAATCCAATCAAAGTCGATAAAACAGGAATCTATAAAACAATACAGTAAACATGCAATTCAATACTATATACTGAACAAGTACAATCTACTGGTCATGTTGCTGTTGTAGAATCCATATTGCTGTTGTAGATAATACATTGGTTCAATCAATAAGAGTCGTCACTCTTTTCGCCCGTCGGCATATCAATAAACTCCTTATGTCTCCCTTCAATAATCAATAATCAATGTTTAAAGGAAAGCCCGTCGGCCCACCATCCTGTACAGGTATCAATATCAATCTCCACCAATGTTCAACCAGGTTCCACTTGCGATCAGTATCAATAGTCAATTCAATCAATAAGCAATTCAATAGTCAATATTAAAGCAATCATATCAATAGTCATATCCATATCTAATCAATCTATCAATTTCATACAATTCAGGAATCGTACGAAAATCGGGCAGCATAACGGTAGTCGGTCAAATTTACACAAAAATCCTGCAAAAAGACACAGTTTCCAAATCTTTCCAAATTACAAAGGAATATCAATAACATCAATACAAGACTATTATCCTATAGAAATCAAATCAAATCAAGTCCCGATTAATTTCTATTCGATTAAAATCACGTAGAATTCGATTAAAATCTCGTAGAATCAATTCCGACCGGTAAAATCTTCGTAGAATACAGTCAAATCGTGTACAATAATCATATCTATAACATACTAAAAGTTGTGCGGTGGAAGTTGTGTCAAATCAAAACCAGGTCGAAAAGTCGACTACGAAAACACAAAACGGATCATATCTCGGTCAAAACACAAAATCTCTGAAAACAGAAACAGGGTTCGGAGTCCTTACCACGAGATCTTCACTTTTCCCAACAGCAGCGTCGGACGAAAAGCGCTCCGCGGTCTCCGAAAACCAGTTTCCTCTTCTCTTTCCTTTCTCTTTCTCTCTCTACAAAATATCTGATTTTGATTTTTGATTTTCTCTCTCCTCAAAACGAGCTCATTTCCTTATATCATACATGGATCGGCCTGGCCGATCGTCTCGATCGTCCTGGACGATCAGACCAATTCTGGTCGTCCTGGCCGATACTCCAGGGCGATGATCAGGACGATTTTAGGAACAGTGCAAATCGTCCTGGACGATCTCAATATTGTCCTGGACGATTCTGTCCAGAATTTGCTCCAGAAATCAGCTGTTTTCAATGCACTGATCGGCCTGGACGATCCAAACTTCGTCCTGGCCGATTCTGGGAGGAAAATCCAAATCAGAGAGGAACAGTAAGGAAACGAGATATTACAATCTCCCCACCTTAGAAAAATGTCGTCCCGACATTTCCCTAAAGGTACGAAGCAAAACACGAAGCAAACCAAATCGATCAAATCCAAATCCAAAACAAAACTCGTCGAAATCCATACAGAACACACAATGCAATCAATCAAATGTCAATATGCGATGTTCATATGTCAATATCAATCGGTTAGTCAAATCAATCTTACCAGTAAAATCTTCTGGTCGTTGCTGATCCTGATGCTGTAAACTCTGTAGACTGTAGACGCGTGGCACCACTGGAGGAAGTGCAGAAGGTCGTGGCGCAACTGTCTCCCTCTGATCTCTAACAGTCCTATCATCAATCCTGTTTGCTGATCTCTCACTGTAGGCCCTCGAGCCAACAGTCCTCTGCTGTCCTGTACCCGTATCAGTCCTTCCACCCAGTCCTTTCTGAGGACACTCTGCTGCTCTGTGTCCTTGCTGTCCACAATGAAAACACTGACCCGTCAATAGGTAGCACTGACCTGCATGTCGTTTGCCACAATGACTGCACGTGCCAGAACCACCAGACGATACTATCGATGCTGATCGTGACGCAGATCCCGATGCAGATCCCTTCGAACCCTCATACCTGCTTCTCTTCTCTCTATCTCTGTCTCTACCCGAATCATCTCGTCGTACATCATCCCTCCTTCTCCTGGTATCCTCGTACCTCGATACTGGTGTCGTCAACTCAATTTCTATCAATCGGGCCCGCTCCACTAGCTCAGAAAACTCGTGGATCCGAAAAGGTACAAGTGGTTGCCTCAGCTCCCTATTCAATCCGTGCAGAAATCTATAACACTTGTCTTCAGAAGTAGGAATCAAGTGAGCAGCATACCTCGCAAGTGCAGTAAACTCGGACTCGTACTGCATCACTGACTTGCGGCCTTGCTCCAATCTCATGAATGCTTCCTGCATCTGTCGCTGAGCTGACGGTGGTACGAACCACATCCTGAACACTGTAGTGAACTCATCCCAGGTGATCTCAGCATTGGTCTTCCCCTGGAATTTCTCTCTCTGCTGTCCGATCCACCATCTCTCTGCCTCACTTTCCAACATGAATACTGCCAAAGGCACTTTTCTGTTCCCCGGACACTGCATACTATCAAAAATCTTTTCTATCCTCATTATCCAATCCTCAGCAGCCTGTGGTCCTACAGCCCCTTTGAACAACGGAGGCTTCAGCTTGTGGAACATCTGCAAATGTCTGTCAACTTCTTCCTCTTTGCTCCCACTCATCTTACTCTGGGCATCCCCCATAACATGTGCAATCGCAGTCGCTAACTGCATCATACTCTCTGAAGGTACTGGAGATGCGCTGTGTTGCTCATTTGGTACACTGGATTCTGCCGGAGGATCCATATCTTTTCACCTGCACATTTCAAAACAATAATACACATATGCAATGATGTATGCCAATGAAGCTCGTAAAGCTACCCAGTCTACCCAATCTCTCAATCCAAACCTACAACTCTGGTAACAATCCATTCTTCCAATAACATTGCTCTGATACCAACTTGTCACGCCCCGAGATCTAACTTGGAAAGAATGTCAATCAATCCCACAACAATTTACCAGAGTTATCTATAAATCCTTCAGTAAGCAATCTATCAAACATCTATAAAATTTGAACATCAATACACCAGTCGATTCATATCTCAAAACATCATATACAATACTCATGAACTACACTATCAATGCAAGTAGAAAAGCTATCCTGTCCTGAGTACAAAAGAATCATCAATCTATCAAAAGAACTAAAAACCTGAAGATCTGGATCAATGCCTATCTCCTGCTCCCGAGCCCTGACCTGAAAATATCAACCACATATAATGAGCTTTACAAAGCCCAGCAGGTCACCTAATACCTATAACTGAAATCAAAGCACGGCAATGCTATCAATATGCATGTCAATCTATTCAATCCAAATCAGTCAATGGTCAATGAGTCTATGCAGCGGAAATCAATAGTCAATAAAACCAGTCAATGCAGCGGCAGGCAATTCGATAAATCAATTCAATCAATCATCGTCCGTCAATCAAATCAATACGGTCAAATCAATACGATCTAGTCAATGAAGTCAAATGAGAAAAGCGATACGAGACAAGGAATCTATAAATCAGTCAATACGGTGTAGAACAGTAGTAACAGTGAATCTATAAGTCTATAGGCAGCAATACAATAAATCTATAGGCAGTAGTGCGATGTCCATGCTATCAATGCAATATCTATATCCATCCATTTCTATATCAATGCTCAATGTCGATGCACAGAAATCAATCAGTGAAATCAATGAAATCGTACGATCTAGTAAATCCAATCAAAGTCGATAAAACAGGAATCTATAAAACAATACAGTAAACATGCAATTCAATACTATATACTGAACAAGTACAATCTACTGGTCATGTTGCTGTTGTAGAATCCATATTGCTGTTGTAGATAATACATTGGTTCAATCAATAAGAGTCGTCACTCTTTTCGCCCGTCGGCATATCAATAAACTCCTTATGTCTCCCTTCAATAATCAATAATCAATGTTTAAAGGAAAGCCCGTCGGCCCACCATCCTGTACAGGTATCAATATCAATCTCCACCAATGTTCAACCAGGTTCCACTTGCGATCAGTATCAATAGTCAATTCAATCAATAAGCAATTCAATAGTCAATATTAAAGCAATCATATCAATAGTCATATCCATATCTAATCAATCTATCAATTTCATACAATTCAGGAATCGTACGAAAATCGGGCAGCATAACGGTAGTCGGTCAAATTTACACAAAAATCCTGCAAAAAGACACAGTTTCCAAATCTTTCCAAATTACAAAGGAATATCAATAACATCAATACAAGACTATTATCCTATAGAAATCAAATCAAATCAAGTCCCGATTAATTTCTATTCGATTAAAATCACGTAGAATTCGATTAAAATCTCGTAGAATCAATTCCGACCGGTAAAATCTTCGTAGAATACAGTCAAATCGTGTACAATAATCATATCTATAACATACTAAAAGTTGTGCGGTGGAAGTTGTGTCAAATCAAAACCAGGTCGAAAAGTCGACTACGAAAACACAAAACGGATCATATCTCGGTCAAAACACAAAATCTCTGAAAACAGAAACAGGGTTCGGAGTCCTTACCACGAGATCTTCACTTTTCCCAACAGCAGCGTCGGACGAAAAGCGCTCCGCGGTCTCCGAAAACCAGTTTCCTCTTCTCTTTCCTTTCTCTTTCTCTCTCTACAAAATATCTGATTTTGATTTTTGATTTTCTCTCTCCTCAAAACGAGCTCATTTCCTTATATCATACATGGATCGGCCTGGCCGATCGTCTCGATCGTCCTGGACGATCAGACCAATTCTGGTCGTCCTGGCCGATACTCCAGGGCGATGATCAGGACGATTTTAGGAACAGTGCAAATCGTCCTGGACGATCTCAATATCGTCCTGGACGATTCTGTCCAGAATTTGCTCCAGAAATCAGCTGTTTTCAATGCACTGATCGGCCTGGACGATCCAAACTTCGTCCTGGCCGATTCTGGGAGGAAAATCCAAATCAGAGAGGAACAGTAAGGAAACGAGATATTACATATATATTGAATAAAATGAATATAGTATAAAATCTAAATATGGTGACGACTAGCAGGTGGCGGCAGTGGTGGCCAACAGGGTATGACGATGGTATTAAAGTCTCAAAGATTGGAGGGTAGGGGAGGAGAATCCCCTGATTTTTCATATGGGTAATGACAACAATTAAAATTCTAAAAAATGACCTAAGGCGAATTCAAAGTAGGGCTGATTTCTCTAAGCTTCTGCCATTGTATGCTTCTTTTAGATTGTGAATTAGGTTGGGCAAAGACATTCGTATTGAATTTTCAAGTTGGTAGGTTCACCTAGGATGGTAATAAGAATGAAATATGGGTATGCATAGGATTTAGTCACTTGAACAAGGACTCTCGCCTATATCAAATGAGTTTTCTCAACAGTCAGGCTGTCCACGATTAAAGGGGTTCTGATAATACTCGCTATTTGTGGATACCCTCAGGAGTCCAACAGTGGAGAGGAAGGTCAAGTATTTTAAACCAAATGGGAATGAATGCAAACTCTTCACATGTGGGTTTGAAGTTAAGTACCCATTTTTTCAAAATAAATGGTTTTCCTATGAAGAACCAAACTCCCCTAAGTAGGGGCGGAACCGACCTTGATTCTTAGGAGAGGGGGGGGGGGGGGGGGGGGGGGGGGTTAATTTATAAATAAAGCCTCTACACAATGTGTTTAATTCTGCTAGGGGGCAACCACCTAAAGATAATAGTATTTTAATTTTTTTAAGAGGGCAATTGCCTAAAAACTCTTATAATAAAAAGTAAAAAAATGATGGAGGGGAACAAATTACCTAATTATCCATAGAATAAACAATTTTTTTTAATTTTTTTAGTGGGGGCTAGGTGGTTCTGCCCCTGCCCCTAGACTAAGCCAAATTCTCTTACGATATAAACTTAAGCATCATGAAACCATCACTTAACGATAAGAATTTCATCATTCATTTTAGCTTCCAAGACTTACGAATAGTCGAGAGCAGAGCTTCGTAGTAAGGTCATCGACCAATGGAGCAACCAATGAGTGATAGCTCCTACACATCATACGTAGCTTTCAGATGAACTTTTGTGTCAAGTGAGCCTTCCTAAGAGGGGAAGAGAGAAAGAGGGAAAGCTCACTACAGGAAAAACGTCATTTTCCGGCGGCCATTTTCGTCGAAAAATGGCCAAAAATCCGTCAGAAAATTGCATTTCCGGCGGATTTCCGGCGGAAATATTTCCGCCGGTTTGGTTCGCGTCGTAAAAAGACTTCCGACGTTAAAAAATCCGACGGAAACATTTCCGGCGGATTTCCGACGAAATTTTAATGCGCCGGAATGCCAACAAAAAAAAAATTATATCGTGCTCCGCCTGTTCCGCGGACGACCACAGGTCCTCAGGACCCTGAGCCCGCCGCCCGCGTGAACCACGGAGCCGGCCTGTCGTGAAAGCCGCCGAACCGGTGTAATATCAGTTTTGCTCCAAGTTCGTCCAGGACGAAGTTGGATCGTCCGGGACGATCGGTACAGGTTGTTCAAGGAAAACTGTTCTGTCTGTATGGTTCGTCTGGACGAAATCAGGATCGTCTGGACGAAAATTTTTCAGAGAACCCGTCGCCGGGGACGATAAGTAAATTTCGTCTGGACGAAATAATTCTCTTCACGGATCGTCCGGGACGAAGTGCGATCGTCCGGGACGAAGTGCGATCGTCCGGGACGATCGGTCTGGATATATATAGAAATGAGATATTTAGAAGAGAGAGAAAAAGCTGAGGAGAGAGAAAAACGAAGGAAAAAGTGGAAAAGTGGATTTTTGGGCGACGCCGAGTTGTTTTCGTCCGAAGAGATTGTCCAGGAAATTGCTGTACGCAAGGTAAGGCACAATCCGACTTTCTCAATTTTCAGAACCGTCGTTTTTGGCGGTATTATCTGTCCGGAATTAAGTTTTGTTCGTGATTTTCGTCCGTAATTTCCGATTGGTTTAGTTTTTACCGTGTAACTTTCTGTATTTTGTTGATAGCTCCTACACATCATACGTAGCTTTCAGATGAACTTTTGTGTCAAGTGAGCCTTCCTAAGAGGGGAAGAGAGAAAGAGGGAAAGCTCACTACAGGAAAAACGACATTTTCCGGCGGCCATTTTCGTCGAAAAATGGCCAAAAATCCGTCAGAAAATTGCATTTCCGGCGGATTTCCGGCGGAAATATTTTCGCCGGTTTGGTTCGCATCGTAAAAAGACTTCCGACGTTAAAAAATCCGACGGAAACATTTCCGGCGGATTTCCGACGAAATTTTAATGCGCCGGAATGCCAACAAAAAAAAAAATTATATCGTGCTCCGCCTGTTCCGCGGACGACCACAGGTCCTCAGGACCCTGAGCCCGCCGCCCGCGTGAACCACGGAGCCGGCCTGCCGTGAAAGCCGCCGAACCGGTGTAATATCAGTTTTGCTCCAGGTTCGTCCAGGACGAAGTTGGATCGTCCGGGACGATCGGTACAGGTTGTTCAAGGAAAACTGTTCTGTCTGTATGGTTCGTCTGGACGAAATCAGGATCGTCTGGACGAAAATTTTCCAGAAAACCCGTCGCCGGGGACGATAAGTAAATTTCGTCTGGACGAAAAAATTCTCTTCACGGATCGTCCGGGACGAAGTGCGATCGTCCGGGACGATCGGTCTGGATATATATAGAAATGAGATATTTAGAAGAGAGAGAAAAAGCTGAGGAGAGAGAAAAACGAAGGAAAAAGTGGAAAAGTGGATTTTTGGGCGACGCCGAGCTGTTTTCGTCCGAAGAGATTGTCCAGGAAATTGCTGTACGCAAGGTAAGGCACAATCCGACTTTCTCAATTTTCAGAACCGTCGTTTTTGGCGGTATTATCTGTCCGAAATTAAGTTTTGTTCGTGATTTTCGTCCGTAATTTCCGATTGGTTTAGTTTTTACTGTGTAACTTTCTGTATTTTGTTGAAATGCCGAGTGTGTACATTTTGATTATTTTCTGAAGATTTTTGTCCGAATATTTTTGATTCGACTGTGTTTTTAGTCGACTGGTTTTTTCTGTGAACTTGGAAATTCTCTGTGCAGTAGAATAAATGTCCTGAAATGTTGATGTCTATATTCTGTGTAAATTTGGTAAATTATTATTTTCAGGAAAATTATGTAAATTCTGTATACTGCCATTGTGCTGCCCGATTTTTTGGTAATTTCTGATTTATCCGGATTTTCTTTGAAATGATATGCTATCTGTATATGCTATACAAAGGGAGTTATAAGGGGCCTGGATCCTGTGAGATTCAGTTAGTGTCTGGGAAATTCTGAAATGAGTTCAATATGAAATCTGATATCTGTTCTGTTCCGGATCCGAGGAAATCTGTTTAGGTGCTATAAGCACTATATATGTATTCTGGTGCTATAAGCACATATGTTCTGGTGCCATGAGCACAAAGGGAGGCATAAGGGGCCTGAATCCTATGAGATTCAGTCAGTGTCAGGGAATTTAGCTATGAATTACATAATATATGATATTTGATTCTGATTATGATTCTGATACGATTCGTTATATTCCGATATGATCTGAACTTTTGATTTTTGTACGATTCTGATTCTGTTGATCTGATATGTCTGATCTATTCTGTTTCTATTTTGATACAACTTCTGTTTCCGTAACGTTCTGTTTGATTTGATATCTGTCCGATTCCATTTTAATTTTTGTGCGGATTTGTCTGATGTGTTTGTTTTGAGATTCTGAGAATTTTGATTGGAGGTTTGTTGCTTTGCTGAGCTGTTGAGCTCACCCTTGCTTTCTGGTGGTTTTCAGGTTCTGGGAAAGGGAAGGAAGTCCAGGATTAGTTCAGAGTCTGATCAGTATAGGTATTGTTTTGTACCCCTTTTGATTTTTGTACAGTCATGGCTTTTCTATTCTGTCTTTCTTTCTGTCTAAAAGCCATGTACTGTATTTGTAGATGATTGTTTTGAGGAAAAGAATGAAAAAAACATATAGATCTTTTGTTCCGCTGCATTTGATATTTTTAGTAGCTCTGTGTTGTCTGTTTTTGAGTTAAATGTTTGAAAGATTCAGTTCCAAACCAAATTCCAAAGCTAGATCCTGATTAGCTTTTCCGTCGCGGCCCGGTGCGAACGGGATCCGTCTCGTTTCGGGTCGGGTCGTGACAAGCTTTTTTGGTATCAGAGCAATGGTTTTGGAATTTTGGGATTGTGTGAAACAGAGCTATAGGAAGTGATCTGTAGTGAGTCTGTTTGGGGTAGTTTTGGTTTGTTCGGCTTTTTATTGTGTTATTTTTGTGATAGTTTTTCCGTATTTTTCTGGATTTTCTGTATGGATCAGCCAGACCCAGACATGACAGACGGTCAGAGTGCCGATCAGGCAGCAGCAGTGGGGAGTACAACCCCAGTGGTCGGTACTGACACGCTTTCACAGTTTGCTACGCTTGTTGCTCAGATGATGAGCGAGACTCAGAGTAGAGCTTCTACTGTCAGATCTGATGACCTTGATAGACATTTGCAGTTGTTTTTGAGATTGAAACCTCCGAGATTCGAGGGCGCTGTTGAGCCCAGAGTTGCTGAGGAGTGGCTGAGGAGATTGGAGAAGACCTTTGACGGAATGCAGTGTCCGTCAGATAGGAAGGTTCCATTGGCTGTTTTTCTGTTAGACGGAGAGGCTGAGCACTGGTGGGAAGGCCAGCAGACGGCCAGATTTCAGGGCAGACTGAACTCTTTGATCACGTGGGAAGAGTTCACTAAGGTATTCCGAGATTGGTTCGTTCCCCCTTCTGCACGACAGCAGATGCAGGAGAGTTTTCTGAGACTTGTTCAGGGGAGCAAGACGGTGATGCAGTACGAGGCTGAGTTTACTGCATTAGCCAGGTACGCTCCGCAGCTGGTTAGCACTTCTGCTGAAAGGTGTTACAGATTTCTAAGGGGATTACGAGATACTTTGAGGCAACCCCTGATACCATTTCGGATCACCGACTTCGCTGAGCTTGTGGAGCGAGCTCGACTGATAGAGAATGACATGATGGCTACTCAGCAGCGGTGGACTGCGAGCAGGAAGAGATTTGGAGGTGAGGCTTCAGGCAGTGGTTCCTCTGGAAAGAGGAGATTTATTTCTGGCTCAGGATCTGGAGACTCCAGGAGGAGCGGAGGGTCGTCTGGTACTGCTACCAGTACGACGAGTTCTGGATCAGTCAGTACGGCATCTGTGTGCCAGAACTGTGGACGACGACACTTTGGCCAGTGCTATAGGATGGCTGGTATGTGCTTCCGATGTGGTTAGTCAGGACATCGGATTGCAGAGTGTCCACAGATGGGATTTGATCAGCGTTCTGAGTTTCGATTTGAGGGCTTTGTCAGACCTGCCGGTTCAGCAGCAGGAAGACCGAGGACTGTTCCTCCACGCCCTGAGGGATTTACTGGCTGAGGTGGTGGATCTAGTTCTAGACCACGGAGACCACCTACGATTCAGAAGGAGCAGAGTAGTTCTGTTGCTTCAGCTCCTGTTCCAGTTCAGCCCCGAGTCTACAGCTTGAGTCAGCAGGAGGCTCGAGATGCTCCCGATGTTGTGACAGGTACGATTTACATTTCTGATCAGCCCTGTCGTGTTTTGTTTGACTCTGGAGCGAGTCACTCTTTTCTGTCCGAGCGTTGTTTTGAGGCTTTACTTTTGGACTCGTTTTTGCTTCCGGTTTCTTTGTCTGTGATTTTACCGGCTGGGAATCCTTTGATTGCTCGGCAGTTTTGTTTTTGTGAGATTGAAATTTCGTGCAAGAAGTGGAAATCAAGTTTGATTTGGTTGCCGATTTCATCGTATGATGTGATTCTGGGCATGGATTGGCTGAGTCAGTATGAGGCCCAGATAGACTGTCTGAAGAAGCAAGTGAGTTTGCTTATGGCTGGAGAGAGAGTTGTATTTCAGGGATTACAAGGTGTTCTCTCCAGTCTGGTTTCTGTGTTGGAGGTGAGCAGGATGTGGAAGAAGGGATGTCCGGTATTTTTGGCTTCGGTGCGGGATCTGAACCTAGAGGTTGGTTCTGTTTCTGAGATCCCTGTGGTACGGGAGTTTGTTGATGTTTTTCCTGAGGAGTTTATTGGTTTACCTCCGGATAGAGATGTGGAGTTCTCTATTGATATTTTTCCGGGTACCGCTCCGATATCAAAAGCTCCGTACAGGATGGCACCGAAAAAACTTTCTGAGTTGAAAGTTCAGCTTCAGGAGTTGGTTGACAGAAGTTTTGTCCGTCCTAGTGTTTCGCCCTAGGGAGCACCTGTTTGTTTGTGAAGAAGAAGGACGGTACACTCCGTATGTGTATTGATTACAGAGATTTGAATAAGGTCACGATCAAGAACAAGTATCCTTTGCCTCGGATTAACGACTTATTTGATCAGCTTTCCGGATCTTCAGTATTTTCGAAGATTGATTTGCGATCCGGATACTATCAGGTGAAGGTGAAGGAAGCCGATGTCGTGAAGACAGCTTTCAGTACACGGTACGGGCACTATGAGTTTTTGGTTATGCCTTTTGGGGTAACCAATGCGCCTGCTATATTCATGGATCTGATGAACCGAGTATTCAGGGAGTATTTGGATCAGTTTGTGATCGTCTTCATTGACGATATTCTGGTATATTCTGCATCTGAGGATGATCATGCCAGACATTTGAGGGTTGTGTTGGAGACTTTGAGGAGACATCAGCTATATGTCAAGTTCTCCAAGTGAATTCTGGTTGAAGAGCATTTCTTTTCTGGGGCATGTGATTAGCGGAGAAGGCATCTCTGTAGATCCCCAGAAGATTCAGGCAGTTACTGATTGGCCAAGGCCGACTACGGTATTTGAGGTACGTAGTTTCTTGGGCATGGCCGGGTATTACAGGAAATTTGTGAAAGGATTTTCACAGATTTCGACGCCTCTGACGAGACTGACGCAGAAGTCAGTTCCTTTTGTTAGGACACCAGAGTGTGAAGCTAGTTTTCAGAGATTGAAGGATTGTCTGACTTCAGCTCCAGTACTAGCACTTCCGTCAGGTACGGAAGGATTTCAAGTGTTCAGTGATGCTTCATTGAAAGGACTGGGATGTGTCCTGATGCAGCATGGTCAGGTAATTTCTTATGCATCTAGACAGTTAAAGCCACATGAGAAGAATTACCCGACACATGATTTGGAGTTAGCTGCAGTGGTATTTGCTTTGAAGATTTGGCGTCATTATCTGTATGGCGTCAGATGTGAGATCTTTACTGATCATAAGAGCCTGAAGTACATTTTTACTCAGAAGGATCTGAATCTGAGACAGAGAAGATGGCTCGAGTTGATCAAGGACTATGATTTGACTATTCAGTATCAGCCTGGGAAGGCGAATGCGGTAGCGGACGCTCTGAGCAGGAAGTCTTCTGGATTATCAGGTATTCAGCTTACTTGTGATGATTTCCTGATTCGTGATATGGAGCGATTGCAGTTGGAGGTGATTTTCTCCAGTTGTTTGGAGTTGGCTCAGATGAGCATTCAGTCTTCTTTGGAGACTAGGATTCAGTAAGCCCAGAAGTCAGATTCTGATTATTCGAAGTTGATTGCACAGATTGGATCTGGTAAGACTCCTGAACTTCGAATTTCTGATTCTGGTGCTATTTTCTGTAAGAACAGGTTTTGGGTACCTGTGTTTGGAGATTTGAGGCAAGAGATTCTGTACGAATCTCATCATTCAAGCTACACTGTACATCCAGGCAGTGGTAAGATGTATGCTGATATGAAGCTTTTGTTCTGGTGGCCTGGAATGAAGAAAGATGTGGCAGAGTTTGTGTCGAGATGCGAAGCCTGTCAATTGGTGAAGGCAGAGCATCAGCGACCAGGTGGACTGTTGCAGTCGTTGCCTATCCCTGAGTGGAAATGGGAGGAGGTAACGATGGACTTTGCGATGGGTTTTCCTCGATCTAGACAAGGGCATGACGCCATTTGGGTGGTTGTAGATCGATTGACGAAGTCCGCCCATTTTCTTCAGATCAGACAGACGGATTCAGTTGATCGCTTGACACAGATATATGTGAAGGAGATAGTCAGATTGCACGGTGTGCCTCGTGTGATCGTATCTGATCGAGATGGACGTTTTACTTCCAGACTTTGGAAAGGCATTCAGCAAGGCTTGGGTACGAAACTGCATTTCAGTACAGCCTTTCATCCTCAGACAGATGGACAGTCTGAGAGGACTATTCAGGTGCTGGAAGATCTGTTGAGACTTTGTGTTATGGACTTTAGCGGAAGCTGGGAGGATCATATTCCGCTGATTGAGTTTGCTTATAACAATAGTTTTCAGTCCAGTATCGGTATGACACCGTACGAGGCTCTGTATGGCAGGAAGTGCCATACTCCTTTGACTCTGACGGAGGTCGGAGATAGACAGGCTTTGGGGGCCACTTTTGCTGATGAAACTGCTCAGAAGATCAGTTTGATTAAAGAAAGGTTGAAAGCGGCTCAAGACCGTCAGCAGAAGTATTACAATCAGAAGCACAGGTTTGTAGAATTTCAGGTTGGTGACTTTGTGTATGTCAAAGTCAGTCCGATGAAGGGTGTGAGCAGATTTGGTCAGGTGAGCAAGCTTAGTCCGAGGTATGTTATATCTTTTGAAATCCTGGAAAGGATTGGAAAAGCTGCTTACAGATTATTGCTTTCTGATTCGATGCCTGACGTGCATAACGTGTTTTACGTATCCACTTTGAGGAAGTGGGTATCCGACTCTGGGAAGAAGGTATCTGCTGATGAGGTTGAGATTCAGGAGAATCTGGCGTACAAGGAAGAGCCAGAGTGTATTTTGGAATACGACGTCCGAAAGTTAAGAAGTAAACAGATTCCGATTGTTAAAGTCCAGTGGAAGCACCGTACTGCACGGGAAGCCACTTGGGAGAAGGAGTCTGACATGAGACAGTTGTACCCGTACTTGTTTTGACTGAGTTTGGATTGGATAATGTCAAGGACGACATTTTTTTTTAGTTGGGGAGATTGTAATATCAGTTTTGCTCCAGGTTCGTCCAGGACGAAGTTGGATCGTCCGGGACGATCGGTACAGGTTGTTCAAGGAAAACTGTTCTGTCTGTATGGTTCGTCTGGACGAAATCAGGATCGTCTGGACGAAAATTTTCCAGAGAACCCCTCGCCGGGGACGATAAGTAAATTTCGTCTGGACGAAATAATTCTCTTCACGGATCGTCCGGGACGAAGTGCGATCGTCCAGGACGATCGGTCTGGATATATATAGAAATGAGATATTTAGAAGAGAGAGAAAAAGCTGAGGAGAGAGAAAAACAAAGGAAAAAGTGGAAAAGTGAATTTTTGGGCGACGCCGAGCTGTTTTCGTCCGAAGAGATTGTTCAGGAAATTGCTGTACGCAAGGTAAGGCACAATCCGACTTTCTCAATTTTCAGAACCGTCGTTTTTGGCGGTATTATCTGTCCGGAATTAAGTTTTGTTCGTGATTTTCGTCCGTAATTTCCGATTGGTTTAGTTTTTACCGTGTAACTTTCTGTATTTTGTTGAAGTGCCGAGTGTGCACATTTTGGTTATTTTTTGAAGATTTTTGTCCGGATATTTTTGATTCGACTGTGTTTTTAGTCGACTGGTTTTTTCTGTGAACTTGGAAATTCTCTGTGCAGTAGAATAAATATTCTGAAATGTTGATTTTTATATTCTGTGCAAATTTGGTAAATTATTATTTTCAGGAAAATTGTGTAAATTCTGTATACTGCCGTTGTGCTGCCCGATTTTTTGGTAATTTCTGATTTATCCGGATTTTCTCTGAAATGATATGCTATATGTATATGCTATACAAAGGGAGTTATAAGGGGCCTGGATCCTATGAGATTCAGTTAGTGTCTGGGAAATTCTGAAATGAGCTCAATATGAAATCTGATATCTGTTCTGTTCCGGATCCGAGGAAATCTGTTTAGGTGCTATAAGCACTATATATGTATTCTGGTGCTATAAGCACATATGTTCTGGTGCCATAAGCACAAAGGGATGCATAAGGGGCCTGAATCCTATGAGATTTAGTCAGTGTCAGGGAATTTAGCTATGAATTACATAATATCTGATATTTGATTCTGATTATGATTTTGATACGATTCGTTATATTCCGATATGATCTGAACTTTTGATTTTTGTACGATTCTGATTCTGTTGATCTGATATGTCTGATCTATTATGTTTCTGTTTTGATACGACTTCTGTTTCCGTACAGCTCTGTTTGATTTGATATCTGTCCGATTCCGTTTTAATTTCTGTGCGGATTTGTCTGATGTGTTTGTTTTGAGATTCTGAGAATTTTGATTGGAGGTTTGTTGCTTTGTTGAGCTGTTGAGCTCACCCTTGCTTTCTGGTGGTTTTCAGGTTCTGGGAAAGGGAAAGAAGTCCAGGATTAGTTCAGAGTCTGATCAGTATAGGTATTATTTTGTACCCCTTTTGATTTTTGTACAGTCATGGCTTTTCTGTTCTGTCTTTCTTTCTGTCTAAAAGCCATGTACTGTATTTGTAGATGATTGTTTTGAGGAAAAGAATGAAAAAAACATATAGATCTTTTGTTCCGCTGCATTTGATGTTTTTAGTAGCTCTGTGTTGTCTGTTTTTGAGTTAAATGTTTGGAAGATTCAGTTCCGAACCAAATTCCAAAGCTAGATCCTGGTTAGCTTTTCCGTCGCGGCCCGGTGCGAACGGGATCCGTCTCATTTCGGGTCGGGTCGTGACAACCGGCCTGCCCGCGAATGCCTGACCCGTCTGACCGGACTACCCGCGTGAACCGCGGACACTGCCCGCCTTCGGCGGGATTCGAACCCCGCCCACCCCCTCTCTCACGCGCTTCTGCCTTTTGCCAACTAGTCTGAAATGGAAAACTGTTATTTCTGTTACTTTTATATTATTTAACATATATCCTATTAATTATAAAATCATTAATTTAATTTAACAAAAAATTTAAGTTATATATTCAATAATTTAAGTTATAATAAATTTAAATAATAATTTAAGTTATATATTCAAAAAATTTAAGTTATATATTCAATAATTTAAGTTATATATTCAATAATTTAACAAAAAATTTAAATAATAAATTTTTTTATTATAATTTAAGTTATTAAATTCAATAATTTAAGTTATATTTTAAAATAAAAATTTTTAATTAAACTATGTCTGTATAAATATTAATAGTTTTACTCCACTTTGATGAGGAGTAAAATATGTCATGAATCAAATTATTTTAAATTTATATATAAAATTGAAAACTTAATTTAATTATTTAAAAACAAATAAATTAAAATATTTAAATTAACTATTAAATAAGTTATTAATTTTATAATAAATTAATTATTAATTTAGTAACTTTTTATATTATTATTTTTTTATCTTTTTATATTATTTTAAAACACTTTATAATAAATTATTGAAGTTATTAGTAAATTATTTATTATATTAAAATTGATTATAATAATTTATCAAATTATTTATTTCTAAAAAATTTTTAATCCGCCGGAAATTCTGTCGGAAACTCTGCCGGAAAAAATCCGCCGGAAAATCCGTCGGAAATTCTGTCAAAAAAATAATTCGAAAAAATTTGCCCTTTATCCGTAGGAAATTCATCGGAAAACCCGCCGAAAACAATTCCGCCGGAACTCCGCCGGAGAATTCCGCCGGTATTGGGCAGTTTTCCTGTAGTGGCTTTTCTCAAATTTTTGGGGATAACAACTATGTTGCACCAGTTTAAGACTAGGGATGAAGATAGAGGCGAGGGTTGGTAGTAGAGAGGGGGGAAGTCAGTAGCTGACGAGAGGTTCCCCATGGAGGAGAGGGTGGTTTCCCCGGGCTAGGTAGCCTGAGGAGGAGGGGGAGGAGAGAAGATCAGCTTTGAAGAAGCGGCTAGCTAGGGCTGTGAAAACCCTAACCCTTCAGAAGATCTATCAAAATTTTACATTATTGCATGCTGGTTAGTAGTGTGAGCATTTTTCAATCCAAAATATATTACTTTGTAGTAGTAAAATTCAAAAGAAGTGCAAAAAAAAAAAAAAAGTAAACTATTCATCTTCTAGGGTCATCATCCTTAAAAGAGAACATAAAATTTTATAACTCAACATCTATCATAACTTCATAAGTTCAATTATGGGCAATGACATGTCGACATAATTAACTCTATATACTTTTTTTAAGGACAAAATCAGCACTTGCTAACAAATTTGGATAGAGTTTTTATCTAACGAATCCAAGTTTGATTAGCTTTTTTGATCTCTTCAAACATTTGATCGACCATCAGAACTCATTTCTCTGTGGAACTTATTTATCATCCCAAATCTCTTCTTATAGCCCTTGATAGAATCAAGCCAAACACAAGCCTACAATCATTTGCCTAGTTCATGACCATTTGTTGCGGCTCAATACAGTTCACTTGCCAACACTTCCGCCCAATTTCCTCACTTGCAATCTTTGCTGCCAATTCCTCCTCAACCCTAATGAAGTTTAATATCATTCACTTAGGCTTTGTTTGTGACCACTTTCTCACTGCTTTATTTTTTCATATTGCAATCATAATTTTTATTTGGCCGTTGTTTTTCCATTGCTTTTAATACATTTTGTCCTAGGAATCTGTTTTCTACAATAGCTTTTAAAGAACTTATTTTCACCACAACAACTTTACAACCACTTTTATAAAAAATTGCAGCTGCATCAAATGATGAGAATTTAATAATCTACTTTTCTAAATATATATATAAATTAAATTATCAACTTTTTTTCTTTCGAATAGATGCTATTTTTTCATATATTTTACTACCATTAAAATATTTAAAAAGTTAACAAACCTCCTCATAATGATTTCAAAATCTCTTAATTTAATTAAAATAAGTCCAATATATAAAAAATGAATCAAAATATTACATATCAGATATATATAGCACTAATATTAAATGGATCTTTGAGGTAATTCAAACGTGCGGGTTATGGTGGATGTGATAGAATCTTTGAAGTTTTTCTCGATATATAAAAGTTGATAGCCACTGGTCTTTGATCCTTTCCCCCTGCCCATGGATTATTAAATGGGGTTTGATGGAAAATAGCCGCCATGAATTAAGTTATTATTATTTTTTTGAAGGGAGTATGTACTCGCTATCACTCTTTAGGAGATGCATGGCGGCATAACTAATCCCTTGACGAACCTATCAGCAATCAGCCCCACAGGTGCAGCACCCGCAATTATTTTCTCCCAACTTAAGAGGTGGTGCCGCATGAGTGGGGAATCAATTAAACATGAGTTTGAGGGTTCCCAACTATGCTCGACCACCAACCTAGCTAAGTTCGATGGGATTCCAGAAATTATGTTGACTGAATAGAGGAGGTAACAATTGACTTTAGAACTTTGGCTATTGTTTTGTTTTGATTTGCATTTGTTTTCTTCAATATATAGCTCATTTGGTTGGCTTTTGATGAATTATTTATTTTAGAAAGGGATGATTTTGTCTCATTAATTTTAAATGTGAAAAATGAAATTCTATTTTTTTTTAAAAGGAATTTAATTAAAGGTGTTTGTTTAGAGCTTAAAATTTATATTATTTTTTAATTATATTCAATTAAATTATGCAATTTAACCTTTTTTTTATTAATTTTGAAACATATTTTTGAACTTGAAGCAACCAAATGAGACACACTTTGATATTAAATCCAAATCAATATAGTAATATTAAAAAAAAATTTCCTTAGAAGAATAAACAATTATTTTTAATCATAGTAGGGATTTAAATAGCTTACAAAAGATTGCAAGACCATTGTATTTATTTTCCACTACTGTTTTGTGAAGGCTAAAAAATTATTTTTATAGCAATTTAAGACTTTGTTTGTGACATTTTTCTTTTTATTTTATAAATGTGCTATAAACAACGTAATTTTTTAAGGCTTAGACTTCGTTTGGGACGACTTTTTTATTGCTTTCTAAAACGGAGTTTTAGTACAAAAATAAAAAAAATTGTACTAAAACTCCGTTTTAGAAAGCAAAAAAAAAAACCCGTCCCAAACGAACCCTTAGTTAGGGTTGACTTCTTACTTTTTTTTAAGTAGTTTTTTAGTATAAAAATTTCTTAGTACAAAAACTTCTTGAACAAGATATTTTTTTATTAGAAAACTGCTTTTAAAAGCATTAATAAAGCTATCCCAAATGAAATCAAAAGCTATTATAGAAAGTAACTTTTTAGTATAGTTTTTTTTAAAGCAACAAACAAGAAATGACTAAACAAAAATTATAATTTAGATATGAAAACAGACGAAACCTAAGATGTAACTGCAAGTAACATATTATATAATTTGTTTATGTTTACTTTAAAGTTTAAACCAAATGAAGCCAATAGAAACGTGTGGGAAAGACAATATTATTAATCACTGGTTTTTTTTGTGGGGACTTTTGAATCGATTGAAGTCAAACTCATACATTTATCGCATACATAAACTTCAACTTCATTCACTTCCAACAAGTTTATCCATTGAAGTCCCTCATCATTTTCTCTCTGAGATTTGTGGAATTCTCAACATTACACAAGTGGACGCTTATTTGCATTTGGTCTTCCCGTATCTCAAAAAAATGTAAAATACACTCACTTCCAACCTCTCATGAGCAAAATTTCTACTCTACTTAATAATTGGAAAGTCATATTTATCGCTTTTGCAGGTAGGGTACAGTTTCTGAAGTTTATTGTAGCCAATAGTATACCTTGTTGGATTAGAGGATCCATCATACTTAAAGCTACTTGTAAAGCAATTTTGAAACTTTGCTTCAGGTTCTTGTATCATGGGGATATTGAGGAAAAAAATCACTTGATTGTTTGGATATCTACCACTCTTCCCAAGCACCTGGGTGGGCTAGGTATAGTACTACAGAAAAATCATCTATTACCGGCGGCATTTTTCAGAAGCAATTGATCATTTTCCGGCGGATTTGGAATTTATCGGCAGCTTTCCGATGAAAAATTTTTCGCCGGTAAAACCCGCGCAGGAAAAATATTTTTGGTGATATTAGACTGCCAGAAAATTAAAAAAAAAATTAAAAATATGAATCCACCCGCTTCCCTCTCCCCGGCTGCCTGAATGCTTCCCGCCCGCGCTGCCCGCTGATTGCCCACCCTCCCGCGCTGCCTGCCTGACTGCTCTGTCGTGCTGCCAATTGTCGGCCGCCCTCCCACTCCGACCATTGCTTGCCTAGATGGCTGTTCTTGGGAAGCTTAAAACGGCTGACTTATTTATTCGGAGATCCCTTGATGCTCAGCAAGAGTGCAGCTTTTGCCAATGTGCTCATGAATCTCATAACCACATCTTCTTCGAATGTGATTTCTCATTTCTGATGGTCTCCTCTCTTTTGGATTCATTTTTGTTTAGACCAAATGTGCTTCAAGCCTTTAATTTTATGGAGAATTCTCTTCAGTTGAATCTTTAGGAGAAAAAGTTTTATTTTTTGGTTATTTGCTGTTCCATTTATCATATTCGGGGAAAGGAACAAGCGTAAATTCTCTGAAATTGGGAAAGTTCTCATTGCATTATTATCGCTGTCAAGAATGCTATCATATATAAAATCAAAGGTTAGAAGCATTTCAATCATATTAAGGATCGATTTTTTGGATTTTTCTGAAGTTTTGGGGTTTTTTATGAATTGGTATTCGGTTTTATTCAAATTATATTTTGGTATTTTGGGTTCCGGACCATGATGAGTGTGGCCCTTCCGTGCCATCTTGCCGTTTGGGTTACCCTTGCCTCAACCATTGGTTGGTTTGTGGATGGCCTTTGCTGTACGATTTTTCAGCTCTGCTACTCCCCTGAAGGTCCTCGTGCCAACCATTTTGTCTTTGGCTGGCCCTGTGGCAACCTGGGCTCCATCTTCGACTCTTTCATTTGTTAGTGCTTCAAGAGTTTTTCAATCCTGCTTTTTTTCGTGGTTTGGCAACTTTTCTGAGTTCGAGTTTTTTAGCTAACTTCTCATCTTTGACATTTTTTCTTGGCAATTTGAGTTGGTTGTTTTTTGGTGTCCATTTGAGTCACTTTTCTTTTTTGCTAAACTCTTTTTTCTGCCATTTTACATGTTGTTTCTTTATAGCTCGTAATTGTTTTATACTTTAATACAAGGGCTCCCCCCTTC